>CM060696.1:55773000-56973000 GCA_030686995.1 Artemisia argyi | reverse complement strand
CCACTCTCTTCTAGGTTGGTGAAGGGGGAATGACCGTTCTCTTTACATTTGGTCTCGGTTTGTTTTGACTCGGCAAAGGTATAGATATTCCGTACTCTTTCAGTAGGAGTGCACAACTTCTCTCTCTTGACTTTGTCTTTGACTTGATTAACATGTTATGACTTCCGTTTGGTCTTGGCTATGATCCTTCGTACTTGGCCCTATGATTGATGGGTTCCACCGGTATTTGTGATCCTATTGTTATTCGTTTGGACTCTTATGGTATGGTGTTGACATGACCCGTTATATAACCTTTCGTGACCTCAACCTTTGAACCCTTGGGGGACTTTGAATGTTCTTTGGGATATTATAACTAGAGGTGAAATCTCTTTTCTTAAAGTTATGACATGGAAATATTTAAAGGAGAAATTATTTTATAACGACACTTTTAATATGATTTAAGACTAATCTTATATGGGATTTTGTAAATTCATGAAGACCACTTTTAAAGAATATCTTGTGAAAACCGTTATTAAAGAATCATCTTTATAAATGTCATCTTTTGGAAGATCTTTTCTAAATGAACTTGATGCGTGGAAATCGCAACAGGCTTTACCTCTCGAGGGATCTCGAGAAGCTTACAACCCCCACCAGAGAGTGTACCTGATCGTTGTAGTATAGTATAGTGACAAGTACCGGGGGATTGATCGTTCAGCTTAGGAATAGTGTCGCTAGGATTAGAAAGCCTAATTTACTAGTTCTAAAGGTGAGGGATGATTATTTTTTGTGTTTTTATATTTTTTAGAAAGCAAGTAAAATCTCGGGTTTTGAAAGAGTGGGCGGAATTAGTTGCTATTCAACTAACCCAAAACTAAAATGCAATAAAAATAAAATACAGAAAATGAAATTAAACTAATTTATACTAAGGTTGTGAGCAGTAATTAGAGAAATTGTGTTTACTTAGACTTCACTACTCCATAGATATCTTTTACATGTTAATTACTTGTTATAATTGTATGGATGACGGATTGTATTCCTTAATACCATTCATGGGGTGGCATACATAACTCCCCAATTCTATGAGCTCTTATCTCCTCCTACACCATGACCCAACACAACTATAGGGATTGTAAACAGTGGCTCATGCATTAAATACAACCAATAAAGACCTAGTACGCCTCGGTTCATGTTTCTTAAGACGTTCAAGCATGTTACCATTTGGAGATCTGCCAGTTTTCTTAAGCCTAACATATAAAATCATTCATCCAAGACAAGAATAAACAAGTAATCAACACATAATCAACATCTAGGTTTCATTAGATCTAAGCAAACACAAAGGAGATCTAGCCTAGCATAATGGAATTGAGACAAGAACAAGATATAGACAACCAACACATAGACATATTGATTGAATTAGAAGAACACTTATCTCAATTACAATGCAAGGTATCAAGGGTTTGGAACCCTTGAAAAACCTGTAAAAGTTGCACCAAATTCGTCTTTAGGGTTTCACCAAAACTTCACTCTTTTAATGTGAAAAACTAGAAAACTATATATAGGAAAATTAGGGTGACGGCGTCAAGAGCAAGGGTGTGACGCCGTCATCTCGCCGCCAAATACTTCCTCGGACAGCCTTGATCTACTTATGACGGCCTATGTGACGCCGTCATCAACCACGGTATTTTATTCTTGGGACTCTGACGCCGTCAAGAGCAATTCTTGACGCCTTCATGCACTGTTCCCAGCATAGAAATTTGAGACTTTGCCGTTTTCTTCACTTTTATGCTCCAAAAACGTCCGAAATGGCTTCTTCTCCAGAATTCACTCTCCAAGTACCTAAAATCACAAAAGGAACGATTTAGGGCAATATTTGATCAAATAAAGTCGGATTCGGGCTTAAACGACCCCCTAAAAACGGATCATTTTTCGCCTCATCATATACCCTTACACTTGAGATTTGCTTGTCCTCAAGCAAATGCGCTTTTATTCTACTCAAAAGACAAGTTATGGGTCATTTAACACTAATATAAAAGTAATTACAACAAATAATCGTTCCACTAAAGACCAATAGACAAGCACGGAGGTCATACACAAGCACCTCACAAATAGTGTTTAGATACTCACATCTCTCGAGTGTAATAAAGTAATATAACATTATGGAAATGGAAGATATCTCTCACTACCTGTCATAGCAAAATAGATTACCATAGGCTTGGGAAAGGATCAAACCTCCACCACATGGCGTAAGCACCTAGGATAAACTATCAAAGAGGTCTTTTAAAGGGTTGTAACGTTAGGTATAGGGATGAATTACACGTTTTTGTTGGATAAAGGAAGTTTTACTGGTGGCGAGTTAACAATCTTGGTTAATTACATGAACAAGATGGCGTTGCTAAGCCAAGACTAGACTCGACTTATGCTAATAAATGAAAAATAACAAAAACATAAAATAAACATAGAATAAAAACGGGATGGTAGTCCGTATGTTTTTTCTTTCTTTTTCCTTTTTCTATTTTTTTTTCTTTTTCTTGATTTTTTCGATTTTTTTTTTTTTTTTTTTTTTTTTTTTTTTTTTTTTTTTTGCATACACTCTTACCCTACCATCCAAAATAATACATCATAGGGGATGAGAGTTCCCCTTACACTTGAATCTTTACATACTTTACAATAAACTAATCTAATGACTCGAATTAAGAAAATCAAAACACTTGGAGCACTTTTAAGATTAACGTACATATGGGGGTAATAAATGATGTTCTTCCCCATTACCCCATAAACAAGTACTTACCCATGAGTCTCAATCGTCCCAAAACAATATGTACAAGGATATGACTCGACTTAGCAATCATGTAATCAATTAGAAAGTTAACTTAGGGTTTAACAAATAACAATAATGCACTAAAAATGAGCGCATACACGGAAGGCTAAGGCGATTTGGTTGTACATTTAAGTGGGGTGTAACAAATTCTTCCTTTAAGTAAGATGCTTAAAGTTAGAAACGAAAAGATAGGCTCGGAGGGGTGTACTAGGGGTATCGTGTACTAAAAATGAGTACAACGCTAAGGGTGTGGGAAAAATTAGTTGACTTAACTAGCCAAGTAATATGACTTAAATGGTCAAGTAATTATAATACGGGTTTAACACAAGGGTGATCCTAATGCCTCTTATCATGTAGTAAATCCTACCACACGAATGTAGTCTCACTAGCGGTCTCGGGATGCATCACTAACGCAAGTTCTAGAATCTAAATGCTACCGGTACACTCATAAGCACTAATAGTAAATGCTTTTCCTATCAAATCTAAAGGCGAACCTCACATATTTGGGTGGAAAATTTTTTCTGAATATACGGTTATGTGCTAGTCATACAATCTCCTATCCATGAGACGCTTGCTATGGCTAAAGTTTCACTCCTAAATGTTGTAAAAAATTTAAATTTGGCGCTAAAATTGCACTAACAAGTATTTCTCATAGTTTTATTACACATCTACTATCAAACAAAACAAACTCAAGCGAAAGTGCATATGTAAGGTATCATCTTTTTACCCTCCCCTTACACTTAAGATGAACATTGTCCCCAATGTTCAAGTAAAGAATGTAAAAGTTAAAAAGTAAAGAGAATGAAATCAAATACTCCCCTGATTCGCTCGGTATGGATTATAGGTTGGCCAGGTTAAATCTTCTTCCAAGAAAACGAACAATCAAAGCTTCCCTTCCAGAATATAAATCATCTCCTTGTCGAACATAACCTGTAAATCCTGACAAAAATAGACAAGACAACCTCGCGTAAAATCGGCGGCATCCTATATAAGTTACTAAATCCTAGAAAACAAGATAAGATATAATGCTTGTGGAATGAAGTTTGCAGATTTCCTGGAGATTATAAAACTTAATAATTCACAAAAACCATAAGACTCCGTTAGAAAAACAAAACCGGTAAAATTTCCAGATTTTAACTCCTGACGCCGTCAAGAGTAAACCCATGACGCCGTCAGAATGGACCTCCAGAAATTCTTATGTTAAGTTTCCGGAAAATTTCTGGAAAAACTTGGTCCTACTTCCTGGAAAATCCTGCAAAACTTCATTATGACTCAATACAAGCATTTGACTCTAACAAGTACGAATATACATGCTCATTTAATATTGTGGAGAATCATGATCGGTTTGTTTCTTGAAAAACATATTTGGGGTTTCCTCTTACACTTATCTTTTGCAAAAATACTTTTAGGTTGGAGTTAAGACTAGGCCAAACAACATAGTAAAGTATTTCCACATTTTAATTGAGAAACATGATCAACCAACAATAAAAATAAAACATGCATACGGAAGCAAATAACAATCAAACAAAATAAAATCACACAAAACATGGGTTGCCTCCCAAGAAGCGCTTTTCTTTATTTACGAGTCTTGTAGCTAGACTCAAGGTCATGGGTTACTACGTGATTCGGGTGAGTTCCTCGTTGAGGACATCTTTGGGATCAAACTTAGGTTTCAACTTTTTATCGGTTTCCTTAGTATGGTATGACCTTTCAAACTTTTCTCCATCCGGATCATACAAGGTCATTCTAATATGCCATGACCCGTCACCTTCTTTAGGTGGCTTGTCCCACCTCCATTTACACTTATCTCCCTCTCTTTTCCATTTATTCCTTTCTATGTTAATGGGCATTACGCTTAATAACTCAATCATCTTCCTAAAGACTAAGGGGTCCTCAAAGGGGTCTAGCTCCTCATCTCTAGCTATGAGTTGTTCTACCGAATGTGTCTTTTCAACAAAGTCTTTTCTAGATAGAATGGGCATTGAGGTCCTATAAAGTTCCTTTCTATCCAAGGTCCATATCTAGACGGTATCCTATTCATCTCTACCCAATGCGGTGTTGGTTCATCATCACAATCATAACTATGCTTCTTAACATCATACACCGACCAAGTATCGCCTTCACCTACCGTTATCTTTGATTCCTTGCAATCTATCATGGCACTAGCGGTTGCTAAAAATCCTCTTCCTACCAATAATGGGCATGTAGTGTCACTAACCATGTCTAGGACGTGAAAATCCGCTAATATAGTTAACTTTCCTACGTGAACAACTACATCCTTAATCATTCCAACCGGGTGTGCAATACTCCCATCCGCTAGCCCTATCAATACCTCCGTTTCCTCTAACTTTCCTAGCTTAAGAGCGGTGAATAAGGATAAGGGAATCAAGTTGAGGCTTGACCCTAAATCGGCTAGTGTGTCGAAAGCTTCGGATCTTCCTATCTTACAAGGCAAAACAAATATACCCGGGTCATCAAGCTTTTTAGGCAACTTGTTCTGAACGAAGGCGGTCCCATTTTTGCCTAGCTTACACTTCTCATATTTTTCTAGGAGGGCACTATAGTAAGGAGCACGCGCTAAGACATCAATGAAGGGGCGTTCAAGGTGAAGTTCTTTGAATTCATCGTCAAGGTCTTACGTAAGAGGTGTTTCAACAATGTTTTTGACCGGCTCTATAGTGGGTGTTTTATTTGATGGGTCCTTTTGGGGAACTTGGTTTTGTTTGAAACACGTGCTCGTTGATTTAACCGAGTAGTATTGTGGACACGAAGTGGGTGACGAAACTGAGGATATGGAATTAACGGTTAGTTTCGGATTCTTGACCGTGTCACTCGGGAGTGCTCCCATTTCTCGGTCATTGAGAACTTTCAACAATGCATCAATTCTAGTGGTTATCTCGCTTTGCTTTTGTTTGAAATCGGCTTCAAACATAGATATGCGAGCTTATTGAGATGCCATGAACTTTGACATCAATCCTTCAAGATTGTTGGTACTACCATAGTTGTTAGAAGGATTGTTGTTGAAAGTATGGTTGGATGGTGGACCGTTTGGTTGGTAACGATTAGGCGGATTGGAAGAATTGGGCTGATTTTGTTTCCATCTAAGGTTTGGGTGATTTTTCCATGAGGGGTTGTATGAATCACCGTAAGTGTTTGGCTCGGGCTTGAAAGTGTACCACTTATCTCCCGCTTCATCGGTACGCGTGGATGCGTAGTCCGCAAAAGCTGTTCCGGGGAGTTCCACACAATCACGAGTGTCATAGGGACCACTACATAATTCGCATGAAGAAGTGATTTTGTTCACTTGGCTTGAAGGCTTCGGAGCTTCGTAAGATTTCATGAGAAACTTGACTTGGTCCTCAAGTTCCATGATCCTACGGTCGGGAGTGCTAGAATTGTTCGAAGGCAAAGATATTGCCTTGACCGTTTTGTTCAAATCACGGGGATCATTCCAACTTTCGTTGTCATAGAGAGCAAGATCTTCTATGAGTTCCCATGATTGTTCCGCACTAAGATCACGTAGCTTACCACCGGCCGATTGGTCAATGGTTCGCCTCGTGGAGATGTCGATATGGTCATAGAAGATTTGGACTTAGAGCCAAAGATCTATGCCATGATGAGGGACTTTTTGGAGTAAGTCCTTGAAACGAGTTTATGCTTCATAAAGAGATTCATTTTGATGTTGTTGAAACATCAAGATGTCATTCCTAAGCTTAGTAGTTCTCCCCGGTGGGAAAAATTGAGCAAGGAAACGAGTGGTGAGATCATCCCATGTGGTGATGGATCCCGCGGGTAAACGCTCAAGCCATTGACTAGCTTGATCCCGTAGAGAGAATTGGAATAGGCGTAATCGGGTTGTCTCTCTAGTTTCAACACCTGGGTCTATGGAATCTACGATTTTGAGAAAGTCCTTAAGATGTTGGTTTGGATCTTCGGAACGAAGTCCATGGAATGCACATCCGCTTTGCACCAACCGGATGGTGTCGGATCGCAAGGGGGTCACATTGTCTCTGGTGAGCTCAATGGTGTTTCGGTAGCCTTGGTGGCTAGGTCGGGAATACTCTCCTAAGGTTCGGGGCCTAAGGGGTTCTAATGGTGGGTTTTGTTGTGGTGGGATGACGGGTTCAAAGATGTTACCACCTTCCATGATGTCGGATGGTAAAGAGTTACGAACAAAGGCACGAAGAAATAAGATAGACTAAAGAAGACCTAAAAATAAAAATAAAATCTTACTAGAAAGGAATCTAGCAAGTAGACCTAATAAAAAGAAATCCTAACCTAGACAATAACTATTCCCCGGGCTGCGGCGCCAAAAACTTGATGCGTGGGAATCGCAACAGGCTTTACCTCTCGAGGGATCTCGAGAAGCTTACAACCCCCACCAGGCAGTGTACCTGATCGTTGTAGTATAGTATAGTGACAAGTACCGAGGGATTGATCGTTCAGCTTAGGAATAGTGTCGCTAGGATTAGAAAGCCTAATTTACTATTTCTAAAGGTGAGGGATGATTATTTTTTGTGTTTTTATATTTTTTAGAAAGCAAGTAAAATCTCGGGTTTTGGAAGAGTGGGCGGAATTAGTTGCTATTCAACTAACCCAAAACTAAAATGCAATCAAAATAAAATACAGAAAATGAAATTAAACTAATTTATACTAAGTTTGTGAGCAGTAATTAGAGAAATTTTGTTTACTTAGACTTCACTACTCCCTAGATATCTTTTACATGTTAATTACTTGTTATAATTGTATGGATGACGGATTGTATTCCTTAATACCATTCATGGGGTGGCATACATAACTCCCCAATTCTATGAGCTCTTATCTCCTCCTACACTATGACCCAGCACAACTATAGGGATTGTAAACAGTGGCTCATGCATTAAATACAACCAATAAAGACCTAGTACGCCTCGGTTCATGTTTCTTAAGACGTTCAAGCATGTTACCATTTAGAGATCTGCCAGTTTTCTTAAGCCTAACATATAAAATCATTCATCCAAGACAAGAATAAACAAGTAATCAACACATAATCAACATCTAGGTTTCATTAGATCTAAGCAAACACAAAGGAGATCTAGCCTAGTATAATGGAATTGAGACAAGAACAAGATATAGACAACCAACACATAGACATATTGATTGAATTAGAAGAACACTTATCTCAATTACAATGCAAGGTATCAAGGGTTTGGAACCCTTGAAAAACCTGTAAAAGTTGCACCAAATTCGTCTTTAGGGTTTTACCAAAACTTCTCTCTTTTAATGTGAAAAACTAGAAAACTATATATAGAAAAATTGGGGTGACGGCGTCAAGAGCAAGGGTGTGACGCCGTCATCTCGCCGCCAAATACTTCCTCGGACGGCCTTGATCTACTTATGACGGCCTATGTGACGCCGTCATCAACCACGGTATTTTATTCTTGGGACTCTGACGCCGTCAAGAGCAATTCTTGACGCCTTCATGCACTGTTCCCAGCATAGAAATTTGAGACTTTGCCGTTTTCTTCACTTTTATGCTCCAAAAACGTCCGAAATGGCTTCTTTTCCAGAATTCACTCTCCAAGTACCTAAAATCACAAAAGGAACGATTTAGGGCAATATTTGATCAAATAAAGTCGGATTCGGGCTTAAATGACCCCCTAAAAACGGATCATTTTTCGCCTCATCAGAACTTTTGTTATAAACCTTTTAAATGGGATCGTACTACGAACCTTTTTAAACAAGTGATGGGAACCTACTAAATTGATCTTTTGTTTTAAACTCTCATTATGACCCTTTTGATCATGAACTATGGGACTTTGAAACTTCGAATAATGAACCCTGTGGATTGGAACATTGGCTTTGACCTCTCCATTTTGACCCGTTGATATCACATCTTTGATTGATCCTTTGATATAGATCCTTTGACATTGATCCTTGATATTAATCCTTGATATTGAACTTTGATATTGAACCTTTGACATTGAACCTTTGATTATGACTTGGCACTTATACTTGATATTGAACCTTGACTACATGACCCTTTAGTATTTACCCGGGTATTACTTGTTGTGGAGTAGCCACAACCATAGCATTGATACACCAATGTTATGTACTCTAGTGTGGTTGGAGAGATGTACCACACCGTCCCTGATTATTGTTATCGACTACTGCTATGATTGTTATTGGCCTGCAGGGGCGTATGGATGCATCCTAGATTTGATCGATTGATTGATTATGACTATTGTATTGACTACATTGATATTTTCTACATTGATTGGTGACTGGGTGTGCGTGCATTGCAACCCCTCACATATTGGGAGCTAGCTACTCCATATTGGGCTACTATTGTATTGTATTGATTGATTGATTGGGCCTGGGCAAATACTGAATTCCACATACATTACATCTTACACTTAACCTTTATACTTAACCTTTGACAACCTTTGACTATCCATTGACACCATATGTAAACTATCTTCGAATTCCTTTGTTTATCATATCTCTTTTGTATTGTATTGTTATTCGATTGATATTTGTTCACTGAGCTTTGTAAGCTCAGCCGCATTTCTTTTTCTGCGGCAGGTTTAGTAGGAAGCTGAGTTATGGACGAAGGTTTTGCTTTTGGGCTTAGAAGACTTCACCTTGTTAGATACTTGCTGGACTTAGAAATGATTAGAAGCATCTATATTGGGCTTAGATTATTGTTTCCCTTTTGTACCTTGTATTTTGATTAGTTTTCTTTTGTTATCTTGTAAGTTTTGAATTAGTATTGTATCTCCGTTTCGCTTGTGTTCTGAATTGACTCCATAATGTTGCACTTTAGCCCTTCTCGGGTTGGGGTGTTACAAACATACTACTACATCTACAAGCAACTTGTAAAATGTGAGAATCAAGTGGGTGTCTACTTGCACAAACCTTACCGATTAAGTATCAACTTGGTAGATGTTAAACTTCACATACTATCCTATAAAAGGGTATGCTTAGATGGTTATAAGGACACACCAATTCCTCTCTACTTTCTCATCTATAGCTTAACACTCTTATAGGAGTGTCTAAGTATTCTTATGCAAACATAGCAATATGATCAATACTGACTTGATCGTCGAGGGGGTTCCCCCGGGCTCAGTCCGGGGACCTCTCTAACGATCTTTCTTTGTCATTTCAGCACTGTTACCGGAAACCCGAAGTCAAGGTCAAAGCGAGTCAGACGGCCAAGTCATTACCTTGACGACCATGCGGATTTTGGTAGCATCACTTATAATTTATGCATATAGTACGACATAACTTTTATATTCATTATCTTAGCAATGCATATGTAAATGTATTATAAGGTAAAAATGGTTTGGCTTGAAAAGTGACAAAATGGGTAATTTGTAAGATTTATTAAAGGGTAAAACTGTTATGGTTACCGATATATGTGGCAAAATGGGTAATTTATGACAAAATGGCAAAATGGCTTTGCTAAATTTGTTATTGCTTGTTTAGCTGCTATTAAAATGCAGGTTGTATAGTTGTTGTTGTTGTTGTTGTTGTTGTTGTTGTTGTTGTTATTAGAGGAAAGTGAATATGTGCTGTCTCACATCTAAGCTTACATGTGAAACCATCAAAAATTACGTCTTTTTAACAAGAAAAACATCAAATCTTTCCATTTGTATTATGTCCTTCACAATATTAGTGTTTTCTCTTAATTTCATCACAACATTACTTAAGTTGGGTTCACTTTGATTCCTGCATCTTCGACATCATATTGATAGGTGATTTTATCAACTAATAAATTAGCTATAGATTCAACAATGATTTGACTTAATTCACCATTAAAATGTGTTTCACTATGCATATATTAGTTCCACTACTCAAATTTTGAGAAAATAATAACCAAAAAGACGTATTTTTTAGTGATTTTTGATGGTTCGCATGTAAGCTTAGATGTGAGACAGCCCCATATTCACTTTTCTATTATTATTATTATTATTATTATTATTATTATTATTATTATTATTATTATTCACATTTGCAGCCAGGGGCTGAGGGAGGGGGTGGCTAGCGGATGCTGGGCCCCTTCTAATAAGTTCAATGATTGTACTAACATATCATTGTTTAGCTCATAATTTAACGTTTAATATACCACGAGCATCTCTCAACTAACGACCTTTCTATCATGAAAAAAAAAATAATAAATAAAAAAGACGGCATGAAATATTTCCTATCTAAGTGGCTACTGAAGCGAAAATATGAAATGAGACATGTTTGACAATATTTTTTTTTATTAATTTAAAAAATTTAAGGGACTTGTCAACAACTAGTTATATCACAAATTTGGATATCCGAAATTTGCGATTATGATTTTATGTTAGACATTATATTTTATCTAAGTTTTTTGTAATTCGGACATCCGAAATTTCAGATTACAATTTATGCATCTGAATATCCAGATATCTATAATTTTTAAAAAACTTTTATATAACTTCCAAAACTGTCCTTTAGTAAATTATAATCAAGTTTTCGGATATCCGAATACGTATATTTTTTGAACATCCAAAACCTAAATCAAAAAATCATAGAAAGTTTTGGTTTTGTTGCTCTCCCCTAGTTATATACTTAGAAGCATCAAAATGGATTTTAAAAAAAAATGATCTTTTTTGAGTTTAGTATACTTTTTATCCACTAACTATGTTAGAAAAAATTAGATTTAGCAATGCATTTGTAAGTTTTTGTGCTGGTTTATTTGTATAAACTAAAGTTTGGAAACCCTTTTTAAACTTTTATTTTTTCGGGTTATATAATGAACTTCGGCCCTTTTAACTACAAATCTTGGCTCCGCCCTTGTTTGCAGCTTGAGATTTTGAAAGAAAGGGCAAGCAATGAGACCAAAGGAGCGTGAGTAGTTGCCAAGATGCTGCAAGTGATTGCACAAGCACGTTTAGATAACATTGTATAAGCTTGGATCCATGCTAGTGAGTTTGAATATTTTGAATATGCTAGATGGTTTATTGCTTTCAAATTTGTTTGAATTTATATATTATTGAATTATTTTTTTTACATACTATTTTCAACAATGTTTTATCAAAATTCAATAATTATTTATAATTTGACAAAAAGTTTACTTTTTCCTAGTAAGCTTTTAAGGATTTCGTGTCGTTGGAAATGCGTAGGAAACACATGCAATTTGGTGGGGAACCACTAGGAAAGTTCCACAGGAAATTACTAGGAAATTCCTATGAAATTTCATCAATACCTTTTGGTCCTTTGTGAGTGATTTCCTAGAGAATATTGCCGTCGGAATATTAAAAAGACCGGTCGGAAAAAGTTTTGTCACTAAGCATTTCCGAGCATGGTTCTCGTTAGATATATATATATATATATATATATATATATATATATATATATATATATATATTTTTGGGCGAAAGGTCATCACTAAAGACCTTTTCCGATGGATTTCCTAGGGTTTCGTCGTTTTTAGTAGTGTATTGTGATAAAGTCTTGTATAATAGTTTTCCTTTATATCTATGTGAAGTTTGAGACGCCATAGAGTTGGGGATTAAAAGGATGTTACTTAGTGGTATTTTTCTTCCTATAGTTTGCGAAAGTTATTTTACTGTAAAAGCGTAACCGTATACATCGCATCTCTTCATACTCCCTTACGACATAATTGAGTATATGGTTTAGTATTGTTGTTGTAACATTCTACTTAGTGGCATCTTTTGCAATTTTAATTTTATAAGACATTATATTTAAAAAGTTTATTAAACAAAAAATATGGAATCTTTCGAAAATACCTTATCACCAAAAGTAAAAAGTGTAGTAATTGTAAATGAGTAAAGATATTTAAGATACTGTGTAAATTCCTTAGCTATTAAGCCTCTCCTTTAATCAACGCCACCTCCACCTTCGATTTGATAATCTAGTACAGTAGTAGACATGATGACCACCTGCTTAGCATTCATGCTATAAATATAGGTCTAAGTTAACATCAAAATGTATCCTACTATCCTATATAAACTCTTATATTCCACACCTATACATGTTCCTTAAATAGAGAGCTTAAGATCGTACGTGAAAAAGAACAAGCGTTGTAGAAAACGGTACAAGTCAAGCAAAGCTTAAGAGTTGAACACATAGCCTGGTGGCTTATCTAAACGACGTCATTGAGGTTTACAACTAAAGTGAGTATTAATCGTGTTTTAATAATTCAGAATATGTGCTATATGCTGTTTTGTTGTTATATAATGCGCGCATATTATCACGAGTCATGAATTTGGATTAGCCATATATGTGTTATTGCATTCGAGTCGGTTTTTGGTAAAATATATGATCTCTTATTAATATACGGGTTGAATATGGTCACTTGAGACTTTTTATTCGCGATATATATACTGTAAGTGGTTTGTTGCACTAGCTTTAACATGAAGATACCGATATGTTATTTAATACTGATCTTGAGTATTAACATTTAACCATGTGGTATTTTATAAGAGAATTAACTACACGAGCATTCTAAGCCATTTGACTTTCGTTTTGTAAATAAGATCAGCAAGAAAATAAGAAAAATAGAAAATGATTGTTTTACAGAACGATAAATATTAAAACAAAAAATGATTTTGATGTCTAAACCTTAGATTTAAAGATGTGATTGTGCATTTAAAAAATTGATTGATAGAAAATAAAAAAATAAAAAAAGTGTATCACACTTTGTTAAAGGATAAATGAAGTCATATCTATCGTTAGGATTTGTCTGATAAATGAAAAAAGAGTTTATTCTATTACAGTAATTAGAAACGAATTTTCAGTGTTTTACCGTTATTAGAAAGAGGTGGGATAATTTATTCGAAAGGTACATCACTAAAAAGATACCCACGTAATTTCTTTATTTTCCAGTCATCTTTTGTTTTCCACCCGCACTAAAATTTTAGTACTATCTTTTACGCTGCGTTCTCGAGTATTCTTAGGTAGGGATAGAAATGATGTGTAAAGAAGAGAAAAGAAATGAAAATGAAAGGAAAGAAAGTTGATTTTATATTTCATGTTCTCGAGTTGAAATGAATTGAAAGGAAAAGAAATAATGTTGTGTTCTCGAATTGGGAAGAAAAAAAAGAAAAAAGAGACATAATTACATTTATGCACTTTTAAATATGCTCATTTTATCATAAGAGTCGAATATGAGTAAATATTGAAAGTTATATCGGTTATTATATAGTAAAAAGTGCGGTTCTAGAATTGTTTCCATCCAAATCCGCCCATATTTGGGCGGAAAATTCCTATAGGAAAATGATAAGAATTTTTCTTTCATTTCCTTCGTGTTTCATTTCCTTTCTGTCTAAGAAAAACTCAAGAACACAATAAAATTTCAAGTTCTTATCATTTCCTTTCCTTTCCTTCTAAAAATGAACTCGAGAACGGAGCGATACTGTATTTCTTTGTTAGTCAAACATAAACCCATCCCTAACACATACACACACCTCATTGAAGATCTGTTAACCGGATCCCTTTGTTTCTATGCATCATCATCATCATAATCATAAACCAATGCCTTTGTTTCTCTCTTAACCCACAAACAAGATGTGATGGTATTTCTAATGCAAATCACTACCAAACCTACATACAAATCATAACCTGACCTTAAATACTAATCTTTTTAACCCAAAACACAAACAACCAATAATTTCTAATGCAAATCGAACTAGAAAGGGTTTGTCTAAAGATCTTGAACAACATCCTACGAATAAAACATGACCATCAGATCTAGAAAAACTCCACGTGTTGAAAGAACTCCCATGCAATCGTTGACTTTGTGTTTTCTGTTTGTGAAACATGTTGGTATTAGATGGTGATGAACATAATGTAGTATATGTTGCCCGTGTGTTATAGATATGCTCACGGTTTGATCAAACCGTACAACTCGCGATGCATACCGTATAAGCCGTTGATGCACCTAATTATTGGATCTTTATGAGAGGGTGTAGAATCTATTACACTGTAGACAAGTTATCTACACTACTGTAGATAACTTGTCTAATGTTGTCCCATGGGTGAAAACTTTGTAAGAGATGACTTTTGTCTCACATCATTTCAATACTCACATTTCAAAATGAGAAGAGATTTTCATACTATCAAAATTTCTTGACACACTCTTTTTAATGTTTAATGCATTAAACAGTTGTACTTTATGTATATCATGCTTTAACAACTTGTACAATTAAATGTGTCGATCACTTTTGAAAGTGTGTCAATCACTTCCCTTTCAAAATATCTCTCACTAGTAACTAATAACTAAAATCAACTTAATTATTTGAGCCCCACTCATCACTAATTTTATTTTCTTTTTCATTTTTCCAAACAAACTAAATATGATGTTAAAAAAAGTCATATATTAAAATAAAATTACAATACGAAACAAACAAATAATACGAAAAAAACATAAGAAAATAAAACGTAACCAAAAAAAAAAAAAAAAAAAAACATATAAAACTTAAAAAATACATATTCTTACAGTCCCTTAATAGCCCATCAAATTTCAGTTTTAGTCCATTAAAAGTCCAACTAAAACTTGTCAGCTAATTAACCAACATAACCTAACCCTAAATAAGATTATATAAGCCTAACATTTCTCACTATTGACCTAATTTCACTCCCACACAAACGCCTCCCACTTCATATTAAGAAAACAAAACTAGCAACTTTATAGATCTAAAAAAAAAAAAAAAAAGGCTAAAATGGTTTCGATGAGATGGATCGGTGTGGTGACGGGGTTTCGACGAGCTGAAACGTCAGATTCGACGCCTCGTTGCCACACTCAATGCTTTAAATAAATTATACCACATTTGAAAGGACCACAATATCCTCTGTTCAATTAGTGATAAGGACTAAACTTGCAACATGACCAAATCACAAGGACGATTTTTACAGTTTACTCTTACACATAAGCATTCTCTAAGTATAAAAATAAAATAAAAAATGCCAAATAATCAAAAGTTAATTTCTAATAACATCAAAACATGAAAAGTTTGTTCTAATTAATAGACTTAACACTAAATGAACCAAGGGTAACAAGAATAATTCATGTGAGCAATAGTTGTTTGTTATATAAATTTTTCTGATAACATAGTTGTATTAGTGATCATATGGCATTAAATGATGCAACACGAGAGTAGTAGTTTTCAGTTTAATAAAATTACTCAATTTGTCTCAAAGTTATTGTCCCACTTTGATTTTTCTGGTATTTCTTTTTCAACTTCGACTATTTTTGTTTTTGTTATACAATACTTGATGAAAATTATACCAATGAAAATACATTTAAAACTCTATCCGTTTATATATTTTGCATCAAGTATTTAATAAAAATAAAAATACTTAAAGTCAAAGTTGAAAAATAAATACCGAAAAAGTCAAAAGAGATAATAATTTTGGAATGGATGGAGTATTAAGTAACTTAGTTGTAGGAGTGATTATAAAGACAAACTATGTTTGGTAGGGGTTTGAGCTTTTAAAATAAGTCGGCTAATAAAATAATTCTCGTTTGTTATGAGGCTTATGGAAAGACTTATAAAATAAGTCAGCTAAAAATTTTAACCCTATAAAAAGGGTTAAAATTTTTAGCCTGAGGCTTTTGAAAAATAAATTACTTATTTACCCATAAAAATATCTAACATATACAAAAACTCATTTAATTATGTCATTTTTAGTAATTTTGCAATAATAAGTCCCAGCCCAGCTCATTTGCCAAACAAGTTTATAAAAATACAAATTTTAATTTCGGCTTATAAGTCCTAAACCCAGCCCTAGCCCTAGCCCATTTCACCAAACATACCCGACTAATCATAAACGCTTACCAAATAACATTTGAAAATTACTATTTTTAAGAAAAAGCAAGTTATTAAACACTGGTTACCCAAGTAAGCTTCCAGTTTTAAACGTTTCTAAAAGCCTTTAAAAGCTCTTTCCCAGACGTACCTAAGTAATATTTTGTTTTTGAACTGTATTTTTAAACGGGTTACATTTTAGGGATAAGAGATTAGATCAATATAGAACTCATATTTGATATAGAACCAATGAACCGATATTAGCCATCTATTTTTTTTATCTAAATTAATAAAAAAACTATTTTCACATTTTTTTTAAACAACATATCTTGCAAACGGTAAATCCTCAAGCTACAAAAAAAATATCATCACGGCGAGAATTAAATTATTTTTCTATAGATATGCTTTGTTATATACTTTCGACAAACTTCATTTTTTTTTTCTAAAATTTTCGCCCAGAAAAATCATATATGATTCGTAAAAATCACATATGATTTGATTTTTACAAATCACATATGATTCTTACGAATCAAGAATCATATATGATTTGTAAAAATCATATATGATTCGTAAAAATCACATATGATTTTTACAAATCACATATGAATTTTCTGGACGGAAATTTAAAAAAAAATGGTCGAATGTATATAACAATATAGAAAGATAGTTTAATTCTCGTCGCGATAGTATTTTTTTTCGCGTAACGATTTACGGTTTGCGAGATATTTCATTATTAAAAAAATGGTGAAAGTTTTTTTTTTTAATGAGTAGCTAGGAATAGTTATTGGTTCTATGGCAAATATGAGTTCTATATTGATCTTTTTGTCTAAAAAGGTATTCGACTTGATACTTTTTCTTTTGTTGTGTACTCAACTTTTAATTTTCTTATTGTATGTATCGAACCCACTAATTTTTCTTATTGTATGTATCATTCTTTTGATATTTCTTATTTCATGTATCATTGGCGTTAAGTGTTGTATTTGTTAAGATTTAACTACATTTTTGATCTTTGTGGTTTGCCGGTTGTAACACTTTTAGTCCATTTGTTTGGTCTCCACCGTCGTCCACCACCGCCACTCACCACCACCACCACCATGCACCACCCATTGCCACCACCACCACCTATCACCACCATTTACCACCACCACCACCAATCACCACAACCACCCTCTTTCACTACCGCCATCCACCACCACCTGCCACCCACCACCACCACCACTCACCACCGCCACCCTCTTTCACTACCGCCACCCATCACCACCTACCATTTACCACCACCACTACCAATAACTACTACGACGTACCACCACTACTCACTGCTACCACCACCACCACGCACCACCGCCACCTACTGGCACCCCCGTCACACACCACCACCTACCACTACCATTACCAATCACTACCACCATGCACCACCGCCACCCACTGCCACCACAGTGGGTGGTGGTGGTGAGTGGTAAGTAGTGGCGGTGATTGGTGGTGGTGGTTATGTATTTCAGACTAACTGAGACTATTTATTAGGAACAAACAAATTGACAAAGTGTTACACCTGGCAAACCACAATGACCAAAAATGTAGTTACTCTTAACAAATACAACACTTAACACTAATGATACATACAATAAGAAATATTAAAAGAATGATACATATAATAGGAAATTAAAAGTTGAGTACACAACAAAAGAAAAAGTGTCACGTTGAATACATTTCTAAACAATTATCCCTACATTTTAAAAACCAAGTTAAACCCATTTATTAAATAAGCTAGTCGTATCGACCAAAAATCCATCTATACTTGTTACTCATATCAATTATCAAAAATTATTATTTAATGACCAATAATTTATAGTTTATTCCCTTTAACTTTATTTAATCTTCTAGTTTCTATATAAAATTATGTAAATATTAATTTTTTTCTTAATTTTAATTACCAGTTTAACTTCTTTTCTTTGTAATTTTTTATAACTTTATAGTTTGTGTTATTGATGTGGTGGTTGAAAGTATATCATTATCATACCGCGCGAGTTTAATATACAATTCTTATGTTATAAAGAGAAGCTTATGTGAATATTGACGTTTAAACTCATTTACTCCGTATTTTAATGTTGATTTTAGGTTACAAAATTATCCCTGATTTTTATAACAAGTTTTTAACTTTGGTAGGGTATCATTTCTTAAAAAGCCACAAATTAAGCGGGAATAGTATATTTTATTAGCACATTAACACGTAAGACAACATGAATGGCTGATGAAAAAACCAAAAGCGAAGACCAAAACCAAAGAAGTTGAGGAGACTCCATTTTGAAAACTCTTGATTCTTTCCCAACACTCTTTTTCTTTTTATTAAAACCCATTTTTGTCGTACAAAAAGCTTTGTTATTCTTGGTTCTTGATACTACATTTTACTCTTTCTGTAGATCATCTTTTCCAAGGTAAAAAAAGTACCATTTTCATTTTGAGAGAAAACAAACAAAACCCATGTTTTTGTTTTTGTAGGTGATGATGGAAGAAGGTTCTTCAAGGAGGAAGAAGAAGAAAGGGATTACTCAAGGGGAAGAGAATGTGTTTGGGAAGAAGATATTTTCATGGTCTCTTGATCATATTCTTGATGATCACTTTTTTAAAGACAAGGTCTTTTTTTTTTCTTTAATCATTTGTTACAGTATGTTAGTTAAGGATTGCTTTGGTTTTGTTTTGATGTTGTAGTTGTTTATTTACTTTTAGGGGAAAATGAAACTTTTGGTTTCTTACTGCTGCCTAGTTTTGTTTTTTTTTTTTTTTTTTTTTAAGCTGCTTAAATATAAGCACTTCATGAAATAGTGCTTGGATTTCTTTATTATATAAAAAATGCAAAAAGACCAAGAAGTAACATTTTTACAAAAGTTTTCAGTTTAATACACTTCTATTTAAGTGTATTAAACTGAAATCCCAAACACCCTTTGGTCTAGTGGTATATGAGTTGTCTACTATTCACTAACGATGCATTTGTCAGATAGGTGGTATAGTGTGTGAAAAAATTACCGTTTAAATTTAAAAATAAAAATAAAAAACACACTTCTATTTAAGTGTTTTAGGTTAAGATATGATGGTAAAAAAGTAACTTTTGGTTTTATCTTAAATAACTACTCCCTCCGTCCCATTTTAATTGTCCGCGGGCCCGAATTTGACCGTAAATATTTTTGTTTGTATTATATAACACTTGATGAAATTTATATCATTGAAAAGTTCGTTTAACGAACTTTTCAATGATATAAATTTCATCAAGTGTTATATAATACAAACAAAAATATTTACGGTCAAATTCGGGCCCGCGGACAATTAAAATGGGACGGAAGGAGTATTTTGAAACTAGACGAGTACCCGTGCATAACAACGAGATTTTATTGCAACAGATAATTTTATTGATAAAAAAAGTTTATAGGTTATAAACGAAAAATAATAAAAGTTTTAGGATTTGGGGCCCGGTTCGACCCAGGTGGTTCAACCGGTTGAAACGTTCCGGTCGAAAAACGGGTCAATTTAAACCGTCAACTTGACGGGTTGGGTTGAAAAAACAGGTCAATTTATACCGGGTCAATCAGCCGGGTTTGAAGCGTCCGGGGTCAACCCGGTTTTCGATGTGTATTAATAGTTTCCTAAGCCTCTCCTTAGAACAAAACTGTCCTAGAATCATAAAAACTTATGTTCATTGCTTGGTTTTACTTGTTCAGATGTGTAAGCCGATTGGGTTTATCCATTGAGCTCATATTTATATTAAATGATTGTTTCTAATGACTTGCTGCGTTTTTTATAGGTGAAGAGCATACCACTTACTTTTGAGTCTAAAGAAGACTATCTTGGCTCTTTTGTTGATCCTCTACTTGAGGAAACGCGAGCAGAACTGGCTTCCTCTATGGAGGTCATGTATAGAGCTCCATATGCCGAACTGTGTTTTTTGAATGAGGCCAAAGGTGATGTAAAATGTCTTTATGATATAACCGTTGGTCCATGGAGAAATAGGTTTAATGAACGTGGCAAAGAGCCGTACAAAACATTGCCTGGTGATCTGCTTATATTAGCAGATGGGAAACCTGAATCCGTTGCTGATTTGCAGCGTGTGGGGAGAATTTGGTCTTTTTCATTAGTTGATAAAATCAGTGATGATGATAATGAAGATGATATTAATAGTACTTCAACTAATTTTAGAGTTAAAACTTTTCAAGAAATGGAATTCCAAGACGGGATGTTTGTTATTTTCTTAATGAATGTAACAACCCAGAAAAGAATATGGAATTCATTGCATATGAAAGGGAATCTGGATATCGTTGAAGAGGTTCTTTACTCTGATTCCATGGTAAGAATTTGCGCAAACATAACCTTTTATCTTTAACTGGTAATATTATCAACTAATTATTAATTTTGGATATATTTTTACAGGTCAAGGAGGACTGTGATATCTGTAATGTCGTATCCGATGATATATTTGCTCAAAATTTTGATCCACGTCTTTTGGCTAAGCTGAATGAATCTCAAAGGGATGCAATAGTAACAGCTCTTTGTAAAACTCGCTGTTGTCATAATTCTTCAGTGCAACAGATATGGGGCCCACCAGGAACGGGAAAAACGACAACTGTTAGTTTGTTGCTTCTTATTCTTTTGCAAATGAATCGCAAAACACTTACGTGTGCTCCAACAAACGTTGCTGTAGTACAAGTAGCCTCACGTGTGCTGAGGTTAGTAAAAGAATCATTCAAAACCACAACTGCAAGTGGTGATACAGTTTATCCTGTCGGAGATGTACTCTTGTATGGCAACAAGGAGCGGCTGAAAGTTGGGTCAGAGATTGAAGAAATATATTTGGAAAATCGGGTTAAGAGGCTTACCGAGTGCCTTGGGTCCTTGACTGGTTGGAGGCACTGCATAAGATCCATGATCGATTTACTTGAAGTTTGTGTTTCGCAATATCATGTTTTTGTTGAAAATGAAGTATTGAAACAACAACAACTTGAAAATGAAAGTGAAGCTAAAACCGAAAAGTTGGAAGTTAAATCATTCATTGAGTTCATGCGGGAACGATTCAGTTCTTGTGCATTGCCACTCAGAAGGTGCATGCTTACATTTATGACTCATATCCCTAGAAGTTTTTTGATGGACTATAATTTCCAAAATATGATCTCTCTTTTGGACAATTTAACGTCTTTTGAATCATTGTTGTTTCAAGATAGTATGGTTTCGGAAGAACTTGAGGTCCTTTTCTCTTCTAAACCGTTGCCAGGTGACTTTGATGAGTCAGGGGATACATCGTCCATCAATTTTATTAGAGCCTCGTTTCTATCTGTTTTAAAACCTTTGGAAATTTCTCTACACCGGCTCGGTCTTCCAAGTGTATTGAACAAATACGCAATAAAGGACTTTTGTTTTCAAAGAGCGTCTCTTATCTTTTGCACAACATCTACTTCTTACAAGTTGCATACTGTCAACATGGAGCCTTTGGATATATTGGTCATAGATGAGGCTGCACAATTGAAAGAGGCAGAGTCCACCATCCCCCTTCAACTTCCTGGAATGAAGCATGCTATTCTTATTGGAGACGGGTGTCAATTACCTGCGATGGTAACCAGCAACGTAAGTATATCCTTTCTTAAATTTGTATTATTTTTGTTTTAACTTTTAATCATTTTCTGATCCATGAATGTTTGTGGACAGGTTTGTATTGAATCTGGCTTCGGAAGGAGCTTATTTGACAGATTGAGTTCTTTGGGCCGTCCAAAGAATCTTCTAAATGTTCAATACCGTATGCATCCTTCCATTAGTTTATTTCCAAATCAGAAATTCTATCAGAATCAGATTTTGGATGCAGAAAACGTGATATCTAAAAGTTATGAAAAGCAATATCTTCAAGGGTCAATGTTTGGTTCATATTCATTTATAAATGTTGTTGGTGGGAGAGAAGAGAAGGATGAAGATGGACGCAGCCGAAAGAATTTGGTTGAAGTGGCTATCGTGATTAAGATTGTACAAAATCTTTATAGAGGTGTGAATATATATTATATATATGTTTTTTTTTTTTTTTTTTCTTTGGTCAATTACACCTGTTTTTTTGTTGGTGGAAGGTAAGGTCCTTGGTTTTTTCACAAGAGGTCAAGGTTCAAACCTCGCTAGGTGCGTGTACATTTGGGGGTGGCTAGGGAAGGGTCGGAAATGGTCCCGGGATTAACCTGGTGAGGCCGCGTACATCTGGGTCAAAAAGTCTCGCCCTCTCTGGGTAACATGAACAGTGAAAACCCCATCCGTTTACCTGCTTACTATTTTTTATTGCTGGTTCCTTATGCCTGCAATCTTATAGTGTCTGGCTTATATTGTTTTGGTTTGCGAAGTGCACTTGAGTATGGTTCACCAAACATTCTTGTTATAAAGACTAATAAGTTGTAATACTCTAAATTATATACATCGTATGTTATTTCAGAATTTATACACTTGTTTTTCTTAGTTCTTTTTTGTTCTTCACTTTAGGTTAAAGCTAATAAGAAACTGTTTTTAATGAACACATTTGTGACTGTTTATTCAATGTGTGCCTAAGTTTAATATTTTATTTCACATTTATAGCATGGCATGACTTGAAGAAGAAGACGCTGACCATTGGTGTCGTGTCCCCTTATACTGCTCAAGTTGTTTCTATTCAAGAAAAACTTGCAAACAAGTATGAGAAACTTGATGGCTTTTCAGTAAAGGTGAAATCCATTGATGGGTTTCAGGGTGGTGAGGAAGATATTATTATCTTATCGACTGTAAGATCTAATAGCCATGGGTCAGTTGGCTTTATATCTAGTCCTCAAAGGACCAATGTTGCCTTAACGAGAGCAAGGTATGTAGTCCTCAGGCTTTTTCAACAACTTATCTTTACTTTTTTTTTTTCTTTCCAAAATATTTGATGTTGTCTTTCATTCTTTCTAGACATTCTCTTTGGATATTGGGCAATGAAAGAACACTCACTAATAGTGAGTCCGTTTGGAGAGAGTTGGTACATGATGCAAGGAATCGTAACTGTTTGTTTGATGCTGCTGATGATGAATGCTTAAGGTCAACGATAATAGCTACAAAGAAAGAGCTAGAAGAACTTGATGATCTCGTTAATGGGAATAGCATACTTTTTAAGCATGCAAAATGGATGGTATTGTCCCTCAATAATTTATTTACTCAAATAACATATTTTGTAGTTTTTTACCTTTGGTATATTCATATATGTTGAACAATATGCAACCAGGTTCTTTTTAGTGATGACTTCAAAAGATCGTTTGGAAAGCTGGCGAGCTCTAGCTTAAAGAAGGTTGTCATGAATCTTCTATTGAAGCTTGCTGGTGGCTGGAGGCCTAAAAATAGAAGTGTGGACTTGCATTGTGAAAAATCTTCACAAATAATCAAGCAATTTAAGGTTGAAGGGTACTATGTTATTTGCACAATTGATATCATCAAGGAAGGCAAATACATGCAAGTTATGAAAGTTTGGGACATTTTAACATTGGAGGAGATTCCAAAATTGACAAAACGACTTGAGAGCATATTTGCTGCATACACAGATGACTATATCAATCGTTGCACAGCAAAACGTCTCGAGGGGTATGTTCCTTATTTGTCTACCAAGGGTGTGTTTGGATATGCTTATCGAAATTGATAATCTAGTCGTTTTTTCAAAATTAGATAATTTGCTGTTGTAATACAAGACTGGATGCAGAAAATAATATATGAATTGTGCTTCTCTGTATGTGAAGTTGATTAGATGTTTTGTTTGAGTAATTAATAGATGAAATAACTAACTAAAACATACATTTTGTGTGAAAATTAGAGATCTTTTTGTCAATTTAGCCAATTTACAGTAAAAGTCATAAATAAAGGGGTAAATGGGTAACTTTTATCTTTAATAATCAGTATTGTTGTAGTCGGTTTGAAGCTTAAACATTCTTAATGTTGGTATTTGTGTGAATGCTTTTCAGGAATTTGGAAGTTCCTAGGTGTTGGCCGCCATCCCAAGAAGTTATACGATTTCGTTATCTAGATAAAGATGAAGGTGGCAGCGAAATGAATGTGAATCCTGGTGATGGTAGAATTTATGTCGAAAACTCAAAAGTGAGTGAAAGTTTATTGCTAATGAAGTTCTATTCATTGTCACGTGGGGTTGTGAGTCATTTGCTCTCTGGAAAAGAGCTTGATCTACCGATGCAAGTGACTGATGAACAGATGGAAATTATTTTATTTTCTGATAGTTCATTCATAATTGGGCGATCGGGTACTGGGAAAACAACTATTTTGACGATGAAGTTGTTCCAAAACGAACAGTCTTTTCATAACGCTTCTGAAGGGTTTTATGAACCAGAAAGCAGTCAAGTTAGGGACGTTGAAGCTGATGATGTTCCTGAAAATAGAAAGCAGAGCGTTCTTCGCCAGCTTTTTGTGACAGTCAGTCCAAGACTGTGTCATGCTGTGAAGCAACACGTTTCCCACCTTACCAGGTATGCAAACACTTGAACTTTTTTTTTTTTTTTTTTTTTATTTTTTTTATTTTATTGTTATTATTATTATTTTTTAAATGTTTGTTACATTGAATCATATTTATTAACATTGTATTTTCATTTGATTGACAGTATTTCATGTAACGGAAGTTCATCAATAGATATCAATCTGGATGATGTTGATGTCACATCAGATTTCAGTGATGTCCCTGATACATTTTCTGAAGTTCCCATTAAAAATTACCCTCTTGTTATAACATTTCATAAATTTCTAATGATGCTGGATAGCACATTGGGAAATTCGTTCTTTGGAAGATTTCCTGAAGCAAGAGAAGGTTCTCATGGTAACACTATAAATTCAAGATCTGTTGCATTGAAAACTTTTATAAGATCAAGGGAGGTTACATTTGATAGGTTTTGTTCAATCTACTGGCCTCACTTCAACTCAAATCTCAAAAAGAAACTTGATCCCTCAAGGGTGTTTACCGAAATTATATCTCATATAAAAGGAGGGATTCAAGCAGGGGAATGTAATGATGGAAAATTAAGCTATGAGGGTTACTGTTTACTGGCCGAATGTCGTTCATCCACTTTAACCAAACTGAAAAGAGAGAACGTTTACACCCTCTTTCAAGCCTATGAAAAGATGAAAAGTGAACGTGGAGAATTCGATTTGGGAGATTTTGTAACTGACATTCATCGTCGGCTTAAAAATGGGAATTATAAAGGCGATCAAATGGACTATGTGTATATTGATGAAGTCCAAGATCTTAGTATGAGGCAGATTTCCCTTTTCAAATATATTTGCCAAAATGTAGTCGAAGGCTTCATTTTTGCTGGCGACACTGCACAGACAATTGCAAGAGGGATTGATTTTAGGTTTCAAGATATACGCTCTTTGTTCTATAAAGAGTTCTTAAGCACCAGAACATCTGGAAAACAAGAAAAAGGTCTTGTATCTGAGATTTTTCAGTTGAAACAAAACTTCAGAACACATGCTGGTGTGCTTGATTTAGCTCAGAGTGTCATTGAGATTCTCTATCGTTACTTTGTTCACTCAATGGATATTTTGGAGCCTGAAACTAGTCTTATATCCGGGGAAGCTCCAGTTTTGCTCGAGTCTGGCAATGATGAAAATGCTATTGTGACAATCTTTGGCAACACAGGAACTAGTGGAGAAATTGTCGGCTTTGGTGCTGAACAGGTGATATTGGTTCGTGATGATTGTGCAAAAGCTGAAATCTTTGAATATATTGGTAAAAATGCACTTGTTCTGACTATAGTGGAGTGCAAGGGTCTTGAGTTTCAGGTGACTTTCCTTAATGATTATATGAAAACTTAATCGTTTTTAGTGAATTTAAGTTGCTTCTGTTTCTCATTGTTTGATTGCCATACTTAATAGGATGTCTTGCTATACAACTTTTTTGGGACATCTCCACTGAAAGACCAGTGGAGAGTTATATATGGATACATGAAGGACCGTGATTGGCTCGATGAAAAACATCCTCAGTCATTCCCGGCATTCAAGGAGGCAAAACATAGTGTTTTGTGCTCTGAACTGAAACAATTGTATGTGGCAATAACTCGAACAAGGCAAAGACTATGGATTTGTGAGAACAAAGAGGAGCTTTCTAAACCAATGTTTGACTACTGGAAAATGAGGGGACTAGTTCAGGTTAGGAAGCTAGATGATTCAGTAGCACAAGCTATGCGAGTAGCTAGCAGCCCTCAGGAGTGGCGGGAGCGCGGAAAAAAGGTAAAATTTTGATATATTACTGCTACTTTCTTTTTATTTTTTTTCCCAGTCTTTTACTGATTTTCTGCTGTATTATCTTATTTGACACACTTTCATGATCTTTATATCCTTTTCAGCTTTTTTATGAGAATAATTTTGTGATGGCTACTATGTGTTTTGAGAGAGCTGGAGATACGATGTGGGAGAACCTAGCTAAGGCTTATGGTCTGAGAGCATCTGCTGAGCAAATACGGGGAACAAAACATGAAGCTTTTCAGAGTAAAGTTCGGGAAGCAGCAGGGATCTTTGAGTCTATTGGGAAACTAGAGCCTGCTGCTTCATGTTACTGTGATTTGGCGGAGTATGAAAGAGCTGGTAATTTTTTAAATACATAATTTCCCGTCTAAAGAATAAGTGCTAGCTCTAGTTTATAAAAGAGCTATTTGTAAATAAGATAATCATATTATTCTGATTTTTGTTATGGGTAACCAATGATTGGCCATTAAAAAAAAACCATGTGACAATAACTTTTTTATTTTGTTTGTGAGCATGTTGATAATTTTGTTTTTTAGGAGGCACCTAAAAAGTGTTTCGATTGGTAATTTCTCTGTCAAATGTTTTGTCCACTTTCCTTAAGGGATAGTTATAGTTTTAGGATGGAGGGTCAAGTTTTCATGTTTTTAATTAGTCCTTTAATCAATGACCATTTGAACTCTTTTGGTTATGCAGGAAAAATTTATCTGTACAAGTGTGGAAAGATGGATGCAGCAGCAGAGTGTTTCAAACTAGCAGGGTGCTACAGTGAAGCAGCGGAAGCTTATGCCAAAGGAGACAAGTTTTCCGACTGTTTGTGGGTTTGCAGAACAGGAAAACTTTTTGATGAAGGGCTCCGTTATATAGAATCTTGGAAAGAGGATGATAACGTTCAAAGTAAAGAAATAGAACAAATTGAGCATGAATTTCTAGAAAGTTGTGCTCGTGACTACCATGGGCATAAAGATCTTGAATCCATGATGAAGTTTGTCAGAGCTTTTTCTTCTATGGAGTCTAAACGTAGATTCTTGAGGTCGTTATGCTGCCTTGATGAGCTTTTGGTGTTGGAAGAAGAATCGGGACATTTTCTTGAAGCTGCAGAGCTGGCAAGGTCATGGGGGGATGTTTTAAAAGAGGCTGATCTTTTGGAGAAGGCTGGAGATTTTAAGGAGGCAACAACTTTGTTACTTTGGTATGTGTTTTTTAGCTCGTTGTGGGGAAATGAAAACAGAGGTTGGCCGTTGAAGCAGTTTGATCAGAAGGAAGAAATCTGTAATAAAGTGAAGTCGCTCACAAAAACGCATTCAGAATCCTACAACGATGTTGTTTGTAGTGAGCTAAAGGTAATATCAGATCAGCACAGTACCTTGCCTGAGCTAAAGAAAGATTTACGTTTTTGCCAGAGCAGTGATAGTCTAAGGGGGGAAATATTGTCAATTAGGAAACTCTTGGATGCTCATTTTCAACAACATTTCTCAAAGTATGAGTGGGAGGACGAGCTACCCACTGATATAAATGAGCATTGTTACAAGATCTTTGAGAACAAAGTTTCTGTTAGAACTTTGTCTTTTTATTGGAATTTGTGGAAGGAGAATGTTGTGGATATCTTAGAGAGTCTTGGAAGTTTCGACAATGAAGAACCAAATAAACACGAGGGTCATGCTGATTTCAGTTTGATGTATTTTGGGGTAAAGAAACATGGTGTAAAAGGTAACATGGTTTACTTGTTAGTAGACAAGGATGCTGAATGGATACGAAAGTGGGGTCAAAAGGGTCTTCTTAAGGACAAGAAGCGTGTAACTATTGATGGCAGGGAGTTGATTTTTGCTATCAGGTCTTACTGGCAGTCAGAATTACTTACTGTGGGTATAAAGGTACTTGATACTCTTGAATGTCTCCATAAGTCAAAGTCTAATGGTTCTGCATTTCACCAAAGCACATCTCTCCTGCACATTTTCGAGGTTTCCAAGTTTCTTTTGGACTGCCAATATCTTAACCTCGCAAATCCTAATTTGAAGAAGCTTCAACGATTCCTTGGAATATCTTCAGTGTATTTTAATCTGGTGTTTCCTTTGGATTGGCGGAATTCACTATCTGAGGACTTGATTTCTTTAGGAAAGACTGATCTTTCTGTCAATTTGCTTCACGAGATTATTCTTCAACATGTTGACATCAAGGGTGATCTCAGCTATTCGACAATTGGGAGGGTGATGATGATATGTCTTGGTTCAAGAAAATCTGTAGCACATTATGAGCATGTCATAAATAAACTTCAAAAGAACCCTTCATGGAAGTTATTTGTTGAGAAATTTAGTGACCGTGGCTTGAAAGATGTTGATGCTGCTCTAGCACTCCAGAATGCTTTGGGAGATACTTTTCGAGCCAACTGGAGGCTTGCTGGGTACATAACACCTCACAGTTTTGTTTATATGCTGGATCGTCTTCTTTTAATGCAATCTTTCTTTTCACGGCACTTATACACCACAAAATCTTCTTTTGTTGGATCCTTCATGCATATTCACTCGACTGCTACTCCAACTCGATCTGTTGGGCCATTTTTCATTAATGTAGGCTTTGTTCTGGATATAGTCCAACAAATTCTCTATAATAAGGAAGATACTATATTATGGATCAAAAAATCGAAGATTGATCTCTCTTATTATCCAGTTTTAGTATTGAAGCTGGTTATGTTACTGTCCCTATTATGTCTGGAAGTATCAGATTGTTCTGAATTACTATTTGAGTTGCTGTCGGGCTATAACAATATTTCTTATTTGCTTCCAAAGAAGTTTGTGAGTGATCTAAAAAGGAGAAGGAGAAGTCGCTACTTGAACTTGAATCCAGAAGTGGTCGCAGAAGCGTTTAAAAGCATAAATGATCCTCTCTTGATTGTGTGTTCAGAAGATGGGGGTCCTAAAATTTATGCTCCGTGTGCTATATTTGTGGACCTTAGGAATTCGAAAAAGGAAATAATGAGCAAATTGTTTCCAAGAAAAAATCAACATAATGGTCAGACTGCTTCAAATAATGTTGGTGTTGACGCAATTCGTAAGCCACCATCTTCAACCACTTCATTAGATGCTAACCTGAATGTGCATACCGTGGATGTATGCAAGGTGGAACCACGAATCAACTGGAGCTATCTTGAAAATACATCGAATTATTCTCATCTGAAGAATGGAGAGTCACTGAGCTCTTATTCTGCTGAATTCATGGTAAGTGGCATGGACGGGTTTATCTCAGCATTATCATTCTTGGTCTAAACTACTGTATTATTGTAAACTTTGTTTTCAGAAAGAATTGGATAAAAATATATGCACATTAGCTGCTGTTCTTGAGGATGGAAAATCATGGGCCGAAGAAGATGCAGCCCTTCTGCACCGTGCATCAAGGGAAATGAAGGTTCTTTTGTCTGGATTTGACTCGAGGTTAGATTTGCTATCTTTTCAGTTTTAAAGTTGTATTATATCGGTTAAACCAATCTAAATTCTGACATGTTTATATACCGTTTTGCTTACATTTAGAACTTTTATGGGTGTTTGGATATTTTCAGCCGACATAAACTGGATCCTTCAGTTGTAATGAATAGCATGGGAGTTGCCCTTGAGTGGCTGCAAATATATAGGCCCAAGATAGATAGTATCTTGAAGCGTTATGCCATGAGTCAGGAGTCGAAGGCTGTGCAAATGGTAGTGTCAGAGAGCAGCAGCACCACTCAAGTTGAAGAAACGAGTGACGAGAATAATCATGATGAGGGAACAGGGGACGCTTCACTTGTGGAACCGATGTTAGAAAAACAAAACAGCGGTGGTAACACTCGGGAAGCAGAAAACCAGAACAACAAAGGTAACAACAAAGGTGACAACAACAAAGGGAACAACAGTAAAGGGAACAACAGTAAAGGGAACGGCAAAGGAAAGAAGAGTAAAAAGGGCAAAGGTAAAAAGAAATGACACGATCAGATGATGAACTGTGATCTCATACTGCAAGATTTTGATACGTAAAGATCATTTTCTTATGAGTTCACGAATCTTAATAATGTGTTTGGTCTAGTAGAAGATATATGTTACTGTTCTAATTCTATCTAGAGTCGTTCTTGAGACCTCTATGTTACTGTGATCGTTAAAGTTTTAATCGATCTTGGCGTTTTGTATATATTTATGCTTGAATCGGCAACCTTGGTAAATTACGGATATGACCATACTATTGCATGTGGGCCGGTTTGCGTTGCTGGTTATTATCAACTGTAATGAAGTTTCTTAACACCAACTGTAATGAAGTTTTTTATTGTTTAACAATATCTGATGAATGACCCACGAACATACTTCAACACAGTGTCTCCTAAAACTCCTTATCATTTTCTTAGTGAAAGATATGAGGCAAACGTGTTTCTATTATCCTAATGATAAAATAACTTAATTCAAGAGAGAAAAGAGAGAAAATGAACTATGTAAGAGAAAAATTGAGTCAATAATATTGGTTTTTATACCATTGAGATAAACTACTACTCCCTCCGTCCCAATTTAATTGTCCATCTTTCCTTTTTGGTATGTCCCAAATTAATTGTCCAATGCTAAAAATAGATATGGGAGTTTGGTTAAGTTTACTATATTACCCTTAGTTGAAATTAATATTACAAACTTTAAGGAAGTGTTAATTAATTGGTTAAGGTCAAATATGTTATTTGACAAAAAAGTAAGAGAGAGAAAGTTGTATTAATTATGTTTTTCTTAAACTGTGTGTTTTTTGTCGGGAGACAATAATTTTGGGACGGATGGAGTACTATTTTTATTTTTATTTATTTATTTATTTATTTTACGGCAAATTTGAATTAGCATCCTAGCAAGGGGCTACAAGCAAAGAAAAACAATCACATAAGGATTGAAAGAGTGTTACAAGGATTATCAAACTACTCAATCCAATTAATGGAAATTTTTTTATGCCTACGGGTAATTCAATTAAAAGAAAAAAGCTTAATGTCGTTGAAGAGAAGATCTAGATTTGGTCTTTTAGGAGCAAATGCGAACTCGTTTCTATATCTCCAAAGGGACCAAAGTGCTGTTTGAACCACCGTATCAAGAGGGTAGAAAGAGGAGGAGGGAGGCTAACTTTGTCTACAAGGTTGATTGCTTCAAGAAGGCTCAAGACGTTTACGTTTTCAACTTTCCACCATAACTAAGATGAAATCAAAATAAAATAACAGAAATGAAAATTAAACTAATTATACTAGTGGTGTAAACAATGATGAGGAAAGTTGTGTTTACTTAGGTTTCATTACTCCCTAGATATCTTTTACAGGTTGATAGCTTGTTACAATTGCATGGATGACGGGTCATATTCCTTAATACTAGTCGTAGGGCCGTATACAATATTCCCTAACTCTATAGGATCCTTCTTCACTCCTATGTCGAGCCGTTAGAAGCTCCTAACATGGGATCATTAGAATTCTCCTACGCATTAAATATAACCAAAAATCGTAGTACACCTCCGATCATGTTTCTTAAGACGTTCAAGCAAGTTACCAATGGAAGTCTGCCAGTTTTCTTAAGCCTAACGTCGAATACAATCATCCATAACAACTATAAACAAACAATCAACCCATAATTAACATCTAGGTTTCACTACATCTAAGCAAATACAAAAGAAATCTAGCCTAGCATGTTAAATTGAAGACAAGCGTAAGATATAATCAAACAACACATAGACATATTGAATGATTTGAAAGAGTATTTATCTTTAATAGAACATGAAAGATTCAAAGGGTTGGAACCTTTGAAAAAGCTGTAAAATTCGGCCTAAGGTTTTTCCCTCAAAGTTGCACACTAATGAATGGAATTTGGAAAACTATATATAGATTTTACAAGATGACGGCGTCATGTATTGAGTTGTGACGCCGTCAACTCGCCACCATAATAGAAATCGTATTGCCTAGATCTGATTTTGACGCCGTCATGTGTAAATTTATTCTGGGCCATCACTTGTGTTTTGACCCTGACGGCCTTGGTGACGCCGTCAGGTCCTATAGTTAAAAATCTTTTGGACCGTCACGTATATTATCCACATCCACCTCTTTTGTAACTCTTGACGCCGTCATTAAGGAAGTTGTGACGCCGTCAGGTACTGTTCCCAGCAAGGAAAATTGAGACTTTGCCGTTTTCTTCACTTTTATGCTCCAAAAAGGTCAAAAATGCTTCCTTTTTCCAGATTTCTCTCCAAAAGTACCTAAAATGACAAAAGGAACGATTTAGGGCAATAAATGATCGAATAATCTCGAATTCGGGCTTAAATGACCCCTTAAAAGTGGTTCACTTTTCGCCTCATCAAGGTCTTATATGCATTGAAGAGCCACCCTGAAAGTTCAAGCTTACGAGCGAGAATATGCTAGATACGCTGAAATAACAATAAAAGCTTCTTAATGGAAAATAACATGCAGTAGCCAGCAATGGCGGAACTCTTTAGGGTCAGGGGAGGGTCCCCCCATAATAATAATAATAATAATAATAATAATAATAATAATAATAATAATAATAATAATAATAATAATAATAATAATAATAATAAATAAATAAATAAATAAATAAATAAATGTTCAAGTTCCGCCATTGGTAGCCAGGAATATAATTAATCCCAACTTCTGCTGATATTTTACATAGTATAGGCTTGCCAACCTTCTTTTTGTTACGACATATGATATATTACACAAGCAGATCTAAAATCATGATAAGTATTCATGCATGAATCCTTCATGGACCTAAGAGTACTAAATTTAACCCCTATTTTTACTAAAATACCTTAAAGCAATATGAAATTCAAAGGAATATATAAAATTTAATGTAGCATACTGCAAGTCTAAAATCATTGTTTTTACGGACTAAAAGGGAAGTGCTGATGAGTGTGTAAATACTCATCATTTTTACCTTTTCTGAGCTGCCAAAAACATCTAAAAACACTCAAATATGCATCATAATACTGAAAATATCACAGGAATGTGTTTTATATGTTTCAGATGCAAAATAATCAAAAACAGATGAAAAATGAACAAAGTTTGCATAATTGGCAGTTTCAGTCCCTCAACTTTCAAAAGTTGTCACATCTAGTCCCTGGTTATTCTAAAAACTTGAAAATGTCACCAAAGGTCCTTTTAAATCAAAAAGTTACATAATTAGTCCTTTGGTGCAAAGTTTCACAAAATGTCAAGTTTAGTCCCTGAACTTTGAAAAATGACAAAAATGGTCCCTGGGATATTAAAACTTTGAGAAAAACAAATTTTGTCCTTGTACTTCTCATCTATGGCAGGAATGGTCCTTGGTTGCAAAGTTTGGTGAAATTACATAACAGGTCCCTGAAGTTTCAAAGTTTGGCAGTTTTAGTCCCTGGAAATTTTTAAGGTGAAAAGTCAACATAAAACCTTGGACTATGGAAACTTGGCAGAAAATACCCTTATGGAAACTTTGGAAGAATGCCAAAACACACCCCCAAACTTTTGGAATATTACAAAAATAGTCCTTGTGATATTACATGCCAAAACCGGACCCTTAATATTATTACAAATCCAAATCCAATCCAATCCAAACACCAAAGCCCACCTCCCTTTTCTAGCCCAACTCCCACCAGCCCAATACCCCTTTAATATTAAACGCAGGTCAACGTTTGACCCTGAGTCAAACAGTCAAAACCACCACCCCTTCCCTTTTCCCTCTCACTCAAAACCACCCCAGAAACCACCCTAGTTTTCTCCTCCATCCCACTTGTTCCACCGCCCAACCCACTCTCCCCATCACATCTACCTAACAAACAAGCCACAATAAATGCACCTCCTCCCCTCCACGCAAACAGGCCTCAATTGCAAAATACAATTTTGGCGCCAAAACACGTGGCAGGCGATTAGAAGCTTTTCAGTGATCCAATGGCTGTAATTAATGATGGGAAATGCTCAGAAGACTAAGACAAACCCTAATCCAGGCCTATAAATAGAAGAGAAGATCAAGTGAAGATGTGTTAGCTTAATTTAGGAAAATTTAAATCGTATAAGTTAAATTCAAGTTTTTAGTTTGTAATCCAGCTCTCAAGTAGTGTAATTCTCATTTTTTTAGTGTACTTCTAAGCTTTTCTATCAATAAAAATCAAGTTTGAATCAATATCTTAGTAGTTCAATTTTTATCTTTATTTCAAAGCTTTTAGTCTTCTGTATTGTTATTATTCATAGAATTTATGGACTCTTAGGCCCATATAAGTTCCCAGAAAGCTTATTTAAGCTTTTAGAAGCCATAAAATACAAGTTAGCATCAAAAATCAAAAAAATATAAAAAAGTCAACAAAAGTCAAACATTGCATGTTTATGATGAAGAAAGCTGGAGCAGGGTAAATTTTGGATGGCCATGGGTTAGTGGTCTTATGGAAGGCCTATAGGATTGGTTTTGAGGTCCTTGGTTCTTGGTTTAAGCTGGAATGCATGTTGTAAGCCTTTGAAACTCAATTCTTGATTTTTACTGTAGCATTGCTTATTTGGTTGTTTATATAGCTTTTCTGTGTTCATTTAGTGCTAACTAGTGATAATATTGTTTAAAATTAGTATCTTGTTCTTTGGTATTTGTAGTTGCTTTAGTTTCTAAATTTGACAGTTAAAGTAGCATAGTTGTTAATCTTTGTCATTTGTTGTTGTTTCCTGTGATTAAGTGTTCATTTGTGCTTAATATATCATAAAAAGCTATTGTGGATCAGGTTCATAAGCCCTAGTACCCATTTGTTTTGAAAATCACAAAACAATCAATCCTAAGTAGTGTTTGGATCAGTGTGATCCAAGGTGTTGTGGTGTTTAATTGTTGTTGTTTCTGGTTTACACAAGTCACATAGGCTCATAATAACTCAGAACAAGCATAATACCTAGGTCTTATTCAGAGGAAAGTCAAAATCACATTAAACTTGGCATAGATAACCCTCTGTGTTGGATTAAGTGTGGCATATGCCCCAAATCCATTCACTTATGAGTGGTATAGCTTAAATTAGTCTTAGCTTAGCTTAAATAATCACTTTCAATCAGAAAATCAAGATCAAAGTTCATTTAAGTCAATTTTTAGCAAAAACTCAAAAAGTCAAAAAGTACCTTTGTTTCAGAAATCCAAATCTTGGAGGAATTTTTGTGATTTTTGTGTTAGGTTTGAAACCTTGGCCTTTTCAGAAGTAAAAGCTTGTCACCTAGTCTACAAAAGCCCATAGTCAGCTTATTTTTAGAATTTTTTCACAAGCTTGTGCAACTACTTCTTTTGACCTGCAGGGCAAGCTTATGCCCTGTGCACAGGTTTAAGACCAATTTTCCAAATAGCTTTGTGACTCACCCAGTGGGACCCACCTTTGGCTTATTGGCTTTTTGGATAGCCAAGCAGCCCATTGATAAGGTCCAGAGCTTATTTCACATTTTTGAGCTTATTTGTTAGGGCTGCAAGCCTCATTTAGTTTGACTAATTCCTGAGTGCACACTGATTACTCAGTGTAAGACCCCAACTTCATAGCATCACCCAAAGCTCATTAATAAGCCATAAGCCCTGCTTATTGGCTTATTGTGTAGCCCTCCAGTCCACCTTAGTTTTGAACCTCCCTTGGCTTCTGTGGACCCCACAGAGGTCCAAAACCACCCATTTCAGGCCTGTTTTGGCCTAATAGCCACATAAGTGCTTATTTGTGGTTCATAGCTTATTCAGTGTGCTTATTTGTTCTAATTTGCTTATTTCTTGTTAATAATCATCTGTGCATGCTTAGTTTATCATTTCCTAGCTTTTTCACACATTGCTTAAGTCCTAATAAGCTTTAAGTCCACTGTTTGGAAACAAGGGGGTGCACATAGCTTATTTTTAAGCTATTCAAAAAGTCATTTCACAAAAAGTTCTTGTTTTTAGCTTATTTTCATCTGTCAAAAAGAAAAACCAACAAAAACCAAATATAAAATTAGTGATAGCTTCTATTTAATAGATTTTATCTTTTTAATTTTTCATTTCAGCTTATTAATAAGCACTTCATCATTTTCATAATTTTCTTAATTTCCTGTCACCCTTAAGTATTTGTAATAATTTTCTTAGATTTTTCTTTATCAGTTTACTAATTATTTGAATTAAAAATAGTTCAAATAATTAATTAGGTAATATTAGTAATTAAATAGTTTTCTTAAATTTTAATTAATAACAGTAGGTTTTTATATTTTTCCTAGGTTTTATAAATTAGTTAAGACTTTTAGAAAATAGATTTTTAAATTCCACTGTTCATTTTCTATTTTTCTTATTTAATTTAGTTAAATTAGATTTAAATCAATTAATAAGTAAATAATTAGTAAAATAGTCTAAATATAATTTTTAGAAACTTTTTATAATTTTGTAGGATTCCTGTGATGGTTAATTAGTTTTATAAATTTTTATATAATTTTCTAAGTCATTTTAGTATTATTAATAATTTAAATTAGTTTAAATAGTTTAATTAATATAATTAGTTTTTAATTAATAAAAAAAACATAAAAAGACAAAAATATTTTTTTTTATTTTTTATACTTTCTTCAAGTTCTTTTTAAGGTTTAGAAAATAGTTTTGCAAGTTTTTAGTTTAATTTGTAATTTTTATCATTTTTAGTTTAATTTAAATAAGGTTTAATTTACTTTTTAAATAGTTTTAATTAATTAAATAATATTTAAATATTAAAATAATCATTTAAATAATTTCATTTTCATTTTAAATTTTCTTTTTATTTTAAGTTTGAAAAGTTTCACTTGCACCCCCTGTAGTTTGTAAATTGTTAAATCTCACTTTTCCCAGTCTGTAATCTGAATACCAAGTTGTGTGATTGATCCTATAGTGGTTTCCCCGAGTCGTTATGTCCCGACGAGGTGTGGATTGTATTCAAACGGCTTCGTGATCGGGTGAATCTTGATGGAAAGGGGTTTGAGATTGATTAAGCTAAGGAATCTATAAAGAAATAGCTTAAACAAGCTATATGAATAAGACTGGAAAGTGGGAAAAACCAGAAACGTTTAAAACTTAAAACGCGTACGTTCACGTTTAAATAAAACGTAAACGTACAAAATAAAACGCGAGTTTTAGCAAAATAAAATACTTACAACGATGAAAATCACATTTTTACAATCCTAATAATAAAATAAACTTTTTAGAAAATTAAAATTAATTTTTATACTATTTATATAATTATTATTAATTAAATACTATTTATTAATTACTTATTAATTATTTAAATTAACCTAAATTATAACTAATTATGAAATTACACTAAAAATATGAAAAATAAATTTGGAAAAATCTAAAATATTATAAAACTAATTTTCAAACTTAAAATATATTTTTCCTACTTTTTAAATAATTACTATTAATTAAAAACTAATTTAAACTAATTAAAATTACACTGAATAATAAGAAAATGTAAAATAAGCTTAGAAAAATAGAATAAAAACTTAGAAAAATCTAAAATAACATAAAACTAATTTTAAAACAGAAAATATATTTTAAAGACTATTTAAATAATTACTATTAATTATTAACTAATTATTAATTAATAAAAACTAATATTAATTTTTAAAAATACTAAATGAAAAGAGAAAAATATGAAAATTTTACAGAAATTATTTCACAACTAAAGGAACTTAGGAAAATTATAAAAACAGAAAGTGCTTAAGGAAAATAAGCACTTAAGCAATAAGCTTCTTAAATAGAAGTTATCACTTTAGGAAAAGTTGGCTTTTTTGAGTTTTCTTTTTACAAAACTACTTTAATACCTAAAATATGAGACTTTAATAAAAGGACTTTGGCTGAATCTCAAAAATAAGCAAGTGATAAGCACAATTGGTTAACAGATTTTAGAAACAAGCTTATTAGGACTTTATGAGACTTGAAAAAGCTTCTAAAAAGCTACATAGCACACTCCAAAGCTAAAATAAGCTATATTGCAGCTGAGGGAACTTGGAAGCAGCAACAATCAAGGAAATAAGCACAGCTTATAACCTAGAATGTGCAATAAGCACTTGGGCAAAAATTGAATGCCAACCAGTCAAAATGGGACACTTTTACAAGCATGTGGGGCCCACAGGTATGCTTGGAAAGCCAAAATGAGACTTGATCTCAAAAGCCACCCAGAAGGGCTTTTCAAAAAGCCAAAACTTACTAACTGGGACCCACTAATAAGCCCTAGGGAAAGGCTTGAATATGTGTGAGTGAGACTGAGTACACAGTTGGTGTGTGGAATAAGACAAAGTAAATGGGGCTTGCAGCCCAAGGAAATAAGCCAATAAGCAATAAATAAGCTCAGACCTCAAAAGCCTGGCTTATTGGCTTCCCAATAAGCCCACACTCATACAATGGGGCCCACTAATGAGGAAGTTATAAGCCAAGAAAAATGGGTCTGTTTGGTCAGGTCTGTGGTGCAGGGCATACCATTGCCCTGCAAGCTACTTTAAGCAGTAAGATAAGCTGTAAAAAAATCACAAAAATAAAACAAGTGTGGGATTCCAAAGTTAAGCTAGTAGGTTACAACATGTAAAAATCTTGAGGCCTGAATCACCACATAAAAATCACTAAAATTCTTGGAACTTTGGGAATTTCTGTCAAAGACCAATTTTGACTTTCTACATTAACTACTTAATTTGACTTTTGTGAACTTCTGATGATCTAAACTAACCTAATATGTTATAAAAAGCTGTTATGAGACCAAATTAAGTTATCTTAAACACCTGAAAAGAGATTTGAATGGTTGATGATCATGAAATTCCAACAGATAAGCAGTTAAGAGCATAAAATGGAGATTTGACTTTCTGTGCTAGAAACCTGAATATTTATACTACTTATGACCTAAAATAACTTAACTAAACATGTATGAGCCAAAATCACCAACCAAAAGCCAGTGCACAGTGGTGAAAACCACTGTGCCAAACACTCCTTAATGGGACTGTTTTTTGTGAGATTCAAAGAACTCCACAGATTTAAACCATAAAAATGATTCCTAAGGTCATATTATGCTGCAATGAACTTAGATTAGCACCTAAACACTAGTAATAATAACAAAAACTCACAATTTCAAGATTATGATATATAGGCAGTGAAATATGAAAAATGAACAACAATGCTTATCTGATGAGCAAGTACCTAGCATTAGACAACATATGAACTAACATACACCTAAGAAGCATGCAAACACAAATAAACTTGAATAGACAGATTGAACAGTAAATGATCAATTATGAGACAATGGCTTACAGTATGATTCCAAATGCACAGGCTAAGAACCAAGTTCTAAGATCAATTCTAACACCTCCCTTGAGGTTCTAAACCCTCTGCAATCCACAAACAACCAAGCTTCTTGCCTTCTTCTTTCTTGGAAACTGATTTTTTATTTTCTTTTTTATTTTTCTTGATTTTCTTGATTTTTTAGTTTTCTGAGTTAAACTGATTTTACAAGTGTCTAATAGCTTTAATGAGCTATATATGAGCTTAAGTGAGCCTAATGATCCCTAATCAACATCTTTAACCAACATTAAAAATAATTTGAGAATTTGAAATCAAATAACATAAACTGAGTTTAAAAGAAAAAACTGATATTGATTGATGAAATGGTTCAAGTTACAATGAAAAGGCTTAAGAACATAAGTTTGAAGCTTACATTACACTGGAATTGAAAAGTACATGAAAAAGATAAATTAACTACACTAAAACTACTCTATACTAACTACTACTCATTCTTCCTTTTTTTCTTCATTTTATAGACCCTGGAGCTCTTCTCTTTCTTTCCCACTTGTTCTCAGCCCTTAGATGGCTTTCTTTTGATCTGAGCCGTTTAAACTCTTTTTGGCAGGAAATGGGTTTTGGCAGGTAATGGTTTGGTGTGGGAATTAATTGAGGAGGGGGGGGGGGAAGGTAAGGTGTAGGTGAAGTTATTAATGAGGGTTGGTTGTTTAGGTGATAAAGTTAGAGGTGGAGGGGGGGGGACATGAAGCTGGAAACATGGAGGATGGGTAGGGGATGAACAGTGGACGAAGTTGGGGTGTTGGGGGTGTTGACTTGGTCAAATGACCAGGTAGTATTAAAAGTGGGAGGTGGGCTGGTTTTTATTGTTTGGGCTTGGGGGTTAGTTTGTTGGATCAGGCCTTGGGGTTTTGGATTAGTATTGTTGGTTTGTTTGTTTATTTTGTAAAACCACAAGGACTAATGTTGTAATTTCTGAAAAGTTGAGGCTGAAAATGTCAATCTTCCAAAGTGCTCATAAGTACCAAAATTGCCAATCACCAATATTATAAGGTTCATGAATTTATTTATTTTTTCATTTTAAAACACCAAGGACCAAAACTGACAAGTTTGCAAAGTATAGGGACCAAACATGTAATTTCCACAAAACTTTCACCCAGGGACCATTTTGATAACTTTAGATTTCCCAAGGGCAAAAAATGATTTTTCTTTCAAAATTACCCGACCAGGGACCAAATCTGCCAAAATCTGAAACTCCAGGGACCAAACTGTAAATTCTTAAAACTTTTCCAATTTTTCACCAAATGACTAAATATGACAACTTATGATTTCAAAATGACCTTTGGTGATAATTTTCTATATTTTGAATATCCAGGGACTAGTTTTGTAATTTTATGAAAGTTGAGGGACTGAAACTGCCAATTTTGCAAACTTTGTACGTTTTTCATCTGTTTTTGCTCATTTTGCATCTAAAACATATAAAACACAATTTTGAAATATTTTCAGTATTTTGATGCATTTCTGAGTGTTTTTGTATGTTTTGCAGTTCAGATTATACCAAAAATGATGAGTGTTTGAGCACTCATCAATCCCCCACACTAAACTATTGCTAGTCCCTAGCAATACTGTTTTGAAAACTTGATGGATTTTAAACTCTTTACCAAAAGCCATCACTTCTGGAGTAGCCAGGTGTAAGAACTGTGGCACACCTGATAACCGTGTGATTTTGAGCAAACCACCAGCTGTCAACGGATTTGATTAGTCTTTACCAGGAGCCGTTTGCTCCTGGACTAGCCAGCTCTTGATGGAATAGTCAACATCTTGGTGAGCTGATTACCAATTATGGTTTTTCCACGGCCTTTACCACAAGCCATAATCTTGCGGGCTAGCCAACTCATTTATTTTTGGGGAGTTGAGGAACCATACAATTTTGGGAAAATTGCAAGCCGTAAACGGATTTGAGATGTCTTTACCAAGAGCCGTTTGCTCCTGGACTAGCCAATCCCTTTTGTCGTTCAGGCAAGGCGGACTGATTACCACAAAAATTTTGAAGCACCAGTGAAAAATTTTTGAAATTTTGGCTAAAAACGGGGGTATTATATAGTAAAATGTGATAAAATTCGCTAGAATAGCGAATACCCCCCCCCCCACACACACACTTAGGATGAATATTGTCCTCAATATTCAAAATCCCGGCTATTATGCCGACATTTTGAACGTAAAAGGGCAACATTACAAGCTAAGCGTGGAAAACACCATTTTGTTTTTCACTCTTGTAACCATAGCATGGGGGACTCCCCCACACTTAGGGTGAAAACCCTATATGCATGCTACTGTTTTTGTTTACCGAGTCGCTAGCTTGACTCGACCCCGAATTCATTTGTCCTTAGGGAAGCATGATGTGGAAGAAACAATCTCAATCGGACTTTCATTCAAGATGTTTGGGCAAACATTTGAAGCACGTGAAAGTTCCACACCGATGAGATAAGTATCCGGCGCAAGATAATGATACATGAAAATGCCGGGATCAAAGATAGTGTCTTCATTCCCGAAGGAGTGAAGAACAGGAGAAGTCACCCTGTAGGTGAAGAAAGGTAGAAAGATCTTGATGACAATCAAGATTGATTCATCATCATCAGAAAGAGAATTCATGATTGGTGTATCATGAATCTCATTAGTAAAGCTCGTATGATCTAGACATATTATGGGTGGGAGGGTTGGGATTTTGATATCAATGAAATTCTCAACGTTGAGAATATTTCCCTCCGGAAAACAAAGATCAACTTTGTCTAGATCAAAGTAAAAATTATCATACTCTGGTGGAGGTATGATACGAGTGAGTTCACCGGAGAACTCCTCAAAGGTGAATAAATCATATTCGGTGAGAGAAATTTGAGAATGAGAAGTGGTACTGCCACTAATCTTCTCTCCCATATGATCAAAGGTAAAGGCTTCAAACTCTGGAATGGGATCGTCGGAGACAATGTCACTATCCTTTATGGGGATAGGAGATGAAATAGGTTTCATTTTGAAAGCCTCGATTTTAGAAATGAGGAGATCGACATTCAATAATGTTGCACGAAGTGCTTCATCCTTGATTTCAGTGTCAATCTCATCATTCTCTTCTTCTAAGCTAACTAGCTTAGAAGGTAATTCTTCCATAAAAACGATGTCTCCACAAGATAACGAATCGTTATCAGTAGAATCGGAGAACATCTCAACATGGTCAGTTGGGAAGAATAGAGGAGGAGGAATATCACACAAATGATCAAGAGTTCCCTGTGACTCTCTCGGGATTGGGACAAGGTCCTCAACACTAGACTTTATGAATTCGTCCGATTCCTTATCAGGAACAGTGTTAAGATGCTCATCCCCCATGATTAGAGAGTGAGTGTGAACTTCAGGTGTGATAAGAGTGGGTTGAGATGGAATCTCATCTGATGAATCTTTGTAAAATTGAAGGATATCAAGGATATCCTCATCATCACTATCATCAGGAATGAAACGGAATCGAGAGCTAGATTTGGCTGCTTTTTCTTTTGCTATTGATTCCCTAATAGATCTTTCATAAGCATCTTGGGAATTTATTTTAGCAGCCTGTTCGTCAGCTAACAATTCTTCCATCGATTTTTGTTTTGGATTATCTGGGGTATGTGTGATTCCTCTCAAATCTTTCACTAAATCCAAAAGATCAATGAGAAGACTTTGAGGAATTGGTGGAGATGAAGGTTCGTCATAATACGATGTGTCAAAATTGTCACAAGGATATGGATTCCTTGTTTGACAATCGGAATTGAAGTGCGGACCTCAACAGTAATCACAACAGTAAAACTGATGTGGCTGGGAGTCGTATGTGCTAAAGTTACAATTGTTATCAGGAAACTGCTCATAGACAAGCGTGTTTCCCGATTGACAATCAGAACTGTAGTGTGAACCACCATAGTACTCACAACAGTAAAACTGCTGAGACTGATGGTGTGGTAGCTGGTGGAATAAATCAGTGGTGTCATGGTAGGAATAGGGATCTTGGTTATAGACAGACCCGTTTCCTAACTCCACCATGCCACAACTGGGGCAATTGCCACCATTATGAGGATTACCACACCATTGGCAAACCAGAAAGTGTGGATGAGACATAGAAAGAATCAAATGTGTATACAGGGGTAGGGATGAAGAATCAAAGATGTGAGAGGGTAAAGGTGAATATTTTTGTGTTTTTGGAAATACATTTTGTACAAATAAGAAAGAAAATCTTTTTGTGTTTTTGTGTTCGTTGAAAACTGAGTTTAAAATGTTTTCGTGAACGATTTTGTTTTGATAAATAGAAAATATGAACAAAGGATGGATAAATGTACAATGGAACGAATTCCAAAATCACTAATCAGAAAAACCGTTTAGAAAACGCACACAACCTCCCCGGCAGCGGCGCCAAAATTTGATTGATCCTATAGTGGTTTCCCTGGGTCATTATGTCCCGACGAGGTGTGGATTGTATTCAAACGGCTTCGTGATCGGGTGAATCTGGATGGAAAGGGGTTTGAGATTGATTAAGCTAAGGAATCTATAAAGAAATAGCTTAAACAAGCTATATGAATAAGACTGGAAAGTGGGAAAAACCAGAAACGTTTAAAACTTAAAACGCGTACGTTCACGTTTAAATAAAACGTAAACGTACAAAATAAAACGCGAGTTTTAGCAAAATAAAATACTTACAACGATGAAAATCACATTTTTACAATCCTAATAATAAAATAAACTTTTTAGAAAATTAAAATTAATTTTTATACTATTTATATAATTATTATTAATTAAATACTATTTATTAATTACTTATTAATTATTTAAATTAACCTAAATTATAACTAATTATGAAATTACACTAAAAATATGAAAAATAAATTTGGAAAAATCTAAAATATTATAAAACTAATTTTCAAACTTAAAATATATTTTTCCTACTTTTTAAATAATTACTATTAATTAAAAACTAATTTAAACTAATTAAAATTACACTGAATAATAAGAAAATGTAAAATAAGCTTAGAAAAATAAAATTAAAACTTAGAAAAATCTAAAATAACATAAAACTAATTTTAAAATGGAAAATATATTTTAAAGACTATTTAAATAATTACTATTAATTATTAACTAATTATTAATTAATAAAAACTAATATTAATTATTAAAAATACTAAATGAAAAGAGAAAAATATGAAAAATTAACAGAAATTATTTCACAACTAAAGGAACTTAGGAAAATTATAAAAACAGAAAGTGCTTAAGGAAAATAAGCACTTAAGCAAAAAGCTTCTTAAATAGAAGCTACCACTTTAGGAAAAGTTGGCTTTTTTGAGTTTTCTTTTTACAAAACTACTTTAATACCTAAAATATGAGACTTTAATAAAAGGACTTTGGCTGAATCTCAAAAATAAGCAAGTGATAAGCACAATTGGTTAACAGATTTTAGAAACAAGCTTATTAGGACTTTATAAGACTTGAAAAAGCTTCTAAAAAGCTACACAGCACACTCCAAAGCTAAAATAAGCTATATTGCAGCTGAGGGAACTTGGAAGCAGCAACAATCAAGGAAATAAGCACAACTTATAACCTAGAATGTGCAATAAGCACTTGGGCAAAAATTGAATGCCAACCAGTCCAAATGGGACACTTTTACAAGCATGTGGGGCCCACAGGTATGCTTGGAAAGCCAAAATGAGACTTGATCTCAAAAGCCACCCAGAAGGGCTTTTCAAAAAGCCAAAACTTACTAACTGGGACCCACTAATAAGCCCTAGGGAAAGGCTTGAATATGTGTGAGTGAGACTGAGTACACAGTTGGTGTGTGGAATAAGACAAAGTAAATGGGGCTTGCAGCCCAAGGAAATAAGCCAATAAGCAATAAATAAGCTCAGACCTCAAAGGCCTGGCTTATTGGCTTCCCAATAAGCCCACACTCATACAATGGGGCCCACTAATGAGGAAGTTATAAGCCAAGAAAAATGGGTCTGTTTGGTCAGGTCTGTGGTGCAGGGCATACCATTGCCCTGCAAGCTACTTTAAGCAGTAAGATAAGCTGTAAAAAAATCACAAAAATAAAACAAGTGTGGGATTCCAAAGTTAAGCTAGTAGGTTACAACATGTAAAAATCTTGAGGCCTGAATCACCACATAAAAATCACTAAAATTCTTGGAACTTTAGGAATTTCTGTCAAAGACCAATTTTGACTTTCTACATTAACTACTTAATTTGACTTTTGTGAACTTCTGATGATCTAAACTAACCTAATATGTTATAAAAAGCTGTTATGAGACCAAATTAAGTTATCTTAAACACCTGAAAAGAGATTTGAATGGTTGATGATCATGAAATTCCAACAAATAAGCAGTTAAGAGCATAAAATGGAGATTTGACTTTCTGTGCTAAAAACCTGAATATTTATACTACTTATGACCTAAAATAACTTAACTAAACATGTATGAGCCAAAATCACCAACCAAAAGCCAGTGCATAGTGGTGAAAACCACTGTGCCAAACACTCCTTAATGGGACTGTTTTTTGTGAGATTCAAAGAACTCCACAGATTTAAACCATAAAAATGATTCCTAAGGTCATATTATGCTGCAATGAACTTAGATTAGCACCTAAACACTAGTAATAATAACAAAAACTCACAATTTCAAGATTATGATATATAGGCAGTGAAATATGAAAAATGAACAACAATGCTTATCTGATGAGCAAGTACCTAGCATTAGACAACATATGAACTAACATACACCTAAGAAGCATGCAAACACAAATAAACTTGAATAGACAGATTGAACAGTAAATGATCAATTATGAGACAATGGCTTACAGTATGATTCCAAATGCACAGGCTAAGAACCAAGTTCTAAGATCAATTCTAACACCTCCCTTGAGGTTCTAAACCCTCTGCAATCCACAAACAACCAAGCTTCTTGCCTTCTTCTTTCTTGGAAACTGATTTTTTATTTTCTTTTTTATTTTTCTTGATTTTCTTGATTTTTTAGTTTTCTGAGTTAAACTGATTTTACAAGTGTCTAATAGCCTTAATGAGCTATATATGAGCTTAAGTAAGCCTAATGATCCCTAATCAACATCTTTAACCAACATTAAAAATAATTTGAGAATTTGAAATCAAATAAACATAAACTGAGTTTAAAAGAAAAAACTGATATTGATTGATGAAATGGTTCAAGTTACAATGAAAAGGCTTAAGAACATAAGTTTGAAGCTTACATTACACTGGAATTGAAAAGTACATGAAAAAGATAAATTAACTACACTAAAACTACTCTATACTAACTACTACTCATTCTTCCTTTTTTTCTTCATTTTATAGACCCTTGAGCTCTTCTCTTTCTTTCCCACTTGTTCTCAGCCCTTAGATGGCTTTCTTTTGATCTGAGCCGTTTAAACTCTTTTTGGCAGGAAATGGGTTTTGGCAGGTAATGGTTTGGTGTGGGAATTAATTGAGGAGGGGGGGGGGGAAGGTAAGGTGTAGGTGAAGTTATTAATGAGGGTTGGTTGTTTAGGTGATAAAGTGAGAGGTGGAGGGGGGGGGGGGGGGGACATGAAGCTGGAAACATGGAGGATGGGTAGGGGATGAACAGTGGACGAAGTTGGGGTGTTGGGGGTGTTGACTTGGTCAAATGACCAGGTAGTATTAAAAGTGGGAGGTGGGCTGGTTTTTATTGTTTGGGCTTGGGGGTTAGTTTGTTGGATCAGGCCTTGGGGTTTTGGATTAGTATTGTTGGTTTGTTTGTTTATTTTGTAAAACCACAAGGACTAATGTTGTAATTTCTGAAAAGTTGAGGCTGAAAATGTCAATCTTCCAAAGTGCTCATAAGTACCAAAATTGCCAATCACCAATATTATAAGGTTCATGAATTTATTTATTTTTTCATTTTAAAACACCAAGGACCAAAACTGACAAGTTTGCAAAGTATAGGGACCAAACATGTAATTTCCAAAAAACTTCCCAGGGACCATTTTGATAACTTTAGATTTCCCAAGGGCAAAAAATAATTTTTCTTTCAAAATTACCCCACCAGGGACCAAATCTGCCAAAATCTGAAACTCCAAGGACCAAACTGTAAATTCTTAAAACTTTTCCAATTTTTCACCAAAGGACTAAATATGACAACTTATGATTTCAAAATGACCTTTGGTGATAATTTTCTATATTTTGAATATCCAGGGACTAGTTTTGTAATTTTATGAAAGTTGAGGGACTGAAACTGCCAATTTTGCAAACTTTGTACGTTTTTCATCTGTTTTTGCTCATTTTGCATCTAAAACATATAAAACACAATTTTGAAATATTTTCAGTATTTTGATGCATTTCTGAGTGTTTTTGTATGTTTTGCAGTTCAGATTATACCAAAAATGATGAGTGTTTGAGCACTCATCAATCCCCCACACTAAACTATTGCTAGTCCCTAGCAATACTGTTTTGAAAACTTGATGGATTTTAAACTCTTTACCAAAAGCCATCACTTCTGGAGTAGCCAGGTGTAAGAACTGTGGCACACCTGATAACCGTGTGATTTTGAGCAAACCACCAGCTGTCAACGGATTTGATTAGTCTTTACCAGGAGCCATTTGCTCCTGGACTAGCCAGCTCTTGATGGAATAGTCAACATCTTGGTGAGCTGATTACCAATTATGGTTTTTCCACGGCCTTTACCACAAGCCATAATCTTGCGGGCTAGCCAACTCATTTATTTTTGGGGAGTTGAGGAACCATACAATTTTGGGAAAATTGCAAGCCGTAAACGGATTTGAGATGTCTTTACCAAGAGCCGTTTGCTCCTGGACTAGCCAATCCCTTTTGTCGTTCAGACAAGGCGGACTGATTACCACAAAAATTTTGAAGCACCAGTGAAAATTTTTTGAAAAAATTTTGAAATTTTGGCTAAAAACGGGGGTATTATATAGTAAAATGTGATAAAATTCGCTAGAATAGCGAATACCCCCCCCCCCCCCACACACACACTTAGGATGAATATTGTCCTCAATATTCAAAATCCCGGCTATTATGCCGACATTTTGAACGTAAAAGGGCAACATTACAAGCTAAGCGTGGAAAACACCATTTTGTTTTTCACTCTTGTAACCATAGCATGGGGGACTCCCCCACACTTAGGGTGAAAACCCTATATGCATGCTACTGTTTTTGTTTACCGAGTCGCTAGCTTGACTCGACCCCGAATTCATTTGTCCTTAGGGAAGCATGATGTGGAAGAAACAATCTCAATCGGACTTTCATTCAAGATGTTTGGGCAAACATTTGAAGCACGTGAAAGTTCCACACCGATGAGATAAGTATCCGGCGCAAGATAATGATACATGAAAATGCCGGGATCAAAGATAGTGTCTTCATTCCCGAAGGAGTGAAGAACAGGAGAAGTCACCCTGTAGGTGAAGAAAGGTAGAAAGATCTTGATGACAATCAAGATTGATTCATTATCATCAGAAAGAGAATTCATGATTGGTGTATCATGAATCTCATTAGTAAAGCTCGTATGATCTAGACATATTATGGGTGGGAGGGTTGGGATTTTGATATCAATCAAATTCTCAACGTTGAGAATATTTCCCTCCGGAAAACAAAGATCAACTTTGTCTAGATCAAAGTAAAAATTATCATACTCTGGTGGAGGTATGATACGAGTGAGTTCACCGGAGAACTCCTCAAAGGTGAATAAATCATATTCGGTGAGAGAAATTTGAGAATGAGAAGTGGTACTGCCACTAATCTTCTCTCCCATATGATCAAAGGTAAAGGCTTCAAACTCTGGAATGGGATCGTCGGAGACAATGTCACTATCCTTTATGGGGATAGGAGATGAAATAGGTTTCATTTTGAAAGCCTCGATTTTAGAAATAAGGAGATCGACATTCAATAATGTTGCACGAAGTGCTTCATCCTTGATTTCAGTGTCAATCTCATCATTCTCTTCTTCTAAGCTAACTAGCTTAGAAGGTAATTCTTCCATAAAAACGATGTCTCCACAAGATAACGAATCGTTATCAGTAGAATCGGAGAACATCTCAACATGGTCAGTTGGGAAGAATAGAGGAGGAGGAATATCACACAAATGATCAAGAGTTCCCTGTGACTCTCTCGGGATTGGGACAAGGTCCTCAACACTAGACTTTATGAATTCGTCCGATTCCTTATCAGGAACAGTGTTAAGATGCTCATCCCCCATGATTAGAGAGTGAGTGTGAACTTCAGGTGTGATAAGAGTGGGTTGAGATGGAATCTCAAGTGATGGAATCTCATCTGATGAATCTTTGTAAAATTGAAGGATATCAAGGATATCCTCATCATCACTATCATCAGGAATGAAACGGAATCGAGAGCTAGATTTGGCTGCTTTTTCTTTTGCTATTGATTCCCTAATAGATCTTTCATAAGCATCTTGGGAATTTATTTTAGCAGCCTGTTCGTCAGCTAACAATTCTTCCATCGATTTTTGTTTTGGATTATCTGGGGTATGTGTGATTCCTCTCAAATCTTTCACTAAATCCAAAAGATCAATGAGAAGACTTTGAGGAATTGGTGGAGATGAAGGTTCGTCATAGTACGATGTGTCAAAATTGTCACAAGGATATGGATTCCTTGTTTGACAATCGGAATTGAAGTGCGGACCTCAACAGTAATCACAACAGTAAAACTGATGTGGCTGGGAGTCGTATGTGCTAAAGTTACAATTGTTATCAGGAAACTGCTCATAGACAAGCGTGTTTCCCGATTGACAATCAGAACTGTAGTGTGAACCACCATAGTACTCACAACAGTAAAACTGCTGAGACTGATGGTGTGGTAGCTGGTGGAATAAATCAGTGGTGTCATGGTAGGAATAGGGATCTTGGTTATAGACAGACCCGTTTCCTAACTCCACCATGCCACAACTGGGGCAATTGCCACCATTATGAGGATTACCACACCATTGGCAAACCAGAAAGTGTGGATGAGACATAGAAAGAATCAAATGTGTATACAGGGGTAGGGATGAAGAATCAAAGATGTGAGAGGGTAAAGGTGAATATTTTTGTGTTTTTGGAAATACATTTTGTACAAATAAGAAAGAAAATCTTTTTGTGTTTTTGTGTTCGTTGAAAACTGAGTTTAAAATGTTTTCGTGAACGATTTTGTTTTGATAAATAGAAAATTTGAACAAAGGATGGATAAATGTACAATGGAACGAATTCCAAAATCACTAATCAGAAAAACCGTTTAGAAAACGCACACAACCTCCCCGGCAGCGGCGCCAAAATTTGATTGATCCTATAGTGGTTTCCCCGGGTCGTTATGTCCCGACGAGGTGTGGATTGTATTCAAACGGCTTCGTGATCGGGTGAATCTGGATGGAAAGGGGTTTGAGATTGATTAAGATAAGGAATCTATAAAGAAATAGCTTAAACAAGCTATATGAATAAGACTGGAAAGTGGGAAAAACCAGAAACGTTTAAAACTTAAAACGCGTACGTTCACGTTTAAATAAAACGTAAACGTACAAAATAAAACGCGAGTTTTAGCAAAATAAAATACTTACAACGATGAAAATCACATTTTTACAATCCTAATAATAAAATAAACTTTTTAGAAAATTAAAATTAATTTTTATACTATTTATATAATTATTATTAATTAAATACTATTTATTAATTACTTATTAATTATTTAAATTAACCTAAATTATAACTAATTATGAAATTACACTAAAAATATGAAAAATAAATTTGGAAAAATCTAAAATATTATAAAACTAATTTTCAAACTTAAAATATATTTTTCCTACTTTTTAAATAATTACTATTAATTAAAAACTAATTTAAACTAATTAAAATTACACTGAATAATAAGAAAATGTAAAATAAGCTTAGAAAAATAAAATTAAAACTTAGAAAAATCTAAAATAACATAAAACTAATTTTAAAATGGAAAATATATTTTAAAGACTATTTAAATAATTACTATTAATTATTAACTAATTATTAATTAATAAAAACTAATATTAATTATTAAAAATACTAAATAAAAAAAAGAAAAATATGAAAAATTTACAGAAATTATTTCACAACTAAAGGAACTTAGGAAAATTATAAAAACAGAAAGTGCTTAAGGAAAATAAGCACTTAAGCAATAAGCTTCTTAAATAGAAGCTACCACTTTAGGAAAAGTTGGCTTTTTTGAGTTTTCTTTTTACAAAACTACTTTAATACCTAAAATATGAGACTTTAATAAAAGGACTTTGGCTGAATCTCAAAAATAAGCAAGTGATAAGCACAATTGGTTAACAGATTTTAGAAACAAGCTTATTAGGACTTTATAAGACTTGAAAAAGCTTCTAAAAAGCTACACAGCACACTCCAAAGCTAAAATAAGCTATATTGCAGCTGAGGGAACTTGGAAGCAGCAACAATCAAGGAAATAAGCACAGCTTATAACCTAGAATGTGCAATAAGCACTTGGGCAAAAATTGAATGCCAACCAGTCAAAATGGGACACTTTTACATGCATGTGGGGCCCACAGGTATCCTTGGAAAGCCAAAATGAGACTTGATCTCAAAAGCCACCCAGAAGGGCTTTTCAAAAAGCCAAAACTTACTAACTGGGACCCACTAATAAGCCCTAGGGAAAGGCTTGAATATGTGTGAGTGAGACTGAGTACACAGTTGGTGTGTGGAATAAGACAAAGTAAATGGGGCTTGCAGCCCAAGGAAATAAGCCAATAAGCAATAAATAAGCTCAGACCTCAAAGGCCTGGCTTATTGGCTTCCCAATAAGCCCACACTCATACAATGGGGCCCACTAATGAGGAAGTTATAAGCCAAGAAAAATGGGTCTGTTTGGTCAGGTCTGTGGTGCAGGGCATACCATTGCCCTGCAAGCTACTTTAAGCAGTAAGATAAGCTGTAAAAAAATCACAAAAATAAAACAAGTGTGGGATTCCAAAGTTAAGCTAGTAGGTTACAACATGTAAAAATCTTGAGGCCTGAATCACCACATAAAAATCACTAAAATTCTTGGAACTTTGGGAATTTCTGTCAAAGACCAATTTTGACTTTCTACATTAACTACTTAATTTGACTTTTGTGAACTTCTGATGATCTAAACTAACCTAATATGTTATAAAAAGCTGTTATGAGACCAAATTAAGTTATCTTAAACACCTGAAAAGAGATTTGAATGGTTGATGATCATGAAATTCCAACAGATAAGCAGTTAAGAGCATAAAATGGAGATTTGACTTTCTGTGCTAGAAACCTGAATATTTATACTACTTATGACCTAAAATAACTTAACTAAACATGTATGAGCCAAAATCACGAACCAAAAGCCAGTGCACAGTTGTAGAATACTAACTATGTAGGAAACATGTTCAAGAGGTAATGTGAGGGGCGTAGAATTGAGGAGGAAGAAAGAAAAGAGAGAAGGAGAGGAACCTTGAAAGAAAAAGAGAAAATGTTAGATTAAAGTGAATAAAGGTCCAACCCTCTCCACATGTGGAGAGGGGTATTTATAGTTACAATATTACGCCCACTCCCGGGCTGTGGATCAGGCATACAGTGGGTGAAGACCCGTCCTTCTTCCATGGTGTTACTTAAACTAAACTAATATCAAACTAACTAATAAACAAACTACGAGCTATCTTAATGCTATTACAATAATCAGGTGACCGAGACTTTTACAGGAATATTTGTATTCCTAACAATCTCTCCCTAAGCGAGGTCACCTTTGAAATTAAGCTCTTTGGTCTTTAAGCATTCTTTCGTCTCTGTAGCTCGTAGGATCTGATTCTTCACTTTACTTCACACTTTGTACTTCAAGCAAGCAAACTTGTGATTTGAATTCCTTTGAGATATGTGATCTTTGAGCTTCCTTTGAGATCATCAGCCAAAGTAAATCTCCAAGCTCATCCATAGTTGTATTGCCTTCATGTGATGTAGTGACTAAGGACCATCATGCTCACACCCTTCTGTATCTGGAGACGTTGCATTAGAGTTGTAGATCAGGAGACTTTTTCATCAGAGTTGCGAAAACGTTGTTGGTAGTCTCTCAACATTTGTTGTAGCAAGTCTCTCATCTTCATTGATAGTGTGGAGGATGTGTGAGCATGAGGTATGGATTGACCCGATTCAGCTGGAAACTGGAGCCATCAACGCCATCTTTATATGTGTCCCTGAAATAAAACAGTTAGCAATAAAGATAGAGAACGAACATGGCTTTGTCATTCGTTCTGCGAGGACAGACTACCCTCCGATTTTGTGAAAACCGACCTGTGATCAGGTAGAGTCTCTTTTAAAGAAGACTCTCCTTGACAGGAATTTCCAGCTTGTAGTAATGAATTTTCCAAAGAGTCCACTTTGGAATCTTCATACTTAGCATGTTCTCATACCGGAACGTCTCAAAGCAGACAACACGATAGAGTGAATCGGTGAATGAATATTCATGGATTGATGAGAAATAGATTTATAGAAATCACTCGTGTGTCCTATGATAAACATTTTTGAGACACGACGAGAGTTTTGTTCTTTGAATCACATTTCCATCAAAAATACTTTTGTTTGAAAGATATTGTACACAATCAATGTGCTCGAAAGATTAGTTGGTGAGCACATTGAGAGGTTTTAGCAAAAGTATCCGTCAATCCATATCCTGGAACAAGTTTGATTCAATTTTGAATCGCACCATCGTTGCTTTCCAGTTGTCACTTGATCATTGATCCAAGGTGGATCTCACATGTCACCTACCAAGAGCTTGAGTGATGTTCGCTCTAGAAGGATTTCCATCTTCATTGTGAATATTTTCATATCACTCGGATGTTCTGGCAATACCACAAGGATAATGCGTAGGACTCTAAATATTTTATCTTATTTTCCACATTATGTGAAACAATAAGCATATTTGGAATGTATCCTATCGAGATTTATGGATGATCTCATGGCTCTAGACTCAATAGTGCATTTTGATCCGCTCCTGGAGACTGGGGAGGCGTCTCCTGTTTTAGGTATCAACATAGCTTGCAATGAGCGGTCGATACATTGCACAGGGTTCCCCGTGAGAATGAAACAAGCTCTTTTAAAAGAACTTGAGTGGTTGGGAAGTTTAGTGCAGTGCGTCACTGGGTCCATGACGTCTTGTCTTCAATACTAGTGTTACTTTAGTAATCACTAGTAGATTATGAATTGAACCCGGTTTCTGCCCTAAGGTTGAATATTTGGAGGGCTATTTCTTTTCACCCTTTCTCATTTCATTTCTTTTTCATTCTTCAACCCCTTCAGTGCTTACCGAGACTTCACCACTAGAACCTTGTTGGGTTTGTTCCAGTCCTAGCTCTATCTCAGTCTGCACTCTTCCCTTTCTCACATTACTCCTTTTTTCAATCATTCCTAAGGACTTCTAATCTATCTATAGATTGTCCCTGGGAAGATCCTTCCGGTTCTGGTGGATCATGGGAACTTATACCTAACCTTAACCGTCCTTATAACTCCATGCATAAAGATAAATGGTCGGTCTTAGGTATTACTTCCACAAACGCCTTTGCTCCCCCTCAATATGTGCATCGATATACGAAAGAGTTTAGCACATATGTGGGAGCCTATTATTGAGTCCAAAAGATCACGTTTGATATCAGATTTCATATTTAAATCACATTCTCTCCCCCGATCAAAAATTTCAAATCTTTTGAGATTTTGGATCCCAATTGCTTTAAATAATTTAGAAAACGTTTGGGAGAGAAATGCGGTTAATTTTTGATATTTTCTGATAAAAATGAACTTTTTCTAGCTCCCCCTCAAACTGTGAGGGAGGTTGTTATGTGTCAGATTTGAAGAGTTTGTAAAAGATTCGAAGTTTTAGTGAAAACTCTTTGAAAATTTACTCATTCTGACACATAACACATCACAAAACATTATGTTGCAAGGTTTTATGTACGAAGTGTGGGGAGTTTTGATGATACATAAAATTTTGAGAAATCACTCTCCCCCTCAATCAATGACAGATGTTAAAGCATAAATATTTTCATAAACTATTAACGTCATTGATTGAGTGAAAATTTTATCAAACTTTTGAGTTCAATTCTATTTTCATTCAAAATTTCATGGTACCATCAAGTTTTGCACAAACACTTTCCGGAAAAATCATAGAAGGGAAAGTGTTTGGCGATAAAAAGAAGATTTCACTTCTTTATCAAGAAATAATGCACTGAAGCGTACATTAGATCGAGGGTGCATGAATATAAAGTAATTCACGCTCGGATGAACGGCACCCTTTGTTAGGAACAACCGTTTTTTTGGCGACGTGTTTTCCTTAATTTTGAAAAACGGGTTGCTATCTAAAGTAATAGCAAGCCATATTTTTGAAGTCTGGGTTGTAGCCTGAAGTGACTACAAGCCATAATTTAATGTTCGGGTTGTAGCCTGAAGTGACTACAAGCCATAATTTAATGTTCGGGTTGTAGCCTGAAGTGACTACAAGCCATATTTTTAAGAATATTTTGAGATACGACATGTTTTTGAAAAACATTATTTGAAACCGAAAAAAACTCTTGCTCAAGCATATGTATGATTCCGTGTCATTATTGAATGACATTTCTAGAAACGTACATACTATTGATTACACAAGAGACATGTCGTGAGAAGAATATTTTCGAGTTTTTGTGATTTATCAGATTTTTTTTTTTTTTTTTTTTTTTTTTTTTTTTTTTTTTGATTTGATACTATACAAGGATATGTGAAGCAACCCCTTTACTCCTCTTGATCTTCCTGAAGACAACTGAGATCCTCAGGTGTGAGACTCTTCAGACCAAGGCATGGGAGGATGAAGTGAAACCGTTCCCTAGAAAGTGCTTTGGTGAAGATATCGGCTAGTTGGAACTCAGTCCTTATAAAGTAAAGTTCCACGATTCCTTTCTCAACTTGCTCCCTGATGAAGTGATGACGAATGTCAATGTGTTTAGTTCTTGAATGCTGGACATTGTTGCAGCAGAGTGCAATTGCACTTTTGTTGTCACAGTACATAGGAATCTTATTGCACATGAAGCCATAGTCAGAAAGTTGAGATCGCATCCAGAGGATCTGAGCACAGCATGATGACATAGCAATGTATTCAGCTTCAGTGGAGGAGATAGATGTGCTCATTTGTTTCTTTGAAGACCAACTGACAAGCTTATTTCCTAAAAACTGTGCACCCCCAGATGTACTGCGACGAGTGTCTTGACATCCAGCATGATCAGCATCCGAATATGCTGTGAGAGCCATAGAAGTTTCTTTAGGGTACCAAAGGCCCATGTGGATTGTTCCTTTGAGGTATCGAAAGACTCTCTTGACAGCTTCCAAATGTTTCTTGGTAGGTTTGGATTGATACCGGGCACAAATGCAAACTGCAAATAGAAGGTCGGGTCTGCTTGCAGTAAGGTACATTAAGGAGCCAATCATGCTTCGATACATGGTTTGGTCGACCGGAATTCCCACATCATCTTCGTCAAGTTTTGATCGTTCAATCATAGGAGTATCAACTGAATCACTGGAGTCGAATCCAAATTTCTTCAAGATTTCATTGGCGTATTTGGATTGATTAATGAATATGCCATTGGGGTTTTGAGAAATTTGCAGTCCTAGAAAGAATGACATTTGACCCATCATAGACATTTGGAATTCGGAACTCATCTCTTGGGAGAAACGATCACATTCTGTGGGATCAGATGAGGCAAAGATGATGTCATCAACATAGATTTGTACATGTAGGAGGTTTTTGCCTGTTTTTCTGGTAAAGAGTGTAGGATCAACAACGCCTTTGGAGAATTTGTTGGCCAGAAGAAATTTAGACAATGTGTCGTACCATGCCCTGGGTGCTTGTTTAAGCCCAAATAGAGCCTTCTTTAATCGATACACGTGATTAGGGCGTTCTGGATCCACAAAACCTTCGGGTTGAGATACGTACACCACCTCTTTCAGATCCCCATTTAAGAATGCGGTCTTGACATCCATCTGATAAACCACCATATTTTGACTTGCAGCATTTGCGAGAAAGATCCTTATGGCTTCGATTCTAGCAACTGGGGCGAAGGATTCTTCATAGTCAATACCTTCTTTTTGTCGATATCCTTTTGCCACAAGCCTAGCTTTGTTTTTCAAGACATCTCCATTCTCATCAAGTTTAACCTTGAATATCCATTTGAGAGCAATGATCATAGCACACTCGGGAGGTGGTACTAGTTCCCAGACATCCAGTCGGTCAAATTCATGAATTTCGTCCACCATTGCAGTGAACCATGAGTGTTTGGACATTGCATCCTTGACGCTTTTTGGTTCAGCTTTAGAAAGGACTGAATTGAAGAAACACCACAATGCGTCGGTTGTAAGTTGCTTGCGGGTTGACACTGGATGTGAAGGGTTTCCAATAATGTTGTCAATAGGATGATCATTGGTCCATTTTCGAAGGTATTCATGGGGTTGAGAATGAGGAACTGAGGTTGCCGTGTAAGATTCGTCAGAGGATGTTACATCATTTGATGATTCAGGAGCAAAGATGTTAACAAACGGCTCATTATCAGGTGGAGCAAAAGGATTAACTTCAGATGTATTATCTACATTTGCCGCTCGCTGTACAGGTGAAGGTTGGACATTTGACGTGCTAACCGATTGACTGATGGCGGGAGCTTCAGAATCCCATGACAATGAAGTGGATAGACCGTTATTGTCATTTTGATCATTCACCACCCCATCTGGTGGTTGAACTATTGTAGCTTCAGGAGCATTCATCTGTTGAGGTTCAAAGTATTCATCAAACATTGGATCAAACAGTTTCTTCCAATCTTCACTTGTAGGAGGTACAAAAGGAGCAACAGGTATGGGATTCTGTACAAGCCTGGAGCTAATTGGTCCAGGAGACAAAAAATTAGGTACGGGTCCAGAACTTGATTGTCCAGGAACCGGCTGCTCAGTCAGCTCATCGAAAGTAACGTGGATTGTTTCCATTATGTCTCTGGTACGTTTGTTGTAGATTCGGTACCCCTTACGATCTGGAGCATAGCCAACGAAGAAACCAATGTCGGCCTTGGCCTTGAGTTTCCCAAGGTCTTCACTGTCATTAGTTGGATAGCAAAGTGCACCAAAAACTCGAAAGAAAGAAAGATCGGGTTTTCTGCCATGAACCAGTTCATAGGGAGTCTTGCAGTGGAGAGGATGTATCAAGGATCGGTTCTGAGTGTAACATGCGGTGGCAATTGCCTCAGCCCAAAGAAATAGAGGAGCTTTGGAAAAGATGAGCATAGTCCTTGCAGCTTCAACTAAGGTGCGATTGCGTCTTTCTACAACTCCATTTTGTTGAGGAGTTCGTGGAACACTCTTTTGATGACTAATCCCGACACCTTCATAAAACAGAGTAAGTTGTCTATTCACAAATTCTGTTCCATTATCAGTACGAATGACTCTAACTGTTTTGTTAAGGCGGACTAGCAACATCTTGTTGAGTTTGATGATGGTTTCAGGAGTTTCATCTTTTGATCGTAGAAATTTCATCCATGTGAATCGAGAGTAATCATCAACAATAACCAGCACATATTTCTTTCCATTGATACTTTGAATCCTCATTGGTCCACAAAGATCCATATGAAGGGTATGAAGAACTTCCATGATTGAATTGACAGTTTTGGGTTTATGGGTATGCTTTTTGCTCTTGCCCATTTGACAGGCGGAACACAGATGATCTTTTTCATACTTAAGTCTGGGCAAGCCTCGAACAAGATCCTTACGTGTAAGTTCATTGATAGTACCGAAGTTCAAATGGTTTAAACGTCGATGCCACAACCTTGACTTGTTCTTGGATGCTTTAGAGAGCAGACAAATTGGAGAGGACCGTAGCATATCTTCGATGGAGATGGTGTAAAGATTAGTGTCCCGACTCCCCTTGAGAAGATCAACACCATCTAATTCTCTAACAAAACAGGTGTGCTTTCTGAAGGCGACTTCGAGATCTGAGTCACAGAATTGACCAACAGAAAATAGGTTGTGCCCAAGTCCTTCCACGTAGTAAACTCTGGATATAACACTGTCTCCAAAGACATAATCACCATAACCCATTATAGAACCAAAGTGGTCATTCCCAAACCTAACCGTACCAATAAACTTTTCCGCGAAATTCTTGAGCCTTGAGCGATCACCAGTCATATGTTTTGAGCAGCCTGAGTCCAAATACCAAAGGACGATTTGTACGACCTGCATTTGAAACCAGACAATCGTGGATAACTGAAAAAGCTGGAGCCCCACACACAATTGGGGTCCGTTTGGTTAGAACACATAAATATTGGATTATCATAAGTAACCGGTATCTCACTGGAGTGTTCACATTTTGATGCACTAGACCTAGAAGTGGTATTTATTGCTTCTATTGGAAATAGTCTACCGGTAGGTCTCCACTTCCTAATAGGCATAACTCTAGAGTTAGTAATCCTAGTCACTGGGCACTTTTCCCTCAGAGTGAGTTTCCTTCCAGTAGGTCTCCATTGATAACCAACATTAGTGAAAACTTTTCCTGTTTTATTCCATACTTGTTTTCCCCGTTTAACACTAGAAACATTCATAACTGGTGATTGCATAGTGGATTTAAGAAAGGACACAGCACATGCATCATGATTACCATAAAATAAGCATTTGTTACACGTCTTACAAATAGCATCAGAATTTGAATTAATTACATCATTTTTCACACAAATGTTTGAATCAACTCGATTCCTTTCACTAAGCAACACTTTATTGTTCCTAGATGATTCTTCTACTTCCTTCATAAGTGAGCTCTTAGCCGGCAAAGTCCTATCATTCTTTGTATTGCACTTAGGCTGTGACTTGCTAGCATTAGATACACCTTTTACTCCTGTAGAAGCAATGATGGGAACATTAGTCTGATTAGTTGCTACTTGTTTACTGGTGATCAAGATGGAGGATTGTGACATGGTTTGGGGAAAGTCAACTGTGACATGCTTGTTGCCACTGAGAGGGTGCAATGCAGTTGTCCTATCCGACTTGGTATCATTCTTGGGGCATGATCCTATGGCATATTCTAATAATTCCTGGGCCCTATTAGTGAGGAAGCACGCACCAATAATAACATCATCAAGTGGTTTAGAAATCCTCTTATCTTCAATGGTTTCTCTAAGTATGGCCAGACAATCCTTAAGATTTCTAAGATAGTTATTATGAACTAACTTATTGTTCCTAAGGGGAAGAGAAACATTCACAGCATCGCACGCATATTTATTACAAGCATGTACATTGGAAATTACATGATCACATGAAACAACGGGCATTTTACCCTTTACCATGGTCTTTAGATTCTCAATCTCATTTAACAAAGAGGTGACTTTCTCATTGTTTTGGTCACGTGTTGTTTTGATAGACTCAAACAATTCTTTATAACGTTGTTTAGCGTTGGACATTTCAGCACGAAGCCACTCATTTTCATGTTGTAACTCATTGATAATGCCCTGTTTTTGAAAATTTTGAGAATCCATAGACTTCTGGTAATTGGTATTGGTCACATCGCTTCTGTTCGATTTTAATTGTGCAATTTGGACCTTCAACTTCCGAATCGTGTTTGAGTGAGCTTGAATTACTTCATCCTTTTTGGCTAATTCAAAACATGTATCAAATTCAGGAACATCCGAAGATATCTTGGCATTTGATATTTTTATACTTTCTTCTAGATGTTGATATTTTAATTGTAGGTTCAGATTATCAACTTCTAGTTTTGAGAAATTCCTGACCATGTTATCATGATCATCGTTTTGAATTTTTTCAGTAAGCTTGTAATTCTCCCCCTCAAGCTCAATCACACGATTTTGGAAGACATTCAAAGTAACCGACATTTCATGAAATTGTTGAGCAGATAGCGCAGAGTCGGTAACAGTATAAAACACATCTTTAGCAATGCAGTTAGCAATTAAATTTTCATTCATGATGAGAATGTTTTTCCTGTCAATTTCACTGTGTTTGAGATCAATAGCAAGTTGGTTACCCTCACTTTCCACTTCATCAAAAACCCTTTTCATTTGAGTCACATCATCATTAATGGTGTTTTTAAGTCCCTCAAAATGTTCTTTTAGAAGTTTAAAAAATGACATAACTTCAGTTAGGTAACACTGTTTTGTTTGCTCAAAACCCCTTTCCCCTTCTGTAATCCCTGTAGGTGTAATTCTTATTTTACAGGTTTTCTCAAAGTCATTGAACAATTGACCTAGCACATACAGTCCAATTAGAGTATTGCATTGTGTGGGAAGAGTGAAAGGTACAAGGTGCCTAGGTGTGTTCAGGGGATAGGCAGTTGGGTGAGCAATTCTAAACATAGTGCGTGTGTTACCTACAACTCTTTCAGCTTGCATTCTCTCAATGTCAATATTCCAAAACACTTTTTCAGGAAAAATTCTCTTTTGAGGAACAAAAATTGCAGTATGATTGTCATTTGCATAATCATAGTGAAACACGAGATTCTTAGCAATGCATTTAGGATCCTTTAAACGTTCAGCAAGTTTTGCCCTAGTTCTATCCTCTGCCTCATTGATGTGGTCATAGGATCGTGTATCAGGAGGGGCATGGTTAGGTTCAAGCATAGTTTTTGCATCATATAATGCAGGTTGTGCACCAAGACCTATTCTAAGGAATCTTGCTTTGGGTTTGGAGGTATCATGTTCGCTAAATTCATCACTTAACTTCCTGTGGCTTTCCATCATTTGAGCAGATTGAATGGTTTGGCCCTGTGTGTACAACTTATCTTCCAATTTATTTTTCAACGTTTTTAATTTTGAGAAGTCATTTAGAAGTTTAGTTTCTTTATCTTTGAATTCTTGTTTAATTGTAGTCAAACCTTTTTGAACCTCAAGTTTTTGTTTGACGGTTTGATTCAATTGGTTCTTTAAAGAAACTAGTTCCCTTTTTAATGATTCTTGTTTGGAATTGTTTTCAGATATGTAAGTACGCAGTTGCCATTCCATTTTCTGCTCACGTTCATTCAGCTCAAACTTAGCACGCTGCTCATAAATGTTTACTTGGTCCTTAAGGGTGTTAATTCTAGTGATCAGAGAATCATCAGGGTTGTATATAGAGTGCTCATATACCTCATGTTTACTAGAATCACTAGACGGCATGTCACTTGGTACAACTGGGGGTCCATTGTCATTCACATACATTTCATATGGGATATTATTGGTATTACCCATATCAGTGATGTATGTGTTGACAATATTCTTGAATTGTACAGAGTCACATGCCCCCTGTACAGGTGTAGAATTATTCAGATCATGTTTAGGAGATTTTGGTACCTCAGAGATGGCATACGTGATTGATAAATCAGGATGCTGTGAAGAGGATGCTGCTGCAGACAGATTAGCCATGAAAATTGTTTGAGCAGTTGGTTCATCATCCACGTCTGAGTCAAATGCATCACACTCTTCAACTTGAAAGATATTTGGGTCATTAAGAGCCATGTCCTGAACAGGTTGATCATCCACATCAGCATCAAAGGTGTTTCCATCATTACCAGCCAGAAAGAGCAAATCTTCTTCATCCAACACAGTCCCATTTTCTTGTGCCTGCATCAGCAACATCTTGTCTTTGAAGTACTCAGAGTTTTGGGGACGTTTTGGGAGAGTGCAATTCCTAGCAATATGGCCCAACCCTCCGCAGTTGTAGCATTTCGGCTGCTTAGCTTGTGCTTGAAGAGCATTCCCAACTCTGTACTGCCCATTCTCTCTACCAGCATTTCTTTGGTTGAAGTTCTGTCTTCCCTGCACATTCTGCACCACTACCCGACCATCTTCAATGACTGCCTGAGTACATGGATTAGATGAGATTCTGAGCTGGTTGTTATTAGATGGGAGTGCAGCCCTGAACTGTTGGACCAGTAAGGATACTTGGTTGGAGAGATTATCAATCATCATGTCAGTGTGAGAATACCCAGAATCAAGTTGAGTATTCAAAGCAGATGGTGAGGGAGTTGATGATTGACTATTGGTAGGGGTAGACCTGGAGGATGATTGTGATGGTTGAACTTGATCATTAGAGGTTTGATAAGATTGTTGAACATTGGAGACAAACGCAAGAGATTCATTTGTTGCAGACGAATTGAGCTTTTCTCGCATTAGCCGATCATAAGCTGCATGTTTCTCATGTTGTTGGAGATACGCATACAGCTGTTCATGATTGGTATACCTGAGACCCTTGTTGAGCTTAACAGCTGTGACAAACCTATCCCATTCCGGTGCCATGTTGTTCACGAATTTGGAGTTAAGCTGTATGTTGGGCATCGTCATCTTGATGGCTCTCATGTCATTGACCAGCTTGTGGAATCTGACGTAATAGTCAGTGATGCTTTCACCTGGATTCATTTTGAAATGCTCAAATTCATCGTATAGCTGTGACTCACGATCTTCTTTAGTCAACTCAGACCCTGCAAGAAGCATTTTGACATTATCCCAGACCGCCTTTGCTTCAGTGTTGAAGTTGATTAGTTTGTAGACATCTTTGGGAAGGCCTTGAATGATGATATTTGAAGCTCTGATGTCTGCATCATAGCGTTTCTTTTCTTCTTCAGACAACTCATTGTAAGTGTGAGGTCTATCAGGACCAAACACGGCTGGTAGTTGATCAGTTGCTTCTGAAATCGTGTCTCTAGTAGTACCCACTTGAAAGGGTCCCTCATCGATGGATTTCAGGATGTTAACCCCATTATCTTTACCTAGACAGTACAACCGTATCCTTTGAGCCCATGATTCATAGTCAGTTCTATCCAACATCGGAGGTCGGGTGTCAGACCCCGCAGCTTGAATGTCATCGGAAGAAGTCGACATCACAAATAAGAAATTACCAAACCAAAAGATACTAACCGCAGAACACAACTTGACCTAACCGCAGAACTCTAACCTCAGAAAATACCAAACCGCAACAAAATCCAGTCGCAGTATGAACTAACCGCAATCAAAGCAAACCGCAGGCCAAAGATACTAACCGCAGGACACTAACCGCAAATAATACCAAACCGCAACAAAATCCAGTCGCAGTATGAACTAACCGCAACCTAAGCAAACCGCAGGCCAAAGATACTAACCGCAGGACACTAACCGCAAATAATACCAAACCGCAGAAAATACCCAACCGCAGAACAGTTAACCGCAAATGATTAACCGCAGAAAACTAAACGCAGGCAGATAACTAATCGCAGTGATAATGGTCCAAAAGTGTCACTATCGTTGCGTTTTGTTTGTATTCCCGAAATAGTAAACGCAGCAAGTTAATCGCAGATAGCAGAACTTAACCGCAACCAAGCAATGAAACAGTGGACTTAACCGCAACCAAGAAAACCACCCATAATCAACTCCAAACTTCAAATAGCTTAATGATATGGTAACACAAACTACACTACAATGTTCCACAAACACTAATCAACATAAAAGTACATCACAAACATGTATAACAACACTAGAGGGATAAAACCAAGATGTTTTCCAAGAAAGTGACTCCAAGCTCACAAAACCACTCAAAACATCATAAAATTTGATTCTACAAGGCCCTAAGATGAAACCTTGGCTCTTGATACCAATTGTAGAATACTAACTATGTAGGAAACATGTTCAAGAGGTGATGTGAGGGGCGTAGAATTGAGGAGGAAGAAAGAAAAGAGAGAAGGAGAGGAACCTTGAAAGAAAAAGAGAAAATGTTAGATTAAAGTGAATAAAGGTCCAACCCTCTCCACATGTGGAGAGGGGTATTTATAGTTACAATATTACGCCCACTCCCGGGCTGTGGATCAGGCATACAGTGGGTGAAGACCCGTCCTTCTTCCACGGTGTTACTTAAACTAAACTAATATCAAACTAACTAATAAACAAACTACGAGCTATCTTAATGCTATTACAATAATCAGGTGACCGAGACTTTTACAGGAATATTTGTATTCCTAACAACAGTGGTGAAAACCACTGTGCCAAACACTCCTTAATGGGACTGTTTTTTGTGAGATTCAAAGAACTCCACAGATTTAAACCATAAAAATGATTCCTAAGGTCATATTATGCTGCAATGAACTTAGATTAGCACCTAAACACTAGTAATAATAACAAAAACTCACAATTTCAAGATTATGATATATAGGCAGTGAAATATGAAAAATGAACAACAATGCTTATCTGATGAGCAAGTACCTAGCATTAGACAACATATGAACTAACATACACCTAAGAAGCATGCAAACACAAATAAACTTGAATAGACAGATTGAACAGTAAATGATCATTTATGAGACAATGGCTTACAGTATGATTCCAAATGCACAGGCTAAGAACCAAGTTCTAAGATCAATTCTAATACCTCCCTTGAGGTTCTAAACCCTCTGCAATCCACAAACAACCAAGCTTCTTGCCTTCTTCTTTCTTGGAAACTGATTTTTTATTTTTTTTTATTTTCTTGATTTTTTAGTTTTCTGAGTTAAACTGATTTTACAAGTGTCTAATAGCTTTAATGAGCTATATATGAGCTTAAGTGAGCCTAATGATCCCTAATCAACATCTTTAACCAACATTAAAAATAATTTGAGAATTTGAAATCAAATAAACATAAACTGAGTTTAAAAGAAAAAACTGATATTGATTGATGAAATGGTTCAAGTTACAATGAAAAGGCTTAAGAACATAAGTTTGAAGGTTACATTACACTGGAATTGAAAAGTACATGAAAAAGATAAATTAACTACACTAAAACTACTCTATACTAACTACTACTCATTCTTCCTTTTTTTCTTCATTTTATCGACCCTGGAGCTCTTCTCTTTCTTTCCCACTTGTTCTCAGCCCTTAGATGGCTTTCTTTTGATCTGAGCCGTTTAAACTCTTTTTGGCGGGAAATGGGTTTTGGCAGGTAATGGTTTGGTGTGGGAACTAATTGAGGAGGGGGGGGGGGGAAGGTAAGGTGTAGGTGAAGTTATTAATGAGGGTTGGTTGTTTAGGTGATAAAGTGAGAGGTGGAGGGGGGGACATGAAACTAGAAACATGGAGGATGGGTAGGGGATGAACAGTGGACGAAGTTGGGGTGTTGGGGGTGTTGACTTGGTCAAATGACCAGGTAGTATTAAAAGTGGGAGGTGGGTTGGTTTTTATTGTTTGGGCTTGGGGGTTAGTTTGTTGGATCAGGCCTTGGGGTTTTGGATTAGTATTGTTGGTTTGTTTGTTTATTTTGTAAAACCACAAGGACTAATGTTGTAATTTCTGAAAAGTTGAGGCTAAAAATGTCAATCTTCCAAAGTGCTCATAAGTACCAAAATTGCCAATCACCAATATTATAAGGTTCATGATTTTTTTTTTTTTTTTTTTTTTCATTTTAAAACACCAAGGACCAAAACTGACAAGTTTGCAAAGTATAGGGACCAAACATGTAATTTCCACAAAACTTTCACCCAGGGACCATTTTGATAACTTTAGATTTCCCAAGGGCAAAAAATGATTTTTCTTTCAAAATTACCCCACCAGGGACCAAATCTGCCAAAATCTGAAACTCCAAGGACCAAACTGTAAATTCTCAAAACTTTTCCAATTTTTCACCAAAGGACTAAATATGACAACTTATGATTTCAAAATGACCTTTGGTGATAATTTTCTATATTTTGAATATCCAGGGACTAGTTTTGTAATTTTACGAAAGTTAAGGGACTGAAACTGCCAATTTTGCAAACTTTGTACGTTTTTCATCTGTTTTTGCTCATTTTGCATCTAAAACATATAAAACACAATTTTGAAATATTTTCAGTATTTTGATGCATTTCTGAGTGTTTTTGTATGTTTTGCAGTTCAGATTAGACCAAAAATGATGAGTGTTTGAGCACTCATCATTGTGTATTTGTAATTATATCTGTATATCTGTTATTGTGAATTTTATTCCAAAACTGTTCAAATACCAAGCAATCAGTAGTATAATCATTCCCCAATCATCTTGGTTACTGTCCTCTGTGCCACTTATTCCTAAAAACGTTTAAAATACAATTTCAATCTCGTTGGGACTTAACGACCCGGGGATTTCCCTGTACTTCCACGGATTATAAACACTTGACTTCCTCTCCCAGGTGGGCCTATCAACTACACCCGGTTGACTGGTTGGTTTGGGAGGAGTCAAAATTTGGCGCCGCTGCCGGGGAGGTTGTTGCGTATTTCAAAACGTTTTAGGTTTAATGGTTTTCAAAACCCCTCCTGTACAAATATCACCACTTTGTAAATTTTTGTAAAAATCAAAATCATATCTGAAAAAAGTTCATTAACACTTTTCCTGAAGTGTTAAAACACCAAAAAAATCATAAACAACAAAACAGACTGTGAAGTTAAATTACTTCGTTTACTTTAAGATTACAACCTGAAACAGTTGGTATAAGGTAAGTTCTGACATTAAATTGCGAACTGAAGAGGAATCCATTCTTTCCTCCCGCCAGCCTGCGAGTAATCTTAAAGGAACGATTTCGGTTAACGAATCAGTTCCAAAAATATTGTCCAAGTTTTTTCACCCATACACGAAAAGCCAAAAACATTTTACTGTGAATATAATTACATAAAAGTTTACCACCGCAAACCAAGGCAGAACACCTACCAACTGGGGGTGTGAACATAATAAGTTCCCAAACATAAGATAAAAACTTGCCATTGTATTCCTGTGAGTGGTGTACCTTTTATAAAGAAGCCATTCACTTGTGATTATTGGATTTAAGTTCACTGTGGTTTTGCCTCGATCTTGTTTTGAAAATTGTTTTTAGTGCATGCGCACTCGTTCACAATCACGACGTAATCGTCATAGAAACGTAACTGAGTTACGTACTGTTGAAGAAGAACACACACTTAAAATGAACGACGAGCCCCCAATCCATCCCAAGGAGGATGTAGTTCCTGACATCCGAACAATGGAGGAACTATGTCAACCTACCATGCACGGGAGGGGTGGACCCATTGCACCACTCACAATTGGAGCCACGGATTTTGGACTGAAACACAACATGATACAACAGGTCCAGAATTCGTGTCAGTTCCACGGTTTACCGGGTGACGATGCTAACAAGCATCTCGATAAATTTTTAACCGTCACCCAGAGCATGAAACAAAATGGCGTCACCGAAGACGGCCTACGTTTATATCTGTTCCCTTATTCTCTCACTCATCATGCGACTGCTTGATTCGATCGACTTCCTAAGAATTCGATCTATACCTTTGATGAGATGGTTACTAAGTTCTTGGCTAAATATTTTCCACCATCCATGGTCACAAAGCTGAGAAACGATATTAGTAACTTCAGACAGCTTCCCGAAGAGTCCTTATTTGAGGCATGGGAACGCTACAAACTTGCTATTGATCGGTGTCCTAATCATAACATGCTTCTTGTCACCATTATTGATACCTTCTATAATGGTTTGACACTTCGTCATCGTGACACCATCAATGCTGCTGCTGGGGGCACCTTTATGAAAAGGACCCCTGAAGAGTGTTATGGCTTAATTGAAAACATGATTGCCCATCATAACTTTTGGGACTCCTCTGCAGAGAGGAATGACTCATGTAAGTCAGTAACTCCGACAAATAATGAAATAGCTGCTCTTACCAAAAAGTTTGATGATTTGTCTGCTGCGGTTCTCCGAATTCACCAGGAAAATCACAATCAGCAGATCAAAACTATTAGTTGTGAAACATGTGGTGGTCCACACCCATATCATGAGTGCCCAGCCTCTGGTGGCTTCACTCAAGAGAACGTATTCGCAGCCCAAGGTTCCTATAATACGGGAGGTAATTCCTACCAACCGCAAGGGGACCGAAATCTATTGAGCTATAGTTCCAATAACTACATTGGACCACCAGGGTTTAATCAACCCCAGAACCAAAATGGTCAAAATAGAAACCAGAACTTTAACCAGAATCAGAACCAGAACCGAATGAACCAAGGTTTTAACAACCAAGGGAATTTCAACTCTGGTCAACACCAGGTTCAAAATAATCAAAACCAAGGAAATTATAAGCGAAATCAAGGTCAGAAGAATTACCATCAGGGTAATTTTCAACAAAACCACTTCCAGGGTAATAACAACCAGCAACATGGGAATTTCCAGAACAATCGGGCTCAACATTTTCCAAATCAAAATCAAGCCATTGTTCCAACTGGACCATCATTTGATGAGTTATTAAAACAGTTTATGAAATCCCAAGATGAATTAAACAAAGTGCTGGTTAGTCAAATTTCTGAATTGAAGAAGTCTTTAAATGATCGACCCTCAAGCTCAGGTATTTTACCTAGCAACACGATCGCTAATCCGAGGGGCGATGCAAAGGCGATCACCACAAGAAGTGGAGTTTCTTATAAAGGACCCACAACTCCTTCTATCACTTCTCCTGTCAAGGCAGAGGAATGTGATACTGAGGATACTACGGATATGGTACTTCCTACTAATAACGGAGGTACCACTGACATCCCTCCTCCAGTTATCCCGGTCCCGACTCCCCCTTAAAGAGTCATGTTTGAAACTCCCGAAGGTCCTGTTGAAATCCCAAAAGCCAACCCAAAACCATCGATTCCATATCCCTCACGATTGCAAGATCAGAAGCTCCGTGAAAAAGCTAATCATCAGATGGAAAAATTTTTCCAAATTTTCCAAGAGCTACACTTTGATATTAGTTTCGCGGATGCTCTCATATTAATGCCCAAATTTGCATCGACAATCAAAAACTTACTGGGAAATAAAGAGAAACTCTTTGAAATGACACGAACTCCACTCAACGAAAACTGCTCTGCAGTTCTGTTAAAACAGCTTCCCGAGAAGCTAGGAGACCCCGGGAAATTTCTAATACCATGAATTTTCCCGGGGATGGTTGAGTGCTTTGCCTTGGCCGATCTTGGCGCAAGCATCAACTTAATGCCCCACTCACTTTGGAAAAAGCTTTCTCTTCAGGCACTTACTCCCACATGCATGACTCTCGAGCTTGCAGACCGTTCAATTTCACGTCCCCTCGGTATTGCCGAGGACATATTTGTAAAAGTGGGAAAGTTCCATTTTCCGGCAGACTTTGTCATTGTTGATTTCGATGCAGATCCAAGAGTTCCTCTCATTCTTGGGAGGGGATTCTTAAGGACGGGTCGTGCATTAATCGATGTTTTCGATGAGGAAATCACATTACGAGTTGGCAATGAAGCAATAACGTTCAACCTTGATCAAACCTCGAGATACTCCTCGAATTATGATGCTGAATCGGTCAACCGAATTGATGTCATTGACATTGCATCCGAGGAGTATGCTCAGGATATCCTTGGATTCGCTGATAGTTCTCTGAGTGGAAATCTCACTCCCTCTTCTCACCCCATAATCGCTAATTCTTCTCCTTCCCTCACTCCGTTTGAGGGAAGTGATTTCGTCCTTGAGAAATTAGAGGCCTTTCTCAAAAGTGATTCAGTTCCCGAAGGAATTGATAACCAAGAGATTGACCTGGAGAGGGATATATTTCTCCTTGAGAAATTATTGAACAAAGATCCCTCTCCCATTCCTGTTCTACCTCCACAACTTCATAACGCGGAAGTCAAATATGTTGAGAAAAATGATGATTTCCCCGAGGTCGAACTTAAGGACCTGCCTCCTCATCTAGAATATGCATTCTTGGAAGGTAACGATAAGTTACCAGTCATTATTGCAAAAGACTTAAAGGATGAGGAGAAAACCGCGCTGCTTAAGGTTTTAAAGTCCCACAAGCAAGCAATTGCTTGGAAACTCTCAGACATAAAGGGTATTAACCCGGATTTTTGTACACACAAAATCCTAATGGAAGAGGATTTTAAACCTGCCATGCAACATCAAAGAAGGGTAAATCCAAAAATCCACGAAGTTATCAAGGAAGAAGTTATCAAACTTTTAGATGCGGGATTGATTTACCCTATATCAGACAGTCCTTGGGTTAGCCCAATACATTGTGTTCCAAAAAAGGGTGGCATCACGGTTGTCACTAATAAGGATAACGAGTTGATACCAACTCGGTTGGTTACAGGGTGGCGAGTATGTATCGATTACAGAAAGCTTAACGAAGCCACCCGCAAGGACCATTTTACTCTGCCCTTTATGGATCAAATGCTCGAAAGACTAGTGGGGAATGTGTATTATTGCTTCCTCGACGGCTTCTCGGGTTACTTCCAGATTCCCATTGATCCTAAAGATCAAGAGAAGACTACCTTCGCATGCCCTTACGGGACGTTTGCCTATCGTCGCATGCCTTTTGGGTTATGCAACGCTCCGAGCACTTTCCAGAGGTGCATGATGGCTATTTTCCACGACATGATCGGGAAAACCATGGAGGTATTCATGTATGACTTCTCAGTCATCGGGAATTCTTTCGATTCACGCCTCTCCCATTTAGAAAAGATGCTTCAACGTTGTGAAGATACTAATCTTTGTCTAAATTGGGAGAAAAGCCATTTTATGGTTAAGGAGGGCATTGTCCTCGTCCATAAAATTTCACAAAGTGGGATTGAGGTCGATAAGGCCAAAATTGATGTTATTGCTAAACTGCCTCATCCCACCACTGTTAAAGGAATAAGGAGTTTCCTTGGCCATGCCGGGTTTTATCGGAGATTCATTCAAGATTTCTCCAAAATAGCCCGACTATTGACTCATCTTCTTGAAAAGGAAGCTCCTTTCATCTTTTCCCCCGAGTGCATCGAAGCCTTTTCTACTTTAAAGAAAAGGCTCACCGAGGCACCGATCCTTGTTGCCCCCGACTGGGACTTACCCTTCGAACTTATGTGCGATGCTAGCGACTTCGCTATTGGTGCAGTTCTGGGGCAACGCAAAACAAAACATTTTCAGCCAATACACTATGCAAGTAAGACCATGAGTGAAGCTCAAACGCACTATACCACCACAGAAAAAGAATTATTAGCTGTGGTATATGCCTTTGAGAAATTTAGACCTTACTTAATCCAAACCAAATGCGTGGTGTATACGGACCATTCGGCTTTGAAATACCTGTTTACTAAACAGGACGCAAAGCCAAGACTGCTCCGTTGGGCCCTGCTCCTTCAGGAATTCGATATACTCATACGAGACAAAAAAGGAGCAGAAAACCTTGCTGCTGATCACTTATCCCCGTTAGAGAATCCTCATCAGGATATTCTCGAGAGAAAAGTAATTAATGAAACTTTTCCTCTGGAGACTCTCAATCTAATCTCTACCCGGGATGATGCCACTACCCCATGGTTTGCTGACTTTGCAAATTACCATGCGGGAAATTTCGTTGTGAAAGGGATGTCGTCCCAACAGAAAAGAAAATTCTTTAAAGATGTGAAATATTACTTCTGGGACGACCCCTACTTGTTCAAAATCTGTGCGGATCAAGTCATCCGACGGTGTGTCCATGGCCAAGAAGCCATGGAAATTCTTAAAGCTTGTCATGATGGACCCACAGGGGGGACATCATAAGCCAAACTACACCGCCAAAAAGGTGTTTGATTCGAGATTCTTTTGGCCCACAATCTACAAAGACGCCCATGAACTTATCAAAACCTGTGAGGCTTGCCAGCATCACGGGAATATTTCTAAAAAGAATGAGATGCCACAAAACGCCATCCAAGTCTGTGAAATATTTGATATGTGGGGCATTGATTTTATGGGGCCGTTCCCATCTTCACGAGGGAATAAATACATACTCGTGGCTGTCGACTATCTGTCAAAATGGGTTGAGGCAAAAGCCTTACCCACTAATGATGCCCGAGTAGTCGTTAAATTTCTGAAGTCTCTCTTTGCCAGATTCGGGACTCCTCGTGCCATTATCAGTGATCGTGGCACACACTTCTGCAATGAACAATTTGCAAAAGTCATGTTGAAATATGGTGTAACTCACCGTCTTTCAACTGCATACCACCCACAAACAAGTGGGCAGGTGGAGGTCTCGAATCGGGGTATTAAGAGAATTCTAGAGAGGACGGTGGGAGAAAACCGTGCCTCTTGGTCAGATAAGCTGGATGATGCATTATAGGCCTTCTACACTGCTTACAAAACACCCATCAGGTGCACTCCATATAAGCTAGTGTACGGGAAGGCATGTCATCTTCCGATCGAATTAGAACATAAGGCCTACTGGGCCTTGAAACATGCAAATTTCGACCTTCACACAGCGGGTGATCACCACAAAGTTCAATTAAATGAATTAAATGAACTTCGTGATCAAGCTTATGAGAATTCTTTGATTTACAAGGAAAAAACCAAGAAGATACACGACTCTAAAATCAAAAACCGTGTTTTCAACATCGGTGACAGAGTCCTTCTCTTCAATTCACGATTGAAGATATTCTCAGGAAAGCTTAAAACCCGTTGGTCTGGGCAATTCACTGTCACAAAAGTATTTCCATATGGAACTGTTGAATTATCTCAACCTGACGGTTCCAACTTTAAAGTGAATGGCCATCGGTTAAAGCACTACTTTGGAGGGGATGTACCACAAATGGTTGTCCCAGATCTCCAAACTTTCCCCACGAACCAATGAATTCGGGGATCGAGTCAAGCTAGCGACTCGATGAACAAAAACAGTAGCAACAAATATGGGTTTTCACCCATATCTCTAACTTCTTTCTACTTTCTAACACCTAAGTGTGGGGGAGTGGCCGTCCCCCACCTTTTGCAAAGTAAATATGTATATAAGTTCAAAAAAAAATGCTTGTATGTACATATAAATAAAGTGAAAAATCAAAATGATATTTCCACAGTTAGCTTATAATATTATCTTTTCATGTTCAAAGAGTCGGCATAATAGCCGGGACTTTGAATATTGAGGACAATATTCAATTCTAAGTGTGGGGGGGGGGGGGGGAATTCTAGCGAATTTTATCATATTATATCCTCTAGTACCCCCATTTTTGGACCAAAATTTTCAAAATTTTTTCACTTTATTTCAAAATTTTTGTGGTAATCAGTCCGCCATGTCTAAACGACAAAAGGATTGGCTAATCCAGGAGCAAACGGATCTTGGTAAAGATATCTAAAATTCGTTGATGGCTTGCAATTTGCCCAAAATTGTATGGTAAATCAACTCGCCATATCCCAAAAAGTGAATGAGTTGGCTAGCCCGCAAGATTATGGCTTATCGTAAAGGCCGTGGAAAAATCATAATTGGTAATCAGCTCACCAAGATGTTGACTTAGTCCATCAAGAGTTGGCTAGTCCAGAAGCAAACGGCTTTTGGTAAAGACAAATCAAATCCGTTGACAGCTGGTGGTTTGCTCAAAATCACATGGTTATCAGGTGGACCATAGTTCTTACTTGAATCGATACATCTGGCTACTCCAGAAGTGATGGCTTTTGGTAAAGTGTTTCAAATCCATTAAGTTTTTCTCAAAAGATTGCTAGGGACTAGCAATGTTTTAGTGTGGGGGATTGATGAGTGTGTAAATACTCATCATTTTTACCTTTTCTGAGCTGCCAAAACATCTAAAAACACTCAAATATGCATCATAATACTGAAAATATCCCAAGAATGTGTTTTATATGTTTCAGATGCAAAATAATCAAAAACAGATGAAAAATGAACAAAGTTTGCATAATTGGTAGTTTCAATCCCTCAACTTTCAAAAGTTGTCACATCTAGTCCCTGGTTATTCTAAAAACTTGAAAATGTCACCAAAGGTCCTTTTAAATCAAAAAGTTACATAATTAGTCCTTTGGTGCAAAGTTTCACAAAATATCAAGTTTAGTCCCTGAACTTTGAAAAATGACAAAAATGGTCCCTGGGATATTAAAACTTTGAGAAAAACAAATTTTATCCTTGTACTTCTCATCTATGGCAGGAATGGTCCTTGGTTGCAAAGTTTGGTGAAATTACATAATAGGTCCTTGAAGTTTCAAAGTTTGGCAGTTTTAGTCCTTGGAAATTTTTAAGGTGAAAAGTCAACATAAAACCTTGGACTATGGAAACCTGGCAGAAAATACCCTTATGGAAACTCTGGAAGAATGCCAAAACACACCCTTAAACTTTTGGAATATTACAAAAATAGTCCTTGTGATATTACATGCCAAAACCGGACCCTTAATATTATTACAAATCCAAATCCAATCCAATCCAAACACCAAAGCCCACCTCCCTTTTTTGGCCCAACTCCCACTAGCCCAATACCCCTTTAATATTAAATGCAGGGTCAACATTTGACCCTGAGTCAAACAGTCAAAACCACCACCCCTTCCCTTTTCCCTCTCACTCAAAACCACCCCAGAAACCACCCTAGTTTTCTCCTCCATCCCACTTGTTCCACCGCCCAACCCACTCTCCCCATCATATCCACCTAACAAACAAGCCACAATAAATGCACCTCCTCCCCTCCACGCAAACAGGCCCCAATTGCAAAATACAGTTTTGGCGCCAAAACACGTGGCAGGCGATTAGAAACTTTTCAGTGATCCAATGGCTGTAATTAATGATGGGAAATGCTCAGAAGACTAAGACAAACGCTAATCCAGGCCTATAAATAGAAGAGAAGATCAAGTGAAGACGTGTTAGCTTAATTTAGGAAAATTTAAATCGTATAAGTTAAATTCAAGTTTTTAGTTTGTAATTCAGCTCTCAAGTAGTGTAATTCTCATTTTTAGTGTACTTCTAAGCTTTTCTATCAATAAAAATCAAGTTTGAATCAATATCTTAGTTGTTCAATTTTTATCTTTATTTCAAAGCTTTTAATCTTCTGTATTGTTATTATTCATAGAACTTATGGACTCTTAGGCCCATATAAGCTCCCAGAAAGCTTATTTAAGCTTTTAGAAACCATAAAATACAAGTTAGTATCAAAAATCAAAAAAATGTAAAAAAAAGTCAACAAAAGTCAAACATTGCGGGTTTATGATGAAGAAAGCTGGAGCAGGGTAAATTTTGGATGGCCATGGGTTAGTGGTCTTGTGGAAGGCCTATAGGATTGGTTTTGAGGTCCTTGGTTTAATCTGGAATGCATGTTGTAAGCCTTTGAAACTCAATTCTTGATTTTTACTGTAGCATTGCTTATTTGGTTGTTTATATAGCTTTTCTGTGTTCATTTAGTGCTAACTAGTGATAATATTGTTTAAAATCAGTATCTTGTTCTTTGGTATTTGTAGTTGCTTTAATTTCTAAATTTGACAGTTAAAGTAGCATAGTTGTTAATCTTTGTCATTTGTTGTTGTTTCCTGTGATTAAGTGTGCATTTGTGCTTAATATATCATAAAAAGCTATTGTGGATCAGGTTCATAAGCCCTAGTACCCATTTGTTTTGAAAATCACAAAACAGTCAATCCTTAAGTAGTGTTTGGATCAGTGTGATCCAAGGTGTTGTGGTGTTTAATTGTTGTTGTTTCTGGTTTACACAAGTCACATAGGCTCATAATAACTCAGAACAAGCATAATACCTAGGTCTTATTCAGAGGAAAGTCAAAATCACATTAAACTTGGCCTAGATAACCCTCTGTGTTGGATTAAGTGTGGCATATACCCCAAATCCATTCACTTATGAGTGGTATAGCTTAAATTAGTCTTAGCTTAGCTTAAATAATCACTTTTAATCAGAAAATCAAGATCAAAGTTCATTTAAGTCAATTTTTAGCAAAAACTCAAAAAGTCAAAAAGTACATTTGTTTTAGAAATCCAAATCTTGGAGGAATTTTTGTGATTTTTGTGTTAGGTTTGAAACCTTGGCCTTTTCAGAAGTAAAAGCTTGTCACCTAGTCTACAAAAGCCCATAGTCAGCTTATTTTTAGAATTTTTTCACAAGCTTGTGCAACTACTTCTTTTGATCTGCAGGGCAAGCTTATGCCCTGTGCACAGGTTTAAGACCAATTTTCCAAATAGCTTTGTGACTCACCCAATGGGACCCACCCTTGGCTTATTGGCTTTTCGGATAGCCAAGCAGCCCATTGATAAGGTTCAGAGCTTATTTCACATTTTTGAGCTTATTTGTTAGGGCTGCAAGCCTCATTTAGTTTGACTAATTCCTGAGTGCACACTGATTACTCAGTGTAAGACCCCAACTTCATAGCATCACCCAAAGCTCATTAATAAGCCATAAGCCCTGCTTATTGGCTTATTGTGTAGCCATCCAGTCCACCTTCATAAGTCAACCTTAGTTTTGAACCTCCCTTGGCTTCTGTGGACCCCACAAAGGTCCAAAACCACCCATTTCAGGCCTGTTTTGGCCTACTAGCCACATAAGTGCTTATTTGTGGTTCATAGCTTATTCAGTGTGCTTATTTGTTCTAATTTGCTTATTTCTTGTTAATAATCATCTGTTGATGAGTGCTCAAACACTCATCATTTTTGGTCAAATCTGAACTGCAAAACATACAAAAACACTCAGAAATGCATCAAAATACTAAAAATATTTCAAAATTGTGTTTTATATGTTTTAGATGCAAAACGAGTAAAAACAGATGAAAAACGTACAAAGTTTGCAAAATTGGCAGTTTCGGTCCCCCAACTTTCATAAAATGACAAAACTAGTCCCTGGTCACTCAAAATATGGAAAATTATCACCAAAGGTCCTTTTGAAATCATAAGTTGTCATATTTAGTTCTTTGGTGAAAAATCTCAAAAGTTTTGGAAATTTGCAATTTAGTCTCTGGAGTTTCAGATTTTGGCAGATTTGGTCCCTGGTGGGATATTTTTGGAAGAAAAGTCATTTTTGGACCTTGGGAACTCAAAAGTTATCACAAATGAGCCTTGGGTGGCAAGTTTAGTGAAATTACATGTTTGGTCCCTGGAGTTTGGCAGTTTGGCAATTTTGGTCCCTAGGCATTTAAAAATGGGAAATTACATCAATGGTCTTTGGGTTTATCAAGTATGGCATCTTTAGTCCTGGTGAGAACTTGGCGAGATCAGTCTCTGGATTTGCAGCTTTTACACTTTTGGTCCTTGTGATAAACTACTAAACCAAACGGACCAAGTTATATTTAATCTCAAAATCCAAATCCTAAACAAACACAACCCACCCAATACCTTTTTCTGGCCCATTTCACTTCTAGCCCAAGACCAAATATATACTCCTTCCCGTTTTAAATAAATATCCCTAGTCAACCCCCTTTTGGCCATCTTCCTCCCACTAGCCTGATAATCCTCTGCTACACTCCATCCCCCCCCCCCTCCTCCACCTCAGCTAAACCCACTCCATGTCCCCTCCTACTACCACAACATCCAAGAAACTATAATTACCCACAAACCTCTCCAAGTTATCACAACCTGCCAAAATACCATTTCCCGCCAAAATCCAATTCAAGGACCAGGATCATTTTATCCACATCCAATGGTTAAAACGTGGTGGGATATGCTCAGGGTACTAGTGGAAACCCTAAACATCAGATATAAAAGAAAGAGAGAAGCCAGGAAGACAAGGCAGTAGTTAATGTAGTGTAATTTTAGCTTTTAATGTTGTTTTAATTAATTCCCCATTTCCAGTGTAAACATTAGTTTAAGATTGTTGAATTAAGTCTTTTCAGTGTAATCTAAGCTTATTTCAATCATTAAAATTCAGTTCTTAATCATTTTCAGTTGATGCAAATTTGTGTATGAAAATCTCATTCTAGTTCAAATCTAGTTAAAAGTTATTGTTTATTGTTCTAATAAGTTTCACTAAGCTTATTTAACTCACTAGATCCTTTAAATCTCAGTTTAATTCAAGTTTTATCAAAAATCTAAAAAATACTCAAAAATAGAAAAAAAATAGGTTTAAAATCAAAAATCAGTTTGCAAGGGAGAAGAAGCAAGGATTATTGCACATACTGGATGGAAATGGTTTAGAGCTCCATGGGGAGCATAGGATTGTGTAGTGAGTTATTTTGGTACCTTTGGTTCTGAGCATTGAGCACTTTGTAAGTAATTTTCTAGTTTTTTTTCAAGGTTACTGTAGCAATAGTTTAACTACTGCTTATTGTAGCTTATTTTACGATATTCTGTGCTTATTAGTTGTCATTAGTTTCATTTATGTTGATTTGGTAGCTTAAACTTAATTAGTTTTAGTTTTCATTTGTTAACTGCTCATATAGTTAGGTTTTGCTTATTTTAGTTTACTTAGTGGACACTGCTTATTGTTGGTTGGTAATTGCTTATTTTGAGTTTAAAAACTTGTTTCATACTACTTTTGTCACAATTGCTTCAAAAATCTCAGTTTTACTTTGAAAAACCATCATAGACACCTCACAAAGGGGTGTTTGGCATTACCAAGTTTTGTGACCAAAAGTGGTTTTGACCAAAAATCTTTTGTTCAATCAGCTTTGAGTTAGTATTTTTAGTTGCTGTGAATCAAAATATCATACTTTCCAATGGTTTTCTAGAAGTTGGGTAGGATTTTCAAAATTGCTTTAAGTTAACTGTTATGCTATAGCATGTAGGATAGATTTTGGTTTAGGCGAACTGTAGTTGTTGTTCTTGTTGCATTTTAGTTTAAAAATAGATTGCACAAGTGTGCAAAACCTTTCACTTGACTTTCAGTGGTCAAACACACCCAAACACCAAAACTGACCCATTCAAAGAAAAGTCGCCCAACAGCAAATTAGTTTTTGATTTTTCATTTCTTCGTTATAAGCCCGTTTTACCTGAAATTTGGTATGCATTTAAATGGGTTGATTTCCTAGTTACTTTCTATTTTTATGAATTTTTTTAAGAACTTTTGGATAGCGTAAACACCCCCCAAACCAGCAGATCTGCACTTTTGCAAGAAAGTGCCAAAAACAGGTTTTGATTTTTATTTTTAATTTCTTCAATTTTAGTCCGTTTTACTTGAAAATTGGTTTGGTGCTTATTTGGTAGCTTATCTAGTTGTGTATATTTTTATTTTATTTTTTTGAATTTTTCTTAACAACTTTTCATTAGCCCGAAGTAGCCATATTTTTGCTGTCCAAAAAAATATGATTTTAGAACCAGTTTTTGATTTTTCATTCGTTCGTTAAAAGTCCGTTTTACTTGAAATTTGGTATGCAAGTTAATCGGTTGATTATCTAGTTATTGTTATTTTTGTTTTATTTTTTAGAATTTTTTTGGGTTGGCTTATGAGGTGCCGTAAATAGGGATTGTGTGAATTTGCTTATTTTATATGCTTGTTTTAGCTTATTTTGTGCTTATGGATTGTTCATTTCGTACTTTTTAGTTATTTTAAGAGTGGCTCAGTACATTTTAGCTTATTCCTACTCTAAGTTTAGCTTTTAGCTTGTTTGGATAGCCTTTTGAAACCAAAAACCTCCCATTTTACTTATTTTAGCCCACTGTTGGTGTTTAACTGCCGTTCCCAGCTTATTGTTTGATTTTCATAAAAGTTGTTTTTACAAAATAATCTTATTTTTATCTTAGTTCAAAGTTTGGCAAAAAGAAAATTGAAAAACAAATGTGTTGTGAGTAGGGTTTGAACCCTGGTCACTTGGCACCAAACAGACCTCACACACGACCACCATCCATCTGTGCTATCTATTCTTTTACTAAAGTTTCCCCTTGTTTCATATTTAATGTGGCTTTGTCTTGTTTGCTTATTTAGACCTTATTAGCTTATCTTTGCTTTTTAACTGCTTATTAGGACATCTCTCCCCTTCCTCATAATTTTCTTAGGTCTGTTATAGTATTATTTAGTCTCTAAAAAATTTTCAAATTTTTCCACATAGTTTAGGAATTTTTAAATCATTTATTTCTTTTATATAGTTTTTAATTAATAATAAATACATAAAAGCTCAAAAAAATAATTTTTTTTTTCTAAAATTTTCTTTTATCAATAGGATATTAGAAAAGTAATTTTCATATCCGTAGGCTTTATATTGCTTAAAATTCACTTTTGATTTTGCGCCTTTACATATTTTTAATATTAAACGTACGTTTTCAGTTTTAAATCCGTTTTCGGTTAATTTGCTTTTACGTACCTGTTAATATAGCTTGTTTAAGATATTTTCATTTGCTTAGTGTAAACATCCAATTCACTATTTCGTTAACCTATTCAAAATCACCCGATCACAAATTCTTGTTTTTAGCTTATTTTCATCTGTCAAAAAGAAAAACCAACAAAAACCAAATATAAAATTAGTGATAGCTTCTATTTAATAGATTTTATCTTTTTAATTTTTCATTTCAGCTTATTAATAAGCACTTCATCATTTTCATAATTTTCTTAATTTCCTGTTACCTTTAAGTATTTGTAATAATTTTCTTAGATTTTTCTTTATCAATTTACCAATTATTAGAATTAAAAATAGTTCAAATAATTAATTAGGTAATATTAGTAATTAAATAGTTTTCTTAAATTTTAATTAATAACAGTAGGTTTTTATATTTTTCCTAGGTTTTATAAATTAGTTAAGACTTTTAGAAAATAGATTTTTAAATTCCACTGTTCATTTTCTATTTTTCTTATTTAATTTAGTTAAATTAGATTTAAATTAATTAATAAGTAAATAATTAGTAAAATAGTCTAAATATAATTTTTAGAAACTTTTTATAATTTTGTAGGATTACTGTGATGGTTAATTAGATTACTGTGATGGTTAATTAGTTTTATAAATTTTTCTATAATTTTCTAAGTCATTTTAGTATTATTAGTAATTTAAATTAGTTTAAATAGTTTAATTAATATAATTAGTTTTTAATTAATAAAAAACCCATAAAAAGACAAAAATATTTCTTTTTATTTTTTTATACTTTCTTCAAGTTCTTTTTAAGGTTTAGAAAATAGTTTTGCAAGTTTTTAGTTTAATTTGTAATTTTTATCATTTTTAGTCTAATTTAAATAAGTTTTAATTTACTTTTTAAATAGTTTTAATTACTTAAATAGTATTTAAATATTAAAATAATCATTTAAATAATTTCATTTTCATTTTAAATTTTCTTTTTATTTTAAGTTTGAAAAGTTTCACTTGCACCCCCTGTAGTTTGTAAATTGTTAAATCCCACTTTTCCCAGTCTGTAATCTGAATACCAAGTTGTGTATTTGTAATTATATCTGTATATCTGTTATTGTGAATTTTATTCCAAAATTGTTCAAATACCAAGCAATTAGTAGTATAATCATTCCCCAATCATTTTGGTTACTGTCCTCAGTGTCACTTATTCCCAAAAACGTTCAAAATACAATTTCAATCTCGTTGGGACTTAACGACCCGGAGATTTCCCTGTACTTCCACGGATTATAAACACTTGACTTTCCTCTCCCAGGTGGGCCTATCAACTGCACCCGGTTGACTGGTTGGTTTGGGAGGAGTCAAGTGCTACAATAATTTTTGAACCATAATTGTTGGGTGAAGAATTATACCTCGAGTTGAATATATAACACTCATATTCCCTTGAAATAACAGGCTGTGCAGACTGTGAAACCGCTAGTGAGATCTTCACCAACAAAAGTGAGACCAACATTAAGACATACAGGAAGCATCTCGTCTATTAGAAAGTAACTGCAACATCTAATGAGATACATCAATTGATGAACACGTTTCATATATCTCAAAAAACCCATAATGATGACACAAAAAGTAAGGTGATGGACTGATGGGTCAAGGCTTATAGATAAATATCCTAGACTCTATGCTCTCGAGTCGATCAAAGATTGTAAGGTGTAGGATAGAGGGCACGTGGTTAACGAATCATGGATTGGGTCATGGTCTTGGCGTATACCTCTTAGAGGGCGGGCACTTGACGATTTGAATGTTTTACACACCACTCTTAACTCTGCTTTACCTCATTCCAACGGCTATGACAAAATGGGTTTGGACGTATGAGGGTCTAAATCACCCTCCAATGGAAAATGAAAAACATCACCACCACCGGACTGCTGCAATAACCTCCGGTGCCGGAAAGTATCTCTTTCTACAAGCCTACTTATCGGAATGTTATGGTTCACCGGAAAAGCTCTCTCCAGTATATAACTGGTTGTAATGAAGAAGAATACGGCCAAGGTAAAGAAAAACAGTAGAAATTTAGCCATGATGATGATATAAAAGAAAAAAAAGTTACAAACAAAATCCAAAAAAAAGAAAAGTACATTATTTTTTTGTCATTTCTTGTACTTTTACACACGGGTTTTGTATGTTTTAGGTGAAGCTGAGTAGATTATTGTAGAACCGTAGAGGGGGGTGAATACGGTTTCTTCGGCTTTTAGAACGTTTAAAAACTTTAAGCCAAGAAGATGAACCAAGTGGTTGAACAATCAATACAACAACCACAAATATAATCCAAAGTATATAAAGCAAGTAAAGAGAGACACCACGATATATGCTGGTTCGGGATGGGGGGTTTATACCATCCGTACATCCAGTTGCGAATCCACGACACCGATACTATTACTCTAGTATAATCCTTTCGGTGGACTACAAACCGTTACAATTCACTCCATCGATATTCACCAGTATTGATGCTCACAAAGAAGGCGTTACTCCCACGGTATTCCGCCCTCGGAAACCACCCTAAAGAATCTCGTGATTCGATTTACACTTTGGTCACAAAGATCTCAACCAAAACTTCCACCCGGAAGTATCAAACCCCAACTAGATCCCCAATGATCTAGGATTGGTCACCAAGACACAAGACTTCCCTTACAACCAAATTGAATGATAAAATAAAGTTTCTTTAAACCAAGCCCTAACCTAACCTAGTAACTCGATTCTAGTAGAAAGGGTATAAGAAAAAGACCCTCAACACAATCACAAGAGTGGATTAGGTTCTTGTGATTCTTTCCTTGCAAGGAGATGTGTTCTTTCAAAGATGTAAGTGTGTTTTACTAAGAACACAAGAGAGATAGAGAGATTAGAGAGAAACAATGTAGAGAGAAAGAATAATGGCAAGGGGTGAGGAATACAAGAGGCAAGGGGGTATTTATAGGCCAAGACCCAAACTTGGGAAAATTTTACCGATGCCGGCGCGTCACCCAGGCGTCAACACATGGGCAGCGCGCCAGGCGTCTGTTGTATTTTTCCCAAGTGTTGGGTGTTGAATCTTATAAATACCTATCATTGCTAAACCCCCAATTGTACTTCACACTAAACCTTAACATTAATCAATCTAAAGTTTACCAACTCAAATAGCCAATTTGGAAAAATGTTTTTGTGAAGTGTTTACAAGAAACCAATTATCAAAGATAGAAAGAGTAGAAGAGATAATTGAGTAGGGGTAGAATGGGTATTCCTCATATGGCATCGAAAAGAGAGAGAATATGCCATGGTATATTCCTCTAAAGGGAAGATTGTGAGAGGTTGGGTTAAGAAGTAACCAAGGTTAGGTTTAGAAAGAAGTGTATAGAGATTAAACCATGGTTAGGTTAAAGGGTGTATCCAAGGAAATGCTCCATCCTTGGTGTGGTTAAGGGTTAACCATAGTTAGGTTAGAAGAAGCATATCCAATGGAATATTCCATCCTTGGTGTGGTTAAAAGTTAACCAAAGTTAAGTGTAGAGAACTAACCATAGTTGGGTTAGAAGAACAATGGTTGGGTTAAGAGAAGTATATTCCAAGGAATATTTCATTTCTTAGGGGGGAAGGAGAAATGGATGGTTGAGATGTGTTGTAAGAGAATTAATGGTTGAGATGAAGAGTGTGTAGAGTATGAGTTGGATTTTGTAAGTGTGTAAAGGAATAAAGGTTGGATAGTGTAAGAGTGTGTAAGAGAATATGTAAGAGTTAGATGTGATGGGGAGCCTAGTGTGTGTAGAAGGTGAAATGGTTGTGAGTAGTGTGTGTAATTTTGAATGAAAAAGTATTGGGAGTGTAAGGGAATGAGTTGGTTAGATATGATGTGTGTAAGAATGAGTTGTATGTGTAAGGAGTGTGTAAGAGTGATTGGATGGGGAGCCTTGTGTGTGTGAAGAGGGGTATGTGAGTGAAGTGTGTGTATTTTGAAAATAAAGGTGTGTGTAGAAAAGAGTGTATGTATGTATAGGGAAGAGTATGTATTGGTGTATGAGAAAGGTGTATTGGTATTGAATAAAGTGGGGAATCTTGTGTGGGAGAGTGTGTGAGTCAAAAAGGGTATGTAAGTGTGTAAGAGTGATTGGATGGGGAGCCTTGTGTGTGTGAAGAGGGGTATGTGAGTGAAGTGTGTGTATTTTAAAAATAAAGGTGTGTGTAGAAAAGAGTGTATGTATGTATAGGGAAGAGTATGTATTGGTGTATGAGAAAGGTGTATTGGTATTGAATAAAGTGGGGAATCTTGTGTGGGAGAGTGTGTGAGTCAAAAAGGGTATGTGAGTGTGTAAGAGGTGTAAGGGAATATGTAAGAGATGTAAGAAGATGTTGGGATATTGGAGGCTTTGTCCGTTGTGTTTAAGGAGGTGATTAAGTTGAGATTAAGAGATAATCTAATTGTCATTAAGAAGAAAAGGTTTAGACAATTAAGATTATAAGTTGAGAAAATCATAGGTTACTTATAAGTCCAAGTAACACAACGTCTAGAATCCATAGTTTCATAACTCGTGACTTTCCATGACTCGACGTACTCAACTAACACCTTGGTACAAAACAAGTCAAGTGCTTTGCCTTGATGTAAAGCATAACCCATGCGGGTAAGGATGCGTTTATGCAAAGAGACCTTGGACTTAGTCTGACCAATAAGGGAGTAAACCCGTTACGTGATTAGAGAAGACGTAAGAATGGGATATGAATATATGGATGCTTTCACGTGATGTTACATGAACTATGTAAGCTCCCTAAGTTTAGAAAAGCCTTGGCTAGAGGCGAGAGTTAGAAAACATGAGTTGGCATTTTCTCGTAAGTAGGTGCTTTAAAAGTTGGATCTCTCTAATCTCAAAACTCGTTTCGAGTGTTCTCAATTAAGCACATAACATATTCATACATGTATTGAAAGATCCACATTTGTCATGTAAGGGGAAAGCTGACTTTCAAAATTCGTCCCGACATTCTCAGAACCCTGGCGCATCACCCACGCGTTGACGCGTGGGTGGCGCGTCAGCAACAGATATGAATGTTGGGGAATTTTGGCTAATGTTTGTTATTTTATGTGTTTCGAAGGTTTATTTGTCATCATTAAAACATTAGGAGATCTTGATAGTGTTGCCTTAACAATTATCAAAATTGAGTAGCCATTGGTTGAGTAGCTTGCGAGTCACCTGAAGAAATATATTTTATTAGAAAGTGAGACACTTGTCAACATTTGGCTGGAGTTGAGTGTGACCAATTTTAGGAATATGGTGAAAAAGTGACCATATATTGGACCACAAAAAAGATTTTGTACATTTTTGGTACTTACTTCATTAATAATTTGAGAAAATTCTCAAAATAGTACAAAAATTCTTGAGTGGTCAATGACTTGGTCATCATTTGCATCCATTTCCTATTTTGGTCATACACAATTGCTCAACTAATCGACACCACTAATTTTTTGACACGTGTCCTGATAAGGATAAATTTGTTACGCTTTTAGGGGGTCATTTAAGCCCTAAATCGTGTTTTTATGATCAAATACTACCTTAAATCGTTTCTTTTGTCATTTTAGGTACTTGGGATATGAATTCTGGAAAATGAAGCATTTTGGAGCATTTTGAACGTTTTTATGCTCAAGTATGAAGAAAACAAGAAAATTAAAGAAAAGTCAGGAAATCACACTTGACGGCGTCAGGCTTTACATGCTGACGTCGTCACCTTATACTGGAATGATGGTAGATTTTACAAGTGGCACCCCAGAAACCAAAGTTAGGATAACACCAGAACCAAGGCCGCCCCTCTTTGGCTCTACAAGAGACGGCCTAGAACCCTTATAAAGGAACGACATCAGAAGTGGATCTAGGTAATCCGAGAACCCTAAACACGGCGATCTGACGGCATAAGAGGCCAAAGCCTGTCGCCATCGGAGTTGTATATCTATATATACTTTTCGATTTTTAATTCATTAGAGGTGTAACTTTTGGGAGATAAACCCCTAGATGAATTTTACTGTAACTTTAGGGTTTCCAAACCCTCTTTTCCTTCATGTTCAATTGAAGATAAGTTTTCTTTTTAATCATTCAATATGTCTATGTGTTGTTTGATTAATTGTTTATCTTGTCTTTCTTTTAACATGTTAGCTTAATTCTCTTTGTGTTTACTTAGATCTAATGAAACCTAGTTGTTGATTATTGGTTGTTGATTTGTTATTAGTTGATTTGGTTGATTGATTTTCGCGTTAGGCTTAAGAAAACTGGCCATACTCCTACATGGTAATAGGCTTGAATGTCTTAAGAAACGTAATCAGATATGTACTATCATGTTATTTGTAGAACCGTAGAGGGGGGTGAATACGGTTTCTTAGGCTTTTTGAATGTTTAAAAAACTTTAAGCCGGAAGTGTCACCAAGTGGTTGTACAATAATCCAACAACCACAAACACAACCAAAGTATATAAAGCAAGTAAAGAGACACCACGATATATACTGGTTCGGGATGGGGGGTTTATACCATCCATACGTCCAGTTGCGAATCCACGACACGATACTATTCCACTAGTAGAATCCTTTCGGTGGACTACAAACCATTACAATTCACTCCACCGATATTCACCAATATCGATGCTCACAAAGAAGGAGTTACTCCCATGGTATTCCGCCCTCGAAAACCACTCAAAAGAATCTCGCGATTCGACTTCACCTAAGGGTCACCAAGACCACGACCAAGACTTCCCACTAGAAGTATCAAACCCCAACTAGATCCCCAATGATCTAGGCTTGGTCACCAAGACACAAGACTTCCCTTACAAACAATTGAATGAATAAATAAGTGTTTGCTCCTAACCTAACTTAGAGACTCGATTGTAATAGAAAGGGTATAAGAAGAAGACCTCGACACAATCACAAGAGTGGATTAAGTTCTTGCAAGGAGATGTGTTCTTTCAAAGATGTTAGTGTATTTAACTAAGAACACAAGAGATAGAATTAGAGGACTAGAGAGAAAGAATGTAGAGGGAAAGAATAATGGCAAGGGGTGAGTAATACAAGAGGCAAGGGGGTATTTATAGGCCAAGACCCAAACATGGGAAAAATTTACCGAGGCTGGCGCGTCACCCATGCGTCAACGCGTGGGCTGCGCGCCAGGCGTTTGTTGTATTTTTCCCAAGTGTTGGGTGTTGGATCTTATAAATACCTATCCTTGCTAAACCCCCAATTGTACTTCACACTAAACCTTAACATTAATCAATCTTAGGTTTACCAACTCAAATAGCCAATTTGGAAAATGTTTTGTGAAGTGCTTATGAGAAAACAATTATCAAAGATAGAACGAGTAGAAGAGATAATTGAGTAGGGGTAGAATGGGTATTCCTCATATGGCATAGAAAAGAGAGAAAGAATATGCCATGAGATATTCCTCTATAGGGAAGAGTGAGGAGGGTTAGGTTAAGAAGTAACCATGGTTAGGTTTAGAAAGAAGTGTATAGAGATTAAACCATGGTTAGGTTAAAGGGTGTATCCAATGGAATGTTCCATCCTTGGTGTGGTTAAGAGTTAACCATGGTTAGGTTAGAAGAAGCATATCCAAGGGAATATTCCATCCTTGGTGTGGTTAAGAGTTAACCAAGGTTAAGTGTAGAGAACTAACCATAGTTGGGTTAGAAGAACCATGGTTGGGTTAAGAGAGCATATTCAAGGGTATATTCCTTTTCTTGGAGAGAAAGGTTTGGGATGTGAAAGGGTTTAAGGAATATATGGTATGAGTTGGATTGTGTAAGTGTGTAAGAGAATAAAGGTTGGATAGTGTAAGAGTGTGTAAGAGAATATGTAAGAGTTGGATGTGATGGGGAGCTTAGTGTGTGTAGAAGGTGAAATGGTTGTGAGTTGTGTGTGTAAATTTGAATGAAAAAGTATTGGGAGTGTAAGATATGGGTTGTATAAGATGTGATGTGTATAGGGAGTGAGTTGTATGTGTATGTATGTGTAAGAGTGATTGGATGGGGAGCCTTGTGTGTGTGAAGAGAGGTATGTTAGTGAAGTGTGTGTATTTTGAATGTAAAGGTGTATGTAGAAAAGAGTGTATGTGAAAGGATGTGTGTGTAGAAAAGAGTGTATGTATGTATGTATAGGGAAGAGTATGTATTGGTGTATGAGAAAGGTGTATGGGTATTGTATAAAGTGGGGAATCTTGTGTGGGAGAGTGTGAGTCAAAAGGGTGTAAGAGTGTGTAAGAGGTGTAAGGGAATATGTAAGAAGATGTTGGAAAAGAATTTTTGGGAAGGATTGTGGGAGATTTTGGTGGCTTTGTCTTTTGTGATTATACTTATTTATTGTTCATGTAGCACTGATAAAAAATTATGAGCTGTCATTAACTTAGAACCATCAGATCAACGTCACAATAAAGCTGAGCCCTTTAAAATGAAACTAAAACTTATCTTTAGCTGATTACCTGAATTTTCGGAATGATATTACACAATTTGAGCACGTTTCTCTGTTACAGACGTGGATAAGTATGGAAAGAAAACAATTCATAATATATTGCTCGGTCAAAAGTATTATCTATGAAGTTTGTTTTTCATATTTGTTATCCAAATACTGATTCCACCCGTAATTACTTCATATCTTGAATTATAGTCCAATTAAATAAATGAAAAATCTATATTATTAATTGCTAGCCATTAACCAAATCATTAATCAGTTTATCTTTCTTTCATACAATATCAAATGCATATTTATGGCAGCCTCAAATAGGTAGTTTTGAAAGGCTTTTTCCTATGCATGTAAAACCATTTTGTTTTCATTTCTCAGCACTCGTGCATATTTATATGTATATTTTTATTCATATGCTTTGTTATTTTGAATCTCAGCATAGGTATATGCATGTACTACCTGATTTCATTTTATTATATATAATACAAATAACTTGGAAAATAAATTTCCTCTCATGGTCTCCAGATTAAGATGGCAATGGACATAGGATCGTCTCACAAACATTTTCCGTACTCCTTAAAAGAATTTTACAATGATATTTGTTTGTTGCATTCTTTTTTCTAGGCAGGTTGGATTTATGAATGTATTTAGGCCCTTTTGCTAATGTACATGCTCAAGCATTTTTAAATCTGATGGGATTATGGCAATTAAAGTTATATGGAGATTGTGGAGTTGTAGTAAATCTTTAAGTTCAAAATTGATAAGTTGTAAACGGTTAATCTATGTTTGTCTGTGTTGTTGGCATGAAGGTAATGTGGCATTTACCATACAAATAGCTTAAAATAAAAATACAACTGCTTAATATGTATCAAACTTAATATATGCTGTAACACTTGTGATATGATGTTATTGAAGTTCTCTTTTTAAATAACTTTATATTAGTACTATGCGACTGCTTTTGTAATGATACATATCTTTTAAAGCATGACCCGGACAATGCAAAAACCTCCTCTTACGATTTTTTAAAAAAAGTGTATCCGCGCAACTCATGGTATTGCACTTTCACATTTGTATCATATGGTTCAAGTCCGTATAAGCCACTTTGAATGAATAAAATATGATCACTAAAAATTGTTATAAACCTAACCATGCATAGCTAAAGTAATGTTTTTGAGATATGTCTATTACTTGCATAATAATTTCTGGTACCGACATTATTATGTCAACTTTGTTTTTGTCTTTTTACCAGATTTTATGTTTAAAACGAGTCAATATAGGCTAATCGAGAAAAAGGCATATCTTAAATGGGTCATAAAGAATCTATATCATTGTTAAATGTTAATGTTGGCTGCTGTTTCTGACACTCGAATATTATGTGTCATGAAAACCTTTCGATACTTGACACAGTATCTCTCTAAGTGTCGATGATAATGTTCTGAATTGTGCTATAAGTTTCTAACACTCAAATCTCATAATCAGCTAATGGAATAATATCACGAACGTAAGCTTTTTCCAGTTTCTCCATAACCTGGATAATGGCATAAAGTTCATAAAAAATTTAATGCATTTCCCTCTCAAGTTTGTCGGTCCATAGTTTGACTTCCATGATGTAGATTTAGTAATCAAAAGAGACTGAACCAATTTGACATTATATCAATAAACTTAAAAATCACAAAAGGGCTAATGTCAAGCAACCAACATATTTTATGATCGATACCGACTAAAGCAGCCAACACATTGATAAGAGTTCAGCAGTACGAACCATGCTTATCAAAAGATTGTGTCATTTCAGTTTATAATTTTTTTTTTTAATTTTAGATGTTATAACAATTTCTAACTTATAAATAACCATCTACCCGTGCAACGCACGAGTATTGTTCTTGTTAAGAAGGTTAAGAAGAGATTAAGAAATAATCTAATTGTCATTAAGAGAAAAAGGTTTAGACAATTAAGATTATAAGTTGAGAAAATCATAAGTTACTTATAAGTTAAAGTAACACAACGTCGAGAATCCATAGTTTCATAACTCGTAACTTTCCACGACTCGACGTACTCAACTAACATCTTGGTATAAAACAAGTCAAGTGCTTTGCCTTGATGTAAAGCATAACCCATGCGGGTAAGGATGCGTTTACGCAAAGAGACCTTTGACTTAGTTTGACCAATAAGGGAGTAAACCCGTTACGTGATTAGAGAAGACGTAAGAACGGGATATGTTATGGATGCTTTCACATGATGTCACGTGAAGTATATAAGCTCCCTAAGTTTAGAAAATCCTTGGCTAGAGGCAAGTGTTAGAAAACATGAGTTGGCATTTTCCCGTAAGTGGGTGCTTTAAAAGTTGGATCTCTCTAATCCCAAAACTCGTTTCAAGTGTTCTCAATTAAGCACATAACATATTCATACCTGTATTGAAAGATCCACTTTTGTCGGGTAAGGGGAAAGCCGACTTTCAAAATTCGTCTTGAACCATACAGAAGCCTGGCGCGTCGCCCACGCTTCAACGCGCAGGCAGCGCGCCAGCACCAGATATGGATTCGGGGAGTTTTTGCTACCGTTTGCTATTTTATGTCTTTCGAAGGTTTATTTTTCATCATTAAAACATTAGGAGATCATGATCAAGTTGCCTCAACAATCTCCCCCTTTTTGATGATGACAAATAAAATCCGAAAACAAATAAAATTACAAAACGTAGCAAAGACAAAGCGCGCCTTTGGTGTAGCTTGCGTCTTGACCTTGCCTTGTAATTTGGTGAAGGCTTCTTTAACTTGGTCTTCACGCTCTTGCTTTCTTTCTCCCTCTTTTGTCGAATCAAAAAGGCGGGACTTCCATTGTAATGGGAAAGTAGCTTGTTCCATTTGCACCCGAACGTGCTCCCCCTTGAACATAGCTGCCCCTAGATCGTTCCTCCCCCTTGTTCCAAGGCGGGGATCCATGGGTCAAGAGTCTCACATTTGCGGTGACCTAGCTACACAAAACAACACAACATGCAACAACCAAGAAATTCTCACATGTGAAGGTCCAAGATAGGTTAGGTTACCATTTGGATACTTACAATATGGGTTAGTTCACAATAATACACATGTAGGTATGTTGATATGTATATATTTTTCCTATTTTAATTTGGTTTTATGGTTATTGTCCCCTTATGACTTTTATAGACCAAATGATGAGCATGAGCAATACCACTTTATTTCATAGAGGAAACATGGGTCACACAAACAACTAAGCAACAACACATAAAACATCCTAAGACTCCTAGGGAACAACTACAACAACTTAAGGAATACAACCCTTCATCCAAACAACTGTAACAAATCAATTAATCAGTAAGAGATAACTTGGGAGTAGTGAAATTTAAGTAAATACAGTTTTTCCATTATAAGAAGTTCACCAATTTATTTTTCTGTTATTTTATTTTATTTTATTTTGCATTTATAGTAATTTGGGTTAGTTGACTAGCAACTAATTTCGCCCACTCTCCCAAAACCCGAGATTTTTACTTGCTTTCATAAAAACATAAAAATACAAAAAGAATTATCCCTCACCCCTATACCTAGTTTAAGTAGTTTTGAATCCTAACGACACTACTCCTCTAGAGAACGATCGATCCTCCGGTACTTGCCACTCACTATACTACATCGGTCAGGTACACTGCCTGGTGGGGATTGCAAGCTTCTCAAGATCCTTTTAGAAGTAAAACCTTTTGCAAGGTTGCAAAACCACGCATCAAGTTTTTGGCGCCGCTGCCGGGGAATAGTTATTGTTTAGGTTAAATTTTATTTTTATTAGGTCTACTCATTAGATTCCTTTATAGTGAGATTTTTATTTTCTTTTTATTAGGTTTTCTTTAGTCTATCTTTTTCTTCGTTTCTTTGTTCGTGACCATTACCATCCGCTATCATGGAAGGTGGTAATATCTTTGATCCAGCCAACCCACCACAACAAAACCCACTACAACCAAACCAACCCGAACCACCTAGAGCCCGCACTTTAGGAGAATACTCCCGACCTAGCCACCAAGGCTATCGAAACACCATTGAGCTCACCCAAGGAGCCAAGTCTCTCTTGCGATCCGACACCATCCGGTTGGTTCAAAGTGGATGTGCATTCCATGGACTTCGTTCCGAAGATCCAAACCAACATCGCAAGGATTTCCTTAAAATCGCAGATTCCATAGACCTTGATGTTGCCACTCGAGAGACGACCCGATTGCGTCTCTTCCAATTCTCTCTACGTGATCAAGCTAGTCAATGGCTTGAGCGTTTACCCGCGGGAGCCATCACCTCTTGGGATGATCTAACCTCTCGTTTCCTTGCTCAATTTTTCCCACCGAGAAGAACCACCAAGTTGAGGAATGATATCTTGATGTTCCAACAACGTCAAGGTGAAACCCTTTACGAAGCTTGGACTCGTTTCAAGGACTTACTTCAAAAAGTCCCTCACCATGGCATTGATCTTTGGCTTCAAGTCCAAATCTTCTATGATCATATCAATCAATCCACAAGGCAAACCATTGACCAAGCGGCCGGTGGTAAGCTACGTGACAAGAATGCGGAAGAATCATGGGGAATCATAGAAGATCTTGCTCTCTATGACAACGAATGTTGGAATGATCCCCGTGACTTGAACAAAACGGTCAAGGCAATATCTTTGCCTTTGAATAATTCAAGCATTCCCAACCGTAGGATCATGGAACTTGAGGACCAAGTCAACTTTCTTATGAAATCCCACGAAGCTACTAAACCTTCAAGCCAAGTGAATAAAATCACTTCTTTGTGTGAATATTGTAGTGGTCCCCACGACAGTCGTGATTGCATGAAACTCCCCGAACAAGCTTTTGCAGACTACGCATCTTCGCGTACCGACGGAGTGGGAGATAAGTGGTAAACCAAAACACTCCTAAAAATAATTCTTCCAATCCACCTAATCGTTTTCAACCAAACGTTTCAACCTCGAATCGTACTTTCAACAACAATCCTTCCAACAACTATGGTAGTACCAATAATTTTGAAAGATTGGTGTCCAATTTTATGGCATCTCAAGAAGCACGTTTGATAAAGTTTGAAGCCAATTTCAAACAAAAGCAAAGCGAGATGACAAATAAAATTGACACCTTGTTGAAAATTCTAAATGACCGGGACTTGGGAGCCCTTCCAAGCGACACAGTCAAGAACCCGAAACTAAACGTTAACTCTATTTCATCATTTTCGTCTCTTAGTTCTTACCCACAATATTACTCGGTCAATGCTATGAGCACGTATTTCAAACAAACTCAAGTTCTTAAAAAAGACAAACATGGTGAAACCACCAATAAAAAGTTGGTCAACAAAGTAATTGAAACACCTGCTAGTCAAAACCTTGACGATGAATTCAAGGAGCTTCACCTTGAACGTCCAGTTATTGATGTTTTAGCTCGTGCTCCTTACTACAATGCCCTTTTGAAAAAATACGAGAAAGCTTAAATTAGGTGAAAAAGGAACTTCAAGTGTTCTTTAATTAGATGGCATTCGACTTAATTTTATAAGGGTTATTATTTTGATGTGTGTAATCAAAATAATGTATGAAGAAACATGTATACAACTTCATAATATTGGTTTTTACAAAACAATTTTATTTACCAATTCATTAAGAGCAAATTAACAAGATTTTGATTGAGGTATTGGGTTCACCAATTAAAGAATTACCTACAATTATCGTCCACATATCGTACTTTTGCATAAGTCATAAGACTTGGTGTTTCGGATAATGGAATTGAGGTTAATTCACCCTTAAGATGATAATGTACTTATAATAGTTGTACTTGGTAAGTTCAATTTGACGCACAAGCGAGTGTAGAAACAAAGGTAGGCGCAGAGCTCTTAAAAAACCCGTTTCTACTTAAACCCACCTTATAGTTTGTTAAATCAAGTCCGCCTTTCGACCATTAGTACAAAAACATCAATCAACTAAACATTGAGATTTTGACTCTTAAAAACCAAAACAAATATCGCCATTTATTTAGTCTATATTATTTTTTTATTAAAAAATTATCCTCTTTCATTAATAAACATGTCTTTACAATTTATCAAACAAAAACAAGTAATAATAATAATAATAATAATAATAATAATAATAATAATAATAATAATAATAATAATAATAATAATAATAATAATAATACATAACATAACAATTAAATATGTATAAAAACATATAGCCACATGCAAACTTAATGCGATCATCCTATTAAAAATCAATTCTAGGTTTTTATGTATATATTAAATTAAGGTTCTCACTTCAAAAGAAGTGAACCACATGCATTGACAAGTCAGTTGCGTAAACCAAATTTTAATATACACCACATACAACACACAATTGATTACATAATATTGGAGTCTTCCCCAATTCGACATCTATCAATTAATTTACATATTTACGATATAACTTAACAATTTAATTCATATAGCCAATTTAAACAATTTAAATTACAAAACAATAAAATCCATGCAAACATGCACGTTTTCATGGATTACACTTAACAATTAACATATTGCCACAAGATCGTTTACATAAACGCATAACAATTACATGATAATCCTAGGGTTAATAATCATATTAAGAATTAAAACCAAATCCCTAAAAAAAAAATTAAAGTAAATCGACCCAAAAAAATTAGGGTTTGGATTTTTCTCAACCCTAAATCGATTAACATATATAAAACAAATCAAAATACGATTTTTATGCGTTTTAGTAATTAATTACACATTATAACGGTTCTGATACCACTGTAGAATAATAATCATAACATGCATATAAATATAAACAATAAACATCAAGTACACAGGCGAAAGCGTCATAACAAGATCATATAATGTATAATTAATTAACCAATAATAAATAGTAAACATACCTTTTGATTCTAGCAAGAACAAGAATCAATTCTTCAATCAAGAATAAGAACAAGAACCCTAATTAGGGTTTATGTGGATTACACGAATAACCCCTTACCGTTTTTGTTATTCAATCCAAGAATCAAACAATAGTGCGTTTAATTCACGTTCTTGTACACACGTACTAAAACACATTAAAGTTATACACGTAATAATAACACAAAAACACTTTTAGCTTCAAAAAAATCGACTCCGACCCCTAAGTAATTAGGGTGGGTCGATCGGTTTTGCAAGGAAAAGAGGAGAGAAAACACTTTGAGGTTATGTGTATAAGAGATGAGAAAACAATAACCTTGGGTGTGTTTATATATTTTGCTTGGAGTCCAAGCAACAAAAGAGGTGTCCTCCTTGTGGCCTGTCGGTTTAGGGATCCCTTAGGGGATTCTAGAACCTTCTTGACTTACCAAAAACATTTATAATTCTTTCTTTTTCTTTGTCTAAAGGTCTTTAGTCATTATCCGTTAAATACTAACGGTCGTTACGTGTTTTTTGTTTATTAATAATTAATATAACATTTATAATTAATTATTAATCATTAACTTTCATACGTAAAGTGTGCAATCCCGTGATCTCGAGTTCGATCATAACACACGTCTATTATTTCATGTCTATAAAACTAACAGTTTATGTTTGAGTGTGGTGTTTTAGTTTGTTTTAAGTTGAGATGGTTGATTGTTTGGAGTTTTAAGTTGTGATATGAAAATGATTAAAGTCTCTTAATAATTTTAATCTTTTAAGGGATTTAAAAATTGATAAAAGTCTCTAAGTCAAGATATCGCAACAAAGTCTCGTGAAGAGTAACTATCACAGCTTTCTGTTGAAAATTAGGCAGAGTTTTCTTTCGGAAAACGTGGGTAACCGCGAGTCTCGGAAAATCAGGTATCACAGAACTTTGTGATATCACAACAATACACAAGCTATCGCAAAAATTTCTTGCGATTTGAGCAGGGTTTTCTTTCGTAAACACTGGGTAACTAAAAGCTTCGTAAAGCAAGTATCACAACCCTTTCTATCACAACCCAAATCAATTGCTATCGCAGTCACCTATCACAGACTAAAATAGCTATCGCAACTGTTGCTAAGCCTAGTATCCAACCAAAAACCTTTACTGATGCGAACAAACTGATGCGAGCAAACTTTAAACCCTATTTTTACGAACAAAAGTACAATTTTCCTAAAACCCTTAAACCACACAATTCAGCCTAAATCTTCACTAAATACATAAAAGTTTTGTGTAGAATGATGAAAGCTCTTTCCTTTTCCACAAATATGTTATCCTAACACACGTTTTACAAGATTAAACACGTTAATGATTAATCTTTATAATACGTATGAAGTTTAAGATATTCTAGAGAGAGAAAGTTCTTAACCTTAATAAAACCAAAACGTTTACAACTAATGAAGATTAAAACAACACTACGTGAAACAACGAATCATATTTGGCTCTTGATACCAATTGTTGTTCCAATAATATTACGTCTACTTTACTAATCTAAGAGAGATAAAGTGGGTATGGGCACTTTAGAGTAGAGAGAAAAACGAGAGAAACATAGAAAGTCTCATATTAGATGAAAGGAGAACACATGCCTCATTACCCATAAGGTAGGGGGTATTTATACCCTTACAATAGTCAAGCATGCTATCGCAACTATACAATTGTTGCGATAGTAACATGCTGTCACAGGTGTTCCAACTTAAACAACATACCCTAATGTATTATAAAAGATAAATAGAAGTCTCTAACTAATGATTTACACTTTTCATGTTTCAACAAAAGGCTTGAGTTCCTTTGTGCTTATAGGTTTGTCTAAAGGTTGAACAAGAAACGAAAGGTGAGCTGCCTCATCTCTTGGCATTTGTGCCAAGTGTTTGTGTTTTAGTATCGTTTATGTGGTTTGTGAGTGTGTTTAAAGTATTTTGTGAGGTATATTTGTATAATTAGTTATTTTTATTGAAAGGTGATCAGAGAAATAGTTATCTTTACGAGTGAAAGGTGAGGAGTTGTGAAAAAAAAAATAGCACTAATGTGAAAGATGACTTGACGTGATGATTTCTTCTAGTCTTAGATTATTTTGAAACTAAATATAATGACAAACACATACAAACAAATCAACGTATCTGCCCAAGTGCCAACAACCAAGCGGTGCATCGAGTCGTCGATTCACAATTCCACTAGTGGCAACTTTCTAAAAGTAAAAAGGTGATTTTTGTGGGAGCCAAATTGATTTTACACATTTTCTTACATTTTTCTTAAACGAGTAATAAGTATTAAGATGTAACTTGTGAATTTGGTAGTTTACAAATTTATAACATTTACATCTTTTGTGTATTCAATCATGCAGAACGTATATGCAAAATTGTGAAGTCCATGTTAAGTACCAAAGTAAATTAGTCTTTTTCCATGATTAGTTTCAACTAATTTTAAGTATGACTGTCAATCTTATTCATGTAGTGGTTGATTAGTTTTCTGTTTGTAATAAGTTAATTTACTTTGTTTATCCCGTTGGGGATATCTGGCAAAATTTGAACGATATGAAGAAGATGAGCATGACCCCTGCGCAAAAATAACACGTACAACTTGAGAAATAGTTCAAATTTTTAATAAAGTGTTTACTTTGTTTGTTTTCATAAAACTTACCAGTTTTTGTTTTCATCGACAAGTGTCAATCTTGTTCACCGAGATTTTTTTTGTCTTTTTGGAACGACAGTTATACTATTGTTGTCATATTTAATTATACAATATATATAAAAGGCAGGCGCTACAAGCCAAAATTTTGCTACAGTACATCTACAGTGCACGACCACTGTTCATGCTACAGTACGCGCTACACTTATTTTTTTTAAGCGCCGCTACAGTACTCGGTAATTTTTTATTTTATTTTATTTTTTTTTAATAAATTTCTTTATGAAAATTTATTTAAAAAAAAAATAATTACAAAAAAAAAATAAAAAAATACAAAAAATAATACACTTACAAAAAATTTCTTATACAAATTTGTTTCTTTTAAAATACCAAACCAAAAAAAAAAAAAAACATACCGAAAAAACAAACAACCCAAAAAAATTTCAACCGGAAAGCATAAAAAAAAAAAAAAAAAAAAAATCATAAACATAAACAAATTATGCTTCCAAGTAAACATATGCATACTTCAAATGACAAAATTATTAATTACACCGTACAACCCATAAAATACAAAACACAAAAAACACCCGCCGCAACGCGCGGGTTACCCAGCTAGTATATTCTAAAACCCAGGCAAGTTGCCACAGTGCGACACGTGTCAAAAACACTGTAGCAACTACAGTGCTACAGTAAATCGTTACAGTAACTTTTTTTTGCATTGCTACAGTACTCGGTACATTTTTTTTTTTTTTTTTTTACATAAATTTCCTTAAGAAAATTTTAAAAAAAAATAAAAATAAAAATAAAAAAATATAAAACATAATACATTTTTTTTCGTCGCTACAGTACTCGGTACAGATTTTTTTTTTTTTTTTTTTTTTACATAAATTTCCTTAAGAAAATTTGTTTTTTAAAAAAAATAAAAATACAAAAAATAATACATTTTTTTTTGCGTTGCTACAGTACTCGGTACAGATTTTTTTTTTCTTTTTTTTTTTTTTTTTTTTTTTTTTTTTTTTTTAACATAAATTTCCTTAAGAAAATTTGTTTTAAAAAAAATATACAAAAAATAATACACTTACAAAAAATTTCTTATACAAATTTGTTTATTTAAAAAAAAAAAAAACAAAAAAACAAAAAAACAAAAAAACATACCGAGAAAACAAACAACCAAAAAAAATTTCAGCTGCAACGCCAAAAAAAAAAAAAAAAAATCCCTAAATATAAACAAATTATGCTTCCAAGTAAACATATGCATACTTCAAATAACAAAATTATTAATTGTACCGTACAACCGACAAAATACAAAACACAAAACACACCTGCCGCAACGCGCGGGCAACCCCGCTAGTTCTAGAATATAAAGCAAAGTAGTTTTTGACAATATTTTATCGTATTAAACTAAAACGCATGTCCATGTTTTTATTGTGTTATATTATTTGCATTGAGCCACTAACAAGTCTTTTTACTTTATAAAAGCAAATAATTCAAGAAAATAAAACTAAGTATATCCTTCGAAAAAAAAAAAAACCCTCTGTATAAACACCTCCCGGCCATTTGTTGTTATCCAGCTACCATATTTTCTCTCTTTTTCACTCCTTCTCACTCACACAAAGAAACACAAGTAAAGATGAGGCCTTCAACGAAGATGTTTGCGACTCTTTTTCTTCTTGTCATGTGTCTCTTGGCCAATGGTAATAATACATCCTATCTCATCTCGTAGTATATTGTGTTTGTAACATTTTGTTATATGAATAATGAGTTCTTAATTAATATGTACAGAAATGGGTGGACCAATAATGGTTGTGGAGGGGAGGACGTGCTTATCACAGAGCCACAAGTTCAAAGGGCCTTGTGTGAGCGACACCAACTGTGGAAGTGTGTGCAAAACTGAAGGATTTTCAGGGGGAGATTGTCGCGGTCTTAGACGACGTTGCTTTTGCACCAAACATTGTTAGATCAATCGACCCATGATCGATCTACGTACTACTTATTGGCTCGCGCGTCATATATGTGTGTTCTTATCATACAGTATTATATATGAGAATCATGTGTGTTAAAGATGTTTGCATGAATAAGTTTGGTTTGCTTAATTAATTTGTGATCACCATTAAGTTGGGGTCTTTATATCATCATGTGTAATCTGATATTTCACGTCTATATATAACCTATCTTTGCTTATTCATTTCATTATGTGTTCTATTAGTCTTCATGACTTCATCTATCTCTTTCTATATATGTACATCGTTTCTAAATATACGCATGCACATGTACTTCTAAGACGGTAGTAATCGTAAAGGTAGATAAGAGCATGTTTACTGGTAACGCAATTCTTGCGTTAAAGAGGAAATAAGAGGAAATAACGCACGTTAAATGGAAGTTACCTGTTGCGCGTTCTTGCGTTAACTCCACGTTAACGTGTCGTGTTAAGGGGTTAACGCTACGTTAAGCTGCCATGTTTGTAAAAAAAAGAAAAAAAATTCAGTTTACCCCTTTAAATGAAGGAGTGTTTTTCTAAATTGTTATTGAGTTAAGGTTAAGTTAAGTTGAGTTATTGTTGTGGGTGTTTTTTTGTGAGTTAAAGTTAAAGTGTTAAAGCTGATATGCCACTGACGTGACGCTGAGTTAAGTTATAACGTGAGTTATTGATGTGGATGCTCTAAGCATATCAAATAAAGCAAAAAGAAATATGAGCACATAACATAAAAGAATTTCTAGTAGAAGGTTAGATAGATGTGTGGCTGTGTCATGTGTACGCAGTGGCGAAGATAGAAAATTTTCAGTGGGGGTCGGAATCTAATTTTTTTTTCTAAGGCTATTTTTCGGGTAATACCGAAATTTTGGGGGGTCGAAACCGAATATACCGAAATTTTTCTACACGAAAACTATATACCCCTATATCGCAAAAAAAAATTTCGGGGGGTCGGGCGCCCCCGGCCCCTATGTAGCTGCGCCATTGTGTCTACGTGTATACACAGACTAATATAATGTCGAGCATATCGATATACATGTCTTAGAAGTATATGTTATTAAGGATCGATGATTACTTTTGCCATAATTCGTTAAAAAGGTTACGGCCCGCAACATATTATTAGAGAACCTGACTGGCAAACTCGAAACCCAAATATTTTGGAGCAGGATTGGGCATGCTTATCGGGTTACGGGTGAGTTTCAGGGCCTTAACGAAGATTATTCTTAGGTTTGGGCCGGGAATTATTGGAATTTACCTTACAAAAATATAATTCTTTAGTTTATAACATTTGTAAGATTGAAAATTGTAATCATAAAAACTTGTTTCCGGTCATATATAATATTTTAAGAAGTTAATTTGTAATGCGAGTAGCTTATATGTTTTTATTTTTAATATTATTGTTGAAAATCTAATAAGGTTAATGCTTAATTTGTTAATAATGGTCTCTCAATTTTTTAAGTTATTGCATAAAGTTATATCATTTATGGTATAAAAACAATAATAAACGGCGAAAGACACAAGTTTGATAGAGCATCGTGCCCAAAAAAAACAACCCGATAAGATCTTAACATGGTACGAGACAGGTTTAGAAAAGCATCTCGCTCTAACGAGACACCCCGATAAAATCCCCGATAAAGATTCGAGCGGGTTTGAGATGATATTGTAATCGGGTTTAAGAATGGGGTGCGTTGCCCACCCCAAACCCACCCATTGTCATTCCTAAGTTGGCTCAAATTTAATTATTAGGTTAAATCCATTACCTAATTAACCAAGATTTCTCTGGATATACATAGTTGCTTATTACACTGTACCATCACTATCCAACACGTCACATCTTTATCTAGACATTTGTTCGACATAGATAATGGTCGGCATTGAACTTTTGAGTGAAAGACCATAATGATATTACTCTCTCTTTTTTTTTTTTTTTGAAGAATTATGGTTTTCGCTATTTTAACCGATTAATCTATAAGTCGTTTACCATTAATTAACAGTGATTACTTTTAATATTTCTGACTTTGAAGAGTTATCTTGTATGAAGTTTTCATTTACCGTCACAAATACTATCATTAAAAGACACGAAATCAATGAAGAACCGATACATAAAATGATAAGATGCATTTAAAATAAAGGGTAAATTGCAAAAATGGTCCTTAACGTTTCACGAATTTGCAAAAACGGGACCGAAACAAAAAGTAGCGCAAAAAAGACACCAACGTTCCACATTTTCGCAAAATCGCCACTGAGAGCCATTTTCCGTTAATTTTCCCGTTAAGTGCCACGTATTTGAGGGTAGTATCGTCATTTCACTATTCATACTTATCTCCAGCCAACTTTCGGGGGACTATTTTTGCAAACAACGTAAACTATGTACATTTAAAATTGTGTGCTTTTTCAGGGTACAATAAATCCCCAAAACCAACCAACCATTGTGTAGATAATCAACCGTCAAACCCTAACATAAAAAAAAAATTCAAATCGGAACAACTAAACCCAGCTATGGCGAATAATGATAAGAATGAAAAGGGAAAGTGCTTGTTGATGGGGGTGGGGGTGGGGGTGGGGGGAGGGGGGGAGGAATCATCCGAAATGTCGTGGGGCAAGGTTTTATTAAATGATGAATTCTTTGAGGATGTTTTGGATGAATTTGGTGATAAAGTTATTGCCAAGTATGGTTCGTATGCAAACATAGGGAAGGAGATGATTGAAGAAATTCTTCAATAGATGTGGAATAGAACCTTCAACAAACAAAATGTGGGTGCTAGCGGTTGCTCCAATGAGGTAGTTGCAGAGAAAAAAAAGAAGATGGGAAGGCCGGTTGGGAGTGACAAGAAGAAGACGGAGGGGAGTCCTATTCCGACTACAGTCACAGAAAAAAGGAAGAGGGGAAGGCCGGTTGGGAGTGGCAAGAAGAAGACGGAGGGGAGTCCTATTCCGACTACAGTCACAGGAAAAAGAAAGAGGGGAAGGCCTGTTGGGAGTGGCAAGAAAAAGAAGGAGAGGAGTCCTAATCCGAGTACAGTTACAGAAAAAAAGGAAGAGGGAAAGGCCTGTTGAAACTGGCAAGAAGAAGGAGGCTAGCAAGAAGAAGAAGGAGGGGAGTTCTAATCCGAGTACAGTTACTGAAAAAATAAAGAGGGGAATGGCAAATGGGACTGGCAAGAATAGGAAGGTGAAGGAAGAGCATACGGACCTTGGTATGTTAATGTAGTATACTTCATTTATGTGCCATTTTAAATTTGTTTACGTAGGATGCTATAATATGTTTGATAGACTTTTATATGCATCCCTTTTCCTAGGTTTAGGATAAATAGAGTATTATGTTTTTATGTAGGGTGTTAGAATATCATAAGTGAGAGTGTTTGGCATTACTAAAGTATTGCTATAGATAGTGTTTTGCATTACGAAAGTACTGCGTGTTCACATTGGTTATAAGTAAGTCTTCACATTGGTTGTAAGTAAGTCTTCATATTGGTTGTAAGTAAGTCTTCACATTGTGTATCTTGAGTGTATTAGGAACAAAATAGATTGGTTTCTATATCACCAAATTAACTTATTAACTAAACTACAACTATTAACTAAACTACAACTATGTGGTGAGATATACGACACTGCATTGCTCTGCTTCACTTGAGCCTGCATAATTGTTTCATTTACTACTTCTGCATTGACTTTAGCATGTATACCATTAGTTTCGTAGGTGCTGGTATGTCTTGACAGTTTGAATTTAAAATTGTGGCAGATTTACTTGGTTATGGGGGTGAAGTTCTGTTCCGCATGCACAATAATGGAGTCTTTGAATTTGGTCCATTAAGGTATGTACAAGGGAATGTTTCTACAATGTGTGGCTTTGTCTGTGATAGACATGTCTTTTTCCTAGGTCTGGATGATATGTTTTCACGCATTAGGGGAGAAAAATGGGTTGTGTTCTTTAGTGTGCCTGGTAAATCATTAGAAGAAGGTTTGAAGCTGATTCACACAGACAATGATGTGCATACAATGATTGAGCTAGGTTGTTGTGCCGGTTTTGTAGACTTGTTTGTTGCTCACACAAAACAGGTGTTATCTCCCTACTATTTAAACAACATTGATGCAGAGGGTGATGGTGGGGAGGTTGTTGGGTGGGTAGAAGAAGATGCTAGCTTGCGGTGCTCTATTACTTCAACTCCTTTTAGGACTAGCACTTCAAAAACTTATAGGAAAGTGGATGATGTTGATGCTTCACAACCAGAATTCGGGAAGCATAAAAAGAGGGTGAAGAGGTCTGTGGATAAGGGAAAAGGAAAGATGGTTGATGAGGCTGATGTTGTTAATAGGAATAAAACGGCTGGTATTGTCATTAGAGACGGTGGTTCTATTAAGAACCCACCAGGTGTTGGTTCAGTGAATGTGGGAGCAAAGGGTGGTGGTATTTTGAGACCAAGAATAACTAATTGCGTACTGGGTCTACAGGCACCAAGATCAATGGGTAACAATGTGGTGTTATTTTGACTAGGTGAGTCTAATGAACTGTTTAGCAAATATTTTGGACACATTGCATTGCCTATTATAGTAACCTCATTTCATTGCATATATTGACTGTGCAGGTGTTGTTGATCACATGTTGGTTCATCCAGTAAAAGGTTTGAATATTCATCCAGTAGAAGGTTTGAAGATTGACATATGGGTCCATCTATTGGGAATATGTAATGTGTAGAAACTAAAACACTTTAATTTGATTGTATTTAGTAATGTAATTTGACTAATGTAACTTGAACTATTCTACCTCTGTTTCGAATACACCAAAGGGTGTGGGCAGGCATTGTGATGGGTTAAACTTTTTTGGTACATGCCGAACAATGTTATGTAAATTGAAGTATTTCATATGGGGTTCTGTTATTTGCATAATATGTTTCTGTTTGTTTTGTGGTTCTGTTATTTGCTTCGATTAGTAGCATTTAAACGTATGTGTTTGTGTGTTGTATTATGGTTTCAATTATGTTAGTTTCATGTTTGTGAATGTGTTTGTGATACGAATTGAACAATGTATATCAAGACAAACGAGATCAAACGACCCCTCCCATTCATAAACCATAAGGGTACATTTACAACCTTATGGGAACCCACAACCCCTACCTACATCATCACCTACAATATCTACCTAGCTTACGACACTACGACAGTGGCACTAAAATGAACAAAAGAAACCATAACTCCACAAGTGCCCAACCACCTACTACCTACATTCATCATACACAACAAAACACAACAAAACAACCCACCCCCAACATCCAGCACCCAACCCCTTCACATGTAAGTTTGCCTCACAGCAAACTCAATCTTGGAAACAATGCTGTCGTTTGTTTGCCTAAACATCCTCATCAACCTCCTCATCTTTCTTATATCAGCTGACTGAATCCTCCTAAGCTTGTTCACATTGGCCCTTGCAGTTCTCGAGCCCCTTATGTTTTGGAGCTCCAAAATCAGGTCCCCCCTAAGACTGAGCATATCAGACAGCTTTTGGCACCTACTCATCAACTCTTGTGCATGATGAATGTCCTCCTCAACCTCTCGCCGGTAATGGGTTAGCATCATTTTCGATATGACAAACGAGTTGCAAGCAACCACGAGATCAAGACAGCGAGACATTTTTCTTGAAAAGGGAATGATAATTATTTGATTACGGGTGTATGTGTGTGTGTGTGTTTTTCTGCTTGTGTGTGTGTGTGTGTGAAGGCGTTGACAATTTAATATGAAAGCTGAAAATAACTTTGCAAATTAGCCATTGAGGTCTAATCACATTGATACCAAGCACAGAGGTGATTATGGCGGGAGATAAGTATGAACAGTGAAATGACGATACTACCCTCAACTACGTGGTACTTAACGGGAAAATTAACGGAAAATGGCTCCCAGTGGCGATTTTGCGAAAATGTGGAACGTTGGTGTCTTTTTTGCGCTACTTTTTGTCTCGGTCCCGTTTTTACAAATTCGTGAAACGTTAAGGACCATTTTTGCAATTTATCCTAAAATAAATTTAACAAATTTTGGAACACTAGGTGCACTAAAGAAAAATAAGCTTTTTAAACAAATTAACATTACCTCCAAAAACTTATGAGGGGGTGGCATTGTTGCTTAAGCATGCCTCAAGATTAATTTTAATTAGCCAATAAAAAGAAGCCAACACATTTCATGTCTAACCATGCCTAACTACTTATTTTTAGTGGCAATGTGATGTCTAACTACTTATTTTGGAAAAAGACCGAAACGGTCAAAAAAGTTATGGGTCCAACGGTCGAATTTTTAATGCTTCAATCTTTACCGATTCGGTGATGTTCACCGCTTCCATTGCCGAATTCATCATGCCGAAACCGAGGCAATGTGATGCCGAGCTTTGCCGAGTCCACACCGACTCCACACCGATCACGTTGCCACCCCTGAGTCTCAAGATCTTTTGAGACCCGCACTGCTTTCATCACTACACGGAATATATAAATTTCATAAGAATATGTAAATGTTTGTATGAGGAAATCACGTATAATGCCCATTTGAAAACGTACTCTCGACCTCTTTTACCATTAAATATGAGTACGATATCTATTCAGTCGGATATATGAATAATAATTATCATCTATTTGCTCATCCGTTTTCAAATTTTAGATACATCAAAACTTAACTAGCAGGGTACCCGCGTGATGCGGTGACAGATACATTAAAATTAAAATTTTGGCAAGCAATATTTTTTTTAGCTATATGCGTTTTGTGACAATAACTTTATAAATAGCGAGATTTTAAGTAAAAAAACTATTTCGTACAAAAATTATAAGGTGTACATGCAATACTTTTAAAAATATAAAAACGATACACGGTAATATTGTGAAGATAACTAGATAAGCCCAACCTCACAATTAATTTAACAAAAATTTCAAATTTAGCCCATACCAACTAAAAATTCGCAACCCAACTTTAAAAAATCTAGCAAACCCATAATTATTTTCTAATGTCTAACCCAAATCCACAATAAACCATACACCCTTTAGAATATAAGTTCTTCGTTATAGAAACCTAAACACACATTGCACATTCAAGGTCTCTATCCAACTTGCTCTCCATCTAGAAAAAACTTGCAGTCACCAAATATCTCCTTCTCCAAAATAATACGCATATTCAATCTTTCCAACCTTATGGTCATGTTTGGCAACACCTTTTTGGAAGCGTTTAAGAGCGGTAAGCGACAAGTGTTCCAGTCTTAATGCTTGTTTGGCAACACTGCTGCTAGCGTTTAGTAACACCTCAACAGCTTGCAATCTTAATGCTTCCTAAAGAAGCTTTCCAATATACTGCTAGCATTTTACTTTTAATATTACCAATTTATCCTTAAAAAATAACATTCATTCATAAGTATATGCCCTTTTTCATAATTTTATATTTTATAATTACAACTACAGCTACGTAACCAAACACGATTTTTAAACAAGCAACTAATGCTTGCTGCTACTACTTACTGCTACAGCTTACTGCTACCTGTCGCCAAACATAGCCTATAACTCCTTAACAAACGAACACAACACATCAAATAAATCCACCCTTATATCTCCATGGCAGTCACACACCTAAATAGCTCGTCTTCCTACACATCAAAAGTGCATCATCATAATAACAATTCTTCCATCTCCTTATCACAAACGCAACATAAACCTTCTTTATTTCAACCGTAACCGAAGCACACTATGTTCGTCAAGATCTCATTAAAGAGGTCTTGGGTAGGTTGTTTGTTTGTTGTCCTCTTATTACTTTCAAGATCTATGATTGTTTACTTTTATACTCTTGTTTTAACAAACAAAATTATGAGTATTAAAGAGAAGACCGAGATTGTTCTTTTTTTGTAATTTTCAAGTCTCGGTTGTTTGATAAGGAGTTGTTATTGCGTTGTGTTGACTGTGTTTCTTTCTCTATTTTCATTTCATGACTTAAGGGTGTATGTGGACAATACGTAAGATGTTGATTGTCTGTTATGGATTTTGGATTTGTAAGATTATTGTTGTCTTTAGTTGTAGAGATTTTTACTGTTGAATCATTTAGTATAAATCTTGTTTCACCTTTTATTTATTTATTTATTTTTTTCATCATTTTGCCTACTGGATTTTAGATTTATGATTTGGAAGGTTAATATTTTGGAAGCTTAATTTGATTGTACATTGTGGTAAAACTAGCAGGGTACCCGCGCGTTGCAGCGGCGGGTACCCTGAAATAAATTTTTCGGTGAATCATGTATTTTAGTTTTTATGTTTTTTTGACAACAAATTTACGGATATCAAGAATTTCGATTAGCCTATGCCCATTCGGGCTCGAACCTGTTGACTCGTGCCCGTTTAGCTCAAGCCCATTTGGCCCGTTGCCCGTTCGGGCTTGAATATTTGTATAATGTGTTTTATTATTTGAATTAGTTATATTTAATGCAGAAATTATGTTTAATTTTGTTGTACAATATGCTTGATAATTTGTATTTCTTATGTAAGGGGTGTTTTCTGTATTAATTGACCAGTTAATTAATTGACAAATTAAATAGCATTATTTTTTTTATTTTTTATTTTTTATTTTTATTTTTTTTTATGTGCATAAAAGTGGTGTATACTATGCTTTCTTGTCTTGTAAGTCTGAAAATTATGTGCATTAAAGTGATGTACACCATACTTCTTTTCTTGTAAGTCTTAAAAAATTACAAGCATTCAAGGCTATACTTGTAACAACCATGTCTTTTTAAAGACAATTAAATTTCTAAGCTTTTAATTATATGTGTATGCATCTTTCCTATTAAAGCAATGTTTTTGGTATTAAACATTTTAAAACTTCTAAATATAGATGTCATAAATACATTATAAGGTAATATAGATGGTTGTGTATTTTAGTGAGAGGGTAAATTAAATAGTGTATTAACTATATGTCTTTTTTTAGTTATTTTTGTGCTCTAAATAGTTGTGAACAATGCTTGATAATTTGTATTTTTTATATAGGGGTGTTTTAATGACTACCATTTAATAACATTAATGTTGTTTAATAGAATTTTGGTCTGAAAATGACAGTACGCTTGTTTTTGTTGTACAATATGCTTACTTTGTTGTAATTCTGAAAATTGAGTGTACTAAAGTGTTGTAAACAATGTATTATTTTTTATAAATCTAAATTTTTTGAAAAGAGCATGGGCGGTTTTGAGCCAGCGCACCATCAGCAACCGAGCCGGGCCCAACCCAATAAGGGGCACTAAAATTTTTTATACCCATTATATGTACTAGGCCCAACCAACTTTTTATTTTTTATTTTGTAGAAGTAATACTTTTGTTGCAAGAATGATTTTTGTTCGTATTTTTGGCTTTTCGTACTTGATTATGGTCTATGGATATTATAATATAGGGGCACTTTGTTGTTTCGTGCCGGGCCTAGTTTTTTTTTTTACATTCTCAGCACCGCCCTTAGAAGAGAGAGTGCTCAATGCATTATATGTATTATAGATAAAATATTGTCGTTAACTTTATACTCATTACTAGTACCTACCTCAATCTAGTTGATATTATCTTAAATAGTACTTAAAGGAAAGATTATATGATCAATTCATCATTCATAGTATGAACACACATAGATAAGGTGCCGTTGTTTAAAATAGAAAACATACAAAGTATCAAATCATGTAACGGAAAAATGAAAAAAGCAAAGAAAAGCAAGAAAAAATGTTACAAAAAGTGTACGTGACACGATCTATCTAGAAAAGTTGTCACTGAATCATAAAAAAAAGAGAAAAAGAGTAACAAAGGTGATGATTTGTGCAAGAAAGAAAGTTTGAATATGTGGGTATCTGAATATGCTAAAGCTAAATCTTTTTCGAAAAATAATTTTATACCACGTAAGTACGTAACCGCTTAAGTATTTTTTGTTTTCATTACAAAATTCATGTAAGCTAAGATTTGCAAAATTATATGTCACACCTTAAAATAATTTTAAAGAGTGTAGGCTTGCAATTGTATAAAAACTAATATTTCATCTCGTTTATGTAGTTTACAACATTTTGACGCTTAGAAATGTAAAATGAGACTGAAAAATTATAAAATTTGTTGTTGTTGTTGTTGTTGTTCTTGTTGGTGGTGGTGGTGGTGGTGGTGGAAACAAAACCATCGGATTACAATAAGTTAGTGGGGGAGTCTCGAAACTATTTAGGCTCTCACACCTTTAGCAATAGCAAAGCTAATCCTACTGAAGATATGAATAGCAGCACGCGCCTCAATGTCTTGAGTTATAAAGAACTTCCGGATCCGATTTAGTAGGGTCACCATATCTGTCTCAAGTTCGCCCAGAGAGGAGAATGAGAAAGGGAGGAACCCATATCCAATCTCCGCACACTTGGCCCAACTTGACACGTTTACATTATGCGGCGTCAGTCACCACGCGACAACACAAAATCAATTATACCAGTTTGCGTCAAAGGAGACGACCCCGTCAAATCGACACAAACGTCCTTCCCTCCGTCCCAAGAATAAAGCAATATATCAGTTGGATGCCAAGCTTGCCCCCTTTTTCACAAAGCCCGATGTCAACCTCTTTTGTGATTACTAAAAGTGTACTCGCGCAATGCGGCGGCTGGTACCCTGTGACAATTTTATGCCGAAATACACTTTTTTTTCGACCATTACATAATAATTTAAAATACATTTAAAAACATTATAAATTTTCGAAGGCAGTTACAAGTCGACACTTAAATGCATTTAATTTCCAGGTTTTTAATAGCAACTATATTTAACTTTGGGTTGAACCTCTTCATATGTAACATTCTTTTTGTGAAAATGTTTTTTGGTCTTATTTTTTTAAGACTTTTAAATTTAGATATTCTAAATACATTATAAGGTAGTAAAGATTATTATTATTATTATTTAATCTTTACTTCTATAGTGTAAACCCGTAATCAATCGGTACACATTTAGTAACTGAAAAAATGTTAAACAACTCGAGGTATACAACCTTTTTATGAACCGAAAAATTACAGTATATAATTTGTAGCATACAGCTTAAATGACAAAGATATAGCCAAAAGCCTAAAATGATCTTTGCTCATGGGTTTAGAAATGTGACCAATATTTGGGGCTTGGGTCTAAATGCAACAAGTTTCTATGGAAATTTTCTTTTGGTTTTATAATTGAGAAATGATAAACATGCTTCAAAACATGCCTAATGATATGCCTAAAATTATGTGGCAAAAGTTTATTAGTTTGTAAAGAAGTAGGTCCGGCTGTTACAACCAATAAACTCTTGTCAGACATTTTTAGACATATCATTAAGCATATTTTTAGACATGTCTATCATTTCTCTTTACAATTAGCCCAAACAACTTTTGTGATTCAATATATAGGTTCAGGTTTCTTGGTTGTTCCGGTTGAAATTCTTTTGAGACCTTAAAGAATAAAGATTCTATTTTCCTTCGACTCTACTTTAAACTTTTTTACTTATGATTGGTACTAAAAAGAAAATCGTGCCAAATAAAATTCTTTGAAGCAAAGTAATGAGTTGAGTTACTAGCCACTCGCTTATTTGGCTTGCATGCTTTTGGTGTGGTTTTGTGTAATAATCAAACCAACTTAGCAAGTGGGTTCATTTTTCTTTAGCATAAAAATTCAAGATCTTGGATTCTTGTCCGCAAAGCTTTTACGAGCTTGAACTAATTTTCTATAAAAAATAAATTTCATGTATGCGAAAAATGTGACTGAAATTATTAGTAGGAATGTTAAATGAAAATGTAAATTGACCATTCTAAAACAAATATGTTACAATTTGGCTTCTTCAATTAAACTTGTCAAATTCCGTCTATGTATTGTTGTAGGGTAAAAGTGATGAGACAATGTCCAACACTGCTAAGAGTGTTGGGTAAGCAGGCGTGGTTGCTTAGCGCCAAGCCACCAGCCCAAAAAACGACGATTCACCATACCGTGGGTGGCGCCATGATGACCAGCCCACGCGGTAGTTTTTTTTTTTTTGGATTTGGTATGTTTGAGGCTTTGAGCTATTGAACATTGAACCAGTGAAAGAGTAACACTTTCCTATATAAGTTCAACTTTTTTTTTTTTTTTTTTTTTTTTTTTTTTTTTTTTTTTAAATTATTACGTTGTAATTTTTTTTTTCTTAATTATATTTTTTGTTTAATAATTGGGAAAAAAAAAGTCATATCATATTTTTTTTGGTGCCAAAACAGAATATGATGCCATAAGATTTTTGGTGTTACGGAGGATTTTGCTGACGTGACAGCACTTTTTGACGACGGCAACACCTTTACGAAACATTTTTATACCAAGGTACATTTCATAGCAACACTAGAACTGATAGGATGGGTGTACACTAACGGCCATTCCTGGCTCGGCTCCGATAACGCAATTCCGGGAGGAGTCGGTTGTAGGATAAAAGTGATGAGACAACAATCCTGATTCAAACAATACTTCGGTAAAACATTTTTATACGAATGACAGTACATAGCTTACAAAAACGTTTTCACGTATCCAATAAAAACACACCTCGTGGCATTCCATCACTGGAGTACATGAGCTTATACTCATAAACCCTTCATTTCACTTCACTCCAAGAAAACAAAACCCTTTTCATTTAATGAACCAATTATGAAAACCCATTTCTTAAATTTCATAAAAACATCAAGATTTGTAAGTAATTTGATTAAAGTTTACCTTTTTATGAAATTTTAGGTGAAAATGGATCAAGGGGGTGAGTTTACGAAGATGATTCTTTCGTGGTCTCTTGATCACATTCTTGATCAAGATGTCTACAAGAATAAGGTCTTTTTTTTAACCTTATATTTGCAGTTTTAGCATTTGATTAATAATATATTGTTTTGTTGTTTTAATTGTTGATATGTTGGTTTATTGTGAGTTGGCTGTTTGGGATATGCTTAATCTATGAAGTTTAATGTTTATTTTGGGTATTTATAAGGAGGGTGTTCGAAATTTTTATTAAAGTGCTTATCTACTTATTCATAAAGCAGATGATCATTTTTAATGTTTAAATGAAATTTTTTATATGCTACATTATAATACTTCAAAGTAACTAATTACTATGCCTTATGGAAGTATAAATCAGTTTAACAAACACCCCTAAATTATGTAGAGATCATTCATGTTTTTAAAGCAGATGAGCATATATTAATGTGTCAAATCAAACTTTTCAGATGCTAAGTAAAACTACTTAACCATAAGGAAGTAAAATTAAGAATTGCCAAACACCCCTTAAAATATTAAAGTTTTTTTTTTAAGTCAAATTTTGACCCATTTGACCTGAAGTCAACGTTACCACCCTTTTCATTTGGACTGGAAAAAGCGAAAACATAAACATGTTAGACTCTTTCACAGTTGAAAACAAAATGGTTCAGCAGTTAGTATGTTTTTATCTCGTTGCCTAATTTGATCATTGTTTTGTATTAGTTGTATAAGCACACTTTTCCATTTAGATAATCATATCTTCATTACATGAATCTAGGTGGAGAACATACCCCTTACTTTTGAGTCCGAAGAACAATATTTTGGCTCATTTTCTTATCCTTTGCTAGAGGAAACACGATGTGAGCTGGCTTCCTCTATGGAGATCATTTATAGAGCTCCGTTTGCTGATATTTTATCTATTAACGAGTCCAAAAGTGGTGAAAACATGCTGTATGATGTTACTGTTGGTTCTTGGAAAAATCAATCTAGTGAACGTGGCAAAGATGGTTACCATACGATATCTGACGATCTGCTTATTTTAGTAGATGGGAAGCCCGAAACCATCTCTGATTTGCAGCGCTTTGGAAGAACTTGGACTTTTGCGGTGGTTAAAAATAATGAAGATGATAGTACATCTATGAAAGTTAAAGCTTCAAAACCAATTGAATTCCAAGACGGGATGTATGTAGTTTTTGTGTTCAATTTAGCAACGCAGAAGCGAATATGGAATTCATTATACATGCATAGAAATCTTAATATCATCAAAGAGATTCTTTACTCTGACTCTAAGGTGAGAAATTCTTTAAACCTATTTGTTTAGTGACAGATGATACTATCGTTTATTAATTATGGATATGTTATTGTTTACAGGTTAAGGAGAAGTGCAGTATCTGTTCTTTTGTTTATGATAATATGGTATCTCAAAAACTTGATCCACATCTTTTGCTTAATCTGAATGAATCCCAGAGGACAGCAGTTATGACAGTGCTTTGTAAAACGCAATGCTGTCATGCTTCATCTGTGGAACAAATATGGGGACCACCTGGAACAGGGAAAACAATGACGGTTGGTGTTTTGCTTTTCAACCTTTTTCGAATGAAGCAAAGGACTCTTACATGTGCTCCAACGAATGTGGCTATAGTACAGTTAGCCTCACGTGTGCAAAGCTTGGTAAGAGATTCATTAGAAACTACAACTGCAAGTGGTGAATATTTCTGTTCAGTTGGAGATTTGCTCTTGTTTGGCTCCAAGGAGATATTGAAATTTAGTACTAACATTGAAGATATCTATCTCGAGCATCGGGTAAAGATGCTTGAAGAATGCCTAGGGCCAGTGACTGGTTGGAAGGATTGCATAAGATCTATGATTGATTTATTGGAAAATTGTGTTTCTGAATATTATAATTTTATAGAAAATGAGAATAAAGGTAGAAGAAGAATATTGAAGCTCAAATCATTCGTTGAGTTTGTGCAAGAACAATTTACTTCTTTTGCACTGCCACTCAGAAGGTGTATTGTTACATTTTGTACTCATGTCTCGAGAAGTTTCATGGGGGAATATAATTTCCAGAACATGATTTCTCTTTTGGAAAGTTTGAGTTCCTTGGAATATTTGTTGTTTCAAAAGAATCTCGTTTCGGAAGAACTTGAAGAACTTTTTAATTCTAAACCATTGCAGGATTATTTTGTTACGTCATGTATATCTTTGCTAAGAACTCTGCAAATATCTCTTGAAGGACTCGCTCTTCCATGCTTTTCAAACAAATATGCTCTAAAACAATTTTGTTTTGAAAGAGCTTCTGTTATATTTTGCACAGCTTCAAGTTCCTACAAGTTGCATGCTGTTAATATGGAGCCTTTAAATATAGTGGTCATAGACGAAGCTGCACAATTGAAAGAGGCTGAGTCCACCATTCCCCTTCAACTTCCAGGAATGAAACATGCTATTCTCGTTGGAGATGAGCGCCAATTACCTGCAATGGTTAATAGCAACGTAAGTCTATACTTATCTCTATACATTCAGATATTGTTTCAATTTCAGGTTTAAGCTCTAACTTGATAGACTAAATGTTTGACAGGTTTGCATTGAATGTGGCTTTGGAAGAAGCTTATTTGACAGATTAAGTTGTTTGGGTCATTCTAAGCATCTTCTCAATGTTCAATACAGAATGCATCCTTCCATCAGTTTCTTCCCAAATTTGAAGTTTTATCAAAATCAAATCCTAAATGCTCAAAATGTTTTAAATTATGAAAATAGGTATCTTTCAGGACCAATGTTTGGTTCCTATTCATTTATAAATGTCGTTGGTGGAAGAGATGAAAAAGATGATTATGGAAGAAGCCGAAGAAATATGGTTGAGGTGGCTATTGTTCTTAAGGTTGTACAAAATATCTATAGAGGTGTGTATAGTGGTTGTCATCTCAAATTTTGTTTATGCTTGTTTCTGTTAGTTCCTTAATCATTTTAAGTCTAAAGTAGTTAAATGTATTAACCTAAGTTTAACATCTTCTTTCACTTTTATAGCTTGGCAGGACTTAAAGAACAAGATTCCTATTGGTGTTATATCTCCGTATGTTTCCCAAGTTGTTGCGATTCAACAAAAACTTGCTCACAAGTATGAGAACCTTGATGGATTTTCAGTAAAGGTTAAATCAATTGACGGGTTTCAAGGTGGTGAAGAAGATATTATTATCTTATCGACTGTAAGATCGAATAGTCATGGATCTGTTGGCTTTATATCTAGTCTTCAAAGAACTAATGTTGCCTTGACAAGAGCACGGTATGCAATCCTCTTACTTTCTCAACAGTTGATCTTTATAGATACTTTCTTTTTGTCAAAAGTAAAATATTGTCTCCAATTTTTTTTAGGCATTGTCTTTGGATATTAGGAAATGAAAGAACCCTGGCTGATAGTGATTCTATATGGAAAGAATTAGTCTCTGATGCAAGAAATCGCCATTGTTTGTTTGATGCTGATGTGGATGAATGCTTGAAGATGACTATTCTAAAAGCAAAGAAGGAGTTAGAACAACTTGATGACTTGGTTAACGGGAGTAGTGTACTATTTAAACATGCAAAATGGAAGGTATGTGAGTAAAAACTAAATACTGAGAAATTATAAGATTCATCTTGCACCGCTCCAATGTATAACTTAGTTCAGTTTGCAATATTTGTAGATTTGACAATTTAGACCCATTTACTTATGGATGGGTCGATTCGGGTATGTTTTGTGTCAAACTGGTGTAAATGGAACCTGGAAATGATGTTTTGAAAGCTGCCCAAAGTGTATTGTTATTTCTTACAACCTCCTACAGCGTGTTATTTATATAATTAGATAATTATTGTAATAATTTAGTTCTAACTCATACTAAAAAGATTACCTGAATTACACACTAGACCTGCTCTAACCTAGTTATGTTGGTGCATGTAATTATTTGAAAGAAAAGAGAATTTAAACAACAAAACCATGAATGCAACAGTTCATCATTATAATTTAAAGCTTTATATAGAACAGCTACTGGTTGATGTGATAATCTCTTACAAAATTACATCATAATCTTGTGCCATCAGGTTCTCTTTAGTGACGACTTCAGAAGATCATTTGGAAAGCTGACGGGTTCTCGCTTGAAGAAGCTGGTTTTAAATCTCTTACTGAAACTTTCTGGTGGATGGCGGCCCAAAAACATTAGTGTAGACTTGTGTTGTGGAAATTCTTCACAAATTTTAAAGCAGTTTAAGGTTGACGGGTTCTATGTGATTTGCACTATTGACATCATCAAGGAAGTTAATTATGTACAAGTTTTGAAGGTCTGGGACATATTAGCCTTAGACGAGATTCCGAAACTCACAAAACGCCTTGAGAACATATTTTCTGCATACACAGATGCTTTTATTAATCTCTGCACAGAAAAATGTTTAGAGGGGTATGATCATAATTCTTTTATTAGTCTAATCATAATTCTTCAAGTAGTGATTATATATGCTAATTCTTTTTTTTTTTTTTTTTTTTTTTTTTTTTTTTTTTTTTTTTTTTTTTTAGGAACTTGGAAGTTCCTATGACTTGGCCAGCATCCCAAGAGATTATCAGATTTCAATATTTAAGTGATTGTGAAAATGAAACCAAAGGGAGTGTAAATCCTGTTGATGCTAGAAATATTGTCGAAAACTCAAAAGTGAGTGAAAGCTTGTTGCTGATGAAGTTCTGCTCATTGTCACGCGGAGTCGTGAGGCATTTGCTTTCTGGTAAAGAACTTGATCTGCCCATGCAAGTTACTGATGAACAAATGGACATAATTTTATCTCCCAAAAGCTCATTTATAATTGGGCGATCAGGAACGGGAAAAACCACCATACTGACAACAAAGTTGTTCCAATACGAACAAAAATTTCACATTGCTTCTGAAGGGGAGAGCATCCACTATAGGGGCGCCAAAGTTGCTTATAATCATCAAAATGACAAAATGAGCGTTCTTCGTCAACTCTTTGTGACTGTCAGCCCAAACTTATGCTACGCTGTGAAACAAAATCTTTCCCATCTTACAAGGTGCGTAAATACTCTGTTTTATTTTTCCATCTTATATTGTTTTGTTCTGACTTTAAGAATCAATCTATTTGACAGTGTTTCAAGCATTGGGAATTCATCAGCAGAGATCAATCTTGATGATATGGATATGATAACATCAGAATTCAATGATATTCAAGACACATTTATTAATATTCCGGTGAAAAGTTATCCGCTTGTTATAACATTTCAAAAGTTTCTGATGATGTTGGATGGTACATTGGGGAATTCGTTCTTTGAAAGATTTTGTGAGGCAAGAGAAGGTTCTCATGGTGACCGTATAAGTTCAAGATCTGTTGCATTGCAAACTTTTATAAGATTAAGGGAGGTCACATTTGATAGGTTCTGTTCATTTTACTGGCCACACTTTAATTCAAAACTAACCAAAAAGCTTGATCCCTCAAGAGTGTTCACCGAAATTATATCTCATATAAAAGGAGTGCTTCAAGCAGGGGACTGCAGTGATGGAAAATTAAGCTATGTTGGTTACGGTTTATTGGCCGAAAGTCGTTCTTCCACTTTAACTAAAGAGAAAAGAGAGAATGTTTACAGACTCTATCAAGACTATGAAAAAATGAAAACTCGGAGAGGAGAATTCGATTTGGGTGATTTAGTGCATGACATTCATCATCGGCTTAAAAATGGGAATTATGAAGGTGACAAGATGGATCTGGTTTATATTGATGAGGTCCAAGATCTTAGTATGAGGCAGATTTCTCTTTTTAAATATATTTGCCAAAATGTCGATGAAGGTTTTATTTTTGCGGGTGATACAGCACAGACAATAGCAAGAGGGATTGACTTTAGGTTTCAAGATATACGATCTTTGTTCTATAAGGAGTTTTTAAGTACTAAAACATCTCATAAACGCGAAAAAGGTCTTGTGGCTGAGATTTTTCAACTAAAACAGAATTTCAGAACGCATGCTGCTGTCCTCAATTTAGCTCAGAGTGTCATTGACGTTATCTACCATTACTTTATTCACTCAGTTGACAAGTTAGAGAATGAAATTAGTCTTATATCTGGAGAAGCTCCTGTTTTGCTCGAGTGTGATAGTGATGAAAATGCAATAATGATGATCTTTGGTGATACGGGAACTAGTGGAAAATTTGTTGGATTTGGTGCTGACCAGGTGATATTAGTACGCGATGATTGTGCAAAAACTGAAATCTGTGAATCTGTTGGAAAAAACGCACTTGTGCTCACTATATTGGAGTGTAAGGGTCTTGAATTCCAGGTCAGATACGTATCCTTTGTGTTAAATAATTATTATTCATTTCTAGTGATTTTAAGTTGCTTCTGTTTCTAAATAATTTAGGACGTGTTGCTGTACAACTTTTTTGGGACATCCCCTTTGAACGACCAGTGGAGAGTTGTATATGAATACATGAAGAAGTATGGCTGGCTCAATGAGAAACTTCCTCAGTCTTTTCCAACATTCAGCGAGGAAAGACACAATGTTTTGTGTTCCGAGTTGAAACAATTATATGTTGCTATAACTCGAACAAGGCAACGGTTATGGATATGTGAGAACAAAAAGGAGCTCTCTAAACCAATGTTTGACTACTGGAAAATGAAGGGACTCGTTCAGATAAGAAAGCTGGATAATTCAGTGGCTCAGTCAATGCGGGTTGCTAGCACCCCTCAGGAGTGGCGGGAACGTGGTAAAAAGGTTGGCTTTTGATTTACTATTGGCTTTATTTTTATTTTTTATTTTTTTATGATTTGTATTCTTATTACCTTATTTGACATAATTAGCATATGGTTTTCAGTTTTTTTACGAGAATAATTTTGTGATGGCAACTTTGTGTTTTGAGAGAGCTGGTGACACAATGTGGGAAAAATTGGCCAAAGCTTCTGGTCTTAGAGCATCCGCTGATCAAATAAGGGGAACGAATCATGAATCTTTTGTAGGTTATGTTAGAGAAGCAGCAGGGATATTTGAGTCTATTAGAAAGTTTGAGTCTGCAGCATCGTGCTTTTGTGATTTGGGGGAGTTTGAAAGAGCTGGTAACTTATTTTTTTAAGCACGAATCTTCGTTTCTAAACATACATTTGGATTGTAAACTTGTATCCTTTAAAGAGTCACAGGTTCCACCCATTTTTACTTACAAATGGTTACCTTATGTTACCATATAGTAAACTTGTATCCTTTGAAGAGATATTTGCAGAGTTTTTTTTTTTTTTTTTTTTTTTTTTTTTTTTTTTTTTTTTTAATGAGGGAGAAAGTAGTTGATACCCACATTGGCAAATTTGGTATTCTAAGTGTTACCTTTATTGACAGTTTACTCTAAAAAGAATTCACTAAAAGGGGAACGGTCCAAATAGTACCAACTGTTTGACGGCCACCCAAAGATCAATTTGAATGCATACAACATCTAGTTATTTATAATCAATGATTTAGATTATACTGTTTTAGATCATTACTGATCCGTCCATCTTGCCATTACTAAATTGGACTCTTGTGTTTGTGTAGGAAAGTTGTATTTGAACAAATGTGGAAAGGTTGATGCAGCTGCTGAATGTTTCACTCTATCAGGATGTTATACTGAAGCGGCGGAAGCTTACGCCAAGGGAGATCATTTTGTCAACTGTCTGTCAGTTTGCAAAAAAGGGAAACTTTTTGATAAAGGCTTGGAGTATATAAAATACTGGAAAGAACATGTTAATGTACGAAGTAAAGAAGTAAGACAAATTGAGCAAGAATTCTTAGAAAATGGTGCTCTCAAATACCATGAGAACAAGGATTGTGAATCCATGATGAAATTTGTCAGAGTTTTTTCTTCTATAGAATCTAAACGTGTATTTTTAAGGTCGCTAGGTTGCATTGATGATGACCTTTTATCATTGGAACAAGAGTCAGGTCATTTTCTTGAAGCTTCTGAGCTAGTGAGTATTAGACTATAGGATTGTGGCCCAAGCCCGTTTGTGGGCTTTGGGTCCGTTAGAGTTTTGCTATGTATCGGTTTATATATACCGAAGGTTTATGTTAATGAGATCAATAAAGTCTTACCAATTCTTAATATGGTATCAGAGAAACGATCCTCTTATGGAGCGATGTTATAAAAGAGGCTGATCTTTTGGAGAAAGCTGGACATTTTAAGGAGGCAGTGGTTTTATTAGTTTGGTATGTGTTCTTCAGCTCGTTATGGGAAAATGGAAACAGAGGTTGGCCGTTGAAGAATTTTGATCAAAAGGAAAAACTTTGTAATAAAGTGAAGTTGCTAGCAAAAATGGACTCAGACCTTTTCTATAATTATATATGTAATGAGCTTAATGTTCTCTCTCATCAGAGAAGTAGTTTGACTGAACTGAAGAATGATTTGGATGTTTCCAAAGAAAACAACAGTTTAAGGGGAGAAGTTTTGTCGATTAGGAAAATCTTGGATACTCATTTACATATAAATGTCTCAAAGTATGAGTGGGAGGACGAGTTACCAGTTGATATAAATAAGCACTGTGAAGATAAGGTTTTTCAGAACTCGGTTTCTGTTAGAACACTAGTTTTCTATTGGAATTTGTGGAAGGATGATGTTGTAAATATCATCAAGAGCCTTAAAAGTTTCCACATTGAAGAACCAAATAAACACAAGAAGCATTCTGATTTCAGCTTACTATATTTTGGGGTGAGGAAACAGCATGTAGAAGGTGAAATAGTTTACTTGATAGTTAACAAGGTTGCTAATTGGCTAAGATATTGTAGTCAAAAGGGTCTTCACAGGAACGGAAAACGTTTAACTTGTGATGGCAGCGAGTTGGTGTTTGCTATTCGGTCTTATTGGCTGTCCGAACTACTTTCTGTAGGGATAAAGGTGCTTGAAACTCTTGAACTTCTTTTTCATAAGTCGGAGTTGAATGGTTCGGCATTTCACCAAAGCACATGTCTTCTTCACATTTTTGAAGTTACAGGGTTTATTGTAGAATTTCAGTCAATGAAAACAAAGTTTCTTTTAGATTGCAAGTATCTTAACCTTGCTTCTTTCAAAAAGAAGCTGCTAAGTTTCCTAAAAACCTTTGCACGTGATTTTGATCTTGTGTTTCTGACAGACTGGCGAAATTCAGTATCCGAGGACTTAATTTCTTTAAGAAAGACTGATCTTTCTGTCAAGTTGCTTGATGAGATCATTTTTCAATATAGTGACATCGCAAATTACCCCACCTATTTAGTAACCGGGAGGGTAATCATGATATGTTTTAGTTGCGGACAACCTTCGGTACCTTTTAAATGGGTTATGTGGTTACTTAAGGATGATTCCATATGGAAGTTGTGTATTGAAAGATATTGGAAGAATGGAAAGAAAGGTACTTGTGTTGTTCGCGAACTTCAACATGCTCTCGAAGACACTTTTGAACGGAATTGTAAGTGTCCTGGCCACATATCTCCTCACGGTTTCATGTATCTCTTGGACCATCTTCTTTTCTTTGCATCTCTCTCTTCAGAGATCATTTTCACTACAAGATCTACTCTTGTTGGATGGCTTACATCTTTTGACTCTACTGGTACTCTGAATTCATCATTATCCGTTTCCAAACAGGAAACTCCAGATGATACTGTACGGTTTATTGTTAAAATAGTTAAATATATTTTCCACAATAAAGACAATACTGCATCATGGATTAAAAAATCGGAGGTATGCCCCACTCGTTTCCCTCCAATTTTAGCACTGAAGCTGGTGATGATACTTTCTTTAGTTTCTCTGCAAGTATCAGATTGCTCAAAAGAACTACTTGATTTGCTGTTGGATGGAGACAATGTTGCTGATATGCTTCCAAATAAGTTTGTGTCCGATCTTTTAAGAAGAAGGGACGGTGATTGCTTGAATTTGAATCCAGAAGTGGTTGCAGAAGCGTTTTTAAGCGTAGAGGATCCTCTCCTGATTGCGAGTTCTGGAGATGTGAGTCCTTTAATAAATGCTCCTTGTGCTATATTGGTTGACCTTATGAAATCTAAAGAGGAGGTTATGAGTGAATTGTTCCCAAGAAAAACCGCACTTCCTGAGGCAACATGTTCTACTATGAGTCAGGAATTGAATGATTGGAAAGTGGTAGTCTCTGATAAGAAAACTCATGATGATGATGATTCACAGGTGAAAGTGGTGATAACAAATGAAAGCTGTGGCTGTAGCACTCATGAAGTGAAAAGCAAGAAAGGGAAAGGAAACAACAAGAAAGGTAAAAAGGGCAAAGGTAAAAGTAAATGACCTGAAAAAGTTCTTGATGAAATATCTGATATTTTCTTTTGGGTTCATAGTCATAGTGCTGTAAGTTTTTTGGCAACCCTTTGCGACAACTCTCTAATTGTTTTTGATCAAATTTAAAAGATGTTAAGACAATTCATCTCATTTGTTTCAAGTTGTTTTGTTTATTTTTTCTGTCACGTTTATATTCTCTAAAGATAAATGTATGTGCTTACAACTAAAGTTGGTATCTCGGAGAGGTAATTGACACTCACAAAACGACCAAGCCGACACCCAAGGTCATGCTCCATAACAAGTTCATTCTTCAACGAATAAGTACATTGTTATGTCTAATGAAGATATAACCATGAATCTCGAACCAAGTAATACTATATGTAGCAGCTCATAGTTTTGTCTTAGCAATTACCGGAGTTCAGGAACATAGTTACTCACTGATCATCTAGGCTCATCAAGTGGTTGAGGTTCAGTGGTTTAAACTTGATCTCAACTTTTATCGTATAATCATGACTTGGCTTGGTTATGTGTCATTCCTAAGTATGTTAAACGTTAAGTAATTATAGATTAAACATAGGTTTAAACTAACCGGTCTAGTCTGCTGGTGGAGTGTATGAAGCTCTAGTCTGTACGAAAATTTTACTTTCATCCCTAAAATATCGATAAAAAAGAGCAAAGAATTTGAATTTTGTTAACATTTAAAGGCTTGTGAACTGTGATCGACTACCATGTTGTTATAACATGAGTGAAGCTCATAACTTAAATGTAGTACAGATAAAATATATAATCAACGAGTAAACAACTCCAACAGTGACAACAAAATAGGAAAACGATTTTGGACAAGCCGAAAATAGCCGTTATGCTCAGTCATGTATTTCATAACGTGACCGATTATTTGAACTTGGACCTAAATGTAGCAAGTTTTGATTTTTAGTTGAGTCTTAATTAAATGAGCTTTGGATCTTTAATTGGTGTTGCACCTTGCATGTTATCAAAACTTTCAAGCTAAATAGAAATCATGGTCTTTCTGGATTTACCATAGTTGGTTTAATCTATGATGCCTTCCAGTTATATACTTTTTATCAGAAAGAAGCTGATAGAAAAATATAAACATTGGCTAAAGTAGTAAGCCAATGTTAGAGGATTACTCAGCGTTATGCCATGAGTCAGAAATCAAAGACGACTGGAAAAATGGTAGCAGGAGAAAGCAGCAACACAACCGAGGCTCAAGGTGATGAAATCAATTGTGGTAAGATCCAGGATGGTAAAAACAAATGTTAAGGGTAAAAAGTGCAAAGGTAAAATGAAATGACCGGATTCTTAGTCTTACAAACATTGGAAAGATCTTTTTTTTTTTTTTTTTTTTTTTTTTTTTTTTTTTAAATTTGTTCAAGGATCATACTTTTGTTAGATGCATAGTAGCTGTAAGCTTTTTGTTACAAAAATAATCTTCTACAAAACATGTAGCTCCGTTTGGATGCATTAACTTTAAGCTTTTATTTTAAACAAGTAGCTCCAAAATGAAAAGCTAATGCATGAAGCTTTTAAAAAAAATTGGAGCTGTTAAAATATAAAATAACTATTAACATCTTATAATTACATTTAACAGCTATATTACCAAACACTTTATTGAAGAAAAAAAAAGATACAGCTTGTAGCTCATGTTAACAGCTTTGCAGTTTACAGCTTACAGTTTACAGCTTACAGCTAGTTTTGCCAAACATACCCTAAGTATGGTACTGATTTCTATCATTAGAGATGCATCTATTTGAATTAGATGCATCCCTAATCTTTTAGATGCATTATAATATATTTTTTAGCTAAAAATTAGATGCATATCCATATATTAGATGCATTTCATCAAGTTAGATGAATCTTATGTATTTTTCGTCCTCTGCGGGTCAAATTTGTTGCTAATACTACTTTGCATCGTTTTCACTTTAAAATCACTTTCGAAACTAATTGTGATGCATCTAAATGAATAAAGATGCATCTAATTCAAGTCGATGCATCTCAAATATACGATTATAGTTATTTCTTATTTTTCTCATTTTAAGTTTAGTCTCGCTGAATCCTTATCCGGCATCTATAAAGTTTTATCTGATCTCAACTAAAATTCATAAAATGATGACAAAAAAAAGAAAGTGCAATCTTTGGGCTTGGCCTTAATGTGACCAGTTACGATTTTAAAAGTGGCCCAGTTGAGTCTTAAAAGGGCTTTAGTTACTAACTGGTCTTTTGGAATTTGGATCATAATTTCACCCAAAAACTAGCTACAAGTGAATCAAAATCAATAGTTGTAACTTGTCAACCAACCGGTGTCGGAGCTTGACCTTCTTGATTGGGGGCCAAAAAATTTCTAAAATAAAATGTAACATTCTTATATAAAAAACTAATGAAAAGCAGAACTAGTAATTTGTTAATACCAATTGACAAGTATTTTCTTGAACCGTGAAAGCTTTATACATTCATATCTAGTCAAATTATTATAAATAAAACTAATTTCTACTATAGGAAAGAATAGCAAACCAAATAAAAAGAGACTAAACATAAAATATGCAACTGCACACGTTTCTTTTTGTTTTAAATTTTAGCTTTTTCTCATTAGCCATATATTGGTACCAAGTTTTAGGATTCACACAATGTAAAATATTTTTATAAATCCATGAATCCATATAAATCGCTAATTGTGAGCAAAAAATTAGGGGGCCAGCACCCCTTCTAGCCCCTTATATCCTTCGCCAATGCAACCAACGTGACTCGATAGGACTTGTGGGTTGTGACATAGTAAAATGGTAATTTTATAAAATAATAACATGTTAAATATGTACATATCAAATACGAGTAATGTACTTAAAAGTTACCATATTCGATTTGAAATGGTGTAACCAAATGGAGCAGTGGTCCAAATGGATTTTCTTCACCTCGGTGGTTAAGCTATATTTTAATTGCCCCTACCCTAGATTTGTTTTGTTTTTCACTCCATCTTAAATAAGTGTTAACTTTGATAGTAATACACATTTTTAGAAAAGCATAGAGATTTCACACCTTTTAATGTATGAATACTTCGATTGATTGTAATTTAAAAATGAGACATTTATTTAAGGACAAACTAAGAGAAGTATATTAGAAACTAGTCATTTAAACCCGTGCGTTGCACACGGGCTCTATCTAATTGGTCATAGTGTAATGTGTGGTATTTATTTTCGTCATTAGGTTTGTAAGTTGTGATGGTATCACAACTTTTGTAAGCATCGCATGAGTTTATGAATGAGTTTAATTAGTTGTTTGGTGAATTTTATATTTAGACCGAGTCATTCATACCCGTGCGATGCACACGGGCTTAATCTAAATGTTCATTAGTGTATTGTCCAACACTAATTTTCGTCATTACATGGGCTGTATATAAGTGTTCATAGCGTAATCTTTGGCTTATTTTCGTCATTATATATCTAAGTTGTGATGTTATCACACATTTCTAAGCATGACACACATTTAAATAGTTTATTGACATTAAAATAGTATATGTGAAGAGACTTTTTCAAGATGCTACATTTAAAAGAGTCATTTCACATGTAATTTTTTAATATGTATAAGTTACATGCTAAATGTCAAAGGGAGGTTAAATGCATACGGTTCTTTCAAAATAAATGTAACCTTTATATAAAATCATAACAAAGTGATATTCTCTATATTTTGAGATTTAACTTGTGACAATGAATTATCCTTTTGGTTTATCATATCAAATACAGTAACTCCAAATTACTATGCTTAGTTACTCGAAATTTATTTTATCCACAAAAACCATTTAAGTTTCAATATTTTTTTATTGTTGTGAAAATCGGTCCAATATTGTTAGTATATTTAATTTGTAGCATATTGCATATATAAATATATTTGAAGACATCAATCTCAACATATAATTTTTCTACTCTTAATAACTAATATAACAATTTCATTTTGCCAAATTTGTTTGTCATTCTACAAATGAAACTAAAATCATATTAAGATAATCAATTAATCTCCATAGTGATATTAACACACAGCAAGACAAAAAACTACATTAAGAGCAAAAATATTAAAAAGCACCAACAAAGTGTAGTAATAATTATTGATTAAAAATTGAATGTTCGTCACATTATTTTCAAGAAACTAACTTGTTAACGAATCAATAGTATTAGCCTGTTTATCGGTATTACATGAAGTAAAATATTGTATGTTTAATTTGTAACGTACAATTAATATGAATGCTACGTATTCATTCCACCGATGGCCGTGGCATTGTTCTTGTTTTTGTTGTTGTTCTTGTTGTTGTTGTCTTTGTCGTTGTTGTTCGTTGGCCTTTTGCATGTTTTGTTCTTGATACAATTCTTGTGACTTCTCGATTTCTTTCTTTAATGATTCTTGACGTGCTACAAAAAACAATTAGATATAGTTGGTCGTTAGTAACTTAAATACAATTAATAAATATATTGCATTTTCGATCAAAGTAAAAATGTCCGTGCATGTTTCACTTAATTGATAAGACAACGATGTGTAGGATCTCTTAAAACATTAGAGAAGATGATGTTACTACCAAACCTCGTAAGCGCCATCTTTATGTCCTACATTGTTACACACACAAAACACACGTAAAATTTACATGAAACAATATAAATCAATATGCTAAATAAGTAAGACGATATGATGCTTACTTTACCATCATAATAAGTTGTAGCCCAATGTGCACGCGGTATGGAGAAAGCTGTGGTTTGTTGTGTGTGATTTTTAACACATTATATATTTGATAAAATATTTGTAACTCATGGACGGGAAGGTAAAAAGACTAACCACTAATTTGTGTGTTTAATTTATGCATTCATGGCACCAAACACTTCATCTCCTATGTACTTATGTTTATGCATAACTATTAAATCAATGTATTAACATATGAAGCATCCACATTTCACTTTTAATTCATGAGCCATTTATTATGATCACTTACATTTATAAGGCTACTTAAGCTTTTAGTATATAAGATGTATTTAAGGCCAACCGGAGTAATAAACTTTCGATATTCAGCTTCGTTTAGAAGTAATATCTATGAGATTGTTGAGTCCCAGTGATGAGCTTTGTTTAGAAGTAACATATATAGTATATTTGAAGTAATTCCTAAAAAAGAGCCAAAAGTTATACGATTTCCAAAAAAAAAAACAACCTTTTCAAGTTAAAAAAAGACAAGATGATTCATAAGTATTCGGAGGGAGGAGGGTTTCGCGGTTGCTCGGAATCTTTATAGATTTTTTTATGTAGTGTTAAAAATAAATAATAATTAAAAAAAAATAAAAAATTTGTTAAATGTACCCGATTTATCGAAATATGTTTATATAATTCAAAAAAATTTGTACATCCGGTCATATTTGGTTCTGGTTCCGTCCACGAGTATCAATCCCATGATCTAATAACAAATTAATTGAAATTAAAGATGGTCGACTTTATGATATGATATATGTCTACCTTTATTTAAAGAAAAGATCGAAATGATTATTATCGACAGGAACACTAGAAATCAAATTAAAACAAGGATGGAATTGTTGGTACTAGCCAAGCCGACTTTGTTCGTTCTATTTGGTAAATATATATATATATATATATATATATATATATATATATATATATATATATATATATATATATATATATATATATATATAGGGGCGCGTTATATGCAGTACCAATATTAGATACAGTACTTTACAGTACTCATTTGGACCAATAAGAATTTAGTATTATTAAATAATTTTATTTAATCCAAAAGGGTATAATAGTAAAACACATTCTCACTTTCTTTTTGAATTTTTTAATTAAAAAACATTTTTCTAAGCCCTTAATTTTCGGAATGATTTATTTTTTAATTTTTTTAGGTTTTTTATTTTATTGTTTTTTCTGCATTCATGTATTTCAAAAAGAAAAATAGTATTATGTATTTTTTTCAAGGACGCATGTTTCTAAAAAACTAGATGTGCACATATGTTTTTTCTAAAGAATGTAATTTTACATGTGTTTATAGTGTACAATTTTATTAACTATGAATGTGTTTTTTACTTAAGATGTTAATTGCACATATGCTTATAGCGTACATTCTTTAAACTTCAAAATTTAAAACTAAAAACATAAACATTATGGTCATCACCTCTAAATATAAAACAAACCAAGACAATAAATATCATATACAAAAATTTGATATTAAATAAAATACAATTCAAAAACAAAAGTATTATCAAATTCCTCATAACATGCGTGCTCGTCTTCCAAAAACGTATATGCACGCCTTTCGAGAACATATGTGCACGACTCCTAAAAACTCAAGTGCATTCGTTGATCATCTTCATCACACACCATCTTTCTTATGATTAAGCCATCCACACTGAAACAAATATATATATATATATATATATATATATATATATATATATATATATATATATATATATATATGAAAAAAAAACTAGTTATATCAAATTAGGCCACGTTAAATTAATTGTAGAACTAGTTGATAAAATAAAACAAAAATGAAAACATATATGTTATTCGAGGCCCAAGACGACCAAACAAATCTATAATCACAACAAATATAGCGTAACACATATGCAAAATCCTTATTTATATGAAATTATGCCAAAAAAATAAAAATAAACATAACAACTCCCATAACATATATGCACGATCATTGACAATATAGTTATGTCAATTTTTAAAAAATGAAAGCTACATAACATATATGCATGATCATTGTTTATATAGTTATGTCAACTTTTTTAAAATGACAGCTACATAACATATATGATCCTTGCTTAAGTTATCATAAAGTGTCGCATAACACATATGCACAATGTAGACTATTAACACTAATGTAACAAAAATGAACACAACACGTCGAAATTAACATGTTCGATAGTCATGCCTAGCAATAATATTTGATGACGCATTTTTTAGACACCCTGTTCAACTATAACACTAAATAATTAGATAAAAGAAAGAAACAACACTTAATTTTATTGTAGTTAGTAAACAAAACTAAAATAATTCATACGACTTGTAGTTAGTTACGGCATCTGGCACTTTGGCAAGATCTTCTATTAGAAAATGAAAAGCCTGAATAATAAACAGAAACATAGGTATATAAAAAAAAATTGTAACTCAGTATAACAATGATTTATTATTAGGTATGAACAAATAATTGTAACTTAGTATAACAATGATTTATTAAATCATAACAACTTACATCGATACACGCAAGCCTTTTCCATCATCTTAAATCAATTTTGTTTCCGGTCAACCCGCCATCGACATAAACACCGAAAGTCTGTCGTCATCCCAGTCACCGCAGCAGCCGCCATCCTCCTCCAACCATCGCCGCTATAGTCCTCCCCCTCCAACCGTCGCCGCCACCGTCCTCTTCCTCCAGCCGCAACAGCCTTGGTTATCCTCTATTACACAACATTCGACACAAACCAACATCCATCCGTCGCCGTCGTCCTCCTCTAGCACAATCACCACACCCATTTTTTGTGGGAATTTGAATGTAGATCAATATATGAAAGAGATATGATGTAGATATGAAAGAGATATGAAGTTTAGGGTTGGTTTTTTTCTTCCCGAAAAATAGATCTACAGAGGGAGAGAGGCTGCAGTTTTGTTTTGTGGTTTCCAGGTTTTCAGCACCCTGATAAATACAAAATACCTATAATATCCTTTTATCTTTTTGTTTAATTGAAAAAGAAAACCCTCATCTTTTATTTAATTACAATTTTAGCATTTTTAATCTTGTCCTTTGATTAACTCATCTAATGGTCCAGATTTAATTAAATGGTACTATAAAGTACTGTATCTAATATTGGTACTGCATTGAATACAACACTATATATATATATATATATATATATATATATATATATATATATATATATATAAAATAAAAATTTGTATGCCTAAGACATAGATTTAAAATAAAACCTAAAGGTGTGATTGGTGCGTTTGAAAAATTATGAAAGAGAAAAAGTGTATTATACTTGTTAAAAAATGAATATTATAGGTCTATTAAGCATTGTTTCTTTTTTTCCTCCACTAACAGAAATAATGGGTCTCACGTTTCTTATTTTCTCGGGTAAATTGCAAAAATAGTCCTTAACGTTCCACAAAATTGCAAAAACGGGACCGAGACAAAAAGTAGCGCAAAAAAGCCACCCACGTTCCACATTTTCGTAAAATCGCTACTGAGAGCCATTTTCCGTTAACTCCCATTAGTTTTCCCGTCAGTCAAGGGTATAATCGCATGAAATGACAAATATACCCCTTTAACTTCAGATACAACCCTAATTGTTGCCGCTAAATCTTTACCAGTGCATTTTCCGCTTTAATTTCCCTCCTGTTTTGTGAGTTTTTTTTTTTTTTTTTTTTTTTTTTTTTTTTTTGTTTTTTGTTAAAAGGTGTATTTGTTGTTAATGTTATGGACTTACAATTGTACGTGGTCAGATGGGAAATGTGAAAGTAGTAGAGGTAGATAATGAAACAGAAGAACAGAGTGGCGGGAGTGATTCAGAGGATTTGGAGTATAATCGAAATGATGATGAAGTGTTTGATGACGATGATCAGGTAATTGAAGATGTTCCCGTAAGTAAGTCTGATTTGCTATGCCATAAAGCTTGTGAAATTCAATCAGGTATACATGTTTTTACCAAACATTATGCACTGATTAGAGAGTATGCCCAAGAGTTGGTTAATCAAAATCCAGGCACTACTGTTAGGATTGATGTACAGCTAGAACCAAATCCAGCTAGTTCAACAAGAACTTTTAAAAGGGTGTATGTGTGTTTGGGAGCTATGAAACAAGGTTTCAAAGCTTGTGGCAGAGAATTCTTAGGATTAGATGGATTCTCCATGTCAGGTCCTTTTCCAGGTCAATTACTAATAGCAGTTGGGATTGATGCAAACAATGGGATTTATCCAGTAGCATATGTTGTAGTTGATGAACTAAATAAGGCAACTTGGTGTTGGTTTTTGAAACTACTAGGAGAGGATCTTGGGATAGAAACCAACTGCAAGTTCACTTTCATTTCTGATAGGCAAAAGGTGCACATTTATATTGTATAATTAATCATGTGTTTTATGCACAATGAGAACATGTAAAGTTTTAACACCATCCATAACCTTACCTGTTCACAGAGATTGATACAAGCTGTTGCTAGTGTGTTTCCAAATGCTGCACACAGGTTTTGTGTTAAGCATATTCATGAGGAAATGAAGTCACATTTGAAAGGAGGTGTTTACAAGGACATGCTTTGGAAGGCTGCAAGAGCCACAACTGTTGTTGAATTCAACAAAGAGATGGATCATCTGAAGAATAACAATGCTGCAGCTTATGATTGGTTGCTGAAGATTCCAGCTGAACAATGGAGCCGATCACATTTTTCAGGTAACTCATTAAGTGGCAGTAGAAAAAAGCATACTGATAATTGATCATATATTAATACATAATGTGTGATTTGTTCAACAGGCAAAGCCCTATGTGGACTACTCTTAAACAACATATGTGAGGTGTTCTGTAGCCAGCTAAATGATGTGAGAGATAAATCCATCATCGTTTTGTCTTGAATATATAAGGGAGTACTTGGTGAAGAGGATTGTGGTAGTTCAGCAAATAATAGAAAGGAGTGTTGGACAACTTACTCTTACTGTGCAAGCCATGGTTGATAGAAACAAAAAAGAAGCTATTGATTGTGTTGTTTAATGGATTGCAGCTTCGTTATATAAAGTATATGTGCCTAACGAGGATCATTGTGTTGCTAACTTGGATAGGAAGGAGTGTGGTTGTAGGATGTGGGAGCTGACTGGAATACTATGTAAACATGCTGTGGCTGCAATAAACTATATGAATGAGGATGGAAAAGGAGTTGCTGTGCCTGAAGAGTGAGTTCATGCTGCTTACAGCCTAGAAACATGGGCGCGTATGTACTCATTCAAGATCAATGGGTGTTCAAGCCGCATATACTGGCCAAGAATTGAGTCTACAACAGTCATACAACCACCCGATCACATACCTCAGGTTGACAGGCCAACTAAAAAGATGAAGTCAAATGATGAGCATGCACTTCCAACTTCTTCATGTGTTACCCACTGATCTTTGAACAATATGTTAAACGTTATTGTCTGTTGGATTCTATATTTGTAATCTTTGTTTAACTTGATTGTCTTTAAAACAATATGTTTGAACCCATTGCAGTTGGACTTTCAAAAGTCAAACTTGCAAAAATGTTTATGTTTCTGAATGTAATGGATTCTATATTCTATGTTTGTTTGCATTATGTTTGCACCCATTGCATTTAGATTTTCAAAAGTCAAACTGCAAATGTTGAATTGCATAAAGTCAACTGTCATTTATTTTGGTCCACACATGAAGACTACACAGTACGTGACAATCTTTTATAAGCCCTTTTATAGGCAAACACATGAAGGCTACTAAATACGCATCTCTTAAAACACACACTTGCAAAACACAACTCCCTATTTCCTTAACCATGAACAACTCTGAATGTGATATTAATCTAAGGGTTGTCTGTAACTCGTATGTGCTAACTGAACTAATGCTTGGCCCTTACCACACCGAGATTCTTCAAGACTTGCAGCAGGCATACGATTTGGAGTACAAGTCCAAAAAAATTACTGAAAGGGTCGAACGTAGGGGGGATGTGATTGGTAGACTTCGAAACTGCTTACGTGCAAGAACTGCAAGGAGCAATACAAAGAAGCTTAGGAGGCTACAAACAATTGATAAGCGTTGGGCGAATGCACTGTTGATGATGTCCAGGCAAGTCAAGGACAAGATGTTTAAGAAGATTGAGTTTTTTGTAAAGATGAAATATCCATGAGGGGGTTGGTTGTTTTGAGATTAGTGATGGTTAATGAATGTAATGGATCTCATGATCCAGATTTTGTATGAATAATGTCTTCACATATGTTTATACTTCGTTATTGTATTTGATAGGTATCACAAACATAAACAAGAAGCTGACATTAATGAAACATTAAAACATAGACTAAACATAGTGATTCAGTTTGTGGTTTGGACATGCCCAAAACTACATCCTAGAAACACAGACTAAACATAATGATTCAGTTTGTGGTGTTATTTTTAATGAACTTTCTTGGCTTCTTTTTCCTCTTCTTCTTTGCTTCAGTTGATTGAGTTGCATCTACAACACCCCCTGCACTTATGTTTCTACTTGTAATACCCAAACCAATGACACCACCACTTACTACCTCTGCCGTTGCACAACCTGCCTATTCAAGTATCACAACTCTATGCCTCCAACACTTAACATCCCCACAACAGATGAAGCATCTTTCGTCCAACACCTCTATCTTTGCACTACCCCCTCCTGTTTTGTTCCCACTTCTGATATCGAGACCAATTACACAACCACTTACTTTCTCTACCTGTGTATTATTACGACTCATTTTCTGCCATATGTATGTTTTTGATAAAGTTGGACAGGAGACTTTACTATACTAGTTGGTTGGATAATTTACTTCATTTTGTGTGGTAGGTCAAGGAGTATTAACTTCTTACTAGTGCTAGTCAATAAACCAAGTGAATTTCACCCGTTTGACTTTCACCTGTTTGACTTTCATGCAAAACATCAACTATCTAATGCTTTCTGCATAAGCTGCATAGGAAGTACCCATATATTTCAAAAATGAAACACAAAAATAAAGAAATGAAAATCGAAACACAAACATATCAGTAACATAAATATTAAAACTTTCATTGATCATAGGAGTTCACAACCATTACAAATTTCCAACAGATATCTAAACAAACACTTGTTTAGTAGTTTGAACCGCTGCCCTCCGCATTACCCCTTTTCTTCTTTTTCTTTCTTGTCCTTCTTCTCCTTTAGATACTTGAACACCTTTTCAAGATTGGAAATCTTCTGTTCCAACTCATCAAACTTGAGTAAAACGGTATCCACAGGCTCTTGCTTCTCCTCCTCCTCTTCCTCATCATCACTCAAAAGCGCTTCATAGTAGCCATCTTGTTTCCTCAGATGGGTCAGAATCTTAGTTCTTAACTCCTTAGGTATCTTCCTATAAAAACCATACTCATCAATTGGTTCTCCGCCAAATGCATCAAGAAGTAAATCGTTTAGATAATAGGTTCTTAAAACTTTATCAAATTCCTCTTCCTCGGTACCAATGTAGATACTCTTCCCTTTTCCATTGTTTGCCATCGTCGGTTGTTTTGATCGTTAGGATTGTGTGTGTTATGGTTGAATAAGCGGGATAAACGTGGACTTTATAGTCCTATGCAATCGCTTGGGTTGCCGAGTTACACAAAAAAAAGGGAAAGGTTAATCGCCAAGTGTGCCTCCAAAATTAAGTTTTACAACTTTGCGAATTTGGTCATTGAAATAAAGTTGGGGTAGTCAAAGGCGGGCGAGTGAAATGGCGATTATACCCTTGACTGACGGGAAAACTAACGGGAGTTAACGGAAAATGGCTCTCAGTGGCGATTTTGCGAAAATGTGGAACGTGGGTGGCTTTTTTGCGCTACTTTTTGTCTCGGCCCCGTTTTTGCAATTTTGTAGAACGTTAAGGACCATTTTTGCAATTTACCCTATTTTCTCTTAATAGGTAGGAGCTCATATTTTACACCTTTCATATATAGATGAATTAGTGGGAATGAGTAGGCCCCATTGCAAAAAGAAATATTAAATTATGTTTAATGAGTCCATATCTTTAGGTAAGGGTGCGTTTGGTTCACAGAATGTTTTTGAAGAAATTGTAATCTTTTGAAAGAATTGTAATTTGAATGAATTGTAATTCAAAGAATTGAAATGTGTTGAAATTGTAATGTGTTGTAATTGTAATTGATGAAATCTGTCAATGTATTTGCTTGACTCGCAATGTAATGTAATTCAGAAAAAATAATAATAATAATAGTTATAATAATAATATAAAATAATAATAATAATAAATAATAGTATAATAATATTAATAAATAAAATAATATAATAATAATAATAATGTAATAAATAATATTATTAATAATATTATTTATTAAATAAATAATAATAATAATAATAATAATAATAATAATAATAATAATAATAACTGATGCTTTGAATTATAAAATACTGAATTACAACGTAATTTAAAACTTTCCATCATACTTGCTATGTAATCTGAATTTTCTCATTTGATGTAATTGAAAATGTTGAATTACAATTAAATTGCAAACCAAACAACCTACGTAATGTAATCAAATTACATCCAGTTACGTCCGATTACAACGAATCAAACAAGGTATAAGAGGAGAAAGAAACGCTCCCTCAATATGTCTTCTAAATATCACAACTAAAAAAAAAAAAAATGCACGTCGTCACTGAACAAAGACAAAACAGCGGTGGGTCCTCCCAACCAGTCGTCCACGTCGAGATCTTGACCACACCATTCATACGTACAGAGCAAGTGACGTCTAATACTCTTCCATGAATCGTCTCCTTCAACATCGATCCATGACAACTACTGTATTAATTACGTATCATTCATGCTACATAACCTTCGTGTCTCCTTACTTTCTTAATTGGTCACCTTACTAAAGATAAAAATAGCGCGCATTCTTTTTCAAATAAACATATTCATTAGGTCTCATATAAAGTCTCCACATCAGTGTCCTATAATAAGTATCCACTTTATATTTCAGCCAATAAAAATAGAGTTTTGTGAGTAAATATGACATTTTGATTTGTGAAAAATATAGTTAGTAAAATGTTCTAAAAATTCATGACACTTACTATGAGATGGATAAATTATTAGTTTAAAAAATGATAGATGTGATAAATGTATACGAAAAATCACTTTGAAGCTATTGCTTTTGTAAACATATTAGTACATACATACCACTCAAATATTGTCGTGACAATCTCCTATTGAGCTAGCTAAATTATCTAACGCAGAGTTGCAATAAGAGATGACATCTTCAAGAAGGTGATCGCACAAGTAGTTATGTAAGCGTTGTGACAATGGGCGAGGAATGTGGCTTCTGCACACGGGACATGTTGAACGATCTTTTAACCATGCATCAAGACAATGGGCATGGAATTGAACACCATGGTCGCAATTTGGAAGCTCTTTGTATTCGTCTCTTGGCAACACCTCACAAAGGCACACTATGCAATCATACACTACAACTCCGTTGTCTTCATCATTTTGTTTCTCTACAGCCATTATCATGGTTCTCTTTTTGCTTTCAAGTAACCGTCTTGCTTGCTGTCGCCTAAGCATATGAAAAGCCACCGTCATCTCTGTCTTCATGGTACTTGGTACTTGATCCATATTTGCAAGTTCGAGATAATTAGTTAATGAAGCTGTAATGTGTTGGACTTAGTTGTTGGAGAGCACATATATACTCATATGTATAAGAGAAAGGGTTTTAGAAAATACGTGTAAAGTACGTAGTAAAAAGTACATAGGCGAGGGTCACTTTCAAATAGAAGGTTTTATTAGAGACAGGATTAGAGTTTTGTTATTAATATACTAGGAAAGGGGCAAAAGAATAACTGAAAGAAAGGAAATCTATTAGTTATTCGTTAAAGGGTCAAATACTAAATTACAAGATATGGGCATGCATTATTTATTTGCCTTGAATCCCAATTGAATTTGTAGGTTCATATTCAAAGTTTGACTAGCTTAATCGAGTGATACATATACACCAATTGCAGGTCGATTTACCACGAGTCCACGAGCCCTTCCGCAAGCACCTATATATATGTTTTTGATACAAGAAATATAAGGTATATAAATTTGTTTGAACAATCCGGATATCCTATATAAATTTAAAACTCATTCTTTTACTTCTTAGAACATCCTCTATAGTAAACCATTACGAAGCTTTATAAATTAAATATCCTTTGTCACATCAATAAGTTTTAGCCTTTTTGGGTTAATAACCTACTTCTACTATGAAATAAGCTTTTTTTTTTTTTAGGTTAATAACCAACTTCTACTATTCCCTCCGTCTCATATTAAGTGTCCATATTTCATTTGCACAAAATTTTAGGAAATCCCACTAACGACACTCTCCATCAATCAAATATCATCTTTACCCACTAAAGTTTTTTTCTCATTGGTTGAAATACAACATGGACACTTAATTTGGGACATTCCAAGATTCCATTGTGGACACTTATTATGAGACGAAGGGAATATGATATAAGCTTTATAAATTAAATATCCTTTGTCAAACTAAATGTCTTGAGACAAAGGGTATGACATTTAGGACCTTTTAATGACATTTAGATATAAAATAAAGTTTCACTAGAGTTAATAGAAAATATAAACCTTTTCAAGTATTTTAGACTTATTTTTAAATCTCTAATAATGGATACTCTTATAAAGTCAATAACAAGGCTCTAATAGCTATTTTATCACATCAAATTCGATCAAGATTGAGACGTGAAATGACCAAAACTAGTCCTACTTGATATGTCACTATACAAATAGGAACATAAATGGCCTGTTTAGTAGGGGCTTTTTGAAGGAGCTATTAAATTTTTCTTAAAAAATAATCTCTTATAAATTAGATAGCTCCGTTTGCATACATTAACTTCAAGTTTTTATTTCAAACAAATAGATCTTAAATGAAAAGCTTTTTAAACATCTTTGAGCTGTTAAAACTTTTAATTACTGATATACCCACCAAACATTTGTTTACAATTATAAATATGTCCGTTTATGTTATTTTACATCATATCTATTTACATTTAACATATAAATTACCAAACATTTTTACTAAAAAAAAGATACAGCTTGTAGCTAATGTTAACAGCTTTGCAGCTTACAGCTAATTTTGTCAAACATACCCAAAACCTTACTAGACTAATACATAAATGTTTCTACAAATTTAGACCCGTTAACATCAAATTTTGGGTCAACATGGCCTTGTGCTAAACACTAGATTTTCTGGACATAGTTAACTAGTTCAAAGCATAACACCATGTTTCCGGAAAGCTTAACACAACATACTAAAACGAGTTTTGGATGTAACTAGTAGTATTAAGAAAGCGTTAGAGAAATGCACTTATCATTCGAGCACCACCGAAAACTAACCCACTAGGTCCTTCCCTTCAACTTAGTCTCGCTTGGCTCACCTATAGAAACATGAAATGAAGCAACGTAACCATAAAGTTTAGTGAGAAAACATAGAGTAAACCAAAAACATGAGATAATAACATGCATTGACGTTGCTTCGCATAACATGATCATAACATAATCGGAGAGTGCTAATTAAGCATTTATATTTCACGTTGGACATCATGACTACTTTGCTCCACAAAGGAGGTCATAATACCTTAAACGTGTCTGCGGAGGACCACGAGTGCCAATTTCATGGGTACTCCACTTAGGAAATAGTAAATTCCATCTACTGAACGCAAGAGCCTTTAAAGCACTATCACTCCTCATAGGATGTCATAAAATCCATTTACTAAACATAATAGCCGTTATGCACTAATACTCCACTTAGGTTGTCATAGCATGAAATATATCGTCATAACTATCTTAAATTCATGTTATAATGACCACATGGGTCAACGTGGACTAAAATTAGGACCACTCGGGTCAACATATATGGGTAATAATCACAACTCTTGCATAAAAATGTAACATAAGGCATAAACCTGTCTACGACTTTCAACTTGCATAACTTGAATAAAAAACATGAGATATAGCATTTGATGCTTGGCATAACATAACATGATTAACACAAAGTACGTAACATGATTTACGGTCATATAGGCTCCCGTACTTACACTTATATTACGTTACCCACCTTAGGTGTTTATAGTGTTTTAGCTTCCAAAAAGGCACCCGGCTAACTCCTATCACCTAAAGTCATAACATGGTGTTAAACGATGACACTAAGTTACTCATGACTTCCCATAGCACTTTAACATGATTTCTTGATGATTTCTAAAAATCATAACTTCTTATATTATTCTAAAATTCACCAAAACCCTTCTTATGGCTATATAACATGAATTATAAGCAAAACCCTTAATAGGTATAAGGTAGAACAAGTCTAGTCTTACCTCAAAAGTAGCTTGAAAGGATTATAGAATTCAACCCCTAACCTTGCTAGCTAACACTGATTCTTATAGTTGAAGCTTGACTTGAATCTTGCTAAAATCCTTCAAATGGAAATATGGTCATGTGAGTTCTTCCCTCTCTATGAAACGTGTAAGATGGAGATGGGAATGAGTTGTCTGAGTTTTCTTAAGCTTTTTTTTGGTAACCATGATTTTTGACATTTTGACCGACTAATTCACGGGGTTTGAACCCACAGCCACACAGACTCAAATCAGATAAAACCCTCCATTTTCAGAAGGTTGGCGTGACCACTTAAGGTTGTTTGCACCTAGCAGGAATTGAACTTGAGGTTTCTTAAGCTTTAGGAAAGCTTATAAGTGATTTATTAATTAACGTTCATAGTTTGGCGAAGTTATTTATTGTTAGTCAAACTATTACATGAGTAGTCTTTTTCCCTTATTAACTTGTTCCCATGCAAGGTGCTTTTAACCAACGGAACCAGGTGCGGAGCCACTTCTATAGCAGCGGGGGGCGGCGCCCCCAACTAAAGTCTTGCGGACAAAATAACTATGTAGGAAAAAAAGTCAAATTGGTAGAAAAAATGTGTGGTGCCCTCATGAAAATAACCCGAGTGCCCTCAGCGTTTTCTCAAGTTTCCAAAAATGATGCCATATTTTAATGCGAATATCATCTCCGGTGGATTGGTTCATCGGGAAAAATTGAAGAAGAAGAGTCAATATGAGAAAAGTGAGATGGTCAATATATAGCGTATAAAGGGGACGTGGGGTTGTGTGATTGGGAATGGGATGACTAGGCGACAAAAACAACTTAAGCAAGTACAATTGATTATTTACACTAGTAAATATAATACGAAGTACGAGAGTAGTGTTTAACAACACTCTGTGCCTCTTTTATACAGTAGTTCTTTTGTCTTCACATGACAAAATTTTGTGTTGCTCAAATAATTCTTAAGTCATTGTATGTATATTTTTAACATGTGAGTTGTATAATGTTTAATGTAATTTAAGAATTAAAGTTTTAACAATCATTAAAATTTAAAGTTTACTGATTAATGTTACATGCATGAAAGGAGGACTTTTGTTGCCATTAACTAAACCCGACCTGATTCGTTCAAGTCACACTAAAAATCTTTGTATGAGTCGATGCCCCCTTTAATCGTAATTTCTGGCTCCGCCACTACGGAACCTTATAACATAACGCGAGTTAATTTGTAAGCTTTAAAATATATTTAAATCATTGCGTGTAACAAAACGAGCCATTAGAAGCATCAATATCTGCTTTATGCGAAGAGGACCACATTACCACATATTTTTGGATGTCTATGATGACTAATGTTATGTATCCACTGAATCTTCACATGATGCATGCCCAAAACTAACTTCAGCTATATATGTTTTTCTAGGACCTCTATTTGCATCATATATATTGTTAGGCAAATTTGACTATACGTGTCTTTAAATTAAGGATCATGATATTTATTGTTATTAGGCAAATTTGTCCGTGATTATTCTTTTCTATAGATAAAATTCTGATATATATTTGGATGTTAGGAATTAGGATCGATTTAAGAAAAATACCACATTCAAAATAATAAAAAGCTTAGTCTAACTTGCCTTTATATATACTCTTTCCGTCCTAAAATTATAATCCTCTTTTGATTTTTTCGGTCTTTTTTTCTTAACTTTGACTTTAAATATTTTTGTTTGTGTTATACAATAATTATACCAATGAAAAATATATTTAAGACTCAATTTATTTATTTATTTTGCATCAAGTATTACTTAATATAAACAAAATATTTAAAGTTAAAGTTAAAAAATAAAGACTGAAAAAACCAAATGGAGACTATAATTTGAAGACGGAGAGAGTAACATACAATTAGACTATCTTTATTGGCAAACTGATCCGACCGATCGGAGTATACAAGACAAAAAATACTCAATATTATATTAAAAGAATACCAAAGAGAGAGAGAGAGGGGCACGATCTGGTCGGTTTGTGACTTCCAAACCTTTGAACCGACCTTGCCACGTGTCACTCTGCCAACAATTTCCTTCGAATCTGGTAATGACCAATTTTTCTTGCCGGAATATAGATGCAGTCGCCGGAGAAGAAAGAAGCAAAAAAAACACAAATATAGATGAGAAGAAAATAAAAAGTAAGTAGGTAGTAATGGTCAAATATTTATTCCCAATGTTGACAGTAATTTGCTTTTTGATTGTAGCAATTTGGGTTCCCAATGTCTTTTTTTTTTTCAATTTTAATTTTATTCCTTTTTAAAATTTGTATCAGTCACTGCATGGTTTAAAATGTAAGTACTTATATGTTAAATTTAGAATTTATTTTATATTATAAACATAAAAATAATAGAGTATTATATATTAGGTTGGGTTGTTGATAAATGGTAAAAAAATTGAGATTGATTGTATGTATAGATTGTATATGTGGATGAGTGAGAAAATAATAGTTTAATGAAAGATTGGGTTGGATAGGGTTGCGAATAAAGATAATCTTAGGTTCTCAGCATGTCAATCTTGAGTAGTACGGAGTAGTTAATTTGAAACCCTAAGTTTGTCGCCTAGTAAAATAGAAAATATCCTTTTTAAAACTTGTTGTCTCATCGTTATTATTTTGTGGAAGATAAAGAAGCAATGTTTAATTGATGAAACTCGTGCGAGGGCGTGTGAATTATTAAAAAATGGCACTTTTTCACCTGACCATTTTTTGTTTTAATAATTTCTCTCTTTTAAGCACCATTTTCATTCCATAATATTTACACTTATAAGTTGTTTAGGCGCCAAAAGTCATGATCAATATTTACAAGTATAATTCACGAATCACAACTAACCTTACTTCATTGTTTGGTAAACCCACAAAAGGGAGCTATAGTATTAGACAAGAAATTACAAAAAAGTATATATGTAACCAAAGTTTCTTTTACATGTGTATCGACAGTATCGTATGAAGTAATAACACAAAAACAGGCCGTATAACATAAAAAATGAAAATCTTGTATGTTTCAAAACTATATGTGTGCTAACTGACCACTTCAAACTTCCTAGAGCCCAGGGCTTTACCCGATCTGAGTCAGTATGACGGCTGGCTCAAACTCATGAATTAGTCGGCCTAAAGGTCGAAAACCATGATTACCAAAAAAAAACTATATGTGTGGTGAATTCGTGCGCTTTAGAAAACAAAGTGATATCGCAAGTAATTGCAACTCTCAGTGGATTGAAGATCCTGGCTAAATGATTTGGTTAGCCAACTAACCAGGGTCTCATACAACTTCTTTATGTAAACCGTGTGTTTGTGGGTGTCTTGATCGTCACCAGAAATAGGTGTTCTACAAAGTGGGCAGTTTGGATGGTCTTTTAGCCATGCTTCTACACACTCAACATGAAAACCATGTTTGCACCTTTCTAACGTCGCATATTTTTCGCCTAACGTCACATCCGATAAGCAAACGATGCAGTCCACTCGAGGGCTATCAAAACGAACTTCCTTGACCGTTATGTTGGTGGTTTTGTTGTGGTCGTCGTCACTATATAGTACCTTGTCTAACCATGCTTGGGTTGGTGTCCTTATAGAATCCACGAAGTCCGCTATCATAATCATCATCATCATCATCATCTTGAATGAATCTTGATCAATAGATATTAGCTAGATTTTGTTTGTTAAAAAGTGTGTGAAAGAGAGAAAGATGATATATGCATGTAAGCAAGTCCTTGTGGTTTGGTATAAGGATAGGATTCGTGTACCAAATATATAGGCCGTTGTTTCCTGTCATTTAGGAAAGATAATTTTAAATTAATAGATCGATTAGTTATGTATCCGTTTTGAAGGAATCAGGGGCGGAGCCAGGAATTTGTATTAAGGGGGGCCGGAAATAATTTATATAAATCTTTCCGTTTAAAAATAAATGTCAACTTTTTGTTTTAACCAATTATAAGAAATTTTAGTGGGTAGTGATGATCTTTAATTGGTGAAGTGTATTGTATTTGGTGGGAAATTCTTAAAACCTTTTTTTATTTGGCAAAGAGAACATATTGTACCATATGAAATTGAACATTTATTTAGTAACATACAATTTATTGATAGATTTCCTTACCAGTTCAATGCTTCAAGCAACTTCATCGCCCTTGAACATAAATGAAATTACAATAAGGTTTTTAGGTTATTATGTATGATCTTAAAGCATCAACAAAATACTAACATGATATCAAACCAAATCTTTGCTACTTTTTTATACATTATTCAAAGAATATAAGAATACACCGAAACTAAAATAAAAATTAAACAAGGAGCCCACAGTAATAAATGCTTTCCTTTTGTCCAATCTGACATAAAGCTATCAAAGCACTATTACACACAATAAATATTTTATATTAATATTTTCTATCTTCTTTCTCATTACATCTTATCTTTATCCTTTTAAAGAATTCATTTTCACACACCCAAATATTTTTCTAAATTCTGTAAAACGTTCCATATATATTTCACTTACTCAACATGCTAAGAAAAGAAGAGGAAAACGAGAAAAAGAGTGGCTTAAAGCATCGATTGCCGCAAGCAAGTATTGTCAGCTTAATGACAATGACTGTGTACCTGTGTTTAGATATGGGATACATTGAAGATTTTTATAAAACGTCTGCCAAAAACCTAGCTAAAAGTTAGGTTACTTGGGCCGGTTGGGGTGGCTGAGCACCGGCCTGCCACCCTACTGGCTCCGCCTCTGGAAGGAATGTATGCATGTGTGCTACATGTACATGTTATTTTCCAATTAAGCTTGCAGTTGTATGATTCATTAATTACCCATCATAATCATATCGAGGCTAATGGTTGTTTTCTTTGAACAAAAGCTATATATTAGCCTGCCATTTAATCAACTTAATAATGATATATACTTGCGACCTACCAAATTGCGTATTCAGATTGATTTCTAAATGTTAAGTAAGATCAAGAAAAAGAAATCTATCAGACTAGATGTCGATTAGATCTAATACATTAAATAGAAGATTTGACTCGTGAAAAAGGTGTACAAATTGTAATTAGGGTAGGCCATGTTCGTTCTTTGATAAAATAATCATCTTATTTTCAAGGGACACGATGGCTTTTGAGACTTGACATTTCTTTCACACGTTAATAAGTCATAACCTTTCTTTCTATCACGATCGAGTTAGCCCTATAACAGTATTGTTACGACCCTGCACTTAATGCATGTGCGCGTTTAGAACTTTCCTAGAAAATATCTTACTTGATGAGTTGATGAAAGTACATCTCGTAACAGTACATACAGGGAAAGATCAGAAGAAGAAGTAGAATGTTATGTGCATGAACTACAAATTAAAGTAATTGTTGAGCTAAAATATATGGAGTCTATCAAACACGACAACATTAGCAAGATGAAAAGCTACAACAATACCGACATTGTATATAAGTATATTAGAGTTTCCGATAAACACTCACTGCATGTTATATAAAGGTACCAGACAAGGGTTAGGCCTTTAACATTCCATTGGATAAAAGCCGACGTCATATATCTTTCTTTTTAATGAAAAATTAACAATTTTTGTTAGTCGTATATTAGTTTTGAATAAATACCGACGTCATGTATTAACCTCTAGCTTGTAATCATGATTTGTGTATCGCCTCGTTGAAAGTCAGACAAAGTTTTGTCGTTTTGTGACTTTTAGCAACGGCATGCATCATCATGCCGTCGTCAAAACTAATATCGTAATACACTAACATTCAACTAGATTAAAAGAATGGTAAGTTAAACTATAACTTCAGCAATGGGTTGTACTTCGTCCACGCTTTTAATCCGCAAGTCATATGCTCGCATAAGACTACTCCCAGCAGGGAGCGTGAGCCTTCCGTAAGCACTATCGTCACGCACGAGCCTTTCTGGTGGGTGGCCAAGTTACGGCGTGAGGGAGGAAACCAAGAGAGCCAAAGGTGACGAGCTCACTACATATGAAAGTGTGCAAAAAGTGGCCCCCCACTATTTTTAAACAAAACTTCAAATTATACTTTCTACTCACTAATACCTCTATACTCAAACAAAACTTATGGAGGATATAAATTCCGAAACAATAGTTCCCAAACTCATCGGAAGAAGAAGAATTTATTATTCGGGACATGAGGTTTTTAAGTGTCATCGTTTATTAAGAATAGACGACATGCAAATTGACCGAAGAAAAACATCATAAGCCAAGATCGTTATGGCGCTCATGATCGTTTAGTACAAGCTTATTTTAGTGCGAATCCGATATTTCTTGAAGAAACTTTCAAGCAGAGGTTTCAAATGAATCGAAGGCTATTCACATGGATAGTTGAAGAAATACGTCTTCGTTATGCATACTTTGGTGATACTACTGACTGCGCCGAAAGACAAGGCATTTCCCGTTGATGAAGTGCATCTTCGAAATTCTCCAATTGACATACGACACCATTCTTGACGCCCTTGATAAATATTTGCAAATAGGTCGAGAAACTTCTCGTTTATGTCTTGAAGATTTTTGCACATCTGCTATGGAAAATTTTGGAGTAGAGTATTTGCGGAAACCTACTATCACCGATGTTGAAAGCTATACGTGTTTCACGAACAAAAGCATGGGTTTCCGGGAATGTTAGGAAGCCTTGATTGTACAAATTGGTTGTGGCTAGGGATGAGCATATCGACCCGAATCCCAAAACCAAACTGGAACCGTACCGAAATGGTACCGTTCCTGATCGGTATGGTACCGGGACTACGAAGGTGAAAAAAAAATCGGGACCACTAATTCGGTACGGGACCGGTACCAAATCGGGAAATTCCCGAATAAAAACGGGAAAAATCCGATTTCCCGGTACCGGTACCAAATCGGTACCGGTATCCGAATCCCGTTCGGTACGGTACCGGTACCACTATCTATGCTCGGCAAAAAATCGATAACACTAATTCGGTACGGGATCGGTACCGTGCTCATCCCTAGTTGTGGCATGGTTGTCCGAACACATTTAAAAGGCAATATTGTAGACGCGATCATGGCTCGACTCCATTCATTTAGCTCAAAGTTGTTGCGTCAAAAAACTTATGGATATGGCATGCTTTCTTTGGTGTTGCTAGGGCGAACTACGACATCAACGTTGTTAATACAAACATCGCCTAAAACGTTATTTATATTTTACGATCTTTGCTAAGTTTTGATAACGACAAAGTATAAACTTTAGTTTGTAGTAAAACATGATTTTAGTTTTAGTCTTGCATAACTGGACTTGATGTGCTACATTTACATTTCATACTAAACGTAACATTTTCATATTTCTAAATAAAGAAAATGTAACATGACATCATGGCATGCATCATGTGCATTTATGGAAAGTTACTAAATCTAGGATGTGACCTTTCATAAAGATCTCTTACACATTATAGAATGTCTCTCACTAAAACTATTGAGTGTGGACTTGTAGAATCTTGATTTGACATTGATAGATATGGAAATATTTCTTGTGGTCTTTGACTGTCAGAACTAGCAGAACCTTGGGGGTACAAGGGCGGAACCCTTGTTTTGGTTCCGCCGGATCCGCCAGTCTGCAGGTTTGGTTGGCTATAAATACCAAGCATTTGCAAGAAATCTTTCATCACTTCTCATTATAATTTACACATACATTCTCATTGCATTCATCTAACTCATTAAGATTTCATTTGTGAGATCTTTTGTAACAAAGAAGATCACAAGTTTATACCAAAGGTTACAAGTCGCAACACAACGTTGCAAGTCTTGTTAGCTTAGTTTTGTGTAACCTAGTGAGGTTTATACATTTATTCATTGTGTACTTTCAGTAGTGATCGGTTAGTATTTTAGGCCTTAAAATACATAGTGTGACGGGAGTGGTTGTACCCTTGTAAAAGAACTCGACATCTAGCTTTGTGTCGATAATCTTGTATAAGCGACGTGTAAGGTTTTCTCTGCCGGTGAAAGGATCTTGTTGATTAGTGAAAGAAACTCTCGAGTTGGATACTCGGGGCGTGGAGTAGGGAAAGGAAAAAAAGTCCTTGTAGCCGAACCACGATAAACTACCGTGTTATGGTTTGATCGTTTCTTTCTTTATTCTTGCATATTACATATTGTGTTTTAGAGTAGATCTTTGATTACACGGAAAGTTTCAAAAGACAATTAAGTTAAAAACAGGTAAACTATTCAACCCCCTTCTAGTTTTCCACAATTGGCATCAAGGGCTATGTTACTCAAGCTTTTAAAATATATTGTGTTTTAAAACTTGAAACGATCCATGGATTTTGAAAATTACAAAGAAGGGCAATCTATGCAAAGACCACCACTATTTGAAGCTAATGGTTTCATATATTGGAAAAACCGTTTTGAAACTTACGTGAAGTCAAAAGATATAGATCTATGGTATATAATTATTGAAGGTGATAACATACCTACTTTTAAAAATGGTACAAATGGTAAAGATGAGGATAGCTCTTTTACCAAACATAATGAAGATCAAAAGAAATTGATTGCTAAAAATAATGAGGCAAAAATGATGCTTTACAATGCTTTACCAAAGAAAGAGTATGAAAGAGTCTTTATGTGTAAAACCGCTAAATAAATTGGGCAATCTTTAATAGTCACTCATCAAGTGAACTCACAAGTTAAGGATAACAAAATTGATCTTCTTGTTCAACAATATGAACAATTTACTCTTCCCAAAGATGAGATTATTGATTGTGCTTTTGCTAGGTTTAAAACTATTATTACTTCACTTAAAGCACTTGATGAATCTTTTTGTAGCAAGAATTTTGTCAGGAAATTCCTTAGATCACTCCATCCGAAGTGGAGAGCCAAAGTGACGGTAATTGAAGAATCTAAGGATCTTTCAAGCATGTCACTTGATGAGCTAATTGGAAACCTCAAAGTTCATGAAATGGTGATGGAAAAAGATTCGGAAATAGTTAAAGGCAAGAAAGAAAAAGTCAAGTCTATTGCATTGAGAGCTAGAGTTCAATCAAGCAATGATGAAGAATCTAGCTCGGATATTGATGATGAAGAATATGCAATGGCCGTTAGAGACTTCAAGAAGTTCTTTCGAAGAAGAGGAAAGTTTGTATGGCAACCTAGAGATGATAAGAAAGCTTCACGAAAAGATCGTGATGATAAGAAGGAAAATGTAGAAAGAAAGTGCTTTAGGTGTGGAGACACAAATCATCTCATAGGAGAATGTCCAAAACCATCCAAAAGTAAAACTCAATGAGCTTTTGTGAGTGGTGCTTGGAGCGATAGTGAAAGTGATGACGAAGAGCCAAAGAACGAAGAGATTGCTCTCATGGCTCAAGACTCAAATGAGGTACAATCCGACTCATCTTGTTCTTCTATTGATGATGATACATTGCAAAAAGAATATAACAAACTTTGTGAGCTAAGTCTAAAAATCATAAACAAAAACAAACTTTTGAAAACTAAAAAGAAATTTTTGGAAAATGAAGTTTATGAATTAAAAGAAAAAGCTAAGAGGTTAGAAAAGAGTAAGAGTATCGACACATTGTGTAAATCATGTGAAGATTAAACTCGAAATTGAGAAACTTAAAACTACTCAAAATGATTTAATTATACAAACCTCAAAGTTTAAAAGATTCGATAAAAGTATTTCTTGTGCGGATGAAATAATGAAACTTCAAAAGTCACCATTTGATAAAACGGGATTAGGTTTCATGAAACTAGAAACTTAAAAGAATCAAACAAAACAAGACGAGAAGACACAAGAAACTAACAAAACTGCTACATGCACTCACAGACCAGACGGAACCCAAATCAGGGTTCTGCACGTTGAACCCAAAGGTTCCGTGGGGTCTGCAGCAGAAAAGTCAGTTTCTACGACGGATCGTACTAAATTCGTTAAAGTCACAAATAAGTCTAAAATTAGCATAAATGATACAAAGCTAAAACCAGCTATTAAGATTGGAGTAGGACTTGTTAAAAATGAATTTAGAACTAAAACTACTCAAGCAAGACCTAAAACTCCTATTCCCAAACGCCCCTTTCCACAGAGCAACTACAACATTCAACCAAACTACCAACACGGTTGGAACCAAAACATACCTAGACATTACCAAACTCCAAACTTCATGTCATGGAACCCATATGTTCCATTTTCATACATGGATCAAGTTAATGGTATGTTTAACCAAGATGGACCCATGAGATATTGGGGACCAAACGTTTGAGTGTTTTTCACAAAATAGGTGTGCCTCAAAGTTAGTTTGGAACCGGATGAATGGATCAAAGATAGCGGTTGCTCAAGGCACATGACGGGAAACAAAATCCTCCTCTCAACATATCAAAAATGTGATGGAGGTAATGTCACATTTGGTAGCAAAGTTAAAAGCAAAATCATCAGAAAAGGTACAATCTCTAATGACTCTCTCTCTATAGATGATGTAGCTCATGTTGATAACTTAGGTTTTAATCTCCTTAGTATTAGTCAACTTTTCCGGAAAAAGTATAACGTCTTTTTTAGTGAAAATGGAAGTAAAATAATTAAGGATGGCATAACCATAGCTAAAGGTGTTCTTAAGAACAACATATATGTTATGAAGATAGATCAAACGTCTAGAGACAAACTTTGTCTCACCTCATTAGATGAATCTTCAACTTTATGGCATAGACGTTTAGGACATGCTAACATGAGACTTATCCAAAACCTCTCCTCCAAAGACTTAGTTCGAAACCTACCCAAGTTGAAATATGACCAACACTTTTGTGATGCTTGAAAAATTGGTAAACAAGTTCATAATAGCCATAAGGCTAAAAATATGGTGTCCACATCTAGGTGTCTAGAACTCTTGCATATGGATTTGTTAGGTCCATCCGCTATACAAAGTTATGGAGGCAACTTCTACACTTTGGTTATAGTAGATTATTATTCAAGATATACTTGGACAAAATTTTTGAAAAGTAAGAATGAAGCTTTTGATCAATTTGAAATTCTAAGTAAGAAAATTCAAAATCAATTAGGAACTTGCATTGTGTCTATTAGAACAGATCACGGTCGTGAATTTTACAATAAAATACAATTTGGAAACCTTTGTGATAAAAATTGTATAACACATAATTTTTCAGCTCCATGTACTCCTCAATCTAGTGGCGTAGTAGAACGCAAAAACCGAAGTCTACAAGAGATGAGTAGAACAATGCTTAATGAACAAAATATTCCACAAAAGTTTTGGTGTAATGCTGTTGACACGTCAACCTAAATTTTAAATCGAGTCTTAATTAGATGATTTTTAAACAAAACACCATATGAACTATATAAAGGTAAAAAGCCTACATTATGATATTTTAGAGTGTTTGGGAGTAAATGCTTTATACTTAACACCAAGGATTATCTCACCAAATTTGACCCAAAGTCTTATGAAGGTGTATTTCTTTGATACTCACAAAATAGCAAAGCTTATATTGTGTTAAACAAAGAAACCTTAAGAGTCGAGGAATCATTGAATACAACATTTGACGAGAGTCCACCTCCCTCTAAGACATCACCTTTGGTAGATGATTACTTAGTTGAAAGTCAAGCTATGGAAAATCAAGATATCATAGATAATAACAAAGAAGATGAACTTTTAAATAAAGAAATTGTCATTGTCAAAGAATCTAAAAGTCATCCATTAGATAGTGTCATAGGAAATATTAATGAAAGAACACTAAGATGAAAAGTTCAAAATGAAAGCAACTTCACCATTGAACCGAAAAATATAAACGAAGCCATAAAAGACGAGTCATGGGTAATAGCCATGTAAGAAGAATTAAACCAATTTGTTAGAAATGACGTTTGGACATTAGTTCCTTAACCAAAAAGTCAAACCATAATTGGAACCCCATGGGTTTTTCGTAATAAAATGGATGAAAATGGTATTGTGTCTAGAAACAAAGCTAGGCTAGTTGCACAAGGATATAATCAACAAGAAGGCATTGACTACGATGAAACTTTTGCTCCGGTTGCTAGGCTCAAGTCAATTAGAATTTTACTTGCATATGCATGCGCACACAATTTTAAACTCTTTCAAATGGACGTCAAAAGTGCATTTTTAAACGGGTTTATAAATGAAGAAGTGTATGTTGCTCAACCACCGGGCTTCATCGATTTTGAAAAACCAAATCATGTCTACAAACTTAAAAAGGATTTATACGGACTTAAGGAAGCTCCAAAAGCATGGTATGATCAACTTAAAACCTTCCTAGTTGACCATAGGCATATCATGGGATTAGTCGATAATACTCTCTTCACTACGAAGAAATGTTCACACATTATCATAGTCCAAATCTATGTTGATGACATTATATTCGGATCAACTTGTCAAGAATTGTGTGTTGATTTCTCACAAGTCATGCATGATGAGTTTGAAATAAGTATGATGGGAGAACTCAACTTTTTTCTAGGACTCCAAATCAAACAATTAGAAGATGATATATTCTTTAACCAATCTAAATATATTAAGGACATGCTTAAGAAATTTAGTCTCGAAGATTTGAAACCAATCAAAACACCTATTTCCACGGAAACTAAACTCACAAAGGATGAGGAAAGTGAATCTGTAGATAGCACTAAATATAGAGGTATGATTGGTAGTCTACTTTACCTAACGGATAATAGACCCGACATTTGTTTAGTGTTTGTCTATGTGCTTGTTTTCAAGAAGATCCTAAAACAATTCATCTTGAAGCCATTAAAAGGATTTTTAGATATATTAAGGGCACTACACATTTAGGATTATGGTATCCCAAAGGAACGGGAGTAGACACCATAGTGTATGCCGACTCGGACCATGCCGGTGACTATGTTGATAGAAAAAGTACAAGTGGTATTTGTACTTTTATTGGACATTTTCTCACCTCATGGTTCTCTAAGAAGCAAACGGCTCTCGCCATCTAAACAACTGAAGCCGAATACGTGTCGGTCGGTAAAGCATGTCAACAAGCTCTTTGGATGAAGCAAGCTCTTGTAGACTACGGAATTCAACTTAACGACATCTCCATTCTTTGTGAAAACAAAGGAGCCATCGATCTTAGTAAGAATCCCGTTCAACATGATCGCACCAAACATATTGAAATCCATCATCATTTCCTTCATGACAATATTCAAAAAGGAAACATCTCAATTGAGAAAGTTTATTCCGAAGACAACATTGCCGACATTCTTACAAAACCTCCTAAAAGAGAACCATTCAACCTTCTTAGGCTTGGCTTAGGACTTATGGAACCTACATTGTAGTTTGGAACAATAGAATAAAATCACAAAAATCAAAACAAATCAAAACAATTATTTATTTCTGCTGATCTGGCGGAACCTTCAGCCATAACGGGCGAAACCCTCATTTTGGTTCCGCCGTATCCACCGACCTGCAACAACTTTTTCTTATTTTATATTAAACCAAACACTACTTATCTTATATCACAACTTCCAACCTGCTACTATTCAGTTCACCACTCATCCACACCAACAAAAATTTGGTCCTTCCTTCATACACATTGCTCTATAATCATCATTGTAAGTATTCTAAACATAGTTATACTCCTGATCTGCGTCTAGGAATTCTATTTTTGCACAAAAACTAAAACTTGGGGTTATGCATCAACTTAAGTAAATCATGTAGAACATTAGTTGTTAAAACTAAACTAATCATGTTTCCCATAGTTAGGAATTGCATCCTTATAAGATATTTGCATGTTTACTAAAACACCCCATATTAAATTCTTGAAAAAATTTCTCACAAATAGGACGAATATTTTTTTCGTCTCATATTGTAAATACAAAATAAAAACGTTATGTTTAAAACATCACTTGCATAATGTCTCTTGAATGCTGAAGGGAATACACAACTAATATGTATTTTCGGGTACATTCAAACGAAGCTACATAGAATTAAGGAACGTTTGGGTTATCTTTTGTTTATAACAAAAACTTGCATTATAAAACGTTTTAAGCATAAAAATGAGTCAAGATAACCGCACCTCCACATTGTTTTTATATAGGTACAGACTAGAGCATCCACATTGCAAAAGTCATTAATTTAGACTAAAATTGTGCAATTTTGTGTTTTCTACGAATCATCATGCCTCCCGCAACTCATTATGACCATAAGGAGACCATTCACTACCTACCCAAACACCACAAAACCAAAGGTCTCACCAAAACTCAAAGGAACACTTTTAAAGCCTTAGAAAAACTATATGTCCACGAAGGTAGAACCATTGACCCATCCTTCCTAAACGGAACCAATCTCCCTAGGGAACTAGCCACCATCAACTTTTATTGTCTCTTAGAAATCGACGAGCCTATTTGTTCTAGGTTCATTCTTGAGTTCTATGCATCCGTTACTCTTTCTTCGGATGATTATGGTTACATGTCTATAAACTTCATGGTGAGTAGCAACCAATACACCTTCACTCTCAATGAATTTGATCAAATCCTAGGGGTTCCAAACCATGGTACTTGATGAGGCAAAAAGTGTACCGCTTTTAAGGGGTCATTTAAGCCCGAATACGAGATTATTTGATCAATTATTGCCCTAAATCGTTCCTTTTGTCATTTTAGGTACTTTTGAGGAAGAATATGGAAAACAAAGCATTTTGGACGTTTTTGGAGCATAAAAGTGAAGAAAACGGCTAAGTCCCAAAATTCCTTGCTGGAACAGTACCTGACGGTGTCAAGCCTCTACACATGATAATGTCAAGAGTTACAAAAGAGGTGGATATGGAACTTATAATGTGACGGCCCATAGAGTTTTCAAGCTTATGGCCTAACGGCGTCACCAAGGCCGTCAGGGTCCAATTACTAGTGACGGCCCAGAGTATTTCTCCACATGATGGCGTCACAAATGGATCTAGGCAATATGATTTTATCATGGCGACGAGTTGACGGCGTCACAAGTTAATACGTGACGCCGTCAAAGTGTAAAGTCTGTATATATTTTTCCAATTTTCATTCATTAGTGTGCAACTTTGAGGGAATAAACCCTAGGTCGAATTTTAACAGCTTTTCAAGGGTTCCAACCCCTTGATTCTTCCATGTTCAATTGAAGATAAGTATTCATTCAAATCATTCAATATGTCTATGTGTTGTGTGATTATATCTTACGCTTGTCTTCTCTTTAACATGCTAGGCTAGATCTTTCTTGTGTTTGCTTAGATGTAGTGAAACCTAGATGTTGATTATGGGTTGATTGTTTGTTTATAATTGTTACGGATGATTATATTCGATGTTAGGCTTAAGAAAACTGGCAGACTTCCATTGGTAACTTGCTTGAACGTCTTAAAAAACATGATCGGAGGTGTACTGCGATTTTTGGTTGTATTTAATGCATAAGAGAATTCTAATGATCCCATGTTAGGAGCTTCTAACGGCTCGACATAGGAGTGAAGTAGGATCTTATAGAGTTAGGGAATATTGTACACGGCCCTACGACTAGTATTAAGGAATATGACCCGTCATCCATGCAATTATAACAAGCTAATCAACATGTAAAAGATATCTAGAGTGTAATGAAATCTAATTAAACAAAACTTTCCTCATTATTGTTTCCACCACATTAGTATAATAGATTTATTTTCATTTCTGTTATTTTAGCAACTAATTCCGCCCACTCCTTCAAAACCCGAGATTTTACTTGCTTTTATAAAAATACAAAAAGAATCATCCCTCACCTCTAGACCTAGTTTAGTAGGCTTTCTAATCCTAGCGACACTATTCCTAAGTTGAACGATCAATCCCCCGGTACTTGTTACTATACTATAATACAACGATCAGGTACACTGCCTGGTGGGGGTTGTAAGCTTCTCGAGATGATTTGAGAGGTAAAACTTGTTGCGAGGGCGCAATCCCCCGTATGAAGTTTTTGGCACCGCTGCCGGGGAATAGTTATTGTCTAGGTTAGGATTTCTTTTTATTAGGTCTACTTGCTAGATTCCTTTCTAGTAAGATTTTTATTTTTATTTTTTAGATTTTACTTAGTCTATCTCATTTCTTCGTTCCTTTGTTCGTAACTTTTACTATCCGAAATCATGGAAGGTGGTAACATTTTTGAACCCATCAACCCACCACAACAAAACCACCCACAAAACCCACCACTAGCAAATCAACCTCCTAGGCCCCGAACTTTAGGAGAGTATTCCCGTCCTAGCCACCAAGGCTATCGAAACACCATTGAGCTCACTCAAGGAGCCAATGTGTCCCCCTTGCGATCCGACACCATCCGGTTGGTGCAAAGCGGATGTGCATTCCATGGACTTCGTTCCGAAGATCCTAATCAACATCTCAAGGATTTTTTTAAAATCGTAGATTCCATAGACCTTGATGTTGTAACTAGAGAGTCAACCTGAGTATGCCTATTCCAATTCTCTCTACGTGATCAAGCTAGTCTATGGCTTGAACGTTTACCCGCGGGATCCATCACCTCATGGGATGATCTCACGTCTCGTTTCCTTGCTCAATTTTTCCAACCGGGGAGAACTACCAAGCTTAGAAATGATATCTTGATGTTCCAACAACATCAAGGTGAAACTCTATATGAAGCATAGACTCGTTTCAAGGACTTACTCCAAAAAATCCCTCATTATGGCATAGATCTTTGGCTCCAAGTCCAAATATTCTATGACCATATCGATCTCTCCACAAGGCGAACCATTAACCAATCGGCCGGTGGCAAGCTACGTGATCTAAGTGCGGAAGAATCATGGGAACTCATAGAAGATCTTGCTCTCTATGACAACGAAAGTTGGAATGATCCCCGTGATTTGAACAAAACGGTCAAGGAAATATCTTTGCCTTCGAACAATTCTAGCACTCCCGACCGTAGGATCATGGAACTTGAGGACCAAGTCAAGTTTCTCATGAAATCCTACGAAGCTCCTAAGCCTTCAAGCCAAGTGAACAAAATCACTTCTTCATGCGAATTATGTAGTGGTCCCCATGACACCCGTGATTGCGTGGAACTCCTCGGACAAGCTTTTGCGGATTACGCATCCTCGCGTACTGAAGAAGCGGGAGACAAGTGGTACACTTTCAAACCCGAGCCAAACCCTTACGGTGATTCCTACAACCCTTCTTGGAAAAATCACCCGAACCTTAGGTGGAAACAGAACCAAAACATGCCTCAAAATAATTCTTCCAATCCACCTAATCGTTACCAACCAAATGGTCCACCCTCTAACCATACTTTCAACAACAATCACTATGGTAGTACCAATAATCTTTAAGGAATGATGTTCGAGTTCATGGCATCTCAAGAAGCTCACATAACTAAGTTTGAAACCGAATTCAATCAACAACAAACGGAGATGACCAATAAGATTGACAATTTGTTGAAAGCCCTCAACAACCAAGTGCTAACAACACCTAGGAAGGACACTTGGGACACTAGTAGCGGAATCCAAATTAAGGACCCCTCATCATCCAAACACGTCCACTTTGTCAACGTTGTCACCATTAAGCCAATAGATAAGAGTATAGTAGAAAGTGACAAGGATGAAGTTGGAATAGAAACCGGGACTAAGGATGAGATTAAGAAAGTTGAGGATATTAAGGAAGAAAAGTTAGAGGAAGTAGAAAACGTAGAGAAATACTTTGATAAGTTACCCACCAAGGAAGAACGGGAATATCATAAGGATCTATTCGATGACCCCGAGACACCTTACGTCCTTGGTTCACCACTCATCAAAACAGGAGATCCCTCTAACATCAACATACCATGCAACATTGGGCATATGCATGTGTGGAAAGCTTACATCGATCTTAGGTCTCCTATAAACATCATGACTAGGACCTATTATAATTGGGTAATGAAGAAGCAACTTGGGTATAGGATGATGCCTAACACGAACTGGATGAGCAACTTTGTAGGAAGAGTGAAAGGATTACATGTCTTTGTAGGAAACTTCACTTATGTTACCGACTTTGTGATTGTAGAGGATATTCTTCCGGTAATAGATGGTTGCCTAAGTCAAGTAGTGTTCGAAAAACCATTTGTTGAGGCCTCTAAGATGAGTTATGACCCATCCCTATGGATAGTTAGATTCAAGGATGAGAACGATGAGATTGCTTACCAAATGCCCTATAAGATTGAACAATACCGTCTTCTATCAAACCTAGAAAAGGAACACAAGCAAGTGGTTTACTATAGGAATGATGAGGATAGACGTAGAGGAGTAGATTATGTCATGAGTAGAATACTCGGTTTCTATAAGGAATGTTTGAAACTAGGTCCGGAATACAAAACTAAGATTGGAGATGACCTAGAGAATGATACCAATGATGAGGTCACGTAATTGCCCATGACATTGAGTCTAGCTACAAGACTCGTAAATAAAGAAAAGCGCTTCTTGGGAGGCAACCCATGTTTTGTGTGTTTTTATTTGTTTGATTTGTTTGATGTTATTTGTTTCCGTATGCATGTCTTATTTTTTATTGTTGGTAGATCACGTTTCAAACTAAAATTGTGAAAATGCTTTATTTTGTTGTTTAACTTCATCTTAACTTCATATAAAGGTATTTTGCAAAAGTTAAGTGTAAGGGGAAACCCCAAATTTGTTTATAAGAACGAAAATGATCATGATTCGCCACAATATTAAATGAACATGTGTATTAGTATTTGTTAGAGTCAAATGCTTGTATCGAGTCATAATGATGTTTTGCAGGATTTTCCAGGAAGTAGGACATAAGTTTTTCCAGAAATTTTCCGAAAACTTAACATAAAGATTTCTGCAGGTCACTTATGACGGCGTCACATGTAAAATTCTGGAAATTTTGCGTGTTTTGTTTTTCTAACGGAGTCTTAAAGTTTTTGCTAATTCTTTAGTTTTATGAACTCCAGGATATCCGCAAACATTCATTCCACAAGCATTATATCCCTTACATTCCTAGAAAGCGATTTCAGATATATGTGCTATTTTTCTTGGATTTGTTAGTATATATAGATTGTCGCCGATTTTACACAAGGTTGCCTTGATTGTTTTCTCAGGTTTAACAGGTTATATATGACAAGAAGATGATTTATATTTCTGGAAGGGAAGCTTTGAACGTTTTCTTAGAGGAAGATCTAACCTTGTTGATACACTATCCACACCGAACGAATCAGGGGAGTTTTTGTTTTCATTCTTTTACCTATTTTACTTTTACATCCTTTAATTGAACATTGGGGACAATGTTCATCCTAAGTGTAAGGGGAGGGTAAATGATGATACCTTATAGGATACTATTGTACTTGAGTTTGTTTGTTCGATGATAGGTGTGTAATAAAACTAAGAGAAATACTTGTTAATGTAATTTTAGCGCAAAATTTAAAATTTTTTACAACATTTAGGAGTAAAACTTTAGCCTTAACAAGCGTCTCTTGGATAGGAGTTGTATGACTAGCACAAAACCGTACCATTCAGAAAAATTTTCCACCCAAATATGTGAGGTTCGCCTTTAGATTTGATAGGAAAAACATTTATTATTAGTGCTTATGAGTGTACCGGTAGCGTTTAGATTCTAGAACTTGCGTTAGTGATGCATCCCGAGACCGCTAGTGAGACTACATTCGTGTTGTAGGATTTACTACATGATAAGAGGCGTTAGGATCACCATTGTGTTAAACCCGTATCATAATTACTTGACCATTTAAGTCATATTACTTGACTAGTAAAGTCAATTAATTTTTTTCACACCTTAGCGTTGTACTCATTCTTAGTACACGATACCCCTAGTACACCCCTCCGAGCCTATCTTTTTATTTCTAACTTTAAGCATTTTTAAAGGAAGAATTTGTTAGAACCCACCCAAATGTGCAATCAAATCGCCTTAGCCTTCCGTGTATGCACTCATCTTTAGTGCATTATTGTTATTTGTTTAAACCATTAGTTAATTATCTAATTGATTACATGGTTGCTAAGTCGAGTCATATCTTGTACATATTGTTTTGGAACGATTGAGACTCATGGGTAAAGTACTTATGTTTTTGGAGTAATGGGGAAGAACATCATATATTACCCCCATATGTGCGTTAATATTTAAAAGTACTCCAAGTGTTTTGATTATCTTGATTCGAGTCATTAGATTAGTTTATTGTAAAGTATGTAAAAATTCAAGTGTAAGGGGAATGTACATTCCCTATGATGTATTATTTTGGATTGGAGGGTAAGAGTGTATGCCAAAAAAAAAAAAAAAAAAAAAAAAAAAAAAAAAAAAAAAAAAAAAATTGAGAAAAAGAAAAAAAATAGAAAAAGAAAAAATAGAAAAAAAACATACGGACTACCATCCCATTTCATTCTATGTTTATTTTATGTTTTTGTTATTTTTGATTTATTAGATTAAGTTGAGTCGAGTCTTGGCTTAGCAACGCCATATTGTACATGTAATTAACCAAGATGATTAACTCGCCACCAATAAATATTGCTTTTATCCAACAAAACCGTGTTTTCCATATCCCTACACCTAACGTTATAACCTTTTAAAAGACCTCTTTGATAGTTTATCCTAGGTGCTTACGCCAAGTGGTGGAGGTTTGCTCCTTTCCCAAGCCTATTGTAGACTATTTTGCTATGACAGGTAGTGAGAGATGTTTTCCATTTCCATATTGTGATATATACTTTACTACACCCGAGAGATGTGAGTATCTAAACACTATTTGTGAGTTGCTAGTGTATGACCTCCGTGCTTGCTTTTGGTTTTTAGTGGAACGATTATTTGTTGTAGTTACTTTTATATTATTGTTAAATGACCCCTAACTTGTATTTTGATTAGAATAAAAGCGCATTTGCTTGAGGACAAGCAAATCTCAAGTGTAAGGGTACTTGATGAGGCGAAAAGTGTACCGCTTTTAAGGGGTCATTTATGCTCGAATTCGAGATTATTTAATTAATTATTGCCCTATATCGTTCCTTTTGTCATTTTAGGTACTTTTGAGGAAGAATCTGGAAAAGGAAGCATTTTGGACGTTTTTGGAGCATAAAAGTGAAGAAAAGGGCTAAGTCTCAAAATTCCTTGCTGGAATAGTACCTGACGGCATCAAGCCTCTACACATGACGGCGTCAAGAGTTACAAAAGAGGTGGATATGGAACTTATAACGTGACGACCCAGAGAATTTTCAAGCTTATGGCATGACGGCGTCACCAAGGCCGTCAGGGTCCAATTACTAGTGACGGCCCAGAGTATTTCTCCATATGACGGCATCACAAATGGATCTAGGCAATACGCTTTTATCATGGTGGCGAGTTTACGGCGTCACAAGTTAATACATGACGCCGTCAAAGTGTAAAGTCTATATATAGTTTTCCAATTTTCATTCATTAGTGTGCAACTTTGACGGAATAAACCCTAGGTCGAATTTTAACAGCTTTTCAAGGGTTTCAACCCCTTGATTCTTCCATGTTCAATTGAAGATAAGTATTCATTCAAATCATTCAATATGTCTATGTGTTGTGTGATTATATCTTATGCTTGTCTTCTCTTTAACATGCTAGGCTAGATCTTTCTTGTGTTTGCTTAGATGTAGTGAAACCTAGATGTTGATTATGGGTTGATTGTTTGTTTATAATTGTTACGGATGATTGTATTCGATGTTAGGCTTAAGAAAGCTGGCAGACTTCCATTGGTAACTTGCTTGAACGTCTTAAGAAATATGATCGAAGGTGTACTACGATTTTTGGTTGTATTTAATGCATAAGAGAATTCTAATGATCCCATGTTAGGAGCTTCTAATGGCTCGACATAGGAGTGAAGTAGGATCTTATAGAGTTAGGGAATATTGTACACGGCCCTACGACTAGTATTAAGGAATATGACCCGTCATCCATGCAATTATAACAAGCTAATCAACATGTAAAAGATATCTAGAGAGTAATGAAATCTAAGTAAACAAAACTTTCCTCATTATTGTTTCCACCACATTAGTATAATAGATTTATTTTCATTTCTGTTATTTTATTTTGATTGCATCTTAGTTAATTGGGTTAGTTGGCTAGCAACTAATTCCGCCCACTCCTTCAAAACCCGAGATTTTACTTGCTTTTATAAAAATATAAAAATACAAAAAGAATTATCCCTCACCTCTAGACCTAGTTTAGTAGGTTTTCTAATCCTAGCGACACTATTCCTGAGTTGAACGATCAATCCCCCGGTACTTGTCACTATACTATACTATAACAATAAGGTACACTGCCTGGTGGGGCTTGTAAGCTTCTCGAGATCCTTTGAGAGGTAAAACCTGTTGCGAGGGCGCAATCCCTCGTACCAGTACTTGTATCTACAGCGACAAACATTCACTCACAACTCTTGACACTCTCATGGACCGCATCCATCCTTATGACACTCCTCTCGTGTCCAAGGATGTACTTCGTGAGCATCTCTTTGTTAGGACTTCTGACACTAGGAGAACCTGTACTGGAAACGAGGTCAACAAGGACCCCTATGGTATGGAACTCAATGAACTCAAGCCTCAATTCAAGAAATGGGAAGAAGTCCTTAGAGCCAATGTCATTAGCACCATAGGAAACCAGGATCATATCAATGTTTGCCTTTGCTACATGCTCTACTCTTTGTCTGTTAGGCAACCCTTCAACTTGGCCTACTACATGGCCAAAAGGATGGCCAACATTCCCGTGCAAGGCACAATGGCTATACCCTATGGAATGCTCCTAACACGTCTCTTTATGCACATCTCTCCAATTCCTCCGACTCCAAGAGGTCTTCGAATAGACTACTCTCTCATCCCACATACGTTTGTACCACTTAGTGATAAGAGAGTCTCCAAAGCCCAAGGGAAACACCCTCATCCTTCTACTTCATCATCGTCATCATCAATGAGTGAAGATGTTGGGCTACCCAACTCTAGGCTTCCACCTCTTGAATACCTTTCATAACTTCCAAGAATTCCAAATGAGTTCGAGGAGTACAAGAAAACTAAGGGGATGTTTAAATGTCTTGGGAGGTTCCATGGAAAGCCCAACAAGAAGATGGATCGCCAATGAGAGCGAGTGTGTGGAGTGTTTGGCACTAGGTGTCATTTGAACAATTTGGATATTTAAACACTATGTCTTATGGATTTATGTATTCATAGGGATATTTGGTTATGTTTAGAACTTGTTTGTACTAACAATCATGTAGAATGACAACATTTGATATGTTTTCAAATTTTCAAATCTATGGAAAATTTCACTAAGTATAGTGAAATTCGCTAGCCCCCGGCCAAAGTCTAACGGTAAGAGTGTTTCCTTATCTATTTTTTGCATTTCCTAATCACTTATACCTTAAATTTTATGTTCCAAGAGTTTTTGGAAACTTTAGATTTCGTCTCGACCCCGAAAAACCTGTTCTGTCTCGTTTTTGTGCTTTGGCGGAACCAAAATCTGGGTTCCGCCAGTCAATTTTCTAGGTAAACCCAGTTTGGCCCAACGGAATAGACGGAACCCAAAACAGGGTTCCGCTCTTGTTTTCCTTGGGTTTCACCGATCACCTGCTGAAATTTTTCCAATTTCTCAAATTTCAACTTCCACACAGATCCAAATCATCCTTTTTGGTTTGAAACTCATTCCTCCTTAGTTGTTAAGTATATTAGGCTCATTCTTAGACATAAAAACCAATAGAAACCCATTTTCCGCCAAAAATCAAATTTAATCATAACCAACCCAAGGAACCCTTCCTCATAAAGCAAGGAACCCTCCCAAAGGTTCCTTGGTATCCGTGGGACACCTGATCCAAATCGCTATGACAAGACCACTAAGCATTTAGTGCATATCTTGGTCTTCTTACTCCACAATTTTCATTAGATTGACTTCCAATGATTTGACAACTTTCATAACTCTTACTAATCATTAGAAACCTCAATTGTTGTATGGTAGAACATCAAATCCAAACACCCCTTTCCACATTTCTTCAACTCTATAAATTTGACCATCTTAGAACACTTTCAAATCACACCATCACCATCTCAATCTCTGAATATAATCTTCTAAACCACAATTTTGACAACGACAAAGTCAACAATCACCTCTCCACCATCTCGACCCATTAAGAGAACCGCATGCATAAGTGTAAAACCCTTTTGTTGTCACACCACCATCAATCTTAGCTCCTCATCTTCAGATGAATCACCACTAATAATCTCCTCACCCATCAAAGACGAAAACTTCCTAAATCTTGCAACTCCCACACCATCACCAAAGTTCAATCATGTTATCACCACTCCACCACCAACCAAGACACCCATTGATCCAAGTCCACCACTGGCTCCAACTCAACCATCCAAGTCTCCATCACCACCCAAATCACCAAAACTTGAACCAATGGAACTATTTGGAACTCCACCAACGTCACCAAATCCTTTTCTAGAGGACCTTGAGGATCTTCCACCAAGATAATAAAATCCACCACCCTTACCTTCGTTTAGCTCTAACAAAAGTATGGTACATGAATACACCTGGGCATTCTTTGAGCCAAATGTACCTTTTGAACAAGAACCACCACCACGAGAACAACCACCATCACAACCTAAACCATTGTTGTTTCACCCTATCTACAAAGAGATCCATGGACCTTTCTATGAAGAAGCCTACTTTGAACAAAACCAACCAACACAACCTCAAGTATCACAACCACAATCACAATCCAAGTCCCAACACTTTGAGTCTCTCCTTTCGTCTTATGAGGAAATTGAAGCGTCGTTATGGAACAAACTTCCAAACTCCCACGAGGAGATCAACGACCTCCTTGACAACCTCTATGCCTTCAAAAGCATGGTGGACAATCATCTCCATCAAGCCATGGAGTTTCAAACTACCTTGCTTGCCTCCATTACAAACCCATCCTCCACTAAAGAAACCACCACCATTCCACCACCACAACTATCATCAAATGATCCCATCCTACCCAATCCTCGCCATGGTTGATCACATTGTGAGCGGGCGGCTAAAATAAGTGAGAGCATAAAAATCATACCCAGTCCAAGATGAAACCCGCTTTGCTCTACAACACATTCTTCAACGTTTGGATGCTCTCTCACACCCAAATGACTCCTAGAGCGTATTATGGAGGCTTTTCCCCATTTAAGAATTTGTTAGGAGACTTCCATTTATAGAAGTAGAATTTTATTTCTTAGTTATTTTTCTATTTTTTTTAGAAGCAGGATGGACTTTTTCATTTCTTGTCTTTGACTTTTACAAAGTCAAATTTTACTAGGAATGAAACATTTTCTACTATTTTGCTTGCATTGTTGGTTGATCATATATGAGTTGTGATTGTTATATGATTGCTTATATTCTCATATTATGGTGTGGCTAGACATTTTTCGTGTGTCATTATCGCCAACTAACTTCTTTTTGTTGTAGGTCCAAAATCCATGTTTCCTAACTTGGCACTCCATTTAGGGGGAGTATTGTCCAAGGGGGAGCATTTTCATTATTCCGCTTTGCTACTCTTCTTTTTGTTTCGACAAAAGGGGGAGAAAATATATTTAAACTTATAAACTTAAAATGATTTTTGTCAAGTAAGTAAAACAAGTTTAAATACAAACTTTCAAAGACTTAACACTAGAATTAGTGATTTACTTAAAAATAAAGTTTATGTTTTGTCATCAACAAAAAGGGGGAGATTGTTAATACAAATATCGCCTAAAAATGTTATTTACATTTTACGATCTTTGCTATGTTTTGTTAACGACAAAGTATAAACTTTAGTTTGTAGTAAAACATGATTTTAGTTTTAGTCTTGCATAACTAGACTTTATGTGCTACATTTACATTTCATACTAAACATAACATTTTCACATTTCTAAATAAAGAAAATGTAACATGGCATCATGGCATGCATCATGTGCATTTATGGAAAGTTACTAAATCTAGGATGTGACCTTTCATAAAGATCTCTTACACATTATAGAATGTCTCTCACTAAAACTATTGAGTGTGGACTTGTAGAGTTTTGATTTGACATTGCTAGATGTGGAAAGATTTCTTTTGGTCTTTGACTGTCAGAACTGGCGGAACCCTGGGGGTACAAGGGCGGAACCCTTGTTTTGGTTCCGCCGGATCCGCTAGTCTGCAGGTTTGCAAGAAATCTTTCATCACTTCTCATTATAATTTACACATATATTCTCATTGCATTCATCTAACTCATTAACATTTCATTTGTGAGATCTTTTGTAGCAAAGAAGATCACAAGTTCATACCAAAGGTTACAAGTCGCAACAAAACGTTGCAAGTCTTGTTAGCTTAGTTTTGTGTAACCTAGTGAGGTTTATACATTCATTCATTGTGTACTTTCAGTAGTGATCGGTTAGTATTTTAGGCCTTAAAATACATAGTGTGACGGGAGTGGTTGTACCCTTGTAAAAGAACTCGACATCTAGCTTTGTGTCGGTACTCTTGTGTAAGCGACGTGTAAGGTTTTCTCCGCCGGTGAAAGGAGCTTGTTGACTAGTGAAAGAAACTCTCGAGTTGGATACTCGAGGTGTGGAGTAGGGCAAGGAAAAAGAGTCCTTGTAGCCGAACCACGATAAACTATCGTGTTGGTTTGATCGTTTCTTTCTTTATTCTTGCATATTACATATTGTCTTTTAGAGTAGATCTTTGATTACACGGAAAGTTTCAAAAGATAATAAGTTAAAAACCGGTAAACTATTCAATCCTCCTTCTAGTTTTCCACAAACGTTATACATCAATCCCCTATATTCAACGATCTCAAAGACGGAAAAGTACCAGAGATTCGGTTTATGACTAACGACGTAACTTACCCATTCAAATACTATCTTGTTGACGGGATATATCTAGAATGGGCAACTTTGGTAATGACGACCGCAGAAGCATGCGTCGCTGAACTCAATTGAATGCGGCATAAGTGAATGTAAGAATCGACACGAAAAGATGTGAAACAGGCATTCGGTTTTCTGAAGAGAAAATGGGTTGTATTAGCCAATCATACACAACCGTATCGTGACGACAAAATAAGGAATATGATGTATACATGCATCATTTTATATAATATGATTATTAAAGACCAAGGGATGGCGATATCTTCCGATTGGTATCTGGAGGAAGCACATCAACTCGAAGATTCCATACAATCCGAAAAAGAAAGGCATAGAGTTATCAGATATAGCAAATCCCAAAAGTGCATCAAAACCTTCGTGCTGATCTGACCAAACACCTTTCTCAGAATGTTTAGTTTTAGCTTTTATATTTATGATGTTTCATATTTTTAATGTACAGTCTATAATTTAATGAATAAAAGTTAAGAGATTGAGGGAAGAGAGAAAGATAATGTGATGTTAAAATAGAAAGCGAAGTCGTATGACTGTAGTCTAATCTCATTTATCCACGTTCACCAAATTGGATACAGTAAAACCTCTATAAATTAATAATGTTGGGACCGTGATATTTTATTAATTTAGCGAGATATTATTATATCGATAAATTAATAATTTATTAATTAAGGAGGTTTTACGTATGCCTTTAAATTTTCAAATCTAATATGCTAGCTAGTTACAATGTATACTCATTTGAGACGAAAAATAAATTTGAAAAACAATTTCCAATTAACATTTTAATAAATTTACATTCACACTTTATGAAAATAAAATTAACACTTTTTTGTTGCAATACGAGAAGCTAAGACAACACACCAATTTTTTAGTGCAATAAGGAGATTTTAAGATAAACTCAATATAGATTTGAAGTTCAACAAAAAAACAAGTGACTATGGATCCATTTTTTACTAAACAATCTTAGGATTTTGAAGTGTATCTCTCTCTCTCACACTATATACATATATATGAAATTTTTGGTAATTATTAATTTATAGTTTCTTTGGGACTCATATATATACACGGGGGTTTCAAAAAATTAATATTTTATTATTCTATCGATTAGGTTCAAATATGTACTCAGGGGCGGAGCCACCATGTAAATAGTGAGGGGAAAGGCCTCCAATAAAGCTTCAACATAATGGCTAAACTAGTAGGAAAATAGTTAGATTGGGTGTAAAAATTGGCAGTGCCCTCAATATAGGAAGCATAGTGCCCTCTTAAAAAATCAAAAATCAAAAATTTGAATCTTCAAGAAATAAATTTTTCTTTGTAATAGCCGATTGATAGATATGGAAAAGAAGGAAGAGAATGGAAGGGATGATGAGAGGGGACACTAAAGAATATGTAACATTAAATATCTATCTATAATAATAAACCAGAATAATTTACAACCCAATAAAGCAGCAAATGAAATTAATGCGCTGATGTGTAACGATTGTGATTGGTCGGTTATTTAATGCGTACAAGCTCAATGATGCAGCACTCTTTATCAATCCCTGTATTGCCCTAATTTTTTTTGTAACTAACTAAAACATTGAAATCACCATTCAATGAAATCAATTCACGGCTCCTATTCTTGGTAAATAATTAGTCATTCGAACTATTGTAACCGAATCATTGGGCCAATTCAAACTAAATAAAAAAAAAAGTCAATCAATCAAGCTAATGTATCACACACGCCAAACCTATTTTCGGGATCGATTATAAGTTTTTTTTTTTTTTTTTTTTTTTTTTTTTTTATGTTTTTTTTTTTTGATTCAATAACCCTAACAAGTCTGCTGAATGCCATTGGTTTTGTTGCTTAACCAGATTCGTCAACCCTAAGCAGTTGAATCGATGCCAATCGATCTATGCAGTGCGTTTTTTTTTGCCAAAGAGTCTTCAAATTGGTAATCATCTCCTAATTTACATTTGTTATGTATCCGTTCTTGTGGTGGTGTCATAGTATAAGAGGAATTCAAGGTTCGATCTTAAAGTATTGAAAGAAAAACTTGAACGATAGGTAAAACGATTATTATCATTGTTTGTTTAGATTGCACATCATTGTCTATGCGCATAATGAGACATTGATAGATTGCTTTAATGATTTCCCATTAACCTATTTCTGTTTAGCTCAAACCATCCACATTGCAACAAAGTAGAGGTTGCGTTTTTGACCCATTTACTTATTCACGGGTAAGTTGGAGGTTGTGTTTTGTATCAACCGAATGCAACATGAAATTACAAAGTTATAAAGTGTATTTCTTAGGTGTTTTAGTTATATGTTGTATGACAAAAGTTTATTGGTGCATGCCAAGGAGAACAATGAAATGCATTATTTAAGCGTTTTAGTCTCATTGCTATGCCATTTGAGATAGTACATCAGAGAATCACTTGATATACTAGACTCAGTGCCACATTTTTTTATATGTGTTTAAGGTAAATACTTATTAGTAATCTTTCACTACTCACCTTTTTTGGTTAATACATTTAGCTTATTCTTTGGTAGTCAATAATGTATGATTCCCGTTGATGTCCACAAGGATCAACATGTGAAGCTGCGAGTGAGATATTGGGTGCACAAGACATATATATAGCAGTAAAGGCTATTGGTGTTTCGTGTTTTTTGTTCAATGGTGTCTATAGTTTATTTTAGAGGCAATTAGACATAATTGGTTTAAGCATTTGTATCTGAGATGATGCTTTATATTTGGGGCTTAGGGTGTGTTTTTCTATTCAAGTTAAATAATAAGCTTTGGCGTAAAACATTTTGGAGTAGGCTATTTGGTAAGGCCATAAACTTTCTGTTAAAATAAGTAACAATCCGGTCATTTTGGATTAGGCTATTTGGTAATCCGATCACTATCTGCTGCATTGTATTTTGATACAACATAAGCTCATAAGCTGTTTTTACAAATAAGCATAAGTTGTTTAAATAAATAATCCTAACGCCTCTTTGGAAATATGCAATCAACACTCATATCTGCAATCCCAGGCACCCCTTAGTTAATGTAGTGGTACTGTGGTAGGACGAATTTAGATTTGATCTTGAGGCATCACATATTATCAATCTAATATTCTTTATGAATTTTGACTTTGTAATGATTTGTTTTTTTGTTGTTTTGTTCATGTTGTTAAGCATGAGTGCAAGATGGGTATCCCCCAAAAAGCAGCTGTAATCCCCAACTTTCATCTACCAAATGCGTAGTTAGCCACTTTCACTATGCTTGGTGTTCAGGACCTTGGTTAATGTGTGGTATTAGCATGTCATGTATGAGTGTACATATTTGTAATAGAGGGTAAATGTTATGTATGATGTCAATGGTAAAGCCTCACTTTGAATACATTGTGTCTGTAAACCATCTTAGTTTTGACCATTATGTGTTGACCATGAAAATCACAATTAAGAAATCCCTTAAACAAATGTTTGTCTTATACTATCGTATTGATAATTTATTCGTTGTTTCTTGGTGTGTGCAAACAACAATTTATCAAAATATCAACAAACGTGAAGTTTAATTTGTCGTGAGACAAATAAACGTGAAGTAATACGAGTAAACCGTTTAGGAAAACGATTACCTCGCAAAACTTGTGAAAGTGGTATTCAAATTGTGAGACCGGGAAGTGATTTCCCGGGTCGTACCCCAACGAGGTGTGAATAGAAAGCTTCGAATGAGATTGAGATTAAAATCTTGTATGATTGGAAAGGTTATTTGGTTTTGTGATACGTTAAACTAACGAAAATTATGAATTAACGAACGAAAATGGAATAAACGTTACCTAAATGGAAAATTAAACTAAGGAATGCTAAGAATTAATTCAAATAACCTAAAATGCTACGCGAAATAGGAAACGGGGAAACCTAAAACGTAATCTAAATTTAAAACGCGATGTTTATTAAAAATAAATGTCAACGTATAAAATAAAACGTGAAATTTGAGTTACAAAGGTCCTACGGGTTTCCAATTAATTTTCTTACGCACTAAATGACAATAAAATTAAAAAAATAATAATAATAATAATTTTTTAGACTATTGTATTATTTATTACTAATTTAAAACTAATTATAAGTAATTAAATGATTAAAAATAGTAAACCAACTAATAAAAATCTGAAAAATTTATATTAACTACTTTAAAACATTCTAAATCAGAGAAAAATAAAAAAAATTTGAAAAAGCTGTTGGAATAAGCAAAACAGATTTTTAGCTTAAAAAGAAAAAAAGAAAATGAAAAAGCTTATAAAAGAATTAAATGGGGAAGGCTATTGAAAGAAATCCCAAGGGTGCAGTTGGTATTTGTGTGGTGTGTTAGTGTTGTGAGCAGGTTGACCAGGGTTCGAATCCCCTTGGCACCTTTTTGCAAAACATTTTTTTTTTAATTTTTCTTTACAAAACTGATTATCAACCAAGATAAACAAACTTTTGTGAAACTCAAACTTATGAAAAGCTCAAAAGAAGCTTATTAAAGCTGAAAATATCAACAGTGCATACTTTTGGAGTTTTGAAGTGAGATTTTGGAGTTACATACACTAACCAAACAAGCCAATAAGCCCAATAAGCTTAAACACGCAAGTATAAACAGAAACTTAACAACAAATTATAATAACAACAACAATTAGTGACAACCGGATCAAACAGAGATCAGACATTAACAAGCTCAGCCAATCTGAGTAGCAGCAGCAGTCATGGGCAAATAAGCCAAAAGATGGTGCAAACAAGCAGCTTAAATAAGCAGTTAAGGATAGGCTAAAAACAGTCCTACAAATTACACCTATGGGGCTTTCTAAAACAGCAAACTACCAAGATTTCCACCAAGAATTTAGCAACTTATGGGGTAATAAAAAAACGGGTCAGACAAGGGTGTTGGGTAAAAAGTGCTCCAACAGCCCACTTTGGGCTTGAATTTCACCACGCAAATAAAATCCAAACCTAAACATTCTTTTTGAGATGGACACCCAAGCTCGAAAACTTCCTAAATTAACTACTTTTCCTGGTTTCCATTCAATATTAAAGATTTGAGACAGCTTTGAAAATTCCACAAAAACGCAGTTTGTATTTTTTTTTCCTTTTGACTTTTGAAAATACTTTGAAAGTTTTGACTTCAGTGGATTTGGATCAAGTATAATTGATTGATGGGTGTTTGTTAAACCAACACGAATCCTTTTCAAGCAACCTTAACTGTTCTAGAAACAATTTGAAGAATTTGGCAGCCTAAATTCCCAACAGTAAACGGCCACGAGAGATCAAAGTTAATTGTTAACTTTGCACTAACAACCTATCAAGTTCAGGTTTGTTCTACACAACTATGACTTAAAGTAACCTATCTAAACTAGTTTTATACTCTGGAACATTTAGAATTCTACCTAAACACTTAAATCCAAACACCCTTTCATGAAACTAATTTGCAATGTGTAGAGAGCAAATGTAGAATTAAAACTAATAGGTCGTTAAATTAACTTATGATAACATTAAATAAATACAATGGAGCATGAATCAACAATGAACAACTTCTAAATCTGAGCAACAAAGATTATGCAAAATTTATGAAAGAGTGATCTTACAAGAAACCCAAAGCAGAAATAAGGTAGACCAGAGGAACAAATCATCACCCTATGCTCCCATGAGCTCTAAACCAGACCAAAGCTTCATACTTCCTTCTGCCACAACAAGTTCCACCATTCTTTGTATATATATTTTTTTAACTGTTGTGATTATCTTATATAATTTTTTTTTGAGTTTTCTGTTTTTGAAACTTCAAGTTACTCTTAAATTGCTCAAATAAACTTCTGAGATAGTTAGTAACACAAATTAAGCTTTTTTAATGATAAATAAAAGATTACAGATAAAAACTTGAAACTGAATTGATATTAGATTAAATTGCATAAAAAGTTTTACAAAGTGAAACTAAGGTACTGAAATTTAAAAATAATACAAGAGAGAAGGGATGCCAATGGCTTACAAGATGAACCTATTTATACTAAAAATCCTAAGCTAGGGTTTCTCTTCTGCTTTTTCTTCTATGTTTCTTGGATTCCTTTGTGCTTTCTTGGATTCCTTTGTGCTTTCTTGGACAACCTTCAACCCTTGGATTGAATCTCAAATGATCACAGCCCTTTAATCAACTTTGGCGCCCGTTCTTGTACACGGATTGATGACATGGAGGTGGGTAGGTATGGGATTGTAAGGGGTTGGGGAAGGTGTGAGTGGGTAATACTTTTGAGGATCTTGGGGTTGGGGTTGAGTGTAGCAGAGGTGGTGGTGGTTGTTTGCTCGTTGGGTATTAGCAGGTAGGGAGGAAGAGGGTGATGTGTTTGACTGGTACTTTGACCAAGGGGGAGGTGTCCGTTTTTATTAAAAACGTAAAAGGTTTTTGGGTAGGGTTTTTATGTGGGCTTGATATGGTTTTGGGCCCAAGGGTGATAGTGGATCAGACCTTGGTTTATATTATGACATGGATCCGTATAGTTTGTAGTTTATAATTCACAAGGACCAATTTTGCCAATATCTGAAAATGCAAGGACCTGAAAGGCAACTTTCCACAAATTTATCATGGGGACCAACTTTGCCAATGTGAGTAATCAAAAGACCATATTTGATAATTTCCTAAAAATTTACACCCAGGGACTATTTTTGCCAAGTTAGAAACTTCATGGATTAAACTTGTACATTTTTGAAAGTTTATTACCCAAAGATCATTTGTGATATCTTTTGACTTTTAAGGAACTTGGGTTGACTTTTCATTTGAAATAAACACTTAGGGACTAGTTTTGACAATTTTTGAAAGTTAGGGGACTGAAACTGCCAATTATGCAAACTTTGTTTGTTTTTCGTTTGTTTTTAATCATTTTGCATCTAAAACATATAAAACACGATCTTTGGGATATTTTCATTATTTTGATGCATTCTTGAGTGTTTTCTCGCGTTTTGGCAGTTAAAATTCGGTAAAAATGATGAGTATTTACACACTCATCAATCCCCCACACTTGAGTATTGCTAGTCCCTAGCAATCTTTTGTGAAAATTTAATGGATTTGAAGTCTCTTTACCAAAAGCCATCACTTCTGGAGTAGCCGAATGTTTTGGGTTCAAGTAAGAGTTATGGTCCATCCGATGACCATGTGATTTTTAGCAAACCACCAGCTTTCAACGGTTTTGATTTGTCTTTACCAGGAGCCGTTTGCTTCTGGACTAGCCAACTCTTGATGGAACAGTCAATATCTTGGTGAGTTGATTACCACTTATGGTTTTTCCACTGCCTTTACCACAAGCCATAATCTTGCGAGCTAGCCAACTCATTTGCTTTTGAGGATATGGGGAGTTGAGGAACCATACAATTTTTTGCAAATTGCAAGCCATCAATGGGTTTGAGTTATCTTTACCAAGAGCCGTTTGCTCCTGGATTAGCCAATCCTTTTTGTCCGTTAGACTTGGCGGACTGATAACCACAAAAATTTTGAAATAAAGTGATTTTTTTTTTTTTTTTTTTTTTTTTTTTTTTTTTTTTTTTTTTTAATTTTGGCCCAAAAACGGGGGTACTAGACGGTATAATTTGATAAAATTCGCTAGAATTTTCCCCTCCCCCACACTTATAATTGAATATTGTCCTCAATATTCAAAGTCCCGGCTTATTATGCCGAAATTTTGAACGTAAGAAGATAATATTAAAAATTAATTGTGGGAACGTCATTTTTCATTTTTCACTTTATTTATACAACACACTTTTTTTTTTTTTTGAAGATATATACATTGCAAACAGCTGCGGGGGGTGGCCACTCCCCCACACTTAGGTGTTAGCAAGTAGAAAGAAATTAGAGACACGGGTGAAAACCCATGTTGTGCTACTGTTTTTGTTTATCGAGTCGCTAGCTTGACTCGATCCCCGAATTCATTGGTCCATGGGGAAAGTTTGGAGATCCGGAACAACCATGGGTGGTAAGTCCCCTCCAAAATAATGCTTCAAACGATGCCCATTTACTTTGAAATTTGGACCGTCATTTTGAGACAACTCGACGGTACCATATGGAAAAACTTTCGCAACGGTGTAAGGCCCAGTCCAGCGGGTTTTAAGCTTACCCGAAAATATCTTCAATCCAGAGTTAAAAAGAAGGACTCGGTCACCAACGTTAAAAACGCGGTTATTGATTTTGGAGTCGTGGATCTTCTTTGTTTTCTCTTTGTAGATTAAAGAGTTTTCGTACGCTTGATCACGAAGTTCATTAAGTTCATTGAGTTGAATCTTCCTATGATCACCCGCGGACTTGAGATCGAAGTTGGCATTCTTAAGAGCCCAATAAGCTTTGTGCTCTAGCTCAATCGGTAGATGACATGCTTTTCTATACACAAGCTTATAAGGAGTACACCCGATGGGTGTTTTATAAGCCGTGCGAAAAGCTCATAAAGCGTCATCTAATTTGTTCGACCAAGAGGCACGGTTTTCGCCTACGGTTCTTTCAAGAATCCTTTTCAAAACACGGTTTGAAACCTCCAGTTGCCCACTTGTTTGTGGGTGATAAGCGGTAGCAAGTCGGTGAGTGACACCGTACTTGAGCATGACTTTTGCAAATTGTTCATTGCAAAAGTGAGTACCGCGATCACTAATGATAGCGCGGGGAGTTCCAAACCTTGAGAAGAGTGATTTCAAAAACTTTACAACTACTCGGGCATCGTTGGTTGGGAGAGCTTTTGCTTCGACCCATTTTGACAAGTAGTCAACGGCCACGAGTATGTACTTGTTCCCTCGTGAAGACGGGAACGGCCCCATAAAGTCTATGCCCCAAACATCAAAGATCTCACAAACTTGGATGACATTTTGTGGCATCTCAACCCGTTGTGTGATCTTTCCTTGACGTTGACACGAGTCGCAAGATTTGACTAGGTCATGGGCGTCTTTGTAAATGGAGGGCCAATAAAAACCGGATTCAAAAACTTTTCGAGCAGTGTAGTTCGAGCCATGATGTCCCCCAGTGGGTCCATTATGACAAGCCTTAAGGATTTCCATGGCTTCTTGGCCATGAACACACCTTCGAATAACCTGATCCGCACAAATTTTAAACAGACAGGGATCATCCCAAAAGTAGTGATTAACATCTTTGAAAAACTTGCTCTTTTGGTGGGACGACATCCCTTTGACAACGAAGTTCCCCGCATGGTAGTTTGCAAAGTCGTCAAACCATGGGGTACTAGAATCACCACGAGAGGAAATCACATTAAGTGTCTCGAGAGGAAATGTTTCATTTATTTCCTTTTTCTCGAGAACACCTTGATGAGGATTCTCCAATCGGGAAAGATGGTCAGCAGCGAGGTTCTTGGCTCCTTTTTTATTACGAATGATGATATCAAATTCTTGTAGGAGGAGAACCCAACGGAGCAATCTCGGCTTTGCATCTTGCTTGGCAAAGAGATATTTTAGAGCTGAGTGATCCGTGTACACTATGCATTTAGTCAAGATCAAATATGGCCGAAACTTCTCAAACGCATACACCACGGCTAGTAATTCTTTTTCTGTTGTGGTGTAATGAGCTTGAGCTTCGGTCAAGGTTTTGCTTGCATAATGAATCGGCTGAAAGTGTTTGGTTTTGCATTGCCCCAAGACCGCACCTATTGCAAAGTCACTTGCATCACACATAAGTTCGAAAGGTAGGTCCCAATCGGGGGCAACTAGAATGGGTGCCTCGGTAAGCTTTTTCTTGAGAGTTTGAAAAGCTTCGATGCACTCATCGAAAAAGACAAATGGAGTCTCTTTTTCAAGAAGTCGGGTCATAGGCCTAGCTATCTTCGAGAAATCTTGAATGAATCTACGATAGAAGCCGGCATGACCCAGGAAACTCCGAACACCTTTGACAGTAGTGGGAGGAGGAAGCTTAGCAATGACATCGATTTTAGCTTTATCAACCTTAATCCCACTCTTGGAAATCTTATGGCCAAGGACAATTCCTTCCTTGACCATGAAATGACTTTTCTCCCAATTTAGGCTAAGATTGGTGTCTTCATACCTTTGAAGCATTTTGTCTAAATTGGCGAGACATGATTCAAATGAATTCCCAACGACCGAAAAATCATCCATGAAGACCTCCATTGTTTTCTGGATCATGTCGTGAAAAATGGCCATCATGCATCTTTGAAACGTGCCCGGAGCATTGCACAAGCCAAAAGGCATGCGTCGATAAGCAAATGTTCCATATGGACACGTGAAAGTCGTTTTTTCTTGATCTTGAGGATCGATGGGAATTTGGAAATAACCCGAAAAACCGTCAAGGAAACAATAGTATTCGTTTCCCGCCAATCTTTCGAGCATTTGATCCATGAAAGGTAATGGAAAGTGGTCTTTACGGGTGGCATCGTTTAATTTTCGATAATCAATGCAAACGCGCCAACCCGTTACCAATCGAGTAGGAATTAACTCATTATCATCATTTTTGACAACTGTTATGCCACCTTTCTTGGGCACACAATGTACGGGACTCACCCAAGGACTATCCGAAATAGGGTAAATCAAACCGGCATCAAGAAGTTTAATGACCTCTTGCTTGATAACCTCATGAATTTTAGGATTTACCCATCTTTGTTGTTGAACCGCCGGTTTAAAGTCATCCTCCATCAAAATTTTGTGCATACGAAATTCCGGGTTAATTCCCTTGATGTCGGAAAGTCTCCAAGCAATGGCTCGCTTGTGCGACTTTAAAACCTTGAGAAGAGCGGTTTTGTTTTCCTCATTCAAGTCCTTAGCAATTATGACGGGAAACTTATCGTCACCCTCCAAAAATGTGTACTCGAGATGAGGCGGAAGTTCCTTGAGTTCGACCTCAGGAAAGTCATCAGTTTTTTCAACATCTTTGACTTCCATATTATGAAGTTCTTTTTGGAGGAAGAGATGATGGATCATCATTGAGGAACTTCTCAAGTAGACGTATGTCTTCCTCGGGATTGATTAAATCATTATCAACATGAGAATCACATGATAAACAAGCTTCAATTTCTTCCAAAATGAAGTCACCTCCCAAAAATGGAGTAAGAGAGGGGGGGGGGGGGAGAGACATCAATGGAAGAATTGATTGATCCTTGCACATTTAACACTTCTTCAAAATGGTCATCGCATGCAAGATCGATGACATCAAGTCTATTAATTTCTTCTCGTTCAAGTTCGAGAAGATCTTTGGAAGTGTTTTCAATGTTAATGACCAATTTTTGGTCGCCAACTCTTAGAGTCATTTCTCCTTCGAAGACGTCGATTAATGCACGAGCCGTTTTTAAGAATGGTCTTCCCAAAATAAGGGGGACACGAGGATCGGCATCGAAATCAATGACTACGAAGTCGACAGGAAAATGGAACTTGCCAACCTTCACAAAGACATCTTCAGCAATACCCTTCGGAATCGTAACCGAACGGGTTGCTAATTCGAGAGTCATTCGTGTTGGTGTAAGCTCGGGAAGTGAAAGTTTTTGCCAAATAGAGAAAGGCATGAGGTTTATGCTAGCGCCAAGATCGGCCAAGGCAAAGCATTCCTCAAGCTTTTGGAAATCACAAGGAATGAGAAATTTTCCGGGGTCTCCTAATTTTTTGGGAAGTTTCTTTAGAAGCACCGCCGAACAATTCTCAATAAACGAGTTTTGGTGAGTTCAAATAGTTTCTCTTTGTTACTTAGAAGACTCTTGAAAGTGGAAGCAAACTTGGGCATATAGAGAAGAGCATCCGCGAAACTAATGTCGAAGTGCAATTTTTGAAAAATTTCAAGAAATTTCTTCATTTGATCATTAGTTTGCTCGCGGGGTCTTTGATCATTTAAACGCGAAGGATATGGTATTGAAGCTTTTGTTTGAACGGGATTTTCCGAGGGTTCAAAAATAATTCCCAGTTTGGATTTGGTTTTTGGGATAACATGAGGTTGGACGTGTGCGGTAATTCGTGTGCTTGTAACCTCAGGAGGAGAAGAAGATGAGGTAGTAGGAATCGCGGGTCCATCATAAGAAACTCCACTATGGGTTGTGATCGCCTTTACATCGCCCTTCGGGTTGGCGATCGTGTTGCTTGGTAGCGTTCCCGATCCCGAAGGTCGATCATTTAAAGACATCTTTAGTTCAGAAATTTGACCGATCAACAACCTGTTAGTTTCTTCTTGAGCTTTCATAAATTGCTTCAACAATTCATCGGTTGATGATTGAGGTTGAGCAACGGTTTGATTTTGAGGAAAGTTTTGAGCTTGGTTATTTTGATTGAAACCTTGATTTTGAAAATTTCCATGGTTTTGATTACCATGAAAATTGTTTCCTTGATTGAAATTACCATAACCTTGGTTTCTATTCAAGTTTCCTTGATTTTGAGAACCTTGGTTGTAATTTCCCCCTTGATTGTGATATTGGTTCATAGGGGCTTGAAATTGGTTTTGAACATTCGGGTTTCTTTGTTGATGATTTTGATTGAATCGATTTGGATTATTGGGTTGAGAATGTAACAATTCGCATTTTCAGGTTAACTTTTATTCCTGAAAATTTTACTATTCACTTTTTACTATTCACTTTTACTATTCACATCCAAAATTTTTATTTCATATTCTCGTAAGTTAAACTATTTTAATGATAATCCGAGAATTTCACACTCGTCGGATCATTTCTGCAAAAATCACGAAGCCGTGTCCGAGATTTACTTTTAGGTTTAAACGTCATTCCAGCATCCCGATATGTCCATAAAACATTATAAACAATAGAAATATGATTTTCTCTCATTTTAGGACAATTCCAAAAGTTTCGGAATTTTACGTTTTCCAGTTCAGCGTTTTACGCGAATTGCGCGTTTTAGACCCGTGTTTCCAGTTTTTAGCAGGGTTTTAGCACCCAATAGAACCTACCACTCATTTTATATTTTATTATGGAGTATATTGATAAGTTCTAACATATTTATAAGTTTCATATTTTTAGGATACCCGATTTTAAGTTTCATGACTTAATGACTTACCGTTAGCGAGTACCGGGACCAAAACTCACTCCGTAAGCTAGATAATACCAAGTTTAAGTACCTAGTCACTCCTCCCATCATATGAACGTGTATATGATGATTCACCAAGCCTTGGTGGCTTGGTGATAAGCCTTGGACTTTAGGATACTTGTATATTAAGCAAACTTGGTCACCAAGGGTTCATTAGATCATTACAAGTGTACATCTTGGCCTCCAAGTTTAGGCAACTTCCTAACACCTTCCTAACCTCCTCAAACTCACTATAAAAACTCTCTCATCCCCTCCTTTAAATGCCGCACCCTTTAATCCTAGCACCATGATCCTTTGATCTTCAATATACAAGTTACACTACAAAGTTCAATGTCTTAGTATTCTCTACCTAGTTCTTAAGTTTGTTTGGTGATTCCATGGTTGAATTAGGAGCTACACAAGGTTACTAGGGCTGAAGTTAAATGGTTTTCACAAGGGTTATATCAAGGCTATCAAGGGTTACAAGAGTTATGGTGAAGGGTTTACAAGCTTAGGTTTAGTGTCCTAGTTCCATACTTGACTTCCTTTCTTTAGAAAGCCAAAAGTTGTAAGCAAACCCTATTAAACTTTCTTGCTCAATATCATTTTCATGCTTATTATGTTTCTTTCATGCTATATATGGTCTTTGTATTATGTTCATGATGTATAAAAACTAGTAAAACAAGTTATGGTATATATATGTTAACTTATGACAAGTAAACAAGCAAACTAGTGATTTTTATGGAGAACCATGACCAAAATAGTATAACTATGATATTTGACACTTACTTACTGTTATAAAGGACTTCAAAAGGAAAACATATCAATTTGAATCACCCAAAACGAGTACACGAGTCAAAAGATACGGCCATAAGAAGTTAGCGAAACCAAAACGCCGAAACTACCAATACCCTACTGTTTTGCATTCTGCCAATTTGAAAGTCACCCTTCTGGTCCGATTCACCAAAAAGTTAAAACACGAAAGTTGTCTGGAACGACGTTTTCGTTCAGGGATAAAGAAGCTCGAGCACTGAAAACGCTTTCCGAGTGATAATTTTCTTCAAATTCTTAACAGCCCATTTTAGACTAAAGTCACTATATTATAGTTATGATTTACTAAGACCAAGAGGTCTAATGACCTAAAGCCAAGACCACAACCATGGCTAAAGCCAAGGTTGAGTCTCAAGACCATGGAAAAATGACCAAGGTCATGGCAAAGCCACGGCTAAAGACCATATAACTTTTAAAGATCAAAAACTTATATATATGTTATCAAATACTACAATAGTAGGGAGCCTCATGTGAGGAGTTCATTAAGTAAGCCATCGAGATGAGTTGTGGATTTACGAATTAAAGTGTCCTGGCTCCTCGAACGTTTACTCCATGACTTCTGAATTATGTCGGCCCGAACGGTAGTAAGAGATATACAACCTATACATGTTTTATAAACCATTTATATTCAAAGACTTACACTATATACTAAGTACTACATCGTGAACATTATGCAAGACATATATAGGCAATTCTTCGTATTCTTAGACGTTACTCCAAACCTAAGTCGCAACGTTCTATTATAGGCTGCTCTTAGAGACTTTCGCGATTCGACTACCACTTTCATTTCTCATTACATAAGCTTAAGGTGAGTCATAGCCCCTACTTTTTCATACTTGTTTTAACTCTTTGGGGGAGATACATGCACAACTACTTGCTTACTTGTACAAATACTCTTAAACATTTATACTTGATTGTGTTATACTTGATTGGCATTGATTGCGTTATACATACTTGTTACACTATACTTGCTTAATTTAAATACAAGATTCGTATTTACGTGCATACATAATACTCTATTCTGTCGGAGAGGTATTGGTAGTACTCATGGGAAGATGCCCCCTACCCTTGTGTCTATACTTGACCTTGGATGACGTAGTACTATTTGGGAAGATGCCCCCGCCCTTGTGTCTATTCTTGACCTCGGGTGAATATAATCCGGTGCATTATGTAAACTATCTTTTAGCAGTAGGTTGTGAACACACAGGTTACAAGTCTCTTATGGCGGGACTTGCAACTGAGTGGATTTACAATGCCTTTGCTGTGTGAACATTCTTTAAGACTTTTTAACTATTTTAAGACAAACTCTATGAACTCACCAACCATTGTGTTGACACTTTAGCATGTTTATCTCAGGTTAGTAAGGCGATAGCTAGTGCGTGGAACTTAGAGTCAAGCTGCATATTCTGAAGACTTACGTTTTTTTATCATTTACCATTCAAAACATTTTGTATACATTTATGTATCATACTTTGGAATCTCATGTTTGTAACTTTGAATTCATTAATCGAATGGTAACTTTTCAAAACGTGTCATTTAGAGTTCGTTTTCTATAACTTGTACTTTGTATTATGAAGTGGCACCCCCAGTGACACAGTCTTCCGCTGCGGTATTTTGGGGGTGTTACAGAGAAAAACCGGGTGGACCACTTTGATTGTTAGCACGGTAATTTGGTTCCATTTGAGGACGGTATTGGTTACCTCCTTGGTTAGAACTACCGGCTATTGCATTGACTTCAAATGGATTGCCATCGGTGGTAGTACAATTGTAGTAAGCGTGTGGACCCCCACAACTGACACAAACGTCAACCTTTTTTACTTCAGCAGGTTGAGAAGAAACTTTCTTTGTTTTGGTGAGAACCAAAGCATGAATAGCTTCCGTGAGCTTGTCAAGTCTAGAATCGGTGCTAGATTGAGCCACGCGTGATGAGGAGGAAGGACCAACATTAACTTGGGAAACAACCGATTTGATTCATGGAATGCGGACCTTAGACTTATTTTCAATGATCATCAAAGCACCTTTGGTGGTGCGATTCAAGAAATTACCTCCCGCGGAGGCATTAAGAGAGTCTTGATCGACTTGGCTCACACCATTATAGAAAGTGTCGAGTTTCATTAACTCGGAAAAACCGTGATGAGGACATTTACGAAGCATGTCCTTGTAACGATCCCATGCCTCACCGAATGATTCATCGAATTTCTGCATGAATTTCATGATCTCATTCTTGAGGGCGGTGGTTTTAGATGGAGGAAAGAACTCATTCACAAACTTCTTGACCAAATCTTCCCACGTTTCAATCGATCGAGGGGGTTGTGTGTCTAGCCAATTTTTGGCAGCCCCATCGGGGGAAAACGGGAAGAGGAGAAGTTTGATAGCTTCCTCAGGGACATTTTTCCATTTGATGGTAGACGTGATTTTGTTGAACCATCGAATGTGATCTTGAGGATCGTCCCTCTCGAAACCATAGAATTGACGCGAGGTGACTAAGTTTATCAACCCCGTCTTTAGCTCGAAATTGTCAGCCACGATGGCTGGAATTATGATAGCATCTCCGTAACCCTCGATGGGTGCTTGGAGAAGCTCATTCATAGTGGGCTCAGCCGCCATGATTGGAATAGTACGAAGCTCGGGTTCGACTATTCGATGGGTACGTCGTCGATTACGCCTTTTTCTTGGAATATTATTAAGCGATTGCAAAGGACTTGTTGACGTAGACGAACGTGTGCGCATGCAGCACAAAAAATATCAATTAAAACAATACCACTTTAAAGACAAGGGAACTTAAACCAATAATCAAGAACGCAAGGTCGACTTCTAAAGAAAAACGCACAAAGGAGCGGGAGAGAAGAATGGATCTCTCACTGGGCGAAGTTCGTTGGATCGCCACATACTGTTTCGACTCCTCTTAAAGTGTGTTTCTCTTTTAAAAGTTTTCCAAAACGCAAGTGATACAAAGGCAAGTTTTGATCTTTCGTTTGGGAACTTATTATGGTCACACCCCCAGTTGGTAGGTGTTCTGCCTTGGTTTGCGGTGGTAAGATTTTAATGTTGTATTTATTAAACAAAGAAACGGGAAAATCTTTTTGTGTTTTTCTTTAACTTTTAAAGATATAATACATATACTAGAAACAAAAGAAAAATATTTTTGGTTTTTTATACGTTTTATAAAAGCGTAACTTCTTGCGAAGGTTCTACAAGACTAATCGTCTAAACCTTATCGAGACTTTCGACATACAGCCTTCCCGACAGCGGTGCTATTTGATTCGTTGTGTTTTGATGTGTGCAAACAACAATTTATCAAAATATCAACAAACGTGAAGTTTAATTTGTCGTGAGACAAATAAACGTGAAGTAATACGAGTAAACCGTTTAGGAAAACAATTACCTCGCAAAACTTGTGAAAGTGATATTCAAATTGTGAGACCGGGAAGTGATTTTCCGGGTCGTACCCCAACGAGGTGTGAATGGAAAGCTTCGAATGAGATTGGGATTAAAATCTTGTATGATTGGAAAGGTTATTTGGTTTTGTGATACGTTAAACTAACGAAAATTACGAATTAACGAACGAAAATGGAATAAACGTAACCTAAATGGAAAATTAAACTAAGGAATGCTAAGAATTAATTAAAATAACCTAAAATGCTACGGGAAACATGTTATAGGAAACGGGGAAACCTAAAACGTAATCTAACTTTAAAACGCGACGTTTATTAAAAATAAACGTCAACGTACAAAATAAAAAGTGAAATTTGAGTTACAAAGGTCCTACGGGTTTCCAATTAATTTTCTTACGCACTAAATGACAAAAAAATTAAAAAAAAAAAAGAAAATAATTTTTTAGACTATTGTATTATTTATTACTAATTTAAAACTAATTATAAGTAATTAAATGATTAAAAATAGTAAACCAACTAATAAAAATCTGAAAAATTTATATTAACTACTTTAAAACATTCTAAATCTGAGAAAAATAAAAAAATAAAAAAATTGAAAAAGCTGTTGGAATAAGCAGGGAATAAGCAAAATAGATTTTTAGCTTAAAAAAAAAAGAAAATGAAAAAGCTTATAAAAGAATTAAATGTGGAAGGCTATTGAAAGAAATCCCAAGGGTGCAGTTGGTATTTGTGTGGTGTGTTAGTGTTGTGAGCAGGGTGACCAGGGTTCGAATCCCCTTGGCACCTTTTTGCAAAACATTTTTTTTTCTTTACAAAACTGATTATCAACCAAGATAAACAAACTTTTGTGAAACTCAAACTTATGAAAAGCTCAAAAGAAGCTTATTAAAGCTGAAAATATCAATAGTGCATACTTTTGGAGTTTTGAAGTGAGATTTTGGAGTTACATAGACTAACCAAACAAGCCAATAAGCCCAATAAGCTTAAACAAGCAAGTATAAATAGAAACTTAACAACAAATTATAATAACAACAACAATTAGTGACAACCAGATCAAACAGAGATCAGACATTAACAAGCTCAGCCAATCTGAGTAGCAGCAGCAGTCATGGGCAAATAAGCCAAAAGATGGTGCAAACAAGCAGCTTAAATAAGCAGTTAAGGATAGGCTAAAAATAGCCCTACAAATTACACCTATGGGGCTTCCTAAAACAGCAAACTACCAAGATTTCCAGCAAGAATTTAGCAACTTATGGGGTAATAAAAAAAAACGGGTCAGACAAGGGTGCTAGGTAAAAAGTGCTCCAACATCCCACTTTGGGCTTGAATTTCACCACGCAAATGACATCCAAACCTAAACATTCTTTTTGAGATGGACACCCAAGCTGGAAAACTTCCTAAATTAACTACTTTTCCAGGTTTCCATTCAATATTAAAGATTTGAGACAACTTTGAAAATTCCACAAAAACGCAGTTTGTATTTTTTTTTCCTTTTGACTTTTGAAAATACTTTGAAAGTTTTGACTTCAGTGGATTTGGATCAAGTATAATTGATTGATGGATGTTTGTTAAACCAACACGAATCCTTTTCAAGCAACCTTAACTGTTCTAGAAACAATTTGAAGAATTTGGCAGCCTAAATTCCCAACAGTAAACGGCCACGAGAGATCAAAGTTAATTGTTGACTTTGCACTAACAACCTATCAAGTTCAAGTTTGTTCTACACAACTATGACCTAAAGTAACCTATCTAAACTAGTTTTATACTCTGGAACATTTAGAATTCTAACTAAACACTTAAATCCAAACACCCTTTAATGAAACTAATTTGCAATGTGTAGAGAGCAAATGTAGAATTAAAACTAATAGGTCGTTAAATTAACTTATGATAACATTAAATAAATACAATGGAGCATGAATCAACAATGAACAACTTCTAAATCTGAGCAACAAAGATTATGCAAAATTTATGAAAGAGTGATCTTACAAGAAACCTAAAGCAGAAATAAGGTAGACCAAAGGAACAAATCATCACCCTATGCTCCCATGAGCTCTAAACCAGACCAAAGCTTCATACTTCCTTCTGCCACAACAAGTTCCACCATTCTTTGTATATATATTTTTTTAACTGTTGTGATTATCTTATATAATTTTTTTTTTGAGTTTTCTGTTTTTGAAACTTCAAGTTACTCTTAAATTGCTCAAATAAACTTCTGAGATAGTTAGTAACACAAATTAAGCATTTTTAATGATAAATAAAAGATTACAGATAAAAACTTGAAACTGAATTGATATTAGATTAAATTGCATAAAAAGTTTTACAAAGTCAAACTAAGGTACTGAAATTTAAAAATAATACAAGAGAGAAGGGATGCCAATGGCTTACAAGATGAACCTATTTATACTAAAAATCCTAAGCTAGGGTTTCTCTTCTGCTTTTTCTTCTGTGTTTCTTGGATTCCTTTGTGCTTTCTTGGACAACCTTCAACCCTTGGATTGAATCTCAAATGATCACAGCCCTTTAATCAACTTTGGCGCCCGTTCTTGTACACAGATTGATGACATGGAGGTGGGTAGGTATGGGATTGTGAGGGGTTGGGGAAGGTGTGAGTGGGTAATACTTTTGAGGATCTTGGGGTTGGGGTTGAGTGTAGCAGAGGTGGTGGTGGTTGTTTGCTCGTTGGGTATTAGCAGGTAGGGAGGAAGAGGTGATGTGTTTGACTGGTACTTTGACCAAGGGGGAGGAGTCCGTTCTTATTAAAAACGTAAAAGGTTTTTGGGTAGGGTTTTTATGTGGGCTTGATATGGTTTTGGGCCCAAGGGTGATAGTGGATCAGACCTTGGTTTATATTATGACATGGATCCGTATAGTTTGTAGTTTATAATTCACAAGGACTAATTTTGCCAATATCTGAAAATGCAAGGACCTGAAAGGCAACTTTCCACAAATTTATCATGGGGACCAACTTTGCCAATGTGAGTAATCAAAAGACCATATTTGATAATTTCCTAAAAATTTACACCCAGGGACTATTTTTGCCAAGTTAGAAACTTCATGGATTAAACTTGTACATTTTTGAAAGTTTATTACCCAAAGATCATTTGTGATATCTTTTGACTTTTAAGGAACTTGGGTTGACTTTTCATTTGAAATAAACACTTAGGGACTAGTTTTGACAATTTTTGAAAGTTGGGGGACTGAAATTGCCAATTATGCAAACTTTGTTTGTTTTTCGTTTGTTTTTAATCATTTTGCATCTAAAACATATAAAACACGATCTTTGGGATATTTTCATTATTTTCATGCATTCTTGAGTGTTTTCTCGCGTTTTGGCAGTTAAAATTCGGTAAAAATGATGAGTATTTACACACTCATCAATAATACATCCCCATTGTTATGTTGGCAGGACTTCTACAGATGAGATCAAGTCTCTGAGATTGATAACAACAATTAAAATTCCATACTTACCATATGGGAAGTTTGATCTTTGAGCCTTATGGATGAACCTCACACCACATAGCACGTTTGGATTCATGTTGCATCTAATGTGTCGCTCCAGGTAGCATCTGATCGCCCCATTTAATTATTGTTTTTACTATCATTTTATTTGTAGGTGTACTCGATTATATTGATAACTTATCCTATTATTGTGAATATATATATTCAAGAATTTTACACTTGAGTAAGTCAAACAAAAAAAATCTTATGACTTTCAGCTTCATTTTATGTGTTTCAGGTTCAACAATTGAGTCAGTGGCTCAAATCTCTTTGCTCTGGTATGTTGATGTACATTTTGATCATTTTTTAGTTAAGCTGGTAATTTAACAATGAAATGTTAGCTAAAGAAGAAAGTGTCAAATGGGTAAAAAGTGGAACAAAGCATATTATTATTTTTATAAAAAAAACTTCCTAATGCGAATTGATTAAGGGAAATATAATGAAAAAACACAATTCTCTATTGTTTGGAGAATGCTTGCTTTTCTGTTTGTTTGGTATATTTACGCTTATCATAAGATGTATTCGATGGAAGTTCTAATTGAACCCTTTAGCATTAGTAGTAAGGTTGATATCTCTATCGGTTATAAATTGAAATAGGTTGTCGCTTTTCGTGTGACTACTATATTATTATTTTTTTTCAATCAAACTTACTTTTAACATATATTATTTACTCACATACCCTCAACAATCAATTAATTATCTGCTAAAATGTCTTTAAATAAAATACTTTCAATCGGTTTCACGGTTTTTTATTTAATTAAGTGAATTCACGTGAACTCCTTAACGAATATGTCCTTTCAACATACATTGATTCCACGGGAACTCCTTATCATGTAATTGTACTATATTTATTTTTGTTGTGTTTTAAGTTCTTCAACATGGCACTAAGATAAATGGAGGAGCTAATGGACTCACTTGATATTAGCAATTAAGAATGTACTTTTACTCATTAGTAGGAGTGTGCTCTGATAGGATTGCAAGTGGACTCACTTGATAATGACATGTTTCATACCATTTTTTAGCTTTACGTATACTATTATCAGCAACTTATTATTATTATTTTTTTCAGATGTTCATGGGATGTACATGGTCTACTCAAATGTCACCCATTATTTCAGAAAACATTCTTAATACATAAATATCTCCCATTGACTTTTAAGGGCTGATTTCAAACAGTAGTTTTAAAGGGGAGATGGGGCATTTGAAGGGGTGTTTGGATTTGCTTATATACTCTTTTCGCCATTAATTTTTCTATCACTTAATTGATTGTGTTTACGTGTGTATCTTAAGATGTTTGAACATTCATTAATACCAGGTATGTTTGTTTATTACAGACCTTTGTGGAAGCTAACCCAAGGGATTTGTTCGTTATCCCCCTGGCCAATACGACTAATTAATGAGGTGCACCACTGAAGAAATTATGCAAATTCTCTTACGATACATAGATAAGCTTATCCTTCTTTTTAATTCCAACACCCCCACCAACATATTTCGTGTGTTTCCTTTTAACACACGACTCTATATTATATAAGAGAGTCTAATGTAAATAGTTGTTTCAAATATAGTTCTATTACTTTATTCCCGCATTTATTTGGACTAATAACTTATGTTTGGAGAAAATGTCAATTCTTGAACTGTTATATGCTTGACGTTCTATGGTATTCGAATCCATTTAAAAAAAAGGTGTATCGGGTAAACTCGACATATCTCGACCCGTTTAAGTCTGTCCCAGAATTACCCATTTTGATATGTTTCCGACTTACTGTGCATATGTTTCTTTATCCGTCCCAAAATATATTTATTTATTGCATCTTTATAGACATCACTTGGCTTCCATAACATGTGTGCTAAGGTGTCACTTGTGATGATAAAGATAATTAGATAATTGGTAAATATTATTGAAATTTTGCGAAAAAAGAGTCACTTAGAGCTTTGTCAAAAATGTTTGGCTTGGCTATAATTGCAGTTTTCGAATTCTCCTACAAACTCTCCTGATTTGAGAATTTCTTAAAAGGATTTTAGCAAATTTGTAAACATGAAAATAGACAGTTTTAAGTGGCTAACTTCAAACTACTTATTTCATGTAGGTAAGAATGCTCATGGAGAACTCATGCACAATCTATTAGGTGAGTGTGTCATTGTATTTTTTAAGTACTTTAATATATAAAAATGACATGTTCTTTGTTTTACAAATCAGAAGCTATCGGTATGGAGGTTTTTATCACATTTCTCTCTTAAACAAACATGCAAAGTGTATTTTTTGCACAAGCTGTCAAATGAGAGTTTAAACATTCATTGCCTTCTGAAACAAGTAGTTTGAACTTTGAAGTTAGCCACTCATGACTGTTTATTCCATGTATTATGAAAAAAATTCTACTTGTGACTGGATACAATTAACGTCTCTTGGTTGAATATTTTCGTATAGAATATATGGCTTTTTTTTGGACAAAGAAATTTGTGAGCTGGATCCTGCTTTCGGATGAAGGGAATATATGTATTTAAGATACTCCTATGAATTTCTGTGACTAATTATCTATTTTTTCAAAATTTATTTCTTCAACAATTGATCCTTGGTGGAGGATTTTATCCTCTTGAGTCTTCGTTTACACTCTTAAAATATACTCCATCAACAAGGATATCTGATTGAAAAACGCTAAATGTTACAGTAAAATATACTCTGCTTACTTCTTCTATAATGAAACTGTATTCATTGGTTTATGTTACAGGTTTGAGTGTTCAAGTGACCTTTTATGTGAGGTGCATTTTGTCGAATTCATTGTGGTGAAGAGGAATCACTAGAAAAAAGCCCTTATAACTAATCAAAGGCGTTATGTGCAAGTTCTTGAACCTATATTTGTTGGTCTACTCAAGGAGAAACTGAAGCAACTTGGTAATCAGGTTCTTCATATTGTGATGGATATAACGATTCTCCAAATTAATTAGGTAAATTAATTTGCATACCTTCTTCATTAGATAAAAACAATAAAAAGATTTATGATAGACATATTTTGATCATTTTTAATGATACCATTCCGATTGTTTTTTGAAATCGAAAAAATGTATATGTGATTAGCAAAAATGAAAAAACATTACCTTCTTATTTATGTTTACCGTGTTTTCACATGTTATTAGATTATAGATGGTGATGAAGGAAATAATAACTACATCTAGATAGATATATTCTGTCACAACTCGTAATTTCCGGTCATTTTCCAAACTTCGACAATTTACTATTCATCATTTACTATTCACCGATTACTATTCATCGTTTTACTATTCATCGTTTTTGAGGTCAATTTGACATTTCGAGAAACATTCGGAAATTTTACTATTCACTTGACACTATTCATTTCCGAGAGAAAACCACTATTCACGTGCATTACTCATTTCATCGTAAACTTAGTTTACGGGTATTCAAAATTCGCGTAACCGTATTGGTTCAGGAGCGAATTCATGCATTATCATTGGAACATCTCATACGGACTAGAAATAGTCTGCGTATTATCATTATGTCACTTGCATACTATTCCACTCGTAGGGTATTCAAATTATATTTTAATATAATTAACGAATTACGTATGTTTATTTTAAATAAACACTAATACGCGAATTATAAATGTGTCTAACATGTCCGACACTCCCGACTATTATCCCAATATATTTTTATAATCATTTTAATAATATAAAAATTATAATATTAATTTACCCGGTATTTTGGAAATTTATTTATTACGTATCGTACGTCTAACTTAATAACGACGGTTCTCACAAAAATTAAACAATAGTCACCCAAACTCTCCGTACCTGTACCCGACATATTTTTACAATTTTTACGACTTTATTACGTCCCAAATAACTTCAATAAAATTTATTTCTAACAAACTCGGTACCCGATTAAACCTAAAACTAACACAACATCATACTACCACTAACTTTCTAATTAAAATCCAAGACAAAAACCCCTTTTTCCCTCCTTTGTGAACCGCCCCCCCCCCCCCCCCCCCCCCTCCTAAGCCATTTCATGAGCCTAATTCAACAACCAAATTTAATGCCTACCAAACTTTTGTCCCAAGTATAAATTAAACTTTTCTTCCATTATTACCACAAAATCATTTTTCTCAAGGCAAGTAAACTTTTCTTCTCTCTTTTCTCTTGGGGTGAAATCGACCTAGGTGGTCAAGGATCAAGAACAACAAGTTTTACAAGATCTAGGTATAATCTAGTTCATATAGTCATCCTTGTTGGAGTTTTGAAATAAAAACTCAAGGATTAGTAGGTTTTTATCATCCAAACTTTCTAAACCTTCAAGTAAGTTAACAAACTCATTTGTATGATTTTTACAAGTTATTACCATGTTTAAATATATTTCTTACAAGAACTCATGCATATGATGATTTATACCACTCTATTTTGTACATATTTAACTTTGAACCCTAGAAATGAAAACATGAGAAACCCTTGTTAGACCTAGTGGATTAATGATGTTTAAGGACCCATGACACCCTAAGAAGGTGTATGGTAGGATTAGACTAGTTTTGTGGTGATTGAAAGTGGTTTGGATGAAGTTTGAAACTAGGAAAATGATTTTGGAAAATATGCATATACCTACTGTTACTATTTTGAAAACGTGGGAGACTCAGGAACTCAAGGTTAATGTTTGACCAAAGATTTAGAAAATACTCTCCGATACGAAACTATAGCCGAAAACGGGGATAAAAACGAGTTAATAACGAAGGAGATATGATTTTCCGAATATTAAGAACGAAAAATACTTTCAAATATAGGTTCTGTCCCAAATCGCCAATTTCAGAAAACTCAGGGGTTTCCGGGTAACATTGGGTTAGATATTCAGAAAGTACTTTCAAAAACGAAACCGTGGCCGCTTGAATCACTAAAATCCGAGTTACGACGAAAAAGATATACTATTTTCAATTTTAACGACGAAAACTATTTTCTGAAAAATACCTTGCTGTCCCACGATTTTCATGGACTGTTTCGAGGCCTAAAACTTGATTTAGCCGTCCCGATTTATCAAAAATATATTAGTATGCCATCCCACGATTCCGGGGATATAAAGAGCGTAGAAAACGAGCTTATAACGAAAAAGATACAAGCGTTTGAACTTAGACGATTTTTACAAATTTCCATCAGCTTTTCTATTATTATTTTGCCGTAAAACTGTCTTTGCGAGACACCACTTTCTCGGCTGTTTTTCTTTATGATCGGATCAGTTTGAGTCCGAGCCGTAGTTTTATGAAATCAAGACCTTCCAACAAGCTTTTCAAATCAATTGGCTGTTCGTCGAATAGACTTATAACGAATAAACTACGACCTCATCTATATACCCGATAAACTAGATATATTTTGACAGCTTTTACTATAATGAAATTTTCTAAGTGTTGAACATAATACTTTCAAGTAACAACTATAAGAGTCGGTTTTCTTATCAATCGAGACCCGTATCGCCAAAGGTTAAATGACGCGACTTCTAGATATTGTTTCAAGGTTTTCAAAACGCCGAGCTTGACCATTAACACTTAACGTACGATATTTCACGACTAGTTTTACGAGGCCATATTGGACTTATTTTTCCTAAGTATGGAAACTATTATACTTTGACAATAACTAGTATTTCCAAGTTACGAGTGGTATAGGCATCATGTGCACGTGCATTCATTTCATTATGTCATGATCTAAGGTAGATCGTTATTACTCATATTAGGTTGCGGTTAGAGATCGTGCCTAAATTCAGTGTATCCACTTTTGTCGTCGTAGCTATCGCTCCAGGTGAGTCATAGCCCCTACTATTTTAACTTGTTTTATAACGGTTTTGGGGGAGAATACATGCTCGTTTCCATCTAAATGTATACTTGATTTAATTGATTTTTGCTACATGCTTAGTCAAACCTTTACTAGCTCCATTTACGAATTTCTTACTCATTCGAATGTAGTGTATATTCAATTGCATCACACTTAATCCTTTTTACCTTTGGACCTAAGCCTTTTCCACTATTATGCACACTTAACCGAATGAACCGGCTTTCCCACTATGTACATACATGACCAAATGAACTGGTCACATAACCGAATGTACGGGTAATACGACCGAATGAATTGGTCACATACCGAATGAATTGGTCACATACCGAATGAATTGGTCACGTAACCAAATGTATTGGTCAAACTACACTTATCATTGATTTTTGGTCCACATAATATTGCTGTTTCCCTACTTGATTGACCTATATGCTCATTGTAATACTGTGGTATTCCCCACTTGGCTGTGATGTCAAACGTAATACTGTGGTATTCCCCACTTGGCTGTGATGTCAAACGTAGTATTGTGGTATTCCCCACTTGGCTGTGATGTCAAACGTAGTATTGCTGTTTCCCTACTTGATTGACCTATATGTCCATTGTAATATTGTGGTATTCCCCACTTGGCTGTGATGTCAAACGTATTGTGGTATTCCCCACTTGGCTGTGATGTCAAACGTAATATTACTGTTCCCTTACTTGACTGAATTGAGATGCCTTTGCATCAACCTTATTACGGGTTTTCCCGCTTGACTGATTTATCATATGGCCTTATTGACTGAATTATTTATATAGCCGTTTTGCTATATTTGTTTGGGAATTTAAATTCAAGTATTACTTTTGTTCACGTAAACTTATTACTTTTGGCAGTGGGTTGTAAACACACAGGTTACAAGTCTCTTATGGCGGGACTTGTAACTGAGTGGATTTACGATGCCTTTGCTGGGCGATCTTTTCTCTATAGGCTTTATTTGTTAATCAAACTCTATGAACTCATCAACCTCGTGTTGACACTTTAGCATGTATTTTCAGGTTTTAACCAATGGCACGCTACAGGAGGTTTTGGCAGGGCATGGCATGGTCATAGAAGACTCTGATTATTTATATGGGGACCGTTTTAAACTACTTTTAAGGGCCTACTTCCGCACTACTTTTAACAATGTAAATTTAACATTTTTGACTTAACTATTTTATTCTAAATGATTGAAGTGAAAACCATTTTTGAACTTGTGTTGTAATACCAATTGAGTTACACCCCAGCTACTTGTATGCTTCCGCTGGACCCGATTCTGGGGGTGTGACAGATTGGTATCAGAGCTTTGGCTATAGCGAACTAAGTGTTTTTAAAACCTAGACTATAGCTACTTTTACGAAAAACTTAACCCTATGACCGTCACGTGCCTGCCTGCCAAGATGATGCCTCACTTGTGGTTTGTTGCTGACTTAGGTGATGAGATTTGTGTCTCATTATCTGGTATATTATACTCACTTATTCTAGTTGATTTCTATCATTGTCTTTCATATAAGCATGTTCATGTATCATATATGTCACCCTGTTATGTTTCTCCCTGCATAGTTTCATCATTCGACCTCGAGTTTGGTCACCTGCCTTAGTCTTTCTGAACGTCTTGGTATTGGGAAGGACATGGTATTAGTATAACTGAACTGAGTATTTCAAAATTCATGGAACCTCGGTGGAATATAGACTGGTCATCTATATTCAACCCGGGATAGTGAGATATAGGCTGACCACCTATGTCTGACTCAGAGATGAATTTTGCAACACTGAGAATGGTTATAATAAGATTATGTCTGGATTGAATTCTCAACTCATTTTTCAAAATGCTTCATTTACGTGTGTGTATACTCTCGTTGTCATAACATTCCTACTTTTCATCACTTCGTGAACCACCGATTGGAAGCATGTCAGCTAGTCCTTTTATTTCATGAACTTTCATATTCATGCACGATATACTCATATCACAGTATTTTCTTTTGTCACAATCTCATTTTGTCGCAGTTGTCACGGTCTCTTCCCTTCTCACCATCACTCACTACTACCAATATAGATAAGTGGACATTATCAATGACCTCCCTAGGAAAGACTTTCCATACCATCTATGAGGAGGATCCCTCGGTACAGTAAGACCATTCAAAACTCAACAGAAATCTCAAGATATCACAAAACTATTCTAACCACTATCACTGGTCTAATCACAAAAAAATTCCATCATCTGGAAAGTATTGGCTTAACTAAAGTATAAAGATTCGTTTCGATACGAGTGCTCACTAAGCAACGCCATGGAGATAAATCCAACCTTTTAACCGAGACTATAAATTGAACATGTCCTCACCAATAGACTTTATTCGAACGTGTTAGACACCTATGCCTTTGTGCAGACATACATACCTGACTATTTTATCCTCTTAATATTTTCACTTTTAAATGGATTTTTCTTCAAACTATAGTTATGCAAAACATATATCTTGTAAGAAATACTTTTCTAAGGCACTTATTTTGACAAACAAATTTCTTTTGGTTAATCTTTTACAAAACTACTAGATGCTAAGAAATTTTAAACATCGATCTTTGGTAAACCATATTATCCACCTTATGTTGAAAATTGTCCTATCTTGCATAACTATTAAACTTTGAAACATCAAGTAAAATGTTACTTGGAAAGCCGTTTGCTTAAATTTGTAAATTCGTTATTCAAGGAAGGTTTATGAACAAAACACACAATCTCAAAACAAACTTTGAAAATCAATCACTATAATACATCACTTATACCTTTAGGAGTTTGTAATTTGATGACCTATAACTTGGGGAAAATCTTAGTAATGGAGACTAAGCACCGTAGGTGGAGAAAGACCCAATTCATGACATTCCTGCGGAGGAATCCCAACCTTATCCTAATCTATTATTTTCAACAACACCCTTGACGGACCTAACCTTGTAAGCCTTTCAAAACAAGATTCATGATACCCATTTCAATTATTCCTAATAAAGGAATTTAATTCACCTCGACTCCTAGCGATTTCATTAAGATCTCTTTGGAACCACACCACCTATCATTTGTAGACCAATGGTCAGAATTTGAGATTGATTTAAACATAGGGAGATATGCCCAAATCGGGTGTGATTGACTCTAGAAATGGTTGGACTAACCATTTTCCATAAATCATATTCCTTTATAACCATAGTTACCACACGAGCCTAGAGACTATACCATTTAAAGCACTCTATGGTCGAAGTGCCCCTATCCATTGACGAATTGAAATTGGAAAATCCTAACTCACTAGTCTAGTAGGCATTCATGAAATAACCAATAGAAATCATGGACCGTTAGGTCAAACGGTTGAAGCGGAGTCGAATTCCTATCGTGGAAGTTCGCTGGAATTCTCAATTATTATCATCTTTTCACCAATATACTTCAAGAGACCAACCAAAACTGAACTTCGGGACGAAGTTCCTGTTAGAAGGGAAGACTGTCACAACTCGTAATTTCCGGTCATTTTCCAAACTTCGACAATTTACTATTCATCATTTACTATTCACCGATTACTATTCATCGTTTTACTATTCATCGTTTTTGAGGTCAATTTGACATTTCGAGAAACATTCGGAAATTTTACTATTCACTTGACACTATTCATTTCCGAGAGAAAACCACTATTCACGTGCATTACTCATTTCATCGTAAACTTAGTTTACGGGTATTCAAAATTCGCGTAACCGTATTGGTTCAGGAGCGAATTCATGCATTATCATTGGAACATCTCATACGGACTAGAAATAGTCTGCGTATTATCATTATGTCACTTGCATACTATTCCACTCGTAGGGTATTCAAATTATATTTTAATATAATTAACGAATTACGTATGTTTATTTTAAATAAACACTAATACGCGAATTATAAATGTGTCTAACATGTCCGACACTCCCGACTATTATCCCAATATATTTTTATAATCATTTTAATAATATAAAAATTATAATATTAATTTACCCGGTATTTTGGAAATTTATTTATTACGTATCGTACGTCTAACTTAATAACGACGGTTCTCACAAAAATTAAACAATAGTCACCCAAACTCTCCGTACCTGTACCCGACATATTTTTACAATTTTTACGACTTTATTACGTCCCAAATAACTTCAATAAAATTTATTTCTAACAAACTCGGTACCCGATTAAACCTAAAACTAACACAACATCATACTACCACTAACTTTCTAATTAAAATCCAAGACAAAAACCCCTTTTTCCCTCCTTTGTGAACCGCCCCCCTCCCCCCCCCCCCCTCCTAAGCCATTTCATGAGCCTAATTCAACAACCAAATTTAATGCCTACCAAACTTTTGTCCCAAGTATAAATTAAACTTTTCTTCCATTATTACCACAAAATCATTTTTCTCAAGGCAAGTAAACTTTTCTTCTCTCTTTTCTCTTGGGGTGAAATCGACCTAGGTGGTCAAGGATCAAGAACAACAAGTTTTACAAGATCTAGGTATAATCTAGTTCATATAGTCATCCTTGTTGGAGTTTTGAAATAAAAACTCAAGGATTAGTAGGTTTTTATCATCCAAACTTTCTAAACCTTCAAGTAAGTTAACAAACTCATTTGTATGATTTTTACAAGTTATTACCATGTTTAAATATATTTCTTACAAGAACTCATGCATATGATGATTTATACCACTCTATTTTGTACATATTTAACTTTGAACCCTAGAAATGAAAACATGAGAAACCCTTGTTAGACCTAGTGGATTAATGATGTTTAAGGACCCATGACACCCTAAGAAGGTGTATGGTAGGATTAGACTAGTTTTGTGGTGATTGAAAGTGGTTTGGATGAAGTTTGAAACTAGGAAAATGATTTTGGAAAATATGCATATACCTACTGTTACTATTTTGAAAACGTGGGAGACTCAGGAACTCAAGGTTAATGTTTGACCAAAGATTTAGAAAATACTCTCCGATACGAAACTATAGCCGAAAACAGGGATAAAAACGAGTTAATAACGAAGGAGATATGATTTTCCGAATATTAAGAACGAAAAATACTTTCAAATATAGGTTCTGTCCCAAATCGCCAATTTCAGAAAACTCAGGGGTTTCCGGGTAACATTGGGTTAGATATTCAGAAAGTACTTTCAAAAACGAAACCGTGGCCGCTTGAATCACTAAAATCCGAGTTACGACGAAAAAGATATACTATTTTCAATTTTAACGACGAAAACTATTTTCTGAAAAATACCTTGCTGTCCCACGATTTTCATGGACTGTTTCGAGGCCTAAAACTTGATTTAGCCGTCCCGATTTATCAAAAATATATTAGTATGCCATCCCACGATTCCGGGGATATAAAGAGCGTAGAAAACGAGCTTATAACGAAAAAGATACAAGCGTTTGAACTTAGACGATTTTTACAAATTTCCATCAGCTTTTCTATTATTATTTTGCCGTAAAACTGTCTTTGCGAGACACCACTTTCTCGGCTGTTTTTCTTTATGATCGGATCAGTTTGAGTCCGAGCCGTAGTTTTATGAAATCAAGACCTTCCAACAAGCTTTTCAAATCAATTGGCTGTTCGTCGAATAGACTTATAACGAATAAACTACGACCTCATCTATATACCCGATAAACTAGATATATTTTGACAGCTTTTACTATAATGAAATTTTCTAAGTGTTGAACATAATACTTTCAAGTAACAACTATAAGAGTCGGTTTTCTTATCAATCGAGACCCGTATCGCCAAAGGTTAAATGACGCGACTTCTAGATATTGTTTCAAGGTTTTCAAAACGCCGAGCTTGACCATTAACACTTAACGTACGATATTTCACGACTAGTTTTACGAGGCCATATTGGACTTATTTTTCCTAAGTATGGAAACTATTATACTTTGACAATAACTAGTATTTCCAAGTTACGAGTGGTATAGGCATCATGTGCACGTGCATTCATTTCATTATGTCATGATCTAAGGTAGATCGTTATTACTCATATTAGGTTGCGGTTAGAGATCGTGCCTAAATTCAGTGTATCCACTTTTGTCGTCGTAGCTATCGCTCCAGGTGAGTCATAGCCCCTACTATTATAACTTGTTTTATAACGGTTTTGGGGGAGAATACATGCTCATTTCCATCTAAATGTATACTTGATTTAATTGATTTTTGCTACATGCTTAGTCAAACCTTTACTAGCTCCATTTACGAATTTCTTACTCATTCGAATGTAGTGTATATTCAATTGCATCACACTTAATCCTTTTTACCTTTGGACCTAAGCCTTTTCCACTATTATGCACACTTAACCGAATGAACCGGCTTTCCCACTATGTACATACATGACCAAATGAACTGGTCACATAACCGAATGTACGGGTAATACGACCGAATGAATTGGTCACATACCGAATGAATTGGTCACATACCGAATGAATTGGTCACGTAACCAAATGTATTGGTCAAACTACACTTATCATTGATTTTTGGTCCACATAATATTGCTGTTTCCCTACTTGATTGACCTATATGCTCATTGTAATACTGTGGTATTCCCCACTTGGCTGTGATGTCAAACGTAATACTGTGGTATTCCCCACTTGGCTGTGATGTCAAACGTGTTGTGGTATTCCCCACTTGGCTGTGATGTCAAACGTAGTATTGTGGTATTCCCCACTTGGCTGTGATGTCAAACGTAGTATTGCTGTTTCCCTACTTGATTGACCTATATGTCCATTGTAATATTGTGGTATTCCCCACTTGGCTGTGATGTCAAACGTATTGTGGTATTCCCCACTTGGCTGTGATGTCAAACGTAATATTACTGTTCCCTTACTTGACTGAATTGAGATGCCTTTGCATCAACCTTATTACGGGTTTTCCCGCTTGACTGATTTATCATATGGCCTTATTGACTGAATTATTTATATAGCCGTTTTGCTATATTTGTTTGGGAATTTAAATTCAAGTATTACTTTTGTTCACGTAAACTTATTACTTTTGGCAGTGGGTTGTAAACACACAGGTTACAAGTCTCTTATGGCGGGACTTGTAACTGAGTGGATTTACGATGCCTTTGCTGGGCGATCTTTTCTCTATAGGCTTTATTTGTTAATCAAACTCTATGAACTCACCAACCTCGTGTTGACACTTTAGCATGTATTTTCAGGTTTTAACCAATGGCACGCTACAGGAGGTTTTGGCAGGGCATGGCATGGTCATAGAAGACTCTGATTATTTATATGGGGACCGTTTTAAACTACTTTTAAGGGCCTACTTCCGCACTACTTTTAACAATGTAAATTTAACATTTTTGACTTAACTATTTTATTCTAAATGATTGAAGTGAAAACCATTTTTGAACTTGTGTTGTAATACCAATTGAGTTACACCCCAGCTACTTGTATGCTTCCGCTGGACCCGATTCTGGGGGTGTGACATATTCACATCGTTGTTTTTACAGATGTCTGCTTATGAACTTTTGTAATTTTTTTTAAAGATGCATGATTATCTAGTAACTTTATAATATGTTTCTTTGCAGCTAAATGGCTGGTGATAACACCTTATATGTTGGCGAAGCGAGAAAAGGCTCCTACAAGGCGTTAGAGTTGAGCTAGGAAGTTCATTACAAAGTTATCAACAAGAGATATTGCATCATGTTGTAAGAATTAATATTAAGGTTTTTCATATTTTTAGAACTATGGTTGGGTGACATCGGAATTGGAAATTTCAAGTTTTGTTCAGCTTGACTCATTGGTTGATTTGATATTCTACTCCTCTTTTTTCATGTTCTTATATTTTAAGGAGAGATTTTGTTTTTATAAGTAATACGTGTGCTAAGAAAACCCATTCTAATAAGAAACACTTATGTGAACTTATTAATAAGTTTATAAACCTTTTAAAACTTCATTGTTTGGGTTCTCAACTCTTCACTTACTGACCACAATGTTTCTTCTTTATAAATATCAAGTTTATGCATAAGAAAATATATAAAAAAATATCATTTTCATTCTTAAATTGTTTGACTAAAAATACGTAAAATGAGTAATAGGAGTGAGCAAATGCATATGACATATTTTAGTATCTCTATCATTATTAATAGGAAAGTTGGTATACTCACACATAAACATTGTACAATCGTAATTTTTGTGAACTTATAGACCTCGAATATCAGTAAATAAAATTCTTAAAAAGCCCAAATTCTTAAAAAGCCCGTATATTACAAGTAACTATATGGGGATTTTAAAGATCACTTTTCTGTTGGACTTTGTGATTTTATGTGTCATATAGTTACTTTGAATCTGTTAATAGATCTCCTTTTAAGGAAGATACAAAGGAATTGTTCGGTGTAGCACTACTTGTAACATTATTTATGCCAATATTTGTTAAGATACAAATGACAAACCTTCAAAGGAATTAAGATCACCACATGGACTACTATAGGTTGCCGTTTCCAGAAAGGAAAAGATATTTGAAGGTTGTTATTTGTCATAAAGTTAGTAATATCTCAAAAAATACAACACATGTCTACAAAGAAGTACTTTTTTGTGCATTAAAGTGAAGGTTATTAGCAAAACGTTTTTTTAATCAATAAGGTAAGGTTGGTTAATGGTCACGGGAAACAAAACAAGATATTTCATGCATACAACACCATATTTGTTTCACTTTCCATGCGAACACCACCAAAATATTTTATACTCATTACTTTGTACACCCAACTTGACCCCTATCTATCATCGCAGAAGTTGTTCCTTGGAAAGATATGGTTTTCAGGATTATCCATTGAAGGGAAGAGATAGAAAAGTCATATGAAACAAGATCACTATGGCGCATGTATATAGGTTTTTAGATAATCATATTTAACGCACTATTTTTATAACAAAAGTGTCCGAGGTCAATCCAATCTAACAGGAACCATTTTGACCCTGATGGAAACATGTCGAAACAGTCTGTCATTGTAAGGATTTTTATAGTTATACAGCGACAATAGATGCTAATGAAAATGAGCGTGGTTTAGACATTCGAGTGGCCTTCATACTTCATTCAATCATGCTTTACTGAGTTATGTTTCGACCTTTTTATCAAGTGATGAGTGTGATACATTATTATTTTATAATTTATAGTTTGCACAACAATTTTCGGATCATCTTGGTTTCGTTACAGTCACGGTGACGTTGTCTATGTCAAGAGAGAAATTCCCGTGTATATGAAGGTAAAGTTGTTTGTACATGTAACTATTGACAATATTTGTTTAAGGGTAAGCCAATGGTTGCTATCAGAATGGCATAATTGTACGTGGCCGCCCTTGGAAATATTTTCTACTCGTGTTGATGCATTGTGAATACATAGGACTGGTAAAAGATCAGAATTGACGTGGTTGCTAATTGTGAGGAAACAATGAACTCCTTTTTGTAGATGGTGCATTTTGTCGCTTTTTTAAGTATGAACATTTATTACACACATATTTACAAGTATTGTATTTTATACTATCATTCACTTATAATATTATGTTACAAGAAAATTTCATATTGTTTACGTTCGTTGTTCGTTGTTCTTTGTTACTTTGTTCACGTAGTAAATTTTTTTATGCAAAAACCCTCTAAAATCCCGTGAATTCCACGGGTCTATAAGCTAGTCATTATATATTCACTACTTTATATTGGTTTTTTATTTAAACTTACCAATATATTACGGAGTAACTAGTCTTTCTTATCTTTGTTGTCCACATGGTAGCCTTACAACATTTACGTTAACATTTGAAAGAAACTTTCATATTACTGTATTATTATTAGGTATAGTCGCATATAAGCTTAATTGAGATCTTAATTACTTTGATACAAGTTTAGCCGTTTGTAGAATGTCTTATTTTTACTTCGATTGTGTTTACTTTTTGTGTTTTTTAGAAGTGATAACAAAATACAAGCCGAGTTGATTTTATTTAAACTGAATATGATGGGACTGTGTTATAAGATGGTTCTCATTTTATTATACATCGCGACTTTAGTTAACCCAATCAGATTTATTGGGGGCCTTTCCCCTCACTATTTACATGGTGGCTCCTCCCCTGAGTACATATTTGAGAATGATTCTACTAGTTTAGCCATTATGTTGAATTAAATTGGCTAAATAAAATTAAAATACATTTTTTATTGCGTTTAATTAAATCGGCCCGACCTGGCTTGACCCATTTTTAATTTTATTTAAAAAAAAATTAACCCGATGTCGAATCATTCTCATCGCCCGTTGCCCTCTTCGATTAGATTTCCTGGCTCCGCTTATGTATGTACTGGTCTCAAGTTGGGATTGGACAAATTATTAGTTTTATCGAGGTTATTAATTTATCGAGTATTAATGTATAGATGTTTTATTGTAATTGGATGGACGAATGTCAGGAGTAGATCAAACATTGTACAACGCGGCTACCTTTATCATATTGATGGGGACGCCTCTTCAAATTTACTCTCAACTTTCACATGGGAAATTTTGGGTTCTAATAAAGAATCATTTTTGGTCAAATCTATAATTATGAGAGTTGACTATGACTAAATTTTAACGCAAGTGCCGGACATACGTAACAAAAAACAATGAGGTTATGTTCAGTGAAACGAGCTAAAGCTAATAGACAGATTTTTTTTTTTTTTTTTTTCCTCATAAAGTTGTTTAGCAAAATAATTATAGATGAAATTAGTCAAATTACTATTACGAATCACCTTAAAATACATCAAATAATTACGTTCACATTCACATGTATCTAAGTACAATTGAACTAAATTTAAGCCCCTATTTATAAGCTCGTTTGAATCGGTTTGAGCTTATGAAGGTTTCTTCCATAAACTTATATGCTGAAACGGAAGTTATTTTAAAAACTAGCTTATATTAATTGATCTAGCTTTTACAAGCTCTCATAAACCCGTAGCAAAACACAACATTAATCTTGAGAGAGAAAAATCTTTTGCAAACGTAGTACTATCTCCGTCCCAAAATATAAGTCTAATTTGACTTTTTCAATCGAACTTTGACCTTAAATATTTTTCTTTGTATTATATATCACTTGATGAAAATTATACCAAATGAAAATACTTTTCAAACACTATTCATTTATATATTTTGCATCAAGTATTATATAATACAATAAAAAATATTTAAGGTCAAAGTTCGAATAAAAAAGTCAAACTGGACTTATATTTTGGGACGGAGGGAGTAACATATTCGTAAGAGTTTGACAATTTAATGGTCTTAGTTTTTTCGTGCAGGTAGTGAACGACATCAGCTTCCCGCATCCTACCAAAAAAATACTTTTTTTTAATTGATAAGGTGAAATATATTACTCCATACCAAAATATATACATTACATGTATCTTTTAAAGACGATCTCCACAGCATTACCTTACTTGCCTATCACCATTAACCTGAACTCTACCATATTTAACCAGAAAACTCTTATCGATATCTATAAATTCTAGACTACATTTCCTCTTTGCAAGATTATTATAGAAACCAAATACAGCTCCATCCTCACATATGGTGTTGATACAAAAGTTGGCTATTCCTGATTATGGGATCTTGCTCTCGTACCAATTCGAGGAATACGCTTTTGATGACAAGGTCGTCAACGTAGACCTCCAAGTTGCGGCCTACTTGTTTTTCGAAAGCTGTGTCCACCAGTCGTTGGTATGTCGCTCCTGCGTTCTTCAGGCCAAAAGGCATTTTTGTGTAGCAGTACACTCCTTGACTAGTGTGAAAAGCCGTTTTTTCTTCATCTTCAACTGCCATCTGGATTTGATGATACCCTTTATATGCATCTAGGAAGCATTTGAAAGGGTATCCGCACAGGGATTCTACCTTCCAGTCTATCTCTGGCAGTGGATAGCAGTCCTGTGGACATGCTTTGTTGAGATCCGTGAAGTCCACGCACATTCTCCAACTGCCATCGCTCTTCTTTACCATAACTGGGTTAGAAAGCCAGTCATGGTAGTATACTTCGCGCATGATGCATGCGTCTACGAGCTTATGTACTTCTTCCAGAATAGGCTTTGCGCGATCTGGGGCCTGACCGCGCTTCTTTTGTCGTATTGGGGGATATCCTTGTCGGATTTGTAGCTTATGCTCTGTGATAGAGCGCGGTACTCCAGTCATATGTTTTGGTTCCCATGCAAAGATGTCTAGGTTCTTTTGCAAGAGTGCGCATACGGCTGCTTTACCTTTGTCAGATAAAGATCCCCCAATCGAAACTTGTTGTTCCGGGTAATCGGGATGAATAACGACTTTTAGATTTGGCGTTTTCTCTGTGCGCTGTTCTGGAATAGTCTCTGCTTCGGTTGTTACCGCATTGCATTCTCTTGGTGGTACTGTTGTGTTATAGAGAGTGACAACTCCTCCTTCCACTGGAAACTTAAGCATTTCGTGCGCTGTGGATGGTACAACGCGCATGGATGATATTCCCGGTCTCCCAATGATACCATTGTATGGTGAAGGGGATTTTATTACCATAAAGTTTATCCATGTTGCGGTTGAGTGTTGTTCATCTCCTACGACCACCAACAAGTGTAACTGCCCCATGTGCCAATCTTTTCTCCTGTGAATCCTGTTAATGACGTTGTTGCTGGTATCAATTGACTTTGGATTTCAGGTCGCAGTCTTTTGAAACAGTACTCGTACAGGATATCTGCGGATGCTCCTCCGTCAATGTACATGCGGTGGATATCATGTCCTCCCGTATGTATTTCAATAGTTAGAGGCTCCACGACTGCGTTGTCCGCAGCTAGAGTAAGGAAATATATCTCTTTTTCTGGAGAGAATTTTTGGCTGACTTTTTGTTTTATCTTGCGCTGCCATGATTGTATCATGTATATGGTATCAGCTTTTTCTTTGGGGGGCTCTTTCTTACCTCCGCCCCTTTGTTTGTCTTTCCCTTCTTTGATATTTTTTACAAGGTGGTCCATTCTGCCTTCTCTTACTAACTTTTCAATTAATTGTTTTAGCTAGACGCACTCATTAGTTGTATGGCCTTTTTGACCATGGTACTCACAGTATTCGTTTCCTATGCGCTTTTCCTCTGCAGTGCGCATTGGTGGCGGTTTTGGGAATTTGCGCCCTCTGTTACAAATATTTCCCTTGGGATTTTTGTAAGAGGGGTATATTTGTCATTGTCCCTTCCATTGCGGTAATTCCTGCTGCGGTTGTCATTCTGATCATTGGATTGTCTCCGAGGCTGCTCTTGCTGCCTATAGTTCGAATAACCCTTTTTACTGTCCGCAGCGGCTGCCTCTCCTTGTATAAAGGATCTAGTGCGCTTTGTTAGCTCATCAAAAGTTTGTGGAACTTTGTTGTTTAGCTTCCGGATGAGTTCTGGGTTATTAATCCCATTCATGAACCCTGAAATTTTTAGGATTTCAGGACACGCTTTAACTTGTATGCACTCATCCTTGAAGCGTTCCATGAAAGCGTTGGTTGAGTCTCCTTGGCGCTGTTTCACTCTTGCTAGCTCAACAGGGTTTTTAGCGCACTTCTTTCGCTGGGTGAAGTTGAGACGGAATGCTTTCCGTAATTCCTCGAACCCACCGATGCTCCTACGTGGGAGTTTGCTAAACCATGTGCGCGCGTTCCCTACTAACGTAGAATTGAACATGTGGCACCACACTGGCTGTGGCCAGTTTTCGATGGTGGCGGCTGATTCGAAAATTTTTAGGTGATCATTCGGATCACCTGTTCCATCATATGCTTTTACGTTAGCAGGCATGCGCCTACGTTTGCGATCTGAGTAATCGCTGATGCGCCGTGTAAACGCGTCAACCTTCTGGCGACGCCATGGGAGAGACATATCTTTGTTCTCTTCCTCGCGACGCCTCCCTCTTGACTTCCAGTGTCCTGTCTCTCTATCCTCGTTGTCGGAGGAGTCACTGGAAGAAGGGTAGTCTCTTCTTCGGCGCTTGCGCCAACTTCTTTCAGAGGAAGAGCTTGAGGGATCTCTGCTTGGGGATCTTCTTCTTCCCAATCTGTCTTGGATCCTCTTACTTCCAGGTTTGGAGGATCCTTGGCTTGGCGAATGTTGAGGTCCCAATCGGTCTTGTACCCCGCGACTGCCAAGTCTGGAGTGAACATTAGTGCGCCTTTCACTATCTTCTGAGTATTGTGACTCAGATGTCGTACCTAGCCTATCATGGATAGTGGTATGTTCTGCGCGTCTTCTTCGTGGGTGGCGCAGTGGTGATGGTTCGCGTTCAGGACCAAAATTCAATCGAGCTTGTAGGCTCGTGCTTGCCCTTTTCCTAGCTTCTTCCTGCATGAGGGCGGTCAAGGCTTCATAGTTTTGGGATACAAAGTTTCCCAAAGTGAGATTGGGTGTGTCCTCGGTTGTTGCAAGAGTGCCTGTCTCAGTATTCGGCACCCTATCCCGGTTAGGCGCATCTGGTGGCACAGTGTTGTTCACTGCGGGAATGGTTTGGTGAGGAGTGGTGAAAAGAGTGCGCTGAAGTTCCTCAGCGCTTGGGACCACTGGGATGATTTGGGTAGTCCTTACTGGTAGTTCTACCTCTGGAAGAGGTTGGGTTGTTCCCGCCTCTTGGTGGCCAGGTGCGCTGGAGGTCGGATCTTGTTGATTCCTCCTCTGATGGTCACGTTTTTCCGATTGCGGAGTCCGCTGGCTTGAATTCTTATTCTTTGTCATCCTAGTCTTTAGTTATTAGTAGGGTCCCACGGATGGCGCCACTTGTTGATACAAAAGTTGGGCGTTCCTGATTATGGGATCTTGCTCTTGTACCAATTCGCTTCTTAGTACTTGTTACCTGCGCACTAAGAAAATAAACGACACCGTTAGGCTTATCGAGGGATTGTCTCCCCCGATTAGACTCCGGCGTGAGAGTAAGTAATCGATTTAGGGTTCTCGTTAAGAGTTAGGGTTTTGTATATCGTACCTTTGAATGAGAGATGTCATTCCTTATATAGGGGCTGAAACCGCGTAGGTTTCTTGCTCCTTACTCTTCGCACTCGTGGTGCTTATCGGGGTAAGGATATCTATTCCGTAAATAGAAGATCCTTATCACATGCCCAGTTGGTTTAGTTGGGCTTTGGGCTTCGTGAGCCCAAGCCGTTATTATTATGGCCCGTCATTCGTTATGATAGCCCACTCATGGTGGGTTTGGGCCGAGTAATGTTTATCATTTGGGCTCATGGCCCATATATAGACTATACGTCATCATATGGCATCAAAATATTATCACTAGAGGCACGTATCACCATTATAAAGTTAGGAGTATAATTAGAAATAAAATATTGGAAGTTATAACATTTTACTTTATATAATTCATTTTCTTTACTCAACGAGGTTAGCATAAACACAACTCTTAACACCTCATTGGTCCACTTGGGTCATGTCACAAATTTTTGGAGAAGTATGTTAGGTTCAACATGTATGTTACACTAACATCAAGGTACGAGTAACCACTATATAAACCTATCTAGACACGTTTGTGTCTAAATTTCTAGAGCTAGAGGAAGTTTAGTATGACGGGGTTTAACCTACATGATAAGTGAAATGCATGTCAGTATTGGAATATAGGCTAGGGTGACGGTAATTTTATTTATCTTCAATAAGGTTAGCCTTACTGCCAATTGAGATCACAAGTCAGGACAACCAAATAGTCCTACATATTCTTTACCCGAAAAAAAATGTACCTAAAGTTATGCCGTTATTTGTCATTTTTTTACAGTTTAGTGTTTTAGCCCAATAGTTCTAAATATAGACATGTTTATGAAATGTTGTTCATTTTAACAATGCAAAGTTAACTAACAAAAGCCTAACATTATCTTGAAAACTCACTTTGATATAAATATGACTCACAATTAATGGGCGGTCACCATCAGTTGTTGATCTTGGCTAATAGTACCCTTGGTACGAAAATTTTGACTTAATTTGTTTAGTGTGGTCCACCGTGATACAACAATAGTGATTATATGTGATCGAAAGAAATTTTTGAATTAGTAGTTTGAGATTGCTTATCAAAACTACATTTCTGCTTTGTTTATGTTTGGTTGAAATAAGTTGTTTGAAGGTGTTTATACCAAACAATTTGTTTAAAAAGAAATTATCCCAAACACTCCATATGATCAGAAGATCGCAGCTATTGCATATTTATTTTGTTTTGAGTGGATTTGTTGGTTTAGGAATAACATGTAAACAACAAAACAAAAATAGATCAATTATATGCCCAATTGCCCATTCACTCAAACAAGGGGCTTTATGTATAACAAACATACCATAGAATCATCTTCATCTTTTACCCATGTAGTACCAAAGTGAATCAATAACCTGTTTCAAAAAAGTACCAAATTGATAGGGGTGTTTGGGTAAGTCTAAATTCATTTACGAGGTGTTTAGCGTTTTTGAAGTGCTTATCAGTGTACTCACTAAAATACAATAGCCGTATCCAAACACTAGTTTAATTAAGGCTTAATAAAAGGCATTTCCATAGAGTTTTAAGCTCTTTGTGATGACTGATGAGCTAAGACACGCACCTTACATAATTAACTTACCAACTTTTATTATATTAATGCATCAAAGCATAATCTTTAAATAATGTTTGAATTTGATTGTTGTATATTTCAAATAGCTAGGAGAGTAGGAATTCTTTTGCAAGCTGGTCCAAAACATATATAAAGCTTATTGTGTTACGCAAAGTCACAAACCATTAGAAAGAGAGATTATTTGTGTTTTCATGGAAAACGCAGTTGTAAAGAAAACGGGTTGAGACCAGTTCATTGAAAACGCATAATATGTTCTGTAAATGCAATCCCTGTATCCCTTAACAACCAATCTGAAACACCCATATAGAGCTGAAATTGCTGGTTAGTGGAAAATTAGTCGGTATCATAGGCTTAGGAAGAATCGACTCAGCAATCGCTAAGAGAATGGAGGCGTTTGGTTGTCCAATTAGTTACTACTCCAGATCACAGAAACCAAATTCATCTTACAGGTACTGCAAATTCGTATCGCAAGTCATGATCTGCCTCGTTTCAACTCTTCCAGGTAAATACAGCAAAAATTTCTAGGATCGGCCATCGACCATTATATAGTTCAAAATCACAAGCCCTTTAGTTACTATATATGACTGATCGCATCCAGTTCCTGAAACACCATAAACCTAAGAAAGACACAAATGGTTGTAAATCACAAGCCCTTAGTTACCTCAACTTGTTCGAAAGTATATAATATATAAAAAATCTAGTATTGCTCTTATATCTATGGGATTATAAATATTAACCACACATAGGCTGGAATCATTATATAGCGACATGTGCTTTTAGCGTATGGCTTGCATTGTTAGTTTTAGAATAAATGAGCTGAGATTCGTTTTTGTAGCAAATCATCGTGAAGCAAAATTACGCGAAAAAAATAAAGAAATAATTAGATGAGTAAATTGGAAGCATGTTATTTTATTAAACAGTTTGGCCATCTACGATACTAGTGTCTAGTGATAAGGTACAAATATCCAACAACCATTATACCCAAATAGTGGAGAAGATCACAAATGCATCAGATAAACATGAACTCTGTAAAGAAGCTTAAAGTCTTACAAAAAATGTTATGTAGCAGCACCATAATGACTGACAACATCCAGAACTAGGAGGGGTGTCAAAAATTCAGACCCGACCCAAACCTGAATAAGCCTATTCGGGTCGGGTTACTCGGGTCAAAAATTGTATTCGGGTCAACCCGAGTAACCCGGATACTTAATAGGGTCGGCTATCGGGTTGAAAGGGTTTGGCATTAACTCGAGTTCGGGTCGACCCGATTGACCCGAATAATTTTTTTTTTTTTTTTTTTTTTTTTTTTTTTCTACTTTTTGTAATGATTTTTTATAAAATATCTATACAAATGAGTTCAAATAGGAAATTTTATTAAATTTTACTCATATTCGGGTTGACATGAACCCGAATGGACCCGGCCCGAGTTTACCCGGCCCAAATTGACCCGAACCCGACTAACCCGAATTCAAATAGGGTCAGTTTGGGTATGTTATTTTTAACCCCGACCCGACCCAAATTGACCCAAACCCCACCAACCCGATTAACACCCCTTGACCAGAACCATACCAACAGTGGCGAGGTAATAAGATTTTCAACCTAAAGAACCCCTTTATTAGCCTTTATCCCGATGCCTGACAAACCTAACTGTAACCCATAATCAACAGCCACACGCATATGTCATCACATAAACAAACCACAGCACCAAAGCTTAACTAAAATGTTAACCTTAATGGCCTCGATAGCATATTCAACCTGAACAATCGGACTTCAGGAGAGAAGGTGTTGACACACCGATTATACTAGCACATGTATCGTATCATTTTACAAAGAATACATCATGTCTATTTGTAACTTGTTATGATATCCACAATATGTTCCTATGGTTAACAATTCATTCATCATAACACTTGTCAAAAGGATGAAAAATTGCGCTTCCTGGGTTCCCATATAAGATCAAAAAAAGAAGTAAAAGGAAAAAGACACTAACATTAATCGAGATACAAAAAATATACATTGATAGATCACTAAACCATAGCGTTTGTTGAATACAAAAGTTAATTCTCGATACTAGTCCTAATTAGATACCGCAAGTAGCTACTCATGTTATGGATAGTTGATAGTCATAATTTGTTGGATCATAGGTTAATGATGTTGGAAGTTTCATATCCGAGATGAACCTCTTGAGAAAAATAGCCGTGCCTACAACTGCAGACACAAGATTTGCACAGAGGATTGGTAACTTGGCCCATTGGAGGCTGGGAGGGAAGAATCGCACAACCATAATGGAGAAAGATGCAACGACAAACAAAGATATGGGGGGAAGTGAATATCATTGTAGTGTTTGTTTGATTCATAACAACATACTTGCTTCCACAAAAAGTAGCATCCAACTATGAAGAGGACAAGGTGTAGAGATAATGGAAAGAAAATCCAAGTGCCGAGCGAAAAACTAAATATAGTTGCAACCCCCATGGAGTATATCTCAAGCATTAAGTCTTAGAATATAAGAATCATGACAATCATATAAACAGGTAAACACATATGCGGAAGCGTAAGAACATCTATAACACATAAGAGATTAACATAAATTAAATAGGAACGTACCGTGGTGATTCTAGCCCGAACAAGAATCAAAAGCAATTGTCTTTAACAATATGAAGAACCCTAATTAGGGTTTGAATTAGGGATCTATGAATAACCCCTTACCGTTTTGTTATTCGATCCAAGATGTAAACAAAAGTATGTTTACACCACGTTCTTGTACACACGTACTAATAGCGAATTAAAGTTAATGCTAGTTAAAATATACACAAAACAATATTTGTTTATTGAAAACAAAACCAGTCGACCTGTAAAGCAAATCACCAAACTCTTTTGTGTTGTTGTTTTAGTCGAACACAGTAAACCAAAAGAATAGAAAATCCCTTTTAATTATTCATGCACATGCATGATATAAATATCATACATGTATTCTGTGATCATGCGTATCAACAAAGTCAAAGAGAAAAACAAGAGTTTTTAATTTAACGTGCGTACAAGAGTATGCAAAATAAAACCTTGAATTTGCTTTTATAGGATACAAAACTTAGGGAACAAGTTAAGGGTTCTCTATTTTTTATCCATGGTCCTTATCTTTGTATGTTAGTCAATTTTCACCAATTACTAACATTCTTTATTTGTTTTGTGTAATTAATAATTAAATATAACTATTTATATTAAATTATTAAACTTTAATTCTCATACGTAAAGTGTGCAATTCCGTGGTCTCGAGTTCGATTCTAGACATATACGTATTAATATTTATCCACAACTCTAACAGCTCCCACTTGGATATCTATTAATAATATAATGACATTGGTTAGCGTCTAGCAACACGCCAATGCCCCTAGTTCAACTTGAGGAAGGTCTCCTGGAAAAACCTTTAATGATTCATCATTATTATCATCCTTTTGTTTCTAATACCACGTTAATAAAGATATGGATCTTAGTCATTCTTTAATTAACAATTCTGTTTCTCGTTGTTTATGATTGAGCAAGATTACCAAAACATCTGAACGTATTCCAGATAGACTTTGGGCGTGCGCACGCAAACATCTTGACAACCCTACGAGGGGCCCAGCAGTATTAAGCTTCAAAACGAATTTGAAGGAACAAATTCTTTCTTGACTACAAGAATAACCCATGGACTTTGCAACACTTCTGAAAACAACCCTTATAACTCCCTGTTACGGTGAGCGGTAGATTGCTTCACAAAAATGCACTACATCCATGACACTTATCTGGTATCTCAAGTCTAAGGATAACAAATTCATGATTTACTCACTGACAAGATCCATAAAGTAAAATCATGCAGTTGGGATAAGTCCTATATTCAATTCATTGAATATCATGTGAAATTGGTATGTCAACGCATCAATATACTTTCAAGTATATTCTTAACCAATACTCAGATTTGTCTTAGTTTAATGATATTCCCATATCATTAATCGACAATGGACAGTTTAGAATAACATAAGTTATTCATGGATTTAAACATGCAAATATAGGACACAATTTATTATTAATGAAAACAAACGTACTAAGTACTTTAATTCATTTATAAATAATAATTGCATAATGTCCTTTATCCAAATACCAAAATAGATCAATGCATGATAATTCTAGTTAATGAATTATGCCTCAAGTCTTGTCAATCATACTTGTTGACAAGGCATAAATCAACTAACTTTGATCTATCATAATTTTGAGAATACTTCTTTCAAGAATTCAATAAGTAAAATTCTTGTATGTGTATATCCAACTATCTTGATATAGCCACATAATTTTTTCATAAATGGTGTGATATCCTCAATCACCAACTTATGATAATCAAACTTTCAAACCTTTTAAAGTTTAAAGTATTCTAATTCTTTAATGTTTAATGCAACTATGCTCTTAGTTGAGCATAACTAGTTCTCATGATATCCTTCATGACTAGTTATTGAGTGTCATCTCAATTAAACCAGCATCATTTTATATATACCAAAATATGCTCTTTTAAAATTTCCGTAAACTTAATATCCATTGTGTAATGTTTAGGAGCTATTCCAGGTTGAGGATCATTATTCTAATTTCAAACATTTTCCATTAGAATATCTATTACACAAGTTATATTATAACTTTTAATTGGATATTAAATATTGTCAAATCATTATGCACTTAAGCATGATACAACAATAATACAATGCACATGAAAATCCTTCAGTCAAACTTAGATTTTATTCATGTTTGATCCTTATAAATATGTATATCCATTTAGTCATCCAAATAATATATCATATTCTTTTTAGAATTTATTTACCGCACTTGTTCATTCAATAATAAACTTTAGTTTCTAGGTTGTATGTTTTATTTCCTAAATCTTTCAAGTAAAGTTTCATTCCAAATTAAGTCTAACCATTTACTTATATGGAATGTTACTCTACAATATATATGATTTAGTAAATCAAACATAATACTCCCACTAGCTTTCAGGAATACTTAGAAATTATCTTATTTCAATTATAAATCAATTCATGGATATAATAATTAAACATAAGATTAATCTCTTAGATGCATGCATTTATCCATTCATGGATTATTGCACTTTGTACACTTCCAAAGATTTGCATGAATTCATAAACTCCTTTTTGATTACTTATCGTCCTCGCTCAAGTAATTATTCAAGAAAGAGTTTTTGATATTCCATTGTCAAATTTCACATTCATGTAAATATGACAATTACCATCTTTATATCTTTAATGTACTTAAGAAAGAGTATTCAATCATAGTTAATTGCTTAAGTATGATTAATAATCTTGTCATAAGATATTCATTAAGATATGTGTACAATCTTGTCCATATGATTTCTACTCAAAGATTTAACCACTAGGGTTACATTATCTTTGAATAAACTCATCATCATTCTCCAACTATTAAGAATTAAGATAAACCAAATTTTTTTATAAATTTGAATATCTTTATGAACTGCATCTTTAACATTCATAATATGAGTAATTCACCAAATTCATTATTTTGGTAATACTACATCATATAATCGTCAGTATATTCATTAAATATATGAGATATCCAAGTGGATCTATGAATGATAATTCCATCATCTTGAGGTTTATCATTTACATGTTAAGCCTCATCATGATTTTAACTAGTGTGGTTTTAGAAGATTATGTATCTTGTAATTCTATCTTTTCAAGATAGAATACTCCCACTTGCCTTTAGCATTATATAGAATATAAGTACTTAGCAATTAGAGCAACAATCCAGCGTTCTCTTTTAGGACATTACAAATACACATTGATAGTTCCTGATATTCTTTTGTTAACAACCTTCTTATAAGTAGCTTAACAAATTCAGAACTTCAATTTAAGACTTAATGTGATTCATCACATTTCATAATTCAATAACGTCTTATTAATCTTCTAGGAGTCTAATTGAGTATATTCAAGCCATACTCAATTTCTAACCTTGATAACTTTTGGAAGAAAAGAAGATGTAGTTATCTTCAATCAAACAATCTTACAAGAGTTTGATTCCCTAACTGAACATACTATCCTAATGTGGTACTTCAATTAGAAATAATATTGTAAGAAGATCTAACAATATATATAAGATAACCATATATCTTTTAGCTTGTCTATTTACCAACTAAATCAACTTAATGGTGTAATAGTATTTTCAAGCTAACTGCATGCTTTATAACAAGTACTTTTAAATCAAGTCACTTCATGTTTATGTCGCATTTAAACATAAACGTGTTATAATCCCACTATTCGTTATTAATCATTGATTAACTCAATGACTTCTTGTATATGTCTTAATTAAAAGACCATAACAAGCTAACGTCTTACTTAATTATAAGTCTTGTAATACTTAGAAGACTTCATATTTATAACTATACAATAAAGTATAAACATGTATAATTAAAGTAATCATGAACACCATCATTTGGTTTCAATAATATTTTCAAGTTAACACACTACTTTATTTATTTATGTCATTCTAAGAATACATAATTATTGAAGTAGTATTATATTACTTCATGCATTTATGTCATTCCATAAATATTAAAGCTGAAGTAGTATTTTTATTTGACACATATGTTCTAATAGATGTCTAATTTAGAAACAGTAAATTATCCATGTTGGTCTCACGCATACATGGAAATTCACCTTGTTGTTAATATTTAGCCTGCGTCTCACGTTTACTAAATTTCAACACCAAGTGTTTCTAAGATTATATGTATTAATCTAATTAGAATTATAATCTCTTACTTGCAGTTAAGAGAATCCTTTAAATCATATTCTTATGTGTTGTACTTTGCACATAATGAAGATTTCTCCCACTTGTGCATGGTATAACACCATGTACCACATAAACAACACGCACGCGTTTGTGAATGTGAACAATATGATTTGTGTCATTAACATAACTTAGTAGATATAGAGTTTACTCAGTCAATCAAGGAAACGTACATGACTATTCTTGAAAATATTAGTGTCTATATTTGGAAAGTAATTACCTTGAGATATTCAAAAGATAATCTAAGTTACAATCAAGACAATAAGTCTTGTAACTCCCACTGAATTAGAGAACATAATAATAATCCCTTATTCATTCATAAGAACACAATACTCCCACTGAATTTGACAACATTGTAAATGTTTCATTAATCAGTGAAAGGAAATAGTGTACTTGTTTACTTTCCTACACCTTTTAAGAAAACTCATTCAAACAATTATATAGGTTATAAAAGGATGTAATCTACTACATAAATGTGATTCATCACATTCCAAACTATTAACTTGAAAAAACTGGGCATGCAATTTCTTCCTTTATAGATTTACCATTCCAACAATTGTATGTAGTATCTGTCAATGGTCAAACCAAACAACTAGATAAAGTAATCTAATTTGTCTTTTACCATTATGCAGTAATCAGTCTAGCTTCTAATTTAATAACTCATAAGGTGCATATACTCTTACTATTAAAGTTTGCTATGAGTTATGTATTTAGAATTTAGACAATTCTAATCATCCTATTATACATTTCTCATTCATGAAAAGGAATAGGATTTAAGTCTCACACTTCTCGTAATGGAAAGAAGACTATATTTATTCTTTTTGTAAATATTGACTCTAACCAAAAACCCAAACGGGTGTAGATCAATTAAAAGAATAACTTACGTTTACGGTTTTGAGTTGCATTAATACATTTAAAGAATTTACAAAATTCAATTTTAGTATTTTCGATAATTTATATTTTCAAGAAAATATAATACCCAAGGATATATTCATATAACCAACATATTTTCTTGAAAATCTAGGATCCAACTTTACATAGATTCCACCACATCAGTTGATCTGCTAGTGGTGAAAGTATAAAAGATGGTAATCTGTCGAACAATAATTGGCAAACACTTTTCCAATTCCTAGATCATTATGGGATTTACATCAAATTGATTCATCAATTTGTCATGTAAGCATGTTTCATCCCATCTCATGCCTTAAGCTCTAGGTCTCACGCATCAACTTAATTAAGTCGTCTAACTTAGAAACTGCAAATTCTCCATGTGTGGTCTCACGCACACTCGGAAATTTACCTTGTCATTAAAATTTAGCCTGCATCTCACGTTTACTAAATAAAAACTTCAAGTGTTTCTTATAGTTAGATGGCATGTAACTTAAATTTTAGGGTATAAATTTTTGATGTGAAAATCAAAACATGTATAAAGATGCATGCACTTATCTTTATAACATAAGTTAAAAAAAACTTTTAATTTACCAATTCGTGAAATTAATACACAAAGTTTTACTTGAGGTTTAAGCCAAAACCCTAAGATGACTTTCTACAATATATGATTTTAGAAGTAATTCGTTTAAGACATATTCAAGATTGTGATAACCAAGGCAGACTCTAAGGCTCTTTTCTAAGCCTTCAAATCACGGTTATGAATATCATCTTAAAAGACTTAATTTTAAAAGCATATTTGCACAAAACATCATTCAAGCAAAAGTTTATGGATTCAATCTCAAAATAGTAATAAAGTTTGAATTTTGCTAGTCTCGCCTGGGAGCTGATTACCGTGCGAATCGGACCACGATTGGCAATAAGACCTTGCAAGATTCTTACTTTATCACTTAGGGTTTCACCATTATTAGTTCGTATTATTTTCTTTGTGAAAAATTACCCTTTTATTGCTTACAAACATGTCCAACAATCAAACAATAAAACAAGTAATAAAGACAAATCAAAACAACTAATAACATAACAATTATAAAGGTGAAACAATTAGCCACATGCAATCTTTTTAGAAAAGATCCTAACAAAATCAATTCTAGGTTTTTATATGCATATAATTAACTAAGGCCTTCACCTCTTGATGGAAGTGAGCCACATACATTGACAAGTCAATTGCGTAGGCCAAAGCTAATCACATACCACATAGCACATAATTGATTTTAATAATTATGGGGTCTTCCCCAATATTAGATCTATCTAAACATGTGAAAAGCTTAACAATTAATAAACAATAATAACCCATGACTAACATGCATGTTTCGTCACGGATCAAAGCATAACAATTACCAATTAGGTCAAGGATACGCCCAAATAACACATAACCATGTAGGCAACCTAGGGTTTCTAATCCAATTAATAAATAAAACCACAAACCCTAATTAGGGTTCATGGAATAAATCGCCCCCCCCCCCCCCAAAAAAAATTAGGGTTAGGGTAAAAAAAACAAAACCCTAGATCCAAAACATGTATCTAAAACAATCAAAATTCGTTTTTTATGTGTTTTATGTAATCAATTACATGTTATAGCAAGCTCGTGATACCACTGTTAGAATATAAGAATCATGACAATCATATAAACAGGTAAACACATATGCGGAAGCGTAAGAACATCTATAACACATAAGAGATTAGCATAAATTAAATAGGAACGTACCGTGGTGATTCTAGCCCGAACAAGAATCAAAAGCAATTGTCTTTAACAATATGAAGAACCCTAATTAGGGTTTGAATTAGGGATCTATGAATAACCCCTTACCGTTTTGTTATTCGATCCAAGATGTAAACAAAAGTATGTTTACACCACGTTCTTGTACACACGTACTAATAGCGAATTAAAGTTAATGCTAGTTAAAATATACACAAAACAATATTTGTTTATTGAAAACAAAACCAGTCGACCTGTAAAGCAAATCACCAAACTCTTTTGTGTTGTTGTTTTAGTCGAACACAGTAAACCAAAAGAATAGAAAATCCCTTTTAATTATTCATGCACATGCATGATATAAATATCATACATGTATTCTGTGATCATGCGTATCAACAAAGTCAAAGAGAAAAACAAGAGTTTTTAATTTAACGTGCGTACAAGAGTATGCAAAATAAAACCTTGAATTTGCTTTTATAGGATACAAAACTTAGGGAACAAGTTAAGGGTTCTCTATTTTTTATCCATGATCCTTATCTTTGTATGTTAGTCAATTTTCACCAATTACTAACATTCTTTATTTGTTTTGTGTAATTAATAATTAAATATAACTATTTATATTAAATTATTAAACTTTAATTCTCATACGTAAAATGTGCAATCCCGTGGTCTCGAGTTCGATTCTAGACATATACGTATTAATATTTATCCACAACTCTAACATTAAGGAAAACAGGCCAATGCATTTCAAGACAGTATATCTAAAATTGGTAAACCAAGTGTGGAAGAAGATGTGTGCAAAGATGAGGATCTCAGTGGCTAATGTAGCAAGAGCTAACGAGGCAATGACAGTGATGATTAAGATAGCGTGGGGAGGTGGAATAGGGGAGTCAGGTAAAAGCATGGGAAGAAAAACTTGTAACATAGAGTTAAAACTAGCAGCCAAGCAAAGTATCATACAGTCATAGGCACCCCACCTGAAACAAACAAACAACCCGCAACATATTAGTTAAGGTGATATAATACTAAAATGTCAAGTTAGAATATTTGGAGGTGTTTGTCTAAGCGTATGTTTTGTGGTTGAGTGTCTAAATTAGCTTATGATGATAATGTGAAAGAAAGCCACAAAAATGAGGTTCATTCAAAAAAACCCCTTTATATAAAAGGCTAAAAAAACACCCTCTTTGATTGTGTTCATTTTATGGGTTAACTTAATGACGAAAAAAATATAATCTCACAAACAAAACCCCCTAAATCTTTATTTGATACTGTAATTTTCTTCCTAAACAGAAATGAGTGAAAATAACATGAAACCTAAATAAACTCACCATCACTAACATTAAATAAGAACCCAAGAAGAAAAGGTAAGGTTAGCTTACGGTCGACGTGATGGTGAAATCACAACTTTGTCGGACTCCATTTGAGCTGAGACAAAGAGAGAGGCGTTAATTAGGGTGGGTTTTACTGCTTCACTTCACTTCACTTGTCTGAATGAAATGCTTCTTTTGCTTCCTTTTTTCTCTCTCTCTTTTAAATCATCAATCAAAATTGAACTTCTTCATAAGTTTTTTTTACTCACATGTGCTTGCTTTATGTAAATTTAAGGAAATTTATGTTTACAAAAGTGGATATATTTTCTAAATATACTTATTTTCGTCTTAAAATAATTTATCATCAAAGTTTTTAAAATTATTCGCCTTATTTGACTTTTAGTATTGTTTAGATTTATAGTTTCATACTAATACACAACATTTTGTAGATATGTTTCAACTCATCATATAACCTTATAATATGTTTATTCTATAATAAATATATACGAAAAATATGATTTAAGAAAAAAAAAAAAAAAAAAAAAAACCTTTAAAAACCGCAAACCCGCAAAACCGCGCGGTTGCAGATTCTCACTTTTCAAAAACCGCAATTGCGGATGCGGTTCGGTTTTTACCAAAACCCGCAACATGCTCACCCCTAAAATTTATATCAACATCAACCAAATGTACAATATAAGTATCATACTGTCATATTGGACAAGCCAAATGACAGATTACAACAATGAAACATCAACCTATATCAGATAAAGCTAAACAAAACTATCTCTGATGAAACCTCACTTCTGTCAAAACAGAGAATTCACTTCATAAACTAATTCATAAACTGCTTTTTAATAAATTAATAAAACTTTTTAACTATTTTTAGTAGCGAACAATTATTTTAAGATGTTGCAAAATGAAAAGCAAAAGGTTTTAATAACATACTTTTAGTTAGAAGGGGCCAAAACTGTCCTTTTATGTGACTCCCCTAACGTTACATTACACATTCAACTCATTTGCAATACTTTCGAGCACAATCACACGTGCTTTTTAGTAAAATTGTTTACTTAAGGTACGTGTTGGAGGGTTGAGGCGGCTATCCGGTTTGGTTTCCCACGTTCGGTAAGGATCCCTCGGTGTGACCAGAGTCGCGAGTTGGGTTAACACTTCCGGAGTAGCTGGAGTGAATTGTGTGAATTCACTCGGTGAGTGTGTGTTGAAGCTAAGTTGGTTCATTCATGGGAATTAACCTTCTATTTATAGGGATGGTCCTAGGGTTTCATGCCCTGCCTAGGAGTCCATCCAAGTTTCCAAGATAGTCCACGTGGTGGACAGGGGCGGAACTATTAAGGGGCAGGGGAGGGTCTCGCCCCCCCCCCCCCCCCCCAAAAGTTGTGGCACCTAGTATAAATTTTATAGGTTTCAGAGGCAAGGTCGAAGCCTGAAACATCTTCTCCCATTATTCTGGTCGGGAAAAATGGCGGATGGGGGGAAGATGGTGAAAGTGAGATGGTGACTTTTGACTTTTGTGGAACTGATAAAGTGGGAATGAGTTTCTTAATAACTTACTGCTTTGTATAAACTAGGCCCTTTATTGTTTTTGATTGAAAACTAGACCCCTTATATATATACACAATAAATAACCAAAATTTGTCACTACTTACCAAAATAACATGTCAACGTTATACTTATATGGATATAATAGAAGAGATTATGATTTTATAATTTTACTGTAACAATTCATGTTGATGTGTACTATTGTTGAAAAGTTGCTTCATATTCTCCATATATTGATTCTTTCATATTTGAAATTTGAAATCCAGATTATCAATGACTATGTGAACACTTTATAGTTTCAAAGATCTTCATTGATAAATTCGGCCCCCCCCCCCCAAGATAAATGTTCAAGTTCCGCCACTGGTGGTGGACATCCAACGGAAGGAGAAAATGAATGACACATGGCGTGCCTCCTTTAGTCTCACTAGAGGTATGGAATTATCCATACTCGATTGTAGCACTACATCTATAATGAATGAGGTAGTAGCACGTGTCTGATGGTTGCAACAGTCCTGGGAAAGGTTCCTAGGACTGTCGTTGCCTGAAAATGTTTGACAGGTGTATGAGTTTGGAAATGTTTGACGAGCGTATGAGCCTGGCCTGGGAGTCTGTTTCCCAGGCTTAACTTGAGGAGTTGTAATCGTTGTTTGGGCTTAGTTCGAGTGCATGGACTTTAGCCTGTTGGGTTGAAGGTCTTATACGCTACCAAGTCCCCCTAATCCATTAGTGTATTTGACTATATTCAAGGAAATGTGATGATGGACTCTAGTTATGATAAATCATGATGTTTTTCTAGGCTATAATTTTTATCTTGAAAACGTAACTTGTGAGTCTTGTGCAGCCTTTTTTCCTTGTGGATGACATCCAGGCGTCAGGTGCATTTATTGCATGATTTGACAGGACGGTTTTTTTATAGCCGTATATATTCTCTTTCCTTTTTTTGGCCTTCGAGGTAATGATTTTAACTTTTGCGCGTGTATCTCCATTTTTTGTAGTCACACACGGCTCCTTAACTACTTTCCTGTTTTTCATGGCCTGGTCAACCATTTTTTAAGTTACTCGTTTGTGACTTGTATGGCTAGACATACTTTGTGGGCCCAAGAATATTTAGGTATAAAAGGTTTTCGTATCTTTTCTTTGTCTCTTTCTTGAGTTCTTCTCTGCCATTTTCGCATGTCTTTTGAATTTCCCTATTTGTTGCTTGCTTTTGCTTCGTTTGCTTAATGTGTTGATGAGTTTTGCCGATCCTTATTTCAAACTTAGCACGCTCGAGGAAGAGGGTCTAGCCAGGCAATAGGTCTGTAACCGTTTTCTTTTGAATTTTGTTGTTTTTCAAACATTTTTGTGTTCATGGACTTGCTTTTTTAGTTATGCCTCTGAGGGTTAATCCCGATAATTCGTCTCGGTTAATAACGGCCATTGAGTCTTCAGTTACCATAGGAAAACTTGTATCTTTTTTAGATGATGGTCCTTGGGTTAGGGGCTTATGTCCTCGTGTCCCCAGCCCTAAAGATCGTGCATACGTGCCCCAATAGCTTGGTACCATAACTTTGTACCTTGAGTATGTCACTCATAGGTTTCCTTAGCACCCATTTTTTTAGTCAGTGTTCGATTTCTGTGGTATTTGTCTACCACAGTTGCATCCTAACGGCGTACAACAGATAACCACCTTTATATATTGGCCTACTGTAACGTAAATGTTCCCATATTTCTCAAAGTTTTTCGCAAATTTTTCTTTTTTGAAGAAAAGTGGTTCGTGGTATACCTTAGGAAAGAGTTTATCTGAAAATAAGTTTAAGATGACCCCTGCTTCTAGGGGCTTCCATGGTTGGCACGAGAATTAGATTTAGGTCCAACCGTCAGATAGTCATCTGCCGACCCAATATGTTTCTTGGAATCAGGGTGTTAGGCTAGACGAGGCCAAACCTTTTCTTCCATTTTACTAATATTCAAAGGGGATAATACCAGTCCCTTTGTGCTTTGTCAGTTGATGTGTTAAATCTGGTTTTAAATTTATAAAAGCCGACTTAACCTAACAGACTAACACTTAGGGGGAGTGTAGCCGGTAAACTATAGCTAGTTTGGTAAGTACGCGTCGTTCGCAAGGAGTAGCTAAACCTAAATGCCAACCTAATGGCTTTTCTATAGTTTTTAGGGGGTTTTCAATATGTGAGATTGGCACAATTTAAGATTAATTTAAATACTAAAACCAAAAAAGTAAATTAAACTACAGTTGTGATCAGATTAAGAAGAAAGCGTTAACCGTACTAATCTTGTTACATTTTAATGATCTGTTTAATAATGCAATGACCTAATGATTTATGTTAGGGGACTCACGAACTGCAGACAACATTTCCTATCTATTGTAAACTAAACTGAGGGCTAGTCAGTTCTATGAATGCAACCTATATCCCTGAAGCAAATTATCAGTCTACTTAGTCACATTTACGAAATAAGTGTTTTGCAACTAACCTATATGATTCATCTATGGTAACCAGGTCTAGTAGCGAAACCTACTCTTCTCAAGTACTACCAATTTTGAGGAGCACTTATGTTAACTTATGTATTTTAGTCATTTTATGTCTAACCTAGCGAGTACATGCCTCTAGTCCTATGGAAAGGCACTCGTGAAACCAGGTCACGAATACCGACCATAGAGATATGGATTACCTATTCATAGCTAAAGAACTATAATGTGATAATTTAGACAATAGACATAGAATGATAAACAAGTAAACGAACATATTGTTTGAACGATAAACATATAAATCATTCAACATAAAATGCATTAAGTCTTAATAAACGGAATCAAATCAATGTAATAGTCATAACATGGCTAACACCTAAGGGTGTTAGCCCATAATCTCAGTAGTAAACACGAAAGAAAGTACAAACGATAAGGAAACGATAACATAGTGAAATCGGTGTCTTGGTTTGATCTTTCCAACTCTTTACTTTCATCTCGCATTTTATATTTCTTAGTTATTATTGCTTGTGATCTTTAGTATAGTTATATTGTGTTCATATTGTGACTGCTTGATCTTACGTAAACTCGAATCTAAAGTTTTTAAAAGAACATATTTAAAACAATAAAAATGGTAAAACTATTCACCCTCCTTCTAGTTTTCCGCAAACAAATTTAAAGAGAAAAAAATAATAGTCTTGAATCTCAATTCAAGAATAGATAACAACTTCTCAAAAACAATAGATAACAACTTCCCAAAAACAATCAAGATTACAAGTTCTGATCTCAATTAGAATCACCAAAACAAACCAAATCTACCACTTCTATTCAGGTGTGGATCTATTATCTAAGTGATAATAGTTCTATTACAATAACCAAAAACTAAATGAATCAATAGGGACTACAGATAAAAAATGCGTAATGTGAGAGAGACAAGTATATGAATGTGTGAGAGAGAATAAAAGTTGTGTGGGTTTCAATAATAAAACTCTAAGGCTAAAGGGAGTGGTGGTGACCGGTTCACCGCCACCTCAGCTTTATCTCTCCTCTCATTTCCGCTCATTCCCTCTCACCTTTCATCCGTTTTGGTCACATTCCCTTCACCTTTCATTAAAATACTACTTTATACAAAGATACCCCACTAAATATTTCACACACACACACAAAACAAATAAAACCATTTACTTTTACCATGGAGCCCCCCAATTTCACGTTTGTCACTATGGTGACCAAGTATATATGTTTTGATGGTGCAGTGTGACAGGCGGGTCACGGAGCTGCGTTCACGCCCACTCCCTTCGGCCTAAGCAGAAAAAGGCTTTATATAGCCCGGATTAGAGAAAGTTCCAACTTGACTCTCAAGTCTCAACTAGGGGTGTTCATCGATTCGGTTTTCGGTTAATCGGTTTATTCGGTTAAAAAATTTTTTTGGGTCATAACCGAAAACCGAACCGAACCGAAAATATCTATGGCCGAACCGAACCGAAGTTCGGTTCAGTTATGGGTCAAAACCGAAAGCCGAATTTTTACTTGAATTACACTATTTATATTTTTTAAAAAATTTAATTATATATATTTTTGGCAAAAAGAATATTTCAAGCATAAAAGAGTTTTTTTTTTTATATTAGTATAAAATTTTAATGGACATTTTTTATATATAAAATAATATATATATATATATATATATATATATATATATATATATATATATATATATATATATATATATATATATATATATATATATATATATAACAGGAGATCTGTTAATAGAGTATTGATGATGCTTACTACTAGAGCAAATTAATTTTTGTGATATATCATCCAAAACTATAAATATATTGTTCAAGAGAATATTATCCACCATATCTTATTATATAGAAAACGTACAAAACCTGTAAATTCTCCTAAATTATGCACAATATAGCACAATTCATTCATTATATCGTTTAAAAAAAATTAAAACCCTAATATCATTCTATTCAACAAGTCGACTCCTCCATTTTTTTTCAAAAACCCTAATATTTGTTCTTAAGTTAATAAGAGCCCTTCTTTAAGTGTTTTATCTTTCTTTTAGATGCATTGGTTGTTTATCTGTAAGATGCTATTTTATGTGGCTTTTGTTAGAGATGGCATCGAGATCATTCTTTGGATTCTGGTAGCTCAAAGCATGTGGAATAGGTAAAGAAGACGTTTCAGGCTATACAAGAACCTTATTCTGGTAAATTTGTTTATGCATTATCATAAATAAGTGGCATTTGGGCTTGCATTTTGAAATAGACAATGCTTTTGGGAATAATGAGATCATAATGCTATATCCAAGACTATTATTTGACTTATACATACATGATCATTAATTACATGACCTCGATCCAACATTCATAAATGATTACCTTGAGATTCAAACATATAAAAAATCAGAAAATTAGATCTGAAAAAAGTGATCCCAAACACCCCTTTAAACGTTTCAAAAAGAGTTCCACCTATCCTGAATGTAACTTTATATCATTTTTTTGTATGTTAGAACATGACTAGACTACTTACAAGTTGAATGAGTATCTTTAACTATCTTTGAACTTATAAAAGATCGATTCTTTTGAGGTTATGGATCTTTCTAATCATACAATAAATATGGATTTTGGACATCGAAATCATTCTAGAACTTCCGAGACGAATACTGGAAATACGTTTTTGATTTCCTTGCATTGTTCCCGGACCCGTTTAGACACTAACCCATCTTGATCCGTGACCTAAAAAACAGTGGATGCCACTGTTGCATTGTTTCTGATTTCCTAGAGTCACTGGTCATCGAATTCACAAAAGCAGGTATAGTTCGCAAGTTTTTATCAGCCAAAACAAATACTTTTGGTTTTACCGATGGTTGTTTTTGTGATGAATAAACAGTGATGAGATACATAGTATAGTTCATTGTTGTTTACAGTCGAAATCAAGGTTATACATGTCATTGAGCAAGTTTCAATTGATGGCGTCATCCATGGAAATTCTCAAGCTATGGGTGGTTTCGGCCGTTCCATTTTACTATACAGTAAAATAAGTAATCCATGTAGCCCTCTTTTCCCTTTTTATGCAGCATGTAACAAAATATTTTTGTTTGTTTGTGTTAATAGGACGTTTTGAGGAGCAGAGTGAATTGCTTTCAAGCAAAACTTAAGAATGTCGCTATTAGGGAACTTGACATGAGCTCATGTGCAGATGGATACGTATAAAACAGGAGGAGAAATATATAGGTATGTTTGCGATATATTCACATAATGGTTAACATTAGCAAAATATATGTATGTGGAAGAAGTTGTCATCCAAACACCCTCTAAATGCTTATTGGCTCCTGAAATATATGGTAAAAGGATTGCACATGAAACTTCGGTGAGCTCACTCTTTTTCTATCAATATGCTATTTCTTAATTGTAGTGATTGAGGCTCCTGCAATATTTAGTCACTTATACCAAAAGATTGTTTGTTCTTAATTTTCTTGTGCTTCTTCTGATCGATCATTTTGTACGCCCTGACTTAAAAGGCTATGCAGGAACTTCTTGGAAAAACGGGCAAAGCTGTGAGTTTTTGGATGGATCAAATTACAACCCACTCTCATATTAATGTAAGTTCTAATCTCTCTTTAACCTGAATAATCTGCAATTTTCTTTTTCCCTATGGGAATTGCACTGTCTTTGCAATTTTCTTATGCTTCTTCTGATCGATCATTTTGTACGCCCTGACTTAAAAGGCTATGCAGGAACTTCTTGGAAAAACGGGAAAAGCTGTGAGTTTTTGGATGGATCAAATTACAACCCACTCTCATATTAATGTAAGTTCTAATCTCTCTTTAACCTGAATAATCTGCAATTTTCTTTTTCCCTATGGGAATTGCACTGTCTTTGCTTATGGATACAACATAACTTTTTATCGTTTAAAATAATATGGTTTCTTTCATTATCGTTATTTTGAATGCAATGACTGTTCTTCACCATACCAATTACCACCTATATAGTGAGTCCTTTATATAGGAAGATGGACCACTAGATTAGCGAATTAACACATTGGTTGTAAGCAATTGGTAGATGGTCGAAGAGTGCTACCTCCGAGTTGTATAAATTCTAGAGCTTTCAATATATTGGCTCATAAAAAACTCAGAAGTGACCAGCTTCCATATCTGTTGCCAATATAATCGATATGGCGCAAGTCCAAAACCAGCATGAAACACCTGAAGATCTGATTGATCGTTTAGGCACCAAAAAAGATGGTTAAAAAATGTTGGTAGGTCATTGCAATCTGACCCGAATCATTTTGATCCCACACATAGATCATGTTACACGATCCCTCCGTTTTGCCACATATACTATCTACATGGTTCTTATGATCATATATCACGTGTTTTATAGGTGACAACAAGGTGTATAGTATTAGGTAAGTGGGGAACCAATAATGGACAAGCATGTGTAGCTCCTGATTACATTATAACAACAAAAAGTTATGCTCTGGTGTTGGTACGTCTCCTTTTGTTTAAGGAACTAAATCCTTGAAAAATGGATATGAATATGAATTTTGTTATCACCTCTACAGATAGACGCTATGAAAGATCAGTTGGTCAAGTTTTTCGGGGAAGATCCTATAAATTCACCAGATATCTCTCGAATTGTTAACTCCAATCATTTTACACGGTTGACAAATCTATTGGATGATGATAAAGTTTCTGCAAAGATAATTCATGGAGGTGAAACAGACAAGAGCAGCCTATAAGTTTTCTTTTCTTAAGGCTAACAACTCATTTAATTCATTGTTCTTAGAGCAGCCAATCCAAAGCCATGTAAATGGGTCTATTCGGGCCCCATTTCATATTTAAGAAGTTCAGTGCAAATTCTATTTTTACGCATATCCAGTTATTTATATAAATTGTTGCTTGAGTTTGAGTGTACTTGCCTCTGATAAACACCTGAATTGAAGTATATGCATTTTATATGTTTGTTTTGTACATTCGTTATCTCTATGATCAGAATTTGTAGTTACCGAAGTATATGCATTTGATAAATTTGTTTCGTACATTCGTTATCTTTGTGATAAGAATATGTAGTTACTGGTGCATATGCATTTTATAAGTATGTTTTTTTTACCAACAATGTTGATTTACTTAGCCTCAAGTTTTTCTAAATAATATTGACAAAAAAAGATAATTTCTATTATGTTTGGAATACATAAGAGTAAAAACGGGTTGAGTCTAGAACTTAGAAACATTATTTAGATGATAAGTGAATATTTCATGTTAGGGAATCTATGATGGAAGTCAACAATCTGTATACACATAGGAATATAGTTGGTGTTTAAGATGAATATATTAGTGTTTTTTATATGATCAATTTGTGTTTACCTTTTCAGGAGCTCTATATGTTCACTTTTACTTCTCAAGTTTCTAAATGTCGGCCATGTACTCTGTAAATTCTTATTTCGCCATGAGGATTCCCAAAACAAGAAGAAGCTTGCTAATCAGTTGCATCGATACCACTTCACCAAGAGTGGTGACAAGATGACTAGCTTGTAGGACTATGTCGTAGCAATCATGTTTCTTTATTAGCAATCGTTGGCTATACTTTACCAGTATTCTTCCACTTCTTAATATAACGTCATTCTATACTTATTACCCTTTCCAGATACATAGAAGGTTGTTTGGGTCGTTACTCGAATACATGCAAAGTAAGATTTCTACCCTCTTCTCTTTGTTTTAAACTAAAAAAGAAAGCATTAATTGATTTCGATCAAACAAAATGTTATCATAACAGTGGTTTTAACTCGATGAGAGTGAATATGTGAAGAAAAAGAAGGAAGCTTTGAAGGAAAATTTTGAGGGTCTTTGCAAGGTGATCAAGGATGTTCTTGGCGACAAGGTGGAAAAGGTGATCGTTTTTGTGACAGTTGAATACAGGTGGCCTGCCAATATGGAAAGAATTATGAAGGTGCAAGCTTTACAAGACTCGAGCATGGTTGGTTACATGACGAGCATGGCGATGTCGACATGCCAGCTCTTGAGGAAGCTGGCGTTGATGCAGATAGCAACAGTGAGGAAGTCGATTAAGCATAGCGCTCTTAGTTCTTTTGCTTGATGTCTTAGTTTTTGATGAGTTAGAAAATGCAGTTATTTGCTTTTAGTAGGTTTTTATCTATCACTTGAGTCTATGATTATATCTTCGAATCCATAGAGTGGTCAAGTAACATTAAACAAAGGAATAAAACATAAATAGGAAGCGACATTGATATTTTTTATCTTGCAACTCACAACTTGGACACTTGATTTGATCATCTTCAAAATTCTGAAACCTGGTGAGAATATTTTCATTTGAACATTTGAAAAGAACTTATTTGCGTCCACTTGAAATAAATGATCGACTAAGATATATCTCGCCACAAGAAAGTTTGAATGCACAAATACGTACATCTGACCTTTAGCTCAAGATGTTTGATTACATTATGTTTATCAATTAACATTATTTATAGGAACTTGATTATTTAGAATAAAACAATATCAAACTGGCAAACACCCAAATTCGGTATTGAGCTCAAGATATGTGAGAGCTCGATCTGTCAGTATGTACTTCAGGGATAACTACTATCAATAACAAATCTACAATTTCAATTCAATAGGACATGGTCATTAACAAACTTGAAATCATGATAAATTAGGATTTTTATTTGATAAATAATTTTAGTTACTTTTTACTAAAATAAACAAACACCAATCTAATTTTACTTCCACTTATAAGGAAAAATAAAAAATATATATATTACCAAAATAGACAAGATATTTTAATTTTGTGAATATAATTCTAACGTCAAACTATTTAATAAAGAATATGAACAATTATATGCAATTCTTAATACAAAAATGCAAAAAAAAAAAAAAAAAAAAAAAAAAAAAAAAAAAAAAAAAAAACTTATATTATCCTGTTATGAATAATATTATACCTTCAAAGTGTTTAATTAAAATGTATGTCAATCGCACCTTTAATTAAAAATTACTTAACGTAAACTAATACAAAAAAAAAAAAAAAAAAAAAAAAAAAAAAAAAAAAAAAAAACCTCCGCGTGCTTAAAAATAAATTTCCGTTAACTAACACCATAAAAAACCAATTATAAGTCATGCCCGCCTATCGGGCGGGCTACGACATCTAGTGTGTATATATATATATATATATATATATATATATATATATATATATATATATATATATATATATATATATATATATATATATATATATATATATAAATTCGGTTTTCGGTTCAGATAGCCAAACCCATATCTAAACCGAAAACCGAATTTTTAATTCGGTTCGGTTTTTTTTCGGTTCGGTTCAGTTCGGTTTTCAGTTTATTCGGTTTATTACCCGAACCATGAACACCCTTAGTCTCAACTCCCTCTATCTTCTCAAAACTTGCTATTTCAAGCCAAAGATTCAACACACCTTGAAGCATAAAACAAGATATGACACAATTAGTCCCTAAACATAGTTTCCAGGTTAAGACTACATTTTAACACCTACATTATCAGTATTGTGATGGCAAATCTAGCTTCTTATGTATTATATCATACCCAACAAGACCACTCGTTTGTACAATTTCATGAGTTGAATAAAGATTTATTTGTCATCCATTTGTGGCATTAAATGCAATCAATCCGAGGAAAATCAAAATAATAATTGCAATGGAAAATAAATTTTGAACACTTTTTCCTTTGTCATGAGATGGAAGGGTATTTCAAATAGGTTATCACCATTTAATTATTTAAAATTTACATAAAGACAAAATTAGATACGAGAAATACATTGACTTAAAGAAACAACAAATTAACCAAAAGCCATAAATTTACATAAATTTGAGTAGTCCATGCTGGATCTGATCTTTCTCAAATGCAACAACGACAGTTGCTTACCTGCCTCTAGCAACAGGTGATATGGGATGCTTGCTCATGCTGTCAAAGGTTCCTGAACTTCCGTTGGTCCCATCCGTGTATTCATAGTCATCCGTTGCCTGTTTTAGAAGATGCACTTCTTCGTCTTCGTTTGAAGTGATTTTTACCCATGGATGCTTGTGAATCATTGATGCCAATATTCCTTCTAGCTCAATTGCCACTTCCTTCATGGATGGCCTTTCATCTCCTCTAATGCATAAGCATCTTTCTGCAAGTCTTGAAACTTGGATAATCTCGTTAGGAACTTCATTTAAGTTCAGGTGTTCATCAAGAACTTGGAATAGTCTTCCCTCTTTCAATGTAGATAAAAAATATATGGCTAGATTCCTATCTTTCTCGGGCCCATCGTAACTGTTAGGTCACCATTTATGTAAACACAAGTATGATATTGAAAGAAATAAGATGAGAATAAGAGATGGTTGATTATAAGAAAAAATGAAAAGTGAAAGAACAATAGTTTCCTTAAGATAATCAAATAACCAACAAAGTGAAAGGTTACATAAGCTTTCTATTTATAAGGGAGGAGTAGGGCAACACTCCCTTCCTCCCTTATCTTACCAATTCGTGGGCTTTCAAGCCCATAGGGCTTTAACACTTAAGCCTTGTAACATAAAACATAATGAAATAAATACCAAAGCAACCTATTACAAAAGGTAATGACCGAGACTTGACTAAATACAAAAGTATGATCCCAACAGTAACTAAGAGGCTTCCTTCCAGTAAACAATTCTACTAGTACTACCCCAAAACTATAAACGTCACTCTTATCTGTCAGCTGATTCTTTTGTAGATACTCTGGATCTAAGTAACCCAGTGTTCCTTGCACTATAGTAGCCAGCTCAGTCTGGTCCATAGGAATTAGCCTAGATGCTCCAAAATCAGCAACTTTTGCTACTAAATTATCATCCACAAGTATATTCATTGGTTTAACATCTCAATGGATAATTGGAACAGATGCTGTAGAGTGTAAATATGAAAGCGCTCTAGCCGTCTCTGCTGCTATTCTGAGTCGGATTTCCCAAGTAAAAGCCAGCGACTTGTTTTCGTTGTGGATGTGATCCGAGAGTGTGCCATTTGGAATGAATTCATAAACCAATGAAGGGACGACAACATCCAATCAGTTTCACAACATTCGTATGATTAATTTGGGAAAGGATGACAACTTCATTGATAAATTGCTTGATGTGAGTTTGGGTTTGATCTGCTAGTTTGGACTTCTTTATGGCTACTACTCTGTCGTCAGGCAGAACTCCTCTATAAACTGTGCCACAGCCACCCTTTCCAATAATCCTGCTCTCGTTGTAGTTATCGGTAGCCGTCTTAAGCTCATCTGTAGTAAAGAGTACCTTCTCCCGTCTATGACCCCCCCTCTCCAGAAATACGTTGCTTCAACATTATTCTGTGGAAAACTAGAAGGGGGGTTGAATAGTTTTACGTCTTTTTCGTTTTATTTGTTTTATAAAAGTTTGCTTCTAAAGAATAGACGTAAATTTCAAAACTCTTTGATGCAAAAATATAGATACTAGTTTATTCACGGTTTTCGTATAAACACTACTTATGTATAATGTTGAGTGAAAAATTTATAATTTCATATATCACACACACACACACACACACACACACACACATATATATATATATATATATATATATATATATATATATATATATATATATATATATATATATATATATATATATATATATATATATATATATATGGACTTAATGCATGATTATTTGGCAGTCAATGGTCAAACGCCTCCTGTTATATATATATATATATATATATATATATATATATATATATATATATATATATATATATATATATATATATATGATTTAATATAAGTTTATGTACTTGGTTTGTTTGTCTAGAATTAATGTTGTGAATGAAGCTTAGTTTGATCTTTATGTGAAATCAATATATGCACAACACAAGCAATTATAACTATGTATGAAATGCTAACAAGTAAATAAACAAAGAGTGAGAGATGGAAAGATCAAACCGAGAGACAAAGGATTTATAGTGGTTCGGCGACAAGGACACCTTCCTTGCCCTACTCCACTCCCCGAGCACCGAACTCGAGAGTTTTCTTCACTAGATCAATAACCTCCCTTATGGCGGAGAAAATCTTACACACCAATGTATACACCACAACTTCGTCACAACTTAATCACAACTTCTACACAACTTCTTCACACCAATCTAGTTCACACCAATTCTTCTTCACACCTTTCTTCGTCACACCTATTTACTTCACACCAATCTTCTTTACACCTTTCTACTTCCAAACTCTTCTTCTTCACGCCACTTGTTTCTTCACACCTTTACAACTTAGTTCTATCCACTACCTCACGATTTATACTTCTTTACAACTTCTAGACTTCAAGTTCTTCTTAACTTCAAGGCTTCAACTTCTTTGTCTTCACAACTAATCTATTCTTCAATATACTACCACTTCTTATATCTTCTACCACTAATCCTATGCACCTCTACTTCTGCACTTCTAGTACCACTTCACACGTTCAACAAATCTAGATCCTATATCTAAATCTAGCTAACCAATATATACACTTTGTTCACCAAAGAGTGAATGATATACAAGATGAAATGATCAAACAACTTAGATAGCAAGATGATACTAAGTTGTAATACTTCTAGTCTTGATAGATAGAAGTATTCTTCTCTTTGCACTTGAGTGGATGAAGCTTTGGATCACTTGGAAACAAAGACTTATGAATTATATGATCAAAGGATTTTTAAGATAGAAATGGAGGTTTGGATCAGAGAGTTTTTAGTGCAAAAAGGTGAGAAAAATATGTGGAATGATCCAGTATTTAAAGGGACAGAAAACACTGTTAAGGAGCGTGCCGGTCTCCTTAATTCATGGCCGGTCCCCTTAATTTTAAGGGGACCGCCCAGCTGTAACGGCCAGAAAATCTGTCCTTTAGTGGGGAAAGTTTATTTGGTGAAAAACTAACTGATTTTGGTTAAAAAAATTTGAATTCATATATTTAGTATGATTAAAACATTTTTCTTTATTACCAAAAGAGTTTTTCAAAAATATATAATATGTTTATATAATTAAATAAACTTTGTAATAATTAATTTAATGCCCCTTTGATCTTATAATGCATTAGACACTTTATTTATTCATACCTTAAGTGATTAGATGGTAAAAGTGATTATTTACTACTAAATACTTGTTTACGTCATGATTTTTGGTTTGATGGGTTTTCGTTTTGTGATTATCAAAACATAGAGATATCGAAAGATATGAATAACGTTTTTAGTCATTTATTTATATCAACAATCTCCCCCTTTTTGATGATTACAAAACCTAAACTCATTAAATCCAAAAATTAATTTTTAGACAAGTATTTAGTGAGTTTATATTCACTTCTCCCCCTTTTTGTAGAATAAAAAAGGTTTAAGCCGATAAGGTAAAAGCTCCCCCTTGATATATGCTCCCCCTCGTTTGAGGGCACCAAGGGTTCGAGCTATGGAATTCTTGCAAGAAAAATATTAGAAGCATAAGCAAAACTATATAACATACTAATCACAAATAACAAGTATGGCAAAGGAGAATTTTAAACACATATAAAAGCATTCATTAATTCAAAATGATTATGTCAACCACATAATCATTGTTACATAAGCCATAATGATAGAATTCTAAACCAAGTAGAATATCCTATTGTGCCAACAAAGAGTGCCATCGAACTTTCTTGCATCCCAAAATGGTTGAGGTGTTTTATTAGAAAATAAGAAACGTAAGAATATAAAATGCTTGGGTGAGAATGGTGAATGGGGATTATGTTAGTGGTTTAATGGAGGTAAACTTTTGGTTGCATGGATGTTGGTGAGTTTGGAGATGTGGAGCTTGGAGGTGGTGGATTTGAAGTTGGGTTTGTTGGTTGAGGGTTTTGATGTTGTTCAAGTGATGGTGTTTGTTGAGATCTAGTAAGAAGATACTCAATCCAAGTAAAGTGCTCATTCAATACAATGGTTTGTTGTTGGAGGAAGATGCAACAAGGGCAATTGTTAACATGCTTCTCAATTTGGTTAATGTTGTGTGGTGATGATGGTGAGCTTGATTGAGGTGGATCCAAATTGCGTTGAGCAAGATGTAATGCTAAAAGAGCACTAAGCTCATGAGCCTCTTTTAGCTCCTCAACGAACTTCAAGTGTTCGGAGGATGGTGATGGTGGAGGAGCACGATAGTTGTCTTGGGTGAAGGTTTGAACATGCAACATAGGAATGGCATGTGAGGTTGTAGGATGTGGTGGTGGTACTCTTGGTGGTGGAGACATGATTGAGCTTGGGTAATCATGAAAACATGATATGGGTGGAAGAGGTTCTTCATGAGCGGATGGTGTTTTTGTTGAATGAGCAACATGTGAAGTGATTGGTCCCAAAGCAGTCAGATATTATTGACCAAGGTCAACAAGTCAAAGACAGCCTCGTTCCAATACTCCGGTGATAGTATAGTGTGTCCCCGGGTCGTTAAAGTCCCAGCGAGATTGAAATGGTGTCGTTTGAAATCGTTTATGAGTGAGTGGCACTGAGGACAGTAGCCCAGATGATGTGGAATTGAATTTGCTACTGTTATTTTGGTATTTGTACACAGATATGATATTCACAAAAATCAGATATACAGGGATATTCACAATTCACGTAACGGACTGGAAAAGTAGGTTTTTGATAATTAACAAACTACAGGGGGTGCTTTTGACACTTTTTGAAACTTAAAATTAAAAAGAAATTTGAAAATGAAAATGAAATTATAAAAGTGATTATTTTAATATTTAAATATTATTTAATTAAATAAACTATTTAAAATCTAATTTAAATTAACTAATAATTATAAGTATTACAAATTAAACTAAAATTTGCAAAAACAATTTCTAAACTTAAAATAGAACTTGAAGAAAGTATAAAAAAATAAAAATAAATATTTTTGTCTTTTTATGGGTTTTTTATTAATTAAAAACTAGTTAACTTAATTAAACTAATTAAACTACTTTAAATTACTATTAATACTAAATTAACTTAGAAAGTTATAAGAAAATTTATAAAATTACTTAACCATCACAGGAATCCTACAAAATTATAAAAACTTCTAAAACTTATGTTTAAGACTATTCCACTAATTATTTACCTTTTAATTAACTTAAATCTAATTTAAACAATTAAAATAAGAAAAATGGAAAATGAATAGTAGAAATTAAAAATATATTTTCTAAAAGTCTAATATATTATATAAGAGCTATAAAAAATATAAAAACTAGGTTATGCTTTATAAAAACTAAATATGCTATTTAAAACTTAATATTAATTAATAATTAAGAAAACTAATATTAAATCTAATTAATACTAAATGACAAAATAAAAATCTGAAAATTTTATTAAAATTACTTTAACCTAAAATGAAATTAATAAAAATATAAAAATACTAAGCACTTAATAAAAATCTAAAAATGAAAATTAAAAGATAAATTGAATTAAATAGAAACTATCACTTAATATTAAGTTGGTTTTTCTTGGTTTTTCTTTTACAAACTTACTTTACTACTAAAAATAGAAAACTTTTGTAAAAACACTTTTGAAATTAGCTTATAAATAAACAGTAGCACCCCCTTTTGCTTATCAGTTGACTTTGGTTGACTGAATGCACAAATAAGCACAAATGCCTTTGGGTGGGGTCCACAATGGTAAAATTTGATGCAAATAAGTTATACTAACTCAAATAAGCCAGAAACAACAAACAATGATCACAAATAAGCAGATTGAAACCAAATAAGCAATTGATCAAACTGAGTTTCACTCAGAAATGGGATAGACTTAGGGGTGGATTCCAGGTGGGGTCCACTAGATCCTAGGTCAAACCAAGAGTCAACCCTTATAACCTGGTAGGAGGGGGGTTGGGAAAAACCAAATGGAACCTCTGGGGCCCACTGGGTTAGGCTGCAGCCACCACCAAAGGTGGTGGTGTGGTGGAGGTCTGCTGGTGCAGGGGAATGCTTCTTCCCTGCAACTCAGTTCAAGGGCTTGTGGAGCCCACACACAAATTCACAAAAATCAAGCCAATGTGGGATTCAAAAGTTGAGGTGGTGGTATGTAACTACAACAAGTTTCAGCTCCTCAATCCAAACACATAAATCACAAATAATCTTGTAACTTTTGCAAAAATCTGAGAGATGCAATTTTGACTTTTAGAGCAACACACAATATTTGACTTATTTGGATTTCTAATGACTTTTACTGATTAAAGACTAAGTTATAAGCTAATTTTAAGCTAAATTATTCTATTTTAACAACTTACAAAGCTAATGTGATGGATTTAGACCCCCAAAACTCTCACAGTTAACTGTGAGGGGTAAATTTTTGAGATATTGACTTTTAACCAAAATAACAACTGACTTTAGACTTGAAACTACCAAATAGGACTTATAGTATGATGTCTACACTATTTTTGCCCTCTGAGATCCACACAAACACAACCAATTTTGCAAATCCAAACACCCCTTAATGTGGGACTGTTTTGTGGTTTTCAAATCAATGAGGTACTAGGGTTCAAGTTCTTGATTCCAATCTACTAATTATGATTATGTGACTTTGTTTAAGCACTTTAAAACAAATTGCCACTACAATAACACAAGTATACAACTTAAACTATTTTTGACAGTTAAAACTAGGATTTAAAATAACTACTAACTTTAACAAGTAGGTTATGTAAATTAGGCTAGAAATCAACTAAACAATACTTAAGAAACACAAACAAAACACAGATAGACAACAAACAACAAGCAATTAGAAACTAAGGTTTTTAGGTGAAAATTTAAATTAGCAAAAGCTTACAAGAATACCCTCAGCATGAACAGAGGATTTTCCTATGATGCCTATCTTTAGATAGGCTAACTTCTCTTCAATCCTTGCTCTTCAATGATCCTTAACACCTGAAAACACAAACTAAACACAACAGTTGACCATAGTTGACTATTTTTATATTTTTGGTTATCTTCTAGTAACTCTGGTTTTTTAAAGTCTCTAAAGCTTCAATAAGTTTATTGGAACCTATATGAGCTTATTTCAGTCCATGAAACCTTGCTTCAAGTCACAATTGAACTAATTGAGAATTTTAGAAAATTAAGTAAATTGCAACAACATGAAACAGAACTGAAACTTATAATTTTATAGCTTAAAAAGATTTGAAATACAATGATTGAACTACTACAATGCTGGAAATACAAAGATTACAACTGTTTTTGAAAACTAAATGAAATTCGACACTAAAAATCACTAATTAAACTACACACACTAATCCTTGCTTCATCTGCCTTTTATAGCCATCCATTAGGGTTTCTTGAGCCTCTCTGAGCATTTCCCAATCAATTCTAAGCCTTTGGATCACTGCAACTTTATGATCAAGTGACACGTGTTTTTTTGGCGGGAAACTTTTTCTTTGCAAATTGGTTCTGTAACAGACAAGGGGGTGGTGCATTTATTGTGGATGTGAGGGTTGGTGTAGGGTGGTGGGTAGGTGATGATAACTTAGCAAGTGGTGGGAGGTGGAGTTTGGCAGGTTGTGGGGGTGTGGGGGAAGCTGGGAGGGAAAGATGGTGGGTGTTTGACCTTGTTTGACCGAGGGGGTCAAACGTTGACCCCGTATAATATTAAGGGTGTGTTGGTGGGCTGAGGTGATTTAGGACCAAGTGAACAAAGATGGGTGGGCTTTGGGCATTGGACTGGACTATGGATGGAGTAGTATTATTGTATGGTCCGGTTTGGTTTATGGTTTACACAAGGACCTATTTTGCAATTTAACGAAAGTTAAGGGGTGGGTTTTGGCATTTTTCCAAAGTGTTCCCAAGGGTATATGATGCCAAGTTATGAATAGTGCAAGGTCCTTTGTTGAATTTTCCAATTTATTTTCACCAGGGACTAAAACCGCCAAACTTTCAAACTTCAGGGACCATTTGTGTAATTTTCACCAAACTTTCCACCAAGGACCAATCCTGCCAAAAAAGGTTAGTGCAAGGACAAAATTTGTTTTTCTCAAAGTTTTTCATATCCCAGGGACCATTTTTAACAATTTTCAAAGTTTAGGGACTAAACTTGACATTTTGTGAAACTTTTGCACCAAAGGACTATTTGTGTAACTTTTTGATTTATAAGGACCTTTGGTGACTTTTTCAAGTTTTTAGAACAACTAGGGGCTAGATTTGACAACTTTTGAAAGTTGGGGGACTGAAACTGCCAATTTTGCAAACTTTGTGCGTTTTTCATCTGTTTTTAATATTTTTGCATTTGAAACATGTAAAACACTTTCCTGGGATATTTTCACTATTTTGATTCAATATTGAGTGTTTTTAGATGTTTTGGCAGCTCAGAAAAGGAAAAAATGATGAGTATTTACACACTCATCAATCCCCCACACTAAAACATTGCTAGTCCCTAGCAATCTTTTTGAGAAAAACCTGATGTATTTGAAAATCTCTGTACCAAAAGCCATCACTTCTGGAGTAGCCAGGTGTAAGAACTGTGGCACACCTGATAACCGTGTGCTTTTGAGCAAACCACCAGCTGTCAACGGATTTGATTAGTCTTTACCAAAAGCCGTTTGCTTCTGGACTAGCCAGCATCTTGATGGACTAAGTCAACATCTTGGTGAGCTGATTACCAATTATGGATTTTCCACGGCCTTTACCACAAGCCATAATCTTGTGGGCTAGCCAACTCATTTGCTTTATGGGATATGGGGAGTTGAGGAACCATACAATTTTTGGCAAATTGCAAGCCATCAACGGGTTTGAGATGTCTTTACCAAGAGCCGTTTGCTCCTGGACTAGCCAATCCATTTGTCATTTAGACTTTGGCGGACTTGATGAGGCGAAAAATGATCCGTTTTTAGGGGGTCATTTAAGCCCGAATCCGACTTTATTTGATCAAATATTGCCCTAAATCGTTCCTTTTGTGATTTTAGGTGTTTGGAGAGTGAGTTCTGGAAAAGAAGCCATTTTGGACGTTTTTGGAGCATAAAAGTGAAGAAAACGGCAAAGTACCAAATTTCCATGCTGAAGATACAAGGTGACGGCGTCAAGACCACCATCTTGACGGCGTCAGACATGAGGAATTAAACACCGTAGGTGGTGACGGCGTCATAAGGCTTCATGACGGCGTCAAAGTGGCAAGAATAAAATACCGTGGGTGGTGACGGCGTCACATAGGCCGTCATAAGTGGATCAAGGCCGTCCGAGGAAGTATATGGCGGCGAGGTGACGGCGTCACATGTAACTCTTGACGCCATCAGCCTACTTTTCCTATATATAGTTTTCTAGTTTTTTCATTAAAAAAAGAGAAGTTTTGGTGAAACCCTAAAGACGATTTTGGTGCCTCTTTTACAGGTTTTTCAAGGGTTCCAAACCCTTGAGACCTTGCATTGTAATTGAGATAAGTGTACTTTCAATTCAATCAATATGTCTATGTGTTGGTTGTTTATATCTTGTTGTTGTCTCAATTCTACTATGCTAGGCTAGATCTCTTTTGTGTTTGCTTAGATCTAATGAAACCTAGATGTTGATTATGTGTTGATTACTTGTCTATTCTTGTTTTGAAGGAATGATTTATATGTTAGGCTTAAGAAAACTGGCAGATCTCCAAATGGTAACATGCTTGAACGTCTTAAGAAACATGAACCGAGGCGTACTAGGTCTTTATTGGTTGTATTTAATGCATGAGCCACTGTTTACAATCCCTATAGTTGTGCTGGGTCATGGTGTAGGAGGAGATAAGAGCTCATAGAGTTGGGGAGTTATGTATGCCACCCCACGAATGGTATTAAGGAATACAATCCGTCATTCATACAAGTGTAACAAGTAATTAACATGTAAAAGATATCTAGGGAGTAGTGAAGTCTAAGTAAACACAATTTCTCCAATTACTGCTCACAACTTTAGTATAATTAGTTTATTTTCATTTTTATTATTTTATTTTGATTGCATCTTAGTTTTGGGTTAGTTGATTAGCAACTAATTCCGCCCACTCCTTCAAAACCCGAGATTTTACTTGCTTTCACAAAAATATAAAAATACAAAAATAATCATCTTTCACTTCTAGAACTATTAATTAGGTTTTCTAACCCTAGCGACACTATTCCTAAGCTGAACGATCAATCCCCCGGTACTTGTCACTATACTATACTACAACGATCAGGTACACTGCCTGGTGGGGGTTGTAAGCTTCTCGAGATCCCTCGAGAGGTAAAGCAAGGTGCGATTCCCACGCATCAAGTTTTTGGCGCCGTTGCCGGGGAATAGTTATTGTCTAGGTTAGGATTTCTTTTTATTAGGTCTACTTGCTAGATTCCTTTCTAGTAAGATTTTCATTTTTTATTTTTTATTTTTAGGTCTTCTTTAGTCTATCTTATTTCTTCGTGCCTTTGTTCGTAACTCTTTACCATCCGACATCATGGAAGGTGGTAACATCTTTGAACCCATCATCCCATCACAACAAAACCCACCACTAGAACCCCTTAGGCCTCGAACCTTAGGAGAGTACTCCCGACCTAGCCATCAAGGCTACCGAAATACCATTGAGCTCACCGGAGCCAATGTGACCCCCTTGCGATCCGACACCATCCGGTTGGTGCAAAGCAGATGTGCATTCCATGGACTTCGTTCCGAAGATCCAAACCAACACCTTAAGGACTTCCTCAAAATCGTAGATTCAATAGACCTAGGTGTTGAAACTAGAGAGACTACCCGATTACGCCTATTTCAATTCTCTCTACGGGATCAAGCTAGTCAATGGCTTGAGCGGTTACCCGCGGGATCCATCACCACATGGGACAATCTCGCCAATCGCTTCCTTACCCAATTCTTTCCGCCGGAAAAGAATGCAATGCTCAGAAGGAACATTTTGTGGTTTGAGCAACAGCGGGGTGAAACTTTCTACGAAGCTTGGGCCCATTTTAAGGATCTCCTCCACAAGCTCCCTCATCATGGCATAAACCTTTGGTTGTTAGTCCAGATTTTCTATGACCATATCGACATCTCCACGAGGCGAACCATTGACAAATCGGCCGGTGGTAAGCTACGTGATCTTAGTGCGGAACAATCATGGGAACTCATAGAAGATCTTGCTCTCTATGACAACGAAAGTTGGAATGATCCCCGTGATTTGAACAAAACGGTCAAGGCAATATCTTTGCCTTCGAACAATTCTAGCACTCCCGACCGTAGGATCATGGAACTTGAGGACCAAGTCAAGTTTCTCATGAAATCTTACGAAGCTCCGAAGCATTCAAGCCAAGTGAACAAAATCACTTCTTCATGCGAATTATGTAGTGGTCCCCATGACACTCGTGATTGTGTGGAACTCCCCGGAACAGCTTTTACGGATTACGCATCCACGCGTACCGACGAAGCGGGAGATAAGTGGTACACTTTCAAGCCCGAGCCAAACACATACGGTGATTCATACAACCCCTCATGGAAAAATCACCCAAACCTTAGGTGGAAACAAAATCAACCAAATTCTTCCAATCCGCCTAATCGTTACCAATCAAACGGTCCACCATCCAACCGTACCTTCAACAACAATCCTTCTAACAACTATAGTAGTACCAACAATCTTGAAGGATTGATGTTAAAGTTCATGGCATCTCAAGAAGCCCGCATAGCTAAGTTTGAAGCCGAGTTCAAACAAAATCAAAGCGAGATGACCAATAGAATTGACGCATTGTTGAAAGTTCTCAATGACCGAGAAATGGGAGCACTCCCAAGCGACACAATCAAGAATCCGAAACTAAACGTTAATGCCATATCTTCAGTTTCGTCACCCACTTCATGTCCACAATACTACTCGGTTAAATCGACGAGCACGTGTTTCAAACAAAACCAAGTTCCCCAAAAGGACCAATTAACTAAAACACCCACTATAGAGCCGGTCAAAAGCATAGTTGAAACACCTCTTACGCAAGACCTTGACGATGAATTCAAAGAACTTCACCTTGAACGCCCCGTCATTGATGTCTTAGCGCGTGCTTCTTACTATAGTGCCCTCCTAGAAAAATATGAGAAGTGTAAGCTAGGTAAAAATGGGACCGCCTTCGTTCAAAACAAGTTGCCTAAAAAGCTTGATGATCCGAGTATATTTGTTTTGCCTTGTAAGATAGGAAGATCCGAAGCTTTCGACACACTAGCCGATTTAGGGTCAAGCCTCAACTTGATTCCCTTATCCTTATTCACCGCTCTTAAGCTAGGAAAGTTAGAGGAAACGGAGGTATTGATAGGGCTAGCGGATGGGGGTATTGCCCACCCGGTTGGAATGATTAAGGATGTAGTTGTTCACGTAGGAAGGTTAACTATATTAGCGGATTTTCACGTCCTAGACATGGTTAGTGACACTACATGCCCATTATTGGTAGGAAGAGGATTTTTAGCAACCGCTAGTGCCATGATAGATTGCAAGGAATCCAAGATAGCGGTAGGAGAAGGCGATACTTGGTCGGTGTATGATGTTAAGAAGCATAGTTATGATTGTGATGATGAACCAACACCGCATTGGGTAGAGATGAATAGGAGACCATCTAGATATGGACCTTGGATAGAAAGGAACTTCATAGGACCTCAATGCCCATTTTATCTAGAAAAGGATTTCGTTGAGAAGACACATTCGGTAGAACAACTCATAGCTAGAGATGAGGAGCTAGATCCCTTTGAGGACCCCTTAGTCTTTAGAAAGATGATTGAGTTCTTGAGCGTAATGCCTATTAATATAGAGTTGAATAAATGGAAAAGAGATAGAGATAAGTATAAATGGAGGTGGGACAAGCCACCTAAAGAAGGTGACGGGTCATGGCATATTAGAATGACCTTGTATGATCTGGATGGAGAAAAGTTTGAAAGGTCATACCACACTAAGGGAACCGATAGAAAGTTGAAACCTAAGTTCGATCCTAAAGATGTCCTCAATGCGGAACTCACCCGAATCACGTAGTAACCCATGACTTTGAGTCTAGCTACAAGACTCGTAAATAAAGAGAAGCGCTTCTTGGGAGGCAACCCATGTTTTGTGTGATTTTTATTTGTTTGATTGTTATTTGCTTCCGTATGCATGTTTTATTTTTATTGTTGGTTGATCATGTTTCTCAATTAAAATGTGAAATACTTTATTATGTTGTTTGGCCTAGTCTTAACTCCAACCTAAAGGTATTTTCGCAAAAGATAAGTGTAAGGGGAAACCCCTAATATGTTTTTAAGAAACAAACCGATCATGATTCTCCACAATATTTAATGAACATGTATATTCGTATTTGTTAGAGTCAAATGCTTGTATTGAGTCATAATGAAGTTTTGCAGGATTTTCCAGGAAGTAGGACAAAGTTTTTCCAGAAATTTTCCGGAAACTTAACATTAGAATTTCTGCAGGTCCATTCTGACGGCGTCAGGGTATTGCTCTTGACGGCGTCAGGAGTTAAAATCTGGAAATTTTACCGGTTTTGTTTTTCTAACGGAGTCTTATGGTTTTTGTGAATTATTAAGTTTTATAATCTCCAGGAAATCTGTAAACTTCATTCCACAAGCATTATATCTTACTTTGTTTTCTAGGATTTAGTAACTTATATAGGATGCCGCCGATTTTACGCGAGGTTGCCTTGTCTACTGTTGCCAGGATTTACAGGTTATTTATGACAAGAAGATGATTTATATTCTGGAAGGGAAGTTTTGATTGTTCGTTTTCTTGGAGGAAGATTTAACCTGGCCAACCTATAATCCATACCGAGCGAATCAGGGGAGTATTTGATTTCATTCTTTTTACTTTTTAACTTTTACATTCTTTACTTGAACATTGGGGACAATGTTCATCTTAAGTGTAAGGGGAGGGTAAAAAGATGATACCTTACATATGCACTTTCGCTTAAGTTTGTTTTGTTTGATAGTAGATGAGTAATAAAACTATGAGAAATACTTGTTAGTGTAATTTTAGCGCCAAATTTAAAATTTTTTACAACATTTAGGAGTGAAACTTTAGCCATAGCAAGCGTCTCATGGATAGGAGGTTGTATGACTAGCACATAACCGTATATTCAGAAAAATTTTCCACCCAAAAATGTGAGGTTCGCCTTTAGATTTGATAGGAAAAGCATTTACTATTAGTGCTTATGAGTGTACCGGTAGCATTTAGATTCTAGAACTTGCGTTAGTGATGCATCCCGAGACCGCTAGTGAGACTACATTCGTGTGGTAGGATTTACTACATGATAAGAGGCATTAGGATCACCCTTGTGTTAAACCCGTATTATAATTACTTGACCATTTATGTCATATTACTTGGCTAGTTAAGTCAACTAATTTTTCCAAACACCTTAGCGTTGTACTCATTTTTAGTACACGAAACCCCTAGTACACCCCTCCGAGCCTATCTTTTCATTTCTAACTTTAAGCATTTTACTTAAAGGAAGAATTTGTTACACCCCACTTAAATGTACACCCAAATCGCCTTAGCCTTCCGTGTATGCGCTCATTTTTAGCGCATTATTGTTATTTGTTAAACCCTAAGTTAACTTTCTAATTGATTACATGGTTGCTAAGTCGAATCATATCCTTGTACATATTGTTTTGGGACGATTGGGACTCATGGGTAAGTACTTATTTTATGGAGTAATGGGGAAGAACATCACTTATTACCCCCATACGTACGTTAATCTTAAAAGTGCTCCAAGTGTTTTGATTTTCTTAATTCGAGTCATTAGATTAGTTAATTGTAAAGTATGTAAAGATTCAAGTGTAAGGGGATTGCTCAAACCCCTATGATGTATTATTTTGGATGGTAGGGTAAGAGTGTATGAAAAAAAAAATCGAAAAATTAAGAAAAAGAAAAAAAAAATAGAAAAGAAAAAGAGAAAAAACATACGGACTACCATCCCGTTTTTATTCTATGTTTATTTTATGTTTTTGTTATTTTTCATTTATTAGCTTAAGTCGAGTCTAGTCTTGGCTTAGCAACGCCATATTGTACATGTAATTAACTAAGATTGTTAACTCGCCACCAGTAAAACTTCCTTTATCCAACAAAACCGTGTAATTCATATCCCTATACCTAACGTTACAACCCTTTAAAAAGACCTCTTTGATAGTTTATCCTAGGTGCTTACGCCATGTGGTGGAGGTTTGATCCTTTCCCAAGCCTATGGTAATCTATTTTGCTATGACAGGTAGTGAGAGATATCTTCCATTTCCATAATGTTATATTACTTTATTACACCCGAGAGATGTGAGTATCTAAACACTATTTGTGAGGTGCTAGTGTATGACCTCCGTGCTTGTCTATTGGTCTTTAGTGGAACGATTATTTGTTGTAATTACTTTTATATTAGTGTTAAATGACCCCTAACTTGTCTTTCGAGTAGAATAAAAGCTCATTTGCTTGAGGACAAACAAATCTCAAGTGTAAGGGTATATGATGAGGCGAAAAATGATCCATTTTTAGGGGGTCATTTAAGCCCGAATCCGACTTTATTTGATCAAATATTTCCCTAAATCGTTCCTTTTGTGATTTTAGGTGTTTGGAGAGTGAGTTCTGGAAAAGAAGCCATTTTGGACGTTTTTGGAGCATAAAAGTGAAGAAAACGGCAAAGTACCAAATTTCCATGCTGAAGATACAAGGTGACGGCGTCAAGACCACCATCTTGACGGCGTCAGACATGAGGAATTAAACACCGTAGGTGGTGACGGCGTCATAAGGCTTCATGACGGCGTCAAAGTGGCAAGAATAAAATACCGTGGGTGGTGACGGCGTCACATAGGCCGTCATAAGTGGATCAAGGCCGTCCGAGGAAGTATATGGCGGCGAGGTGACGGCGTCACATGTAACTCTTGACGCCGTCAGCCTACTATTCCTATATATAGTTTTCTAGTTTTTTCATTAAAAAAAGAGAAGTTTTGGTGAAACCCTAAAGACGATTTTGGTGCCTCTTTTACAGGTTTTTCAAGGGTTCCAAACCCTTGAGACCTTGCATTGTAATTGAGATAAGTGTACTTTCAATTCAATCAATATGTCTATGTGTTGGTTGTTTATATCTTGTTGTTGTCTCAATTCTACTATGCTAGGTTAGATCTTTTTTGTGTTTCCTTAGATCTAATGAAACCTAGATGTTGATTATGTGTTGATTACTTGTCTATTCTTGTTTTGAATGAGTGATTTATATGTTAGGCTTAAGAAAACTGGCAGATCTCCAAATGGTAACATGCTTGAACGTCTTAAGAAACATGAACCGAGGCGTACTAGGTCTTTATTGGTTGTATTTAATGCATGAGCCACTGTTTACAATCCCTATAGTTGTGCTGGGTCATGGTGTAGGAGGAGATAAGAGCTCATAGAGTTGGGGAGTTATGTATGCCACCCCACGAATGGTATTAAGGAATACAATCCGTCATTCATACAAGTGTAACAAGTAATTAACATGTAAAAGATATCTAGGGAGTAGTGAAGTCTAAGTAAACACAATTTCTCCAATTACTGCTCACAACTTTAGTATAATTAGTTTATTTTCATTTTTATTATTTTATTTTGATTGCATCTTAGTTTTGGGTTAGTTGATTAGCAACTAATTCCGCCCACTCCTTCAAAACCCGAGATTTTACTTGCTTTCACAAAAATATAAAAATACAAAAATAATCATCTTTCACCTCTAGAACTATTAATTAGGTTTTCTAACCCTAGCGACACTATTCCTAAGCTGAACGATCAATCCCCCGGTACTTGTCACTATACTATACTACAACGATCAGGTACACTGCCTGGTGAGGGTTGTAAGCTTCTCGAGATCCCTCGAGAGGTAAAGCAAGGTGCGATTCACACGCATCAGGACTAATTACCACAAAAAATTTGAAATAAAGTGAAAAATTTAGGCCTAAAAATGGGGGTACTTAGAAAGTTTTGTGATAAAATTCGTAAGAATTCCCCCCCCCCCCCCCCCCCCCCACACTAGAATTGAATATTGTCCTCAATATTCAAAGTCCCGGTTATTATTGATTGAGCCTAAACCACCTAACTTATATTGACCAAGGAATGGTCAACAAAGTCAAACAGCCTAGATCAATGCTCCGCGGAAGTATAAGGTTTCCCCGAGTCGTTATGTCCCGACGAGGTGTGATGGTTATGAAACGGTTATTTGATCGGGTGAAATTGGACAGGAAAAGGTTTTGAGTGATTAGAACTAAGGAATATACTAGAAAATAGCTTAAACAAGCTATTTGAATAAGACAAGAAAGTGGGAAAAACCAGAAACGATTTAAACCTAAAAACGCGTACGTTACGTTTAAATAAAACGTAGACGTACAAAATAAAACGCGAGTTTTGGTAAAATAAAATACTTACAAAAGTGAAAATCACATTTTTACAATCCTAATAATAAAAGAAACTTTTTAGAAAATTAAAATTACTTTTTACACTATTTAATTATTTAATATTAATTAAAAACTATTTAATACTTATTAATAATATTTAAGTAACTTAAATATAATACAATATTATTTAAATACTAAAAAGGTGAAAATAAAATTCCTAAAATTATAAAATAACTAAAAATAAGTTTTAAAATTACAAATAAGTATTTTTGTCTTTTTGTGCTTTTTCTATTAATTAATTACTAATTAATTATTAATTACCTAATTAAACTATTTTAAATTAAGAAAAATAGTAAATGAACAGTAAAAATTCTAAGAAAATTTCTAAAATTATTTTACAACATATAAAAGCTATAAAAAATATAAAAACTTGGTTTTGCTTAAGAAAAACTAATTATGCTATTTTAAACTAATTATTAATTAATAATTAATAAAACTAAAATTAATTCTAATTAATACTAAATGAGAAAATAAAAATCTGAGAAAATTAATATAAATACTTTAATATAAGATATAATTAATAAAAATATAAAAATGACAAGTACTTAATAAAAATTTAAAAATGAAAATTAAAATTAAATTACATTAAATAGAAACTATCACTTAATTTTAAATTTGTTTTTCTTGGTTTTTCTTTTACAAACTTATTTAATACTTAAAAACAAACACTTTTTGTAAAAACAAACTTTTTAGAAACTAAAAATAAGCACTAATGAAAGCCAAAAAGCCAACAGTTGACTTTAGTTGACTAGAATGGAAAATAAGCTTGAACCAGCTGGTGTGGAACCCACAAGGGTAAAATCTGGTTCAAGTGAGTATATTAGACAAGTATAAGCCAGAAAAAGCAGAGGTGGACCACACAATAAGCTATTAAGATGATAATAAGCACTATGAAACTTGCTTCCAAACTGAAAATGGGACAGTTTTGAGCCCTTGATTCAGGTGGGTCCCAGTGGGATTGAGGTCAACCCAATGGTCAATATCCCAAGCCTACCATGTGGGGAGTTCAAAGAACCAATTATGGGTGGCTGTGGACCACCATGGTGGCCAGAAGACCACCACAAAGGTGGTGGTGTGGTCTGCTGAGCAGCTGCACAGAGCAAGGTGTGCCCTGCAAGTCACTTTGTGGCTTTGTGGGGCCCACAAGAAAAATTCTAAAAATGAAAGGAGGGGGGAAATCAGTAGTTGGGATGGTGGACTATCTAATGAAACAAGATTTACTTCATGAAAGCAAACACATAAATCACATAAATTCTTTGAAATTTTGTGAAAATCTGAACAAACAACTTTGACTTTTGAAGAAACTTTGCTACTTTGACTATTGTGAATTTCTGATGATCACTGATGACTTATTATGAAGTTATAAGCTATAATGGACTTAGATTAAGGTGTAAAGTAAACTTATGCAATAATGTGATGAGGTTTGGAACTAAAAATCTTGACAGTTAACAAATGATGAGCCAACAAACTGAGATTTGACTTTTTTAATAAACAATGCTAGTTTAAATGGTAAAACTAACCTATTAGGACTTATTCAAACATGTAACAATAGGAAACAACACATCAAACACAGCAGAGACCTACCTATTCTACTGATCCAAACAGTCCCTTATGGGTGACTGATTTATGGGTTTCAAAGCAAATAAACAAAACAAGCCACAAATCTCCTAAACTAGGTTACATTAGGTTATACTAGATCTAATTAAACAAAAATTAACAATAAATAACAACAAAAACTCAAGTTCACAGATTATGCCATAAAGTATGAAAGAATCTTACATAGAATCCAAAGCTAAGAACAAAAGTGCACAGGGCTTCCAATCAAAAACCTACACTCCCCTTTGGAGTTCTAAACCAGGTCCTTCCATGTTTGACCAATATTCCATACTTGCATAACCTTGTGGGCCAATTTTTATTTTCTACTTATTATTTTTTTTTTCTTTTCTTTTTATGATTTCTGCTACAAGAGACAACTTACAAACTTTTAAAAACTTAATAATAAGCTAATGTGAGCTTATTACTACCTAAACAACAACTGTTAACAACCTTCAAGATTTAATAAGGATTTGAGTAAGAAAAGCATAAACTGAACTTGTACTATTAGAATTGAGAACTGAGAAACTATTGAAATCTTTTCATTCACTTAAAAGCTTGATACAACTTGAATTTAAAAGACAGAATTTAAAGGTTTACAACATGAAAATTAAAGATTACACTACGAATTGGTCTAAAAACTAGTGACAGCCATCTTCTTCTCTATCTCTTCATCTTTATAGACCCTGGAGAGATACTTGGACTTTTCCTACACCTTGTGGACCGTTGGATTAGCTTCTATCATCTCAACCGTTCAAATGGGGATTTGGCGGGAAATTGGTAAAAGGGCAGATAGTGGAGTTGGTGTGCATTTATTGAGGAGGGGGGAAGGTGAGGGTTGGTGATAGCTTTAATTATAGTTGGTGAGGTTGGTGAAGAGGGGGGAGGCATGAACCTGGAATTAGGGGTGTTAATGGGAGGTTAGGGGAGATGAACAGTGAACGGGTTTGGGGGTTTGACTGGGGTCAACGCAAGGGTGGATTATTAGTTCTTGGTGTGGGCCGGATTTGGTTTAGTGGGCTTGGTGGGTTGGTTGTTTGGATCAGGCTTGGGGTAAGGGTGGTTTAGTTTGTTTGTTTTTAATATTTAAGGGTCCATTTGGAAAATAGTATAATCACAAGGACCAATATTGTCATTTGCTGAAAATTAAGGACCAAACATGTAATCTTTCCAAAGTATTCATAAGAACCATAGATGCCAAACTTTATTATCCCAAGGACCATTGATGAAGTTTTTCCATTTTAAAATACCCGAGGACCATAAATGTCATTTTACAAAAGATGAGGGACCAAACATGTAAATCTATAAAACTTCACACCAAGGACCTAAAATGACTTTTATGACTTCCTAAGGATCAAAAATGATTTTTCTTTCAAACTTATCCCACCAGGGACCTTTTCTGCCAAAATCTGTAACTCCAGGGACCAAACTGTAAATTTCCCAAACTTTTCCAATTTTTCATCAAAGGACTAAATATGACATTTTATGATTTCAAAATGACCTTTGGTGATAATTTTCCATATTTTGAATATCCAGGGACTAGTTTTGTAATTTTATGAAAGTTGAGGGACTGAAACTGCCAATTTTGCAAACTTTGTGCGTTTTTCGTTTTTTTTGCTCGTTTTGCATCTAAACATATAAAACACAATTTTGAAATATTTTTAGTATTTTGATGCATTACTGAGTGTTTTTGTATGTTTTGCAGTTCAGATTTGACCAAAAATGATGAGTGTTTGAGCACTCATCAATCCCCCACACTAAACTGTTGCTAGTCCCTAGCAATACTGTTTTGAAAACTTGATGGATTTGAAAAACTCTTTACCAAAAGCCATCACTTCTGGAGTAGCCAGGTGTAAGAACTGTGGCACACCTGATAACCGTGTGATTTTGAGCAAACCACCAGCTGTCAACGGATTTGAGTAGTCTTTACCAAAATGTGGAAAACTAGAAGGGGGGGGGGGTTGAATAGTTTTACGTCTTTTTCGTTTTGCTTATTTGTAAAAGATAGTTTCTAAGATGAAACTTTCAAATCACTTTAATACATAAATATATAAACTAGTTAATTTATGATTTTGTATAAATACTACTTATGTATAATGTACAATTTCAAAACACTTAACTACAAAAGTATAAATACAAGATTTGTTAAAGGTTTTATATATACAATGCTTATGTATAATGTTTGGAAAGAATATACAATTTTATATATTTTATGTAAGCATATATATGTATAGTAGTGTATAGATATAATTATATGTACTAGGTTGGTTTTTGTAAGATTAGTTTTATGAATGGATTTTAGTTTGATCTTTATGTGAAATCAATCATATGCACACTACTATAAATTATGACTATGTGTGAAATGCAAGTAAGTAATAAATCAAAGAGTGAGAGATGGAAAGATCAAACCGAGACACAAAGGATTTATAGTGGTTCGGCTACAAGGACACCTTCCTTGCCCTACTCCACTCCCCGAGTCACCTACTCGAGAGTTTTCTTCACTAGATCAAAGACCTCCTTTATGGCGGAGAAAACCGTACACACCAATTTACACACCAATCTTCACACCAATCTACACACCAATCTACACACCAATCTTCACACCAATCTACTATTTTCTTCACACCAATCTTCTACACACCAATCTTCTATACACCAATCTTCTATTCTCTTCACACCTTCAAAGTACTAATGTCTTGACACCTTCAAGTCACTAATATCTTTGCTACTTCAATGCACTAGTGTCTTGACACCTTCAAGCCACTAATGTCTTCACACCTTCAATGCACTAATGTCTTGACACCTTCAAGCCACTAATGTCTTCACAACTTCAATCTACAAATGTCTTCTAGTCTTCTCCACTAGATATCCTTAATTTCCTCACTACAAGCTCCTATTGCTACAATCTCCTATCACCACTACTATCTAACCCTTCTTCTTCACTTCAAGTCACACTTCACACTTACAACAATTCTAGATTCTTCAACTAAATCTGGTTTACTAATACATACACCTTATTCACCAAAGTATGAAAAATATACAAGGAAATGTAAACAAACAACTTAGATAGCAAGATGATACTAAGTTGTAATACTTCTAATAGAAGTATTCTTCTCTTTGCACTTGAAAGAATGAGGCTTTGGATCACTTGGAAACAAAGGCTTATGAAATGATCAAAGGATTTTTAGAATTGAAATGGAGATCTAGAACAGAAAATTTTTGTGCAAAAAGGTGGGGAAAAAATCCAGGTTTAAGGTGGTATTTATAGGCAAAAGTTTCTGACAGAGGAGCGTGGCCGGTCCCCTTAAAGCATGGCCGGCCCCCTTAAAATTAAGGGGACCGCCCCTTATAATTAAGGGGGCCGCCCAACTGTAACGGCCAGAAAACTTGTCTTTTAGTGGGGAAAGTTTATTTGGTGAAAAACTAACTGATTTTGGTTAAATATTTGAAATCATATATTTAGTATGATTAAAACATTTTTCCTTATTACCAAAAGTGTTTTTCAAAAATATATAATAAGATTATATAATTAAATAAACTTTGTATTAGTTAATTAAATACCCCTTTGATCATACATTGCACTAAACACTTTGTTTATTCATACCTTAAGTGATTTGTTGGTGAAAGTGATTATTTATTACTAAATACATGTTTACGTCATGATCTTTGGTTTGATTAGTTTAAGTTTTGTGATTATCAAAACATAGAGATATCGGAAGATATGAATAATGTTTTCAGTCAATTATTTATATCAACAATCTCCCCTTTTTGATGATTACAAAACCTAAACTTATTAAATCCAAAAATTAATATTTAGACAAGTATTTAGTAAGTTTACATTCACTTCTCCCCCTTTTTGTAGAATCAAAAAGGTTAGGCCGAATAAACTTCGTGAGAGAAGTTTAAACGGGTAGAAAACTCCCCCTTGATGTATGCTCCCCCTCGTTTGAGGGCACCAAGGTTTCGAGAAAGTAATTCTTGCAAGAAAAATATTAGAAGCACAAGCATGGCACAAGCAAATACATATAGCATAATATTAACAAGTAATAATCATGGCACAAGGGAATAAGAAACATATATTAAACCATTCAATAATAGAAAAATGATTATGTCAACCCATAATCATTGTTACAAAGGCAATACAAATAGAATTCTAAATAACATAGAACATCCTATAGTGCCAACAAGAAGTGTCATCAAACTTTCTTGAATCCCAAAATGGTTGAGGAGTTTTATTTGAAAATGAGAAAACATAAGCATATCAAATGCTTGGTGGTTTAGTGGAGGTAAACTCTTGGTTCCATGGGTGTTGGTGAGTTTGTAGAGCTTGGAGGTGGTGGATTTGAAGTGGAGTTTGTTGGTTGAGGGTTGTGATGTTGTTCAAGTGATGGGGTTTGTTGAGATCTAGTAAGAAGATACTCAATCCAAGTGAAGTGCTCATTCAAAGCAATGGTTTGTTGTTGAAGGAAGATGCAACAAGGGCAATTGTTAACATGCTTCTCAAGTTGGTTTTTGTTATGTGGTGATGATGGTGAGCTTGATTGTGGTGGATCCAAATTGCGTTGAGCAAGATGTAATGCTAAAAGAGCACTAAGCTCATGTGCCTCTTTTAGCTCCTCAACGAACTTCAAGTGTTCGGAGGAAGGTGATGGTGGTGGAGCATGATAGTTGTCTTGGGTGAAGGTTTGCACATGCAACATTGGAGTGGCATGTGAGGTTGTAGGAAGTGGTGGTGGTACTCTAGGTGGTGGAGACATGTTTGAGCTTGGGTAATCATGAAAACAAGATATGGGTGGAAGATGTTCTTCATGAGTGGATGATGTCTTTGTTGAATGAGCAATATGTGAAGTGTTGATTGAGATATTGGGATTGTTGTTTTGGGATTGAGCATGCTCATCAAAAGAGGAAGCATTAATGAGGGTATTAGTGGAAGATAGGTTGTGGGATGACTCATTTGAGTGGGTTTGAGGTTGAGTTGTTGGTTGACCTGAAACAACATCACAAGAGTTATGACAAGAATCAAGTTTCCTCCTCCAAACGGGTTTGACGGAGATCCTTGCGGTTCTTGAAATCTTTGGTTTTTGGTTGTTGGAAGATGACATGTTTGGGTGTGATGGCATTAATGGTGGGAGGAGAGTATTTATAGTGTATGAGAAATGTGGTTTAGGAAGGAAAATTTGAGGGATAGTATGGGACAAAATATGTTTGTGAATTTTGGGAAGTATAGGCTGAAGTGGGTCAAAAAGTGATAAAGAAAACAGTATCCCCGACCATCAGATGGCCGGTCCCCTTAATTAGGGGCCGGTCCCCTTAATCATTAAGGGGGCCGCCTTATATAATTAAGGGGGCCGCCCATCTGGTGATTCCCAGAATGCCAGAAATGGGTTTTTGACAGAAAATTTTCAAAAAGGTTGTGTTTTTGTTTTTGGATTCAAGTAAGTTCAACTCTTTGAGGCAATATAGGGCATACTATTCATGAATGTAGAGAGTGATATAGAATTAATTAAAGTAGACAATTAATTTCTAATAATCATGCTATCTACTAATTTATCAATTAAGATATGCACCAAAGGAGACAACAAGCCAAGTAAGCTAAATGAGCAACTATATGAAGATGATAACATTTAGTCTAGAGCAAACATGTTGATGATTGTTGACAAGTAACAAATAGACAGATATGATTATATGGACTTCAAGACTTGTTACAAACAAGATCCATATGGGCAAACCATGATTCTCATGAAATGATTTGATTAGATTGTGGATGTCATTTTCACATAAGTTTATGACATATGTGAGAAAATAATAATGTTTTAAATAAAATGTTTTTAGTTTTATTCAACAATGTTTGAAAGTAAGTTTTCACTTAATGTCATAAATCTGGGAACGAAAGAGTCTAATGAGAAACAAGGTTCACAAAAGTAAACTAGCGTTAGGTATATATAGGAAGTGCAATTTAATCAAGTTGGAGAATGAGTATGAGACTATTACTAGTGGTGCTCAATTCAGGCTAAACACGACCATTTTTACGGGTTACACACACCCAACTTCTCACATAGAAGCAATTCAACCGTTAGGTTAAATTGAATTTCTAGTCAATAGATTCTCCAGTAGTCATTCTCTTTTTAGAAGAAATCGAGTTCCTAAATTTACCTATCGAAGATTACCAAATATGAAGTATTCTTGATTCACTAATACTTGGCTTAATGTTTTGAAATACATTCAAGTTTGTATCCTACTAGGACAAATTTTGTTTTGTTTCAAAAAGAAAAATGTTTCTGCTTTGATAAAGATCAAAATAATGTTATGATAGCTTATGATTAAGCATGTTGTTCGAAAAAGCATAAAATAGATATTCGAAGGGTTTTAACTCAAAGAGAGAAGTTTTTAAATATGACATATTGATTTTGATAATCAAGAAATTTCAGGTGAAAGATATACTTCAAGAGAATCGATTCAGCCCATTGTCACATGTAATCATCTCTAATGGCAACTAAAGATGTGAGAGAGATATGGTAGACATTGAACATCCAAATGCAATGAGATAGGAAAGGACAAAGAAATTCATCAATGAATGCAATATAGACATATGTATATATGCATGTATACAAGACACATTGTAATATTGAGTCACTAGCAAGTCTTAATTATAACACATCTATTAATGCAACTAGTAAGATTATATAGCACAAGTGTCAAGCATTCTATTCTAGATCATAGAAGATTATCAATATAGATGAAAACTAAAACAAATGATAATAGATATAGCAATAAGAGGGTTAATTATCCTAATGTTATGTATGCATATATTGGTATTCATGATCTAAAAGCATAGCAACATGCAAATTAAAACATATTAATATACTAATTGAAGCATACTCTATCTTAATGTAATGTAGGCAAGTTTTTGAAAAGAAAACTTACCTCAGGTCCAGCTCTTCTTTAAGAGTGGTCATGAGAGCAATATAAAACGTCAGGAAGGTTTTCCCCAAAGCAAGTTGAAGAAGCGAAGTAATATCCTAATGCAAAAAGGATCAAGGAGACTTGATCATAGAAACACTATCGGTCGCACCAATCATCACAAGTCGTGCAGATTAAGAATGGTAGAACAAGAATCCTTCGTCATGAGGTAGTAACGAACACACCATAAAGACAATGGTCATCAAATGAAAGAAAGCGAATAGAGCGATCCAAAAAGTAGTAGTTCCTTTGATCGTTAATTGCCTACACATGACAGAGAGCTTGGTACCCAGATTCTCATGGGTCCGATTTGATTAGTAGCGAACATCCAATGCACTTAAATGCATATGAAGAGGATGTCGTCGAGAAGTACAAGAATTCATTATTTGTTTGTTTTAGCAAACAAACAATGACTTTCTTGACTAGAGAAATAATCAATGGATGTAAATAATAATAGTTCTAAATTTTTCCATTAGGTTTAACAAATTTTATTTGTTTTGATGTATTTGTCAAATACTCATCTGCCGTATATCCTAATCCGGTTTTATCATAAAATGACTTTTGAATGTTAAGTAGATATTTTAAAGATTTAGAACTATTTTCGAATTTTGCTAATATTTTAGCTTTTTCCTTTTCCATTTTAATTTCATGTTTATAGTCTTGACAATTTTTACATTCAAGATCAATTTCAATATTACTTTCAAGTCTAGACATTTTGTCTTCTAAAATTATTTCTTTTTCAAAGTTATTTTCAGCGGATGTTGAAGATTCATTTTTAAAAATAATTTTTGAGTCAATGTTGCAAAAGTGTTTGAAGCTATTTTCCATTTTTGAAAATTCTAATGTAAATTGATCATAGCAAAAATGTTTGGTTTTGAATTGTACCTTATTTGTACTTGTACACTCTTCACTCGCTATACGGTGATCAACTCCATTGTTCATGTCGCTCCATGTTTTGTTTGTAGCATTGCTTGGATCTTGGAGCATGTAATCCTTGTCATCACTATTTGCATTAACATTTGTTAGGATGTTCACGTATTCCGTATTAACATCGTCTTTATCGTCCTTGTTGCACCATGATTTATTAACATGCTTTCTTCGGATTTGACACATGTGTTCTTCATTATTAGTACCTTCAATGATCACATTTGAACTAGTAGTACATGTGTTTATTTCAACTAAATATTTATCTATTAAATTTTCTAGAGTAACAATTTCATGTGCAATATCAAGTTTATCATCTTTGGTTTTACATTTCTCTTGGTGAAACTTTAAAAGGCATTTCCAAATATCATTTGCCGTTTTACAAGGAAATAATCTTTCATATTCAACATTTGGTAGAGTTTTGAAAATAAGTAATTTAGCTTTAGTATTTTTATCAATTTTTATTTGAAGATTATTATATTGATTTTCAAAATCCATTTTAGTTAGTTTAAGATCACCAATTGAAATAATATGCCAAAGATCAAGATCTATTGATTTCACATAATTTTCAAATTTATTTTTCCATTCAAGAAAATGATCATTTTCAAATAATGGTGGTTTTTGCGTAAATTCTCCTTCTAGATATTTTAAAAATTCCATAGATCGTTACAAGTTTTAAAATACAGTATATTTTAAAAATCTTGTTAGACGTGGCTCTGGTACCAATTGTGGAAAACTAGAAGGGGGGGGGGTTGAATAGTTTTACGTCTTTTTCGTTTTGCTTATTTGTAAAAGATAGTTTCTAAGATGAAACTTTCAAATCACTTTAATACATAAATATATAAACTAGTTAATTTATGATTTTGTATAAATACTACTTATGTATAATGTACAATTTCAAAACACTTAACTACAAAAGTATAAATACAAGATTTGTTAAAGGTTTTATATATACAATGCTTATGTATAATGTTTGGAAAGAATATACAATTTTATATATTTTATGTAAGCATATATATGTATAGTAGTGTATAGATATAATTATATGTACTAGGTTGGTTTTTGTAAGATTAGTTTTATGAATGGATTTTAGTTTGATCTTTATGTGAAATCAATCATATGCACACTACTATAAATTATGACTATGTGTGAAATGCAAGTAAGTAATAAATCAAAGAGTGAGAGATGGAAAGATCAAACCGAGACACAAAGGATTTATAGTGGTTCGGCTACAAGGACACCTTCCTTGCCCTACTCCACTCCCCGAGTCACCTACTCGAGAGTTTTCTTCACTAGATCAAAGACCTCCTTTATGGCGGAGAAAACCGTACACACCAATTTACACACCAATCTTCACACCAATCTACACACCAATCTACACACCAATCTTCACACCAATCTACTATTTTCTTCACACCAATCTTCTACACACCAATCTTCTATACACCAATCTTCTATTCTCTTCACACCTTCAAAGTACTAATGTCTTGACACCTTCAAGTCACTAATATCTTTGCTACTTCAATGCACTAGTGTCTTGACACCTTCAAGCCACTAATGTCTTCACACCTTCAATGCACTAATGTCTTGACACCTTCAAGCCACTAATGTCTTCACAACTTCAATCTACAAATGTCTTCTAGTCTTCTCCACTAGATATCCTTAATTTCCTCACTACAAGCTCCTATTGCTACAATCTCCTATCACCACTACTATCTAACCCTTCTTCTTCACTTCAAGTCACACTTCACACTTACAACAATTCTAGATTCTTCAACTAAATCTAGTTTACTAATACATACACCTTATTCACCAAAGTATGAAAGATATACAAGGAAATGTAAACAAACAACTTAGATAGCAAGATGATACTAAGTTGTAATACTTCTAATAGAAGTATTCTTCTCTTTGCACTTGAAAGAATGAGGCTTTGGATCACTTGGAAACAAAGGCTTATGAAATGATCAAAGGATTTTTAGAATTGAAATGGAGATCTAGAACAGAAAATTTTTGTGCAAAAAGGTGGGGAAAAAATCCAGGTTTAAGGTGGTATTTATAGGCAAAAGTTTCTGACAGAGGAGCGTGGCCGGTCCCCTTAAAGCATGGCCGGCCCCCTTAAAATTAAGGGGACCGCCCCTTATAATTAAGGGGGCCGCCCAACTGTAACGGCCAGAAAACTTGTCTTTTAGTGGGGAAAGTTTATTTGGTGAAAAACTAACTGATTTTGGTTAAATATTTGAAATCATATATTTAGTATGATTAAAACATTTTTCCTTATTACCAAAAGTGTTTTTCAAAAATATATAATAAGATTATATAATTAAATAAACTTTGTATTAGTTAATTAAATACCCCTTTGATCATACATTGCACTAAACACTTTGTTTATTCATACCTTAAGTGATTTGTTGGTGAAAGTGATTATTTATTACTAAATACATGTTTACGTCATGATCTTTGGTTTGATTAGTTTAAGTTTTGTGATTATCAAAACATAGAGATATCGGAAGATATGAATAATGTTTTCAGTCAATTATTTATATCAACACAAAAGCCGTTTGCTTCTGGACTAGCCAGCTCTTGATGGAATAGTCAACATCTTGGTGAGCTGATTACCAATTATGGATTTTCCACGGCCTTTACCACAAGCCATAATCTTGCGGGCTAGCCAACTCATTTGTTTTCGGGGAGTTGAGGAACCATACAATTTTGGGCAAATTGCAAGCCATAAACGGATTTGATATGTCTTTACCAAGAGCCGTTTGCTCCTGGACTAGCCAATCCCTTTTGTCGCTTAGACAAGGCGGACTGATTACCACAAAAATTTTGAAGCACCAGTGAAAAATTTTTGAATATTTTTTTGAATTTTGGCTAAAAACGGGGGTATTATATAGTAAAATGTGATAAAATTCGCTAGCGAATACCCCCCCACACTAAGCATGAATATTGTCCTCAATATTCAAAATCCCGGCTATTATGCCGACATTTTGAACGTAAAAGGGCAACATTACAAGCTGAGCGTGGAAAACACCATTTTGTTTTTTTTTTTCACTCTTGTAACCATAGCATGGGGGACTCCCCCACACTTAGGGTGAAAACCCTAAAAGCATGATACTGTTTTTGTTTACCGAGTCGCTAGCTTAGACTCGACCCCGAAATCATTTGTCCTTGGGGAATGTGGAAGAAATGATCTCCATCGGACTTTCGTTCAAAATGTTTGGACAAACATATGAAGCACGTGAAAGTTCCACACCGATGAGATAAGTACCCGGCTCAAGATAATGATATATGAAAATGCCGGGATCAAATATAGTGTCCTCACTCCCGAAGGAGTGAAGAAGAGGAGAAATCACCTGGTAGGTGAAGGAAAGAAGAGAGATCTGAATAGCAATTAAGATAAGAACTTCCTCCTCAAGAAATGTATATTCAAGTGGAGGAGGCAAGTCCTTAAGCTTGATCTCAGGAAATTTATCAGTTTCCTCAACTGATTTGATTTCCTCATTATGAAGTTGTTTGGGTGGGAGAGGGGGGAATGGATCTTCGTTTAACAAACTTTCTAGAAAAAGAATGTCCCCCTCAAGATCAAGATAATTATCATCAACTTCATATGAAATTGAACTATCTTCAGTAAGAAAAGCCTCGAATTCGTCCAGATCGTTTTCACTTTCCGGAGGAAGTGGATTGATTTGAGTAAGTTCAATCGAAGGATCACGAGTAAGTAAGAATTCTAACTCTCTCAAATCCGCATCAAAGTCAAAGACTTCATTTTCATCCCTTGGTGGGATGGGATCGATATGAGAGAGTTCATCAGCGAACTCTTCAAGAAGAAAGTCAACATCAGGGTGGAGAAGTGATGCATCAACAAATTCAATGTCTCCATAAGATAAACAATCATCACTGGAATCAGAGACAGTCTCAATTTGATCATTTGGATTATTAGGGGGTGAAGGAATATCACACACATGATCCAAAGTCCCCTGTGACTCTCCTGGGATTGGGACAAGGATCTCAACACTAGACTTTATTAATTCGTCCGATTCCTTATCAGGAACAGTGCTAAGATGCTCATCCCCCATGATCAGAGAGTGAGTGTGAACTCCGGGTATGATAACAACATACTGAGGGAGTTGAGAAGGACTAGCAGACAGGGGTTTTATAAATTTCATTTGTTCGTCTGCTAGTAATTCCATCATAGTCTTTTCTCCCTGATTTTCCGAGGAAGGAATTGCTATAGATGAAAGTGATGAACCCTTACAGAATTGAGAAAAATCAAGGGTGACTTCATCATCACTATCATCGTCGTAAAGAGCAGCATTACGAAATATGGCACGTGTTTTAGCTGCATGTTCTAATAATAGCAATTCTTCCTTGCTCGATTCGCTTCTAGCTGCTCGTTCTTCCGCAAGTAATTCTGCCATAGATTTCTCACGAGAGCTTTGAAACGATGAAGTAGCCAACTCCTCCTTAAGCTCTTTCAATATATCAAGAGCCTCTATTAAAATGTCTTGCTCAGTAACAAGAGGAGTTGCTTGGGTCATTTGGTACTGTAGAGGTGGGTCTGAATACGAATAGTCGTAATTGTTACAAGGAAATGGATTCCCTGTTTGACAATCAGAGCTAGTGTGTGGACCTCCACAATACTCACAACAGTAAAACTGATGTGGCTGTGAGTCGTGTGTGCTGTAGTCATAATTGTAATCAGGAAACTGCTTATAAACAAGCGTGTTTCCTGATTGACAATCAGAACTGTAGAGGGAACCACCACAGTACTCACAACAGTTAAACTGTTGAGTCTGGACTGGTGTATCTTGATACGAAGCATCATTGAAGTTTGGATAATATGATTCTTGCTCGTATGAATGTGATGGGTAATCGGAAAAATTTGAAGAGTCGTTGAATGAGTCTTGATTAGGGTCATAAGCAAATGAATTACTCGACCCACAAAACAAACAACTCCCGTTATGAATATCGTTACCACATTGCACACAAGTACACCAACGACATGGTAAACCAAAAAGCGGCTCACCACAACCAACACAAGGAATAAAAGCCGGAGGTGGGACAAGTGGTGTGCTCTTAGAGCTAGCAATTTCCACCACTTCCGTTATGGTCTCGGGATTTGGTTCTTGATAAACGTGAAGGTTGGGCAAGTCGTGCTTTTCAGTCACTGCCCTAAGCTCAGCATGTTTGCTTGACAAACTTTTAACCGTAAACCGTGAAAGGTTAGGATCAATTCTCGAAGGTTTGTCATTAATAGCACGTATCTCGGGCTGTGAAGGGCAGTTGGAAGAATTTGGTGAATCATTGAGAGAATTTGGACTTATGAACAGATTGCACAAAACACAAAATCTGTCACTACAATTATTGCCACATTTCTCACAAATACACCGGAGACAACGAAAGCCGTTCTCAATCGGGCTTTTATAGTGAAAACACGTGTAGCCGAGAGACGCCATAAGAATTATACATGAGATAGGTATAAGAAGGTAGAATCAAATGGATAGAGGGTAAGGAAAAATATTTTTGGGTTTTTATGGAAAAGATATGAACAAAGATGGATAAATGTACAATGGAATGAGTTCCAAAATCACTAATCAGAAAACCGTTTAGAATAGCGCGCACACCTCCCCGGCAGCGGCGCCAAAAGTTGATTGAGCCTAAACCACCTAACTTATATTGACCAAGGAATGGTCAACAAAGTCAAACAGCCTAGATCAATGCTCCGCGGAAGTATAAGGTTTCCCCGGGTCGTTATGTCCCGACGAGGTGTGATGGTTATGAAACGGTTATTTGATCGGGTGAAATTGGACAGGAAAAGGTTTTGAGTGATTAGAACTAAGGAATATACTAGAAAATAGCTTAAACAAGCTATTTGAATAAGACAAGAAAGTGGGAAAAACCAGAAACGATTTAAACCTAAAAACGCGTACGTTACGTTTAAATAAAACGTAGACGTACAAAATTAAACGCGAGTTTTGGTAAAATAAAATACTTACAAAAGTGAAAATCACATTTTTACAATCCTAATAATAAAAGAAACTTTTTAGAAAATTAAAATTACTTTTTACACTATTTAATTATTTAATATTAATTAAAAACTATTTAATACTTATTAATAATATTTAAGTAACTTAAATATAATACAATATTATTTAAATACTAAAAAGGTGAAAATAAAATTCCTAAAATTATAAAATAACTAAAAATAAGTTTTAAAATTACAAATAAATATTTTTGTCTTTTTGTGCTTTTTCTATTAATTAATTACTAATTAATTATTAATTACCTAATTAAACTATTTTAAATTAAGAAAAATAGTAAATGAACAGTAAAAATTCTAAGAAAATTTCTAAAATTATTTTACAACATATAAAAGCTATAAAAAATATAAAAACTTAGTTTTGCTTAAGAAAAACTAATTATGCTATTTTAAACTAATTATTAATTAATAATTAATAAAACTAAAATTAATTCTAATTAAAGGTTTCCCCGGGTCGTTAAGTCCCGACGAGGTGTGAATTGTAAACAAACGGTTTCGTGATCGGGTGAATTTCGATGAAAAAGGGGTTTGAGTGTGATTTGAATTAAGGAATCTACAAGAGAATAGCTTAAACAAGCTATATGAATAAGACGGGAAAGTTTGAAAACCCAGAAACGTTTAAAACTTAAAAACGCGTACGTTCAGTTTAAGTAACGTGAACGTACAAAATAAAACGCGAGTTTTAACAAAATAAAATACTTACAAAAGTGAAAATCACATTTTTACAATCCTAATAATAAAAGAAACTTTTTAGAAAATTAAAATTACTTTTTACACTATGTAATTATTTAATATTAAACAAAAACTAATTAATACTTATTATTAATACTTAAATAACTAGAATACAATACAATATTATTTAAATACTAAAAAGGTGAAAATAAAATTCCTAAAATTATAAAATAACTAAAAATAAGTTTTAAAATTACAAATAAGTATTTTTGTCTTTTTGTGATTTTCTTATTATTTAATTACTAATTAATTATTAATTACTTAATTAAAATATTTTAAATTAAGAAAAATAGTAAATGAACAGTAAAAATTCTAAGAAAATTTCTAAAATTATTTTACAACATATAAAAGCTATAAAAAATATAAAAACTTTGTTTTGCTTAAGAAAAACTAATTATGCTATTTTAAACTAATTATTAATTAATAATTAATAAAACTAAAATTAATTCTAATTAATACTAAATGAGAAAATAAAAATCTGAGAAAATTAATATAAATACTTTAATATAAGATATAATTAATAAAAATATAAAAATGACAAGTACTTAATAAAAATTTAAAAATGAAAATTAAAATTAAATTACATTAAATAGAAACTATCACTTAATTTTAAATTTGTTTTTCTTGGTTTTTCTTTTACAAACTTATTTAATACTTAAAAACAAACACTTTTTGTAAAAACAAACTTTTTAGAAACTAAAAATAAGCACTAATGAAAGCCAAAAAGCCAACAGTTGACTTTAGTTGACTAGAATGGAAAATAAGCTTGAACCAGCTGGTGTGGGACCCACAAGGGTAAAATCTGGTTCAAGTGAGTATATTAGACAAATATAAGCCAGAAAAAGCAGAGGTGGACCACACAATAAGCTATTAAGATGATAATAAGCACTATGAAACTTGCTTCCAAACTGAAAATGGGACAGTTTTGAGCCCTTGATTCAGGTGGGTCCCAGTGGGATTGAGGTCAACCCAATGGTCAATATCCCAAGCCTACCATGTGGGGAGTTCAAAGAACCAATTATGGGTGGCTGTGGACCACCATGGTGGCCAGAAGACCACCACAAAGGTGGTGGTGTGGTCTGCTGAGCAGCTGCACAGAGCAAGGTGTGCCCTGCAAGTCACTTTGTGGCTTTGTGGGGCCCACAAGAAAAATTCTAAAAATGAAAGGAGGGGGGAAATCAGTATTTTTGATGGTGGACTATCTAATGAAACAAGATTTACTTCATGAAAGCAAACACATAAATCACATAAATTCTTTGAAATTTTGTGAAAATCTGAACAAACAACTTTGACTTTTGAAGAAACTTTGCTACTTTGACTATTGTGAATTTCTGATGATCATTGATGACTTATTATGAAGTTATAAGCTATAATGGACTTAGATTAAGGTGTAAAGTAAACTTATGCAACAATGTGATGAGGTTTGGAACTAAAAATCTTGACAGTTAACAAATGATGAGCCAACAAACTGAGATTTGACTTTTTTAATAAACAATGCTAGTTTAAATGGTAAAACTAACCTATTAGGACTTATTCAAACATGTAACAATAGGAAACAACACATCAAACACAGCAGAGACCTACCTATTCTACTGATCCAAACAGTCCCTTATGGGTGACTGATTTATGGGTTTCAAAGCAAATAAACAAAACAAGCCACAAATCTCCTAAACTAGGTTACATTAGGTTATACCAGATCTAATTAAACAAAAATTAACAATAAATAACAACAAAAACTCAAGTTCACAGATTATGCCATAAAGTATGAAAGAATCTTACATAGAATCCAAAGCTAAGAACAAAAGTGCACAGGGCTTCCAATCAAAAACCTACACTCCCCTTTGGAGTTCTAAACCAGGTCCTTCCATGTTTGACCAATATTCCATACTTGCATAACCTTGTGGGCCAATTTTTATTTTCTACTTATTATTATTTTTTTTCTTTTCTTTTTATGATTTCTGCTACAAGAGACAACTTACAAACTTTTAAAAACTTAATAATAAGCTAATGTGAGCTTATTACTACCTAAACAACAACTGTTAACAACCTTCAAGATTTAATAAGGATTTGAGTAAGAAAAGCATAAACTGAACTTGTACTATTAGAATTGAGAACTGAGAAACTATTGAAATCTTTTCATTCACTTAAAAGCTTGATACAACTTGAATTTAAAAGACAGAATTTAAAGGTTTACAACATGAAAATTAAAGATTACACTACGAATTGGTCTAAAAACTAGTGACAGCCATCTTCTTCTCTATCTCTTCATCTTTATAGACCCTGGAGAGATACTTGGACTTTTCCCACACCTTGTGGACCGTTGGATTAGCTTCTATCATCTCAACCGTTCAAATGGGGATTTGGCGGGAAATTGGTAAAAGGGCAGATAGTGGAGTTGGTGTGCATTTATTGAGGAGGGGGGAAGGTGAGGGTTGGTGATAGCTTTAATTATAGTTGGTGAGGTTGGTGAAGAGGGGGAGGGGGCATGAACCTGGAATTAGGGGTGTTAATGGGAGGTTAGGGGAGATGAACAGTGAACGGGTTTGGGGGTTTGACTGGGGTCAACGCAAGGGTGGATTATTAGTTCTTGGTGTGGGCCGGATTTGGTTTAGTGAGCTTGGTGGGTTGGTTGTTTGGATCAGGCTTGGGGTAAGGGTGGTTTAGTTTGTTTGTTTTTAATATTTAAGGGTCCATTTGGAAAATAGTATAATCACAAGGACCAATATTGTCATTTGCTGAAAATTAAGGACCAAACATGTAATCTTTCCAAAGTATTCATAAGGACCATAGATGCCAAACTTTATTATCCCAAGGACCATTGATGAAGTTTTTCCATTTTAAAATACCCGAGGACCATAAATGTCATTTTACAAAAGATGAGGGACCAAACATGTAAATCTATAAAACTTCACACCAAGGACCTAAAATGACTTTTATGACTTCCTAAGGATCAAAAATGATTTTTCTTTCAAACTTATCCCACCAGGGACCTTTTCTGCCAAAATCTGTAACTCCAGGGACCAAACTATAAATTTCCAAAACTTTTCCAATTTTTCACCAAAGGACTAAATATGACATTTTATGATTTCAAAATGACCTTTGGTGATAATTTTCCATATTTTGAATATCCAGGGACTAGTTTTGTAATTTTATGAAAGTTGAGGGACTGAAACTGCCAATTTTGCAAACTTTGTACGTTTTTCGTTTGTTTTTGCTCGTTTTGCATCTAAAACATATAAAACACAATTTTGAAATATTTTTAGTATTTTGATGCATTACTGAGTGTTTTTGTATGTTTTGCAGTTCAGATTTGACCAAAAATGATGAGTGTTTGAGCACTCATCAATTATGCCGAATCTCTGAACGGAAAAAGCTAATATTCGATGCTAACTGTGGAAATATCGATTTTATTTTTCACTTTATTTATCTGTACATAAAAACATTTTTCATTTTTTTTTTTTTTTTTTGGAATGAGACTTATATACATATTTACTTTTCAAACGGTGGGGGACGGCCACTCCCCCACACTAGGGTGGTAGAAAGTAGAAAGAAGTCAGAAATACGGGTGAAAACCCATATATGTTGCTAATTTTTGTTCACCGAGTCATTAGCTTGACTCGATCCCCGAATTCATTGGTTCATGGGGAAAGTTTGGAGATCCGGGACAACCATGGGTGGTATGTCCTCTCCAAAATAATGTTTCAATCGATGACCATTCACTTTGAAGTTGGGACCTTCGGGTTGAGATAACTCAACAGTCCCGTATGGATATACTTTAGCAATAGTGAATGGTCCAGTCCATCGGGTTTTTAATTTCCCCGAGAAGATCTTTAATCTTGAGTTGAAAAGAAGGACTCTGTCACCGATGTTGAAAACGCGGTTCTTAATCTTAGAGTCGTGAATCTTCTTTGTCTTTTCTTTGTAGATCAAAGAGTTCTCGTAGGCTTGATCACGAAGTTCGTTTAATTCATTGAGTTGAACCTTACGGTGATCACCCGCTTTATGAAGGTCGTAGTTAGCATGTTTCAAGGCCCAGTAGGCTTTGTGCTCGAGCTCGATCGGTAAATGACACGCCTTCCTGTATACTAGCTTGTATGGAGTACACCCGATGGGTGTTTTGTAAGCTGTACGGAAGGCCCATAGTGCATCATCTAGTTTATCCGACCAGGAAGCACGGTTTTCACCTATTGTCCTCTCAAGAATCCGTTTTATACCACGGTTGGAAACCTCCACCTGCCCACTTGTTTGGGGGTGATACGCGGTAGAAAGACGATGAGTAACACCGTACTTAAGCATGACTTTTGCAAATTGATCATTGCAAAAGTGAGTACCACGATCACTAATGATGGCACGTGGAGTTCCAAAACGAGCAAAGAGGGATTTCAAGAATTTCACAACAACTCGGGCATCGTTAGTGGGTAAGGCCTTAGCCTTAACCCATTTTGACAAATAGTCAACGACCACGAGAATATACTTGTTTCCACGAGAAGATGGGAATGGCCCCATAAAATCAATGCCCCAGACGTCAAAGATTTCACAAACTTGAATAGCATTTTGTGGCATTTCGTTCTTTTGTGAAATATTCCCGTGACGCTGACAAGCATCACAGGCTTTGACTAACTCGTGGGCATCCTTATAAATCGTGGGCCAATAGAAACCCGAATCAAACACCTTTTTGGCGGTGTAGTTAGGACTATGGTGGCCCCCGGTGGGTCCAGCATGGCAAGCCTTGAGAATATCAGTGGCTTCCTGTCCGTATACACATCGCCTGATGACTTGATCGGCACAGATTTTGAAGAGAAAGGGGTCGTCCCAGAAGTAATGTTTAATGTCTTTGAAGAATTTGTTCTTCTGTTGGGACGTTAACCCCTTAACGATGAAGTTACCCGCATGGTAATTTGCAAAGTCGGCAAACCATGGGGTAGTAGAGTCACCACGAAAAGCAACCGCATTGAGTGTTTCGAGAGGAAATGTTTCATTTATTTCCTTTTTCTCAAACACTTCCTAATGAGGGTTTTCTAATCGTGAGAGATGATCAGCAGCAAGGTTCTCAGCTCCTTTTTTATCACGGATAATGATATCAAATTCCTGAAGGAGGAGAACCCAACGGAGAAGCCTCGGCTTTGCATCTTGCTTTGCAAATAGGTACTTCAAAGCCGAGTGATCCGTATACACCACGCATTTGGTCAGGATCAAGTATGGCCGGAATTTCTCAAAGGCATACACCACAGCTAGGAGTTCTTTTTCAGTGGTGGTGTAATGACCTTGAGCCTCGGTCATAGTCTTACTTGCGTAGTGTATAGGCTGAAAGTATTTTGCTTTTCGTTGCCCCAAGACCGCACCTATGGCAAAATCACTAGCATAGCACATAAGCTCAAAAGGTTGGTCCCAATCGGGGGCAACAAGAATTGGTGCCTCGGTAAGCTTTTTCTTTAATGTTTCAAAAGCTTCGATGCACGCAGGAGAGAAGATGAAAGGAGCATCCTTCTCGAGGAGATGGGTCATAGGCCGGGCAATCTTAGAAAAATCTTGGATAAACCTACGGTAGAAGCCGGCATGACCCAAAAAGCTCCTAGCACCTTTTACGGTGGTGGGATGAGGCAATTTAGCAATGACATCGATTTTGGCTCTGTCAACCTCAATCCCGTTTTTTGAAATTTTATGGCCGAGGACAATGCCCTCCTTGACCATAAAGTGGCTCTTCTCCCAGTTGAGACTTAGATTCGTTTCTTTGCAACGTTTAAGCATCTGTTCCAAGTGGGAGAGGCAAGACTGGAATGAATCCCCGATGACTGAAAAGTCATCCATGAATACCTCCATGGTTTTCCCGATCATTTCGGAAAAGATAGACATCATGCACCTCTGGAACGTGCCTGGTGCATTACATAAGCCGAAAGGCATACGTCTATAAGTAAAAGTTCCGTAGGGGCATGTGAAGGTAGTCTTCTCTTGATCCTGGGGATCAATGGGGATTTGGAAGTAACCCGAAAAACCATCGAGGAAGCAGTAATATTCATTCCCCGCAAGTCTTTCAAGCATCTGGTCCATAAAAGGGAGAGGAAAATGGTCTTTACAGGTGGCTTCAATTAACTTTCGATAGTCAATACATACTCGCCAACCCGTGACCAAACGAGTTGGAATCAACTCGTTATCCTCGTTTGTGACAACGGTAATGCCACCCTTTTTAGGAACACAATGAATTGGGCTAACCCAAGGACTGTCAGATATAGGATAAATCAATCCCGCATCAAGAAGTTTAAGAACTTCTTGTTTGATAACTTCGTGGATTTTGGGATTTACCCTTCTCTGATGTTGCACTGCTGGCTTAAAGTCATCCTCCATTAAGATTTTATGAGTACAAAAGTTCGGGCTTATGCCCTTAATGTCAGAGAGTTTCCAAGCAATTGCTTGCTTGTTAGCCTTAAGAACTTTTAGGAGTGCAGCCTTTTCCTCATCTTTCAAGTCTTTAGCAATAATGACGGGTAATTTATTATCACCCACCAGAAATGCATATTCTAGATGAGGAGGCAAGTCCTTGAGCTCAACCTCGGGAAAGTCTTCAGTTATTTCAACATTTTTGACTTCCGCTTTATGAAGTATTTGTGGAGACGGAGAGGGTGAAGGATCGTCATTTAACAATCTTTCAAGGAGAAGAATGTCCCCCTCCGGGTCAAGATAGTGTTCATCAACCCTACTTGGGATTGAGCTATCTTGAGCAAGAAAAGCCTCGACCTCTTCTAGAAGGAAGTCACTTCCCTCAAACAGAGTGAGGGAAGGGGAAGAGTCGGAAATGATAGGATCAGTAGAAGGAGTGGTACTGCCACTTGCTGAGAAACCAAGGACTTCTTGAGAATACTCCTCTGACGCTACATCGATGATGTCAATTCGGTTAACAGTTTCAGAGTCATAGTTGGAGGAGTATCTTGAAGTCTGATCAAGATTGAATGTGATGGCTTCACCACCAACACGTAGAGTGATTTCTTCTTCGAATACATCGATTAGAGCACGACCCGTTCTTAAGAATCCCCTCCCGAGAATGAGAGGAACTCGTGGGTTAGCATCGAAATCAACAATCACGAAATCTGCCGGAAAATGGAACTTTCCTACTTTCACGAAGATATCTTCGGCAATGCCGAGAGGACGGGATATAGTACGGTCTGCAAGCTCGAGTGTCATGCAGGTCGGAGTGAGAGTAGGTAGAGAAAGTCTTTTCCAGACTGAGTAAGGCATCAGGTTAATGCTTGCGCCAAGATCGGCCAAGGCAAAGCATTCAACCATCCCAGGGAAAATACAAGGAATGAGAAATTTCCCGGGATCTCCAAGCTTTTCGGGAAGCTTTTTCAAGAGCACTGCTGAGCAATGTTTATTGAGTGAAGTTTTTGCCATCTCACAGAGTTTTTCTTTGTTGCTTATCAGATTTTTGATTGTCGAAGCAAACTTAGGCATGAGAAGAAGAGCGTCCGCGAAGCTAATATCAAAATGTAATTCTTGGAAAATTTGATAAAATTTTTCCATCTGATGATTAGCTCTTTTGCGGTTCTTTTGATCATTCATACGTGAAGGATATGGAATTGACGGCTTAGGATCATTCTTTGGAATTTCATCAGAACTCACAGGAGGATCAAATACAACTTTCGGCTTACGATCCGGGACCGGGACAACTTGAGGGTGGACGTTGTTGATACCTCCGTTATTAGTAGGAAGTACCGTGTCCATGGTAGCCTCAGGTTCACGTTCCGCTACCTTAGTAGGAGGAGAAGAAGAGGTAGAGGGAATCGCGGGTCCATTGTATGATACCCCACTTCGGGTAGTGATCGCTTTGACATCGCCCCTCGGGTTAGCGATCGTGTTGCTTGGTAGTGTACCCGAGCCCGAGGGTCGATCATTTAAAGACTTCTGAAGTTCAGAGATCTTGCTGATCAATAACCGATTCGTTTCCTCTTGTGCTTTCATGAATTGTTTTAGCACTTCTTCGGAGGAAGACGAGGGTGGAACAACGTTTTGATTTTGAACAGGAGGATTTTGAACATGGTTGTTTTGAAAATTCCCTTGATTTTGATTGTTGTTACCCTGAAAATTGTTTCTCTGATTGAAATTACCCTGATTGTAATTCCCTTGATTCTGGTTTCTTTGAAAATTTCCTTGAAAACCTTGGTTTTGATTGCCATTTTGAAAATTGTTTTGATTAAACTGGCCTTGATTTTGGTTCGGGTTTTGGAAATTTGAGCTTTGACCTTGGTTAAAATTCTGATTCGAGTTACGGTTTTGATTTTGGTTAAAACCGGGAGGTCCGAGAAAATTGTTGGAACGATAGCTTAGGAGATTACGGTCCCCTTGCGGTTGGTAAGAATTACCCCCCGTGTTGTAGGAACCGTTAGCAGCATAAACGTTCTCTTGAGGAAAGCCAATAGTAGCTGGACACTCGGAATAAAGATGTGGGCCCCCACAAGTTTCACAACTTCGGGCCACGGCTTTCACTTGTTGATTTTGAACCTGATGTTGCATCGTTTGGTTCATTCTCAACACAGCCGTAGAAATATCATCCATCTTTTTGGTAAGAGCAATTATTTCAGGAGATGATGATGAAGGAGTAACGGAATTACATGACGCATCCCTCTCCGCAGAGGAATCCCAAAAGTTATGGTGGGCAGTCATGTTCTCGATTAAATCATAGCACTCCTCGGGACGCCTTTTCATAAAGGTCCCACCAGCAGCAGCATTAAGAATATCCCGGTGCCTCAATGTCAGACCATTATAGAAGGTATCTATGATGGTAACTTGCAACATATTGTGGTTAGGGCACCGATCAATAGCTAGCTTATAACGTTCCCAAGCCTCAAAAAGAGACTCATCGGGACGTTGCCGGAAGTTGCTGATATCATTTCGTAACTTGGTAACCATGGAAGGTGGAAAATATTTTGCTAAAAACTTGGTTACCATTTCATCAAAGGTGTGAATAGAATTCTATGGGAGTCGGTCAAACCATGCAGTGGCATGATGAGTGAGAGAATAGGGGAAGAGGTACAGCCGGAGGGCATCATCGGTGACACCATGCTGTTTCATGCTTTGGGTGACCGTGAGATATCTGTCAAGATGCTTATTGGCATCGTCACCCGGTAATCCGTGAAATTGACACGAATTCTGGACTTGTTGGATCATGTGGTGCTTGAGGCCAAAGTCCGTAGCCTCAATAGTGAGTGGTGCAATAGGCCCACCCCGCCCTTGCATGATAGGCTGGCACATCTCCTCCATCGTTCGGAGATCAGGAGCTGGCACATCCCTAGGAGGGTCAGGGGGTGGTAAAGGTGGTGGTGGCCAAGCGGCCATTTCGGTCTTTGGTTCTTGTGTGTCAGAACGTAGCTCGGGTACATTTTTCTGATGTTTACGTTTTGTTTGTGACCGAGTGCGCATGCACTAAAAACAACGTTTCAAAACAAATTCGAGGCAAAACCACAGTGAACTTAAACCAGAAATCACAAGTGAGTGGCTTCTTTGAAAAAGGTACACCACTCACAGGGATATAAAGGCAAGTTTTAATCTTAAGTTTGGGAACTTATTATGGGTGTGTATTTATTAATTTGAAAAACTGCTTTAGGCTTATGGGTGTGTGTGCAGAAAACTTGGGAAATATTTTTGGAACTGATTCGTTAACCGAAATCGTCCCTTTAAGATTACTCGCAGGCTGGCGGGAGGAAGTAAATAGGTTTCCTCTTCAGTTCGCAATTTAATGTTAGAACTTACCTTAAACCTACTGTTTCAGGTTGTAATCTTAAAGAAAACGAAGTAATTTAACTTCACAGTTTGTTTTGTTGTTTTTGACTTTTTTTTTGGTGTTTTTAACACTTTTAGGAAAAGTGTTAGTGAACTTTTTGATATGATTATATTTTTACAAAAACTTTTTTACAAATTTGAGTGAAATTTGTACAGGGAGGGTTTTGAAAACCACTAAACTTAAAACGATTTTTTAAAACACGCAACAACCTCCCCGGCAGCGGCGCCAAATTTTGATTGGTCCCAAAGCAGTCAGATATTATTGACCAAGGTCAACAAGTCAAAGACATCCTCGTTCCAATACTCCGGTGATAGTATAGTGTGTCCCCGGGTCGTTAAAGTCCCAGCGAGATTGAAATGGTGTCGTTTGAAATCGTTTATGAGTGAGTGGCACTGAGGACAGTAGCCCAAATGATGTGGAATTGAATTTGCTACTGTTATTTTGGTATTTGTACACATATATGATATTCACAAAAATCAGATATACAGGGATATTTACAATTCACGTAACGGACTGGAAAAGTGGGTTTTTGATAATTAACAAACTACAGAGGGTGCTTTTGACATTTTTTGAAACTTAAAATTAAAAAGAAATTTGAAAATGAAAATGAAATTATAAAAGTGATTATTTTAATATTTAAATATTATTTAATTAATTAAACTATTTAAAATCTAATTTAAATCTAATTTAAATTAACTAATAATTATAAGTATTACAAATTAAACTAAAATTTGCAAAAGCAATATCTAAACTTAAAATAGAACTTGAAGAAAGTATAAAAAAATAAAAATAAATATTTTTGTCTTTCTATGGGTTTTTTATTAATTAAAAACTAGTTAACTTAATTAAACTAATTAAACTACTTTAAATTACTATTAATACTAAATTAACTTAGAAAATTATAAGAAAATTTATGAAATTACTTAACCATCACAGGAATCCTACAAAATTATAAAAACTTCTAAAAATTATGTTTAAGACTATTCCACTAATTATTTACCTTTTAATTAACTTAAATCTAATTTAAACAATTAAAATAAGAAAAATGGAAAATGAACAGTAGAAATTAAAAATATATTTTCTAAAAGTCTAATATATTATATAAGAGCTATAAAAAATATAAAAACTAGGTTATGCTTTATAAAAACTAAATATGCTATTTAAAACTTAATATTAATTAATAATTAAGAAAACTAATATTAAATCTAATTAATACTAAATGACAAAATAAAAATCTGAAAATTTTATTAAAATTACTTTAACCTAAAAGGAAACTAATAAAAATATAAAAATACTAAGCACTTAATAAAAATCTAAAAATGAAAATTAAAAGATAAATTGAATTAAATAGAAACTATCACTTAATATTAAGTTGGTTTTTCTTTTACAAACTTACTTTACTACTAAAAATAGAAAACGTTTGTAAAAACACTTTTGAAATCAGCTTATAAATAAACAGTAGCACCCCCTTTTGCTTATCAGTTGACTTTGGTTGGCTGAATGCACAAATAAGCACAAATGCCTTTGGGTGGGGTCCACAATGGTAAAACTTGATGCAAATAAGTTATACTAACTCAAATAAGCCAGAAACAACAAACAATGATCACAAATAAGCAGATTGAAACCAAATAAGCAATTGATCAAACTGAGTTTCACTCAGAAATGGGACAGACTTAGGGGTGGATTCCAGGTGGGGTCCACTAGATCCTAGGTAAAACCAAGAGTCAACCCTTATACCCTGGTAGGAAGGGGTTGGGAAAAACCAAATAGAACCTCTGGGGCCCACTGGGTTAGGCTGCAGCCACCACCAAAGGTGGTGGTGTGGTGGAGGTCTGCTGGTGCAGGGGAATGCTTCTTCCCTGCAACTCAGTTCAAGGGCTTGTGGAGCCCACACACAAATTCACAAAAATCAAGCCAATGTGGGATTCAAAAGTTGAGGTGGTGGTGTGTAACTACAACAAGTTTCAGCTCCTCAATCCAAACACATAAATCACAAATAATCTTGTAACTTTTGCAAAAATCTGAGAGATGCAATTTTGACTTTTAGAGCAACACACAAGATTTGACTTATTTGGATTTCTAATGACTTTTACTGATTAAAGACTAAGTTATAAGCTAATTTTAAGCTAAATTATTCTATTTTAACAACTTACAAAGCTAATGTGATGGATTTAGACCCCCAAAACTCTCACAGTTAACTATGAGGGGTAAAATTTTGAGATATTGACTTTTAACCAAAACAACAACTGACTTTAGACTTGAAACTACCAAATAGGACTTATAGTATGATGTCTACACTATTGTTGCCCTCTGAGATCCACACAAACACAACCAATTTTGGAAATCCAAACACCTCTTAATGTGGGACGGTTTTGTGGTTTTCAAATCAATGAGGTACTAGGGTTCAAGTTCTTGATTCCAATCTACTAATTATGATTATGTGACTTTGTTTAAGCACTTTAAAACAGATTGCCACTACAATAACACAAGTATACCACTTAAACTATTTTTGACAGTTAAAACTAGGATTTAAAATAACTACTAACTTTAACAAGTAAGTTATGTAAATTAGGCTAGAAATCAACTAAACAATACTTAAGAAACACAAACAAAACACAGATAGACAACAAACAACAAGCAATTAGAAACTAAGGTTTTAGGTGAAAATTTAAATTAGCAAAAGCTTACAAGAATACCCTCAGCATGAACAGAGGATTTTCCTATGATGCCTATCTTTAGATAGGCTAACTTCTCTTCAATCCTTGCTCTTCAATGATCCTTAACACCTGAAAACACAAACTAAACACAACAGTTGACCATAGTTGACTATTTTTATATTTTTGGTTATCTTCTAGTAACTCTGGTTTTTTAAAGTCTCTAAAGCTTCAATAAGCTTATTGGAACCTATATGAGCTTATTTCAGTCCATGAAACCTTGCTTCAAGTCACAATTGAACTAATTGAGAATTTTAGAAAATTAAGTAAATTGCAACAACATGAAACAGAACTGAAACTTATAATTTTATAGCTTAAAAAGATTTGAAATACAATGATTGAACTACTACAATGCTGGAAATACAAAGATTACAACTGTTTTTGAAAACTAAATGAAATTCGACACTAAAAATCACTAATTAAACTACACACACTAATCCTTGCTTCATCTGCCTTTTATAGCCATCCATTAGGGTTTCTTGAGCCTCTCTGAGCATTTCCCAATCAATTCTAAGCCTTTGGATCACTGCAACTTTCTGATCAAGTGACACGTGTTTTTTTGGCGGGAAACTTTTTCTTTGCAAATTGGTTCTGTAACAGACAAGGGAGGGGGTGGTGCATTTATTGTGGATGTGAGGGTTGGTGTAGGGTGGTGGGGAGGTGATGATAACATAGCAAGTGGTGGGAGGTGGAGTTTGGCAGGTTGTAGGGGTGTGGGGGAAGCTGGGAGGGAAATATGGTGGGTGTTTGACCTTGTTTGACCGAGGGGGTCAAACGTTGACCCCGTATAATATTAAGGGTGTGTTGGTGGGCTGAGGTGATTTAGGCCCAAGTGAAAAAAGATGGGTGGGCTTTGGGCATTGGACTGGACTATGGATGGAGTAGTATTATTGTATGGTCCGATTTGGTTTATGGTTTACACAAGGACCTATTTTGCAATTTAACGAAAGTTAAGGGGTGGGTTTTGGCATTTTTCCAAAGTGTTCCCAAGGGTATATGATGCCAAGTTATGAATAGTGCAAGGTCCTTTGTTGAATTTTCCAATTTATTTTCACCAGGGACTAAAACCGCCAAACTTTCAAACTTCAGGGACCATTTGTGTAATTTTCACCAAACTATCCACCAAGGACCAATCCTGCCATAAAAGGTTAGTGTAAGGACAAAATTTGTTTTTCTCAAAGTTTTTCATATCCAGGGACCATTTTTGACAATTTTCAAAGTTCAGGGACTAAACTTGACATTTTGTGAAACTTTTGCACCAAAGGACTATTTGTGTAACTTTTTGATTTATAAGGACCGTTGGTGACTTTTTCAAGTTTTTAGAACAACTAGGGACTAGATTTGACAACTTTTGAAAGTTGGGGGACTGAAACTGCCAATTTTGCAAACTTTGTGCGTTTTTCATCTGTTTTTGATATTTTTGCATTTGAAACATGTAAAACACTTTCCTGGGATATTTTCACTATTTTGATTCAATATTGAGTGTTTTTAGATGTTTTGGCAGCTCAGAAAAGGTAAAAATGATGAGTATTTACACACTCATCATGAAGTATTGATTGAGAGATTGGGATTGTTGTTTTGGGATTGAGCATGCTCATCATATGAAGAAGCATTAATGAGGGCATGAGTAGATGATAGGTTGTGAGATGAGTCATTAGTGTGGGTTTGAGGTTTAGTTGTTGGTTGACTTGGAACAACATCACTTGAGTTGTGACAAGAATCAAGTTTCCTCCTCCAAACGGGTTTGACGGAGATCCTTACGGTTCTTGAAACCTTAGGTTTTTGGTTGTTGGGGGATGACATGTTTGGATGTGATTGCATTTATGATGGGAAGAGGGTATTTATAGTGTAAGAAAAATGTTGTTTAGGAAGGTAAATTGTGAGGTATAGTATGGGACAAAATATGTTTGTGAATTTTGGGAAGTATAGGGTGAAAAGAGTCAAAAAGAAATAAAGAAAACAGTAACCCCGACCATCAGATGGCCGGTCCCCTTAATTAGGGGCCGGTCCCCTTAAAATTAAGGGGGTCGCCTTATATAATTAAGGGGGCCTCCCATCTGGTGAATTCCAGAATGCCAGAATTGGGTTTTTGGCAGAAAATTTTCAGAAAGGTTGTGTTTTTGGGTTTGGATTAGAGTAAGTTCAACTCTTTGAGGCAATATAGGGTATACTATTCATAAATCTAGAGAATGTAACAAGAATGAATAAAGTAGACAAGTAATTTCTAATATACATGCAATCTACTTATTGGCCAATTAAGTTAAACAACCAAGGAAGCAATAAAACATACTAGTCAAATAAGCAACTATATGAAAATGATAATATGTAGGCTAGTACAAACATGTTGATGAGTGCTTACAAGTAACAAATGAGAAGATATGATTGTATGGACTTCAAGACTTGTTACAAACAAGATCCATATGGGCAAACCATGATTCTCATGAAAGCTCTTGTTTTTGTTAAGAGTAAACAAGGAAGTATCAACATAGCTCTGGGTGAAGCCAATAGAGATGAGGAATGAGGTAAGTTTAGCAAACCATTGCCTGTTTGCTTGCTTCAAACCATAAAGAGACTTTCTTAACTTGCAAACTGAGTTAGGAGGTAGTGTGTGACTGTAGCCTTGAGGTATCTGCATGTATACTTCCTCTTCAAGATCACCATGTAGAAATGCATTATTGACATCAAGTTGCTCAATGATCCAATTATGGTGTGTTGCTACAGCTAGAAGAGTTCTCACTGTGACCATCTTTGCTACTGGAGCAAAGGTTACTGTATAATCCACTCCCTCCTTTTGATGAAATCCTTTTGCCACAAGCCTTGCTTTATATCTCTCAACTGAGCCATCAGCATTGTACTTGATTCTGAACACCCATTTTGATCCAATTGTTGTTTTTCCAGCTGGGAGTGTAACTACAATCCATGTTTCATTCTTTTCTAAAGCTTTTATTTCCAAATTCATTGCTTCAATCCATTTTGGGTTTTTAGATGCTTGATGATATGTTGTTGGTTCAGTGAGTTTGTTAAGTGAATTAATGAAATGATGTGAGTGGTGTGATAGGTTTGAATAATTAGTGTAGTGACTGTGATGATATTTAGATGAAGTGGTGTTGTGGATAGAAGTTTTGGGGAGAGTGTAATCTTTGAGTTTAGAAGGTATGTTTTTGGTTCTGGTTGATGCTCTTTTTGGTTGTTGTGCAGGTTGAGATGATGTTGTGGATATTGAGGTAGGGTGTTGTGATGGTTATGTTGATGTTGTAGTTGTGACTGGGACATCAACTGGATCAGTGTTGTTGTTTGAGGTGGTGGTAGGTTCTAGTGTACTGGTTGAAATTGGTGAAGGAGTGTGAGTATCAGGTGTAGAAGTTGATGATGGGTGGCTAGGTTCTGGTGAGTTGTTCATAGTGGGCTCAGGTTGTGATGTGTTTAATGGAGTGTTTAGGATAGGAGTTGGTATGAAAGGATAAATAGATGGTGTAGATGTTTGAGATGGTTGAGTTGAGTTGTGTTCTGTTTTGTTGAAAGGAAAGCATGTTTCATCAAATAAGACATTTCTACTTATGATTGTTTTGTGAGTTTTAGTGTCATATAGAATGTAGCCTTTTTGATTATGAGGATAGCCAACAAGTACAGTTGGTGTGGATTTGGCATTGAACTTATCAGTTGTGTGATGATATGTGTGAGCTAAGAATCCAATGACTCTGAGGTTATCCAAGATTGGTGGTTTGTTGTGAAGAAGCTCAAAAGGAGTTTTGTGACATAGAACTTTGGATGGTATTCTGTTAATGAGATATGTGGCTGCTAGAATGCTATAGCCCCAAAAATGGATAGGAAAGTAGGCTTGGAATTGAATTGCTCTGGCCATTTCAAGTAGGTGTCTATGCTTTCTTTCAACCCTTGCATTTTGTTGAGGTGTGTAGGGACAAGATGTTTGGTGTATGATTCCATGGTTTTGAGTGTATGTGAGAAAGGAGGAGTTTATAAAGTCTATTCCATTGTCACTCCTTATTGTTTTGATTTGTGTTTGAAATTGATTTTTGACATAATTATGGAATGTTTGAAATGTAGAAAACACATGATGTTTGTTTGGCAATAAATATATCCATGTAGCTCTGGTACGATCATCAACTATTGTGAGAAAATAGTTGCATTTGTTAATTGTGGAGTGTCTATATGGTCCCCACACATCAAGATGAACAAGCTCAAATTTAGTTTTTTGCATGAAAGTTACTGATTGGAAATGGAAGTACATGTTGCTTTAGTAAAGGACATATAGTACACTTGGTATCTGAACTATGAATTACAGGAATGGAAATTTCTTTTATTCTTTGAAGTACAGGATAAGAGGTGTGACCAAGCCTAGCATGCCACAAATGTGAATTGTTTCTTGATTGAGAGTGAACTGTTTAGGTTGCAGTAGAAGAAGCTGAAGATGGTGTAGAGGATGGTGTAGTAGGTAAGAGATAGAGTCCACCATGTAAAGTGCCATGAGTACAACTGCCATCATGGCCCTGAAAGATGAATTTGTTGTGAGTGAATGTGACAGATGCAAGTGTGTTGTGTAAAAGTTTGCTGATGGAGATGAGGTTGTAAGTGAATGAAGGTATATAAAGGACATTGTGTAAGGTGAGTTTGTTGTTTAATTTTACTGATCCAGTGATGTGCACTCTAACTGTGTGACCATTGGGTAGAGAAACAAGTAGTGGGGTGGTAAGATTGGTTATGTTATGCATGTTTGTGAGTGAAATGCAGATGTGGTCAGTGGCACCACTGTCCACAATCCAAATATAGTATGTGTGTGATATGTTAGAAGCAATGAATGAGTAAATATTAGCCCTAGTTTTGAATGAATGAATACCCATGAGTGATGAAGAAACTTTTGCTTTGGAATTGAATGTAAGGATACCTGCAACATGAGGTGCTGTGAAGGAGTAACTTGGGTCACCTTGGTTGTTTTACATCATCAAAAGAACCTGATTGAGTTGGTTTTGAAGCTGGTCCATTCTTGCATAAACATGTGACTCATTTGATGATGTTTCCAAAGGGCTTGATTGTGTATTGTCCTGTTCCATAGCCTCTGAACTTTCTCCACTGACCATGTTGACTGTTCTGTACCTAGTGTTTGGCTGAGTCCTTTGTGATGGTGGTAAATACTTCTTGTGGAGTGGGTGACCAACAGGATATAGCCAAGCAACTTGAAACATTCTTCTTTTGAGTGTCCTTCCTTCTTGCAATAGGCACAAAATATACCCTTCCTGAATGTACTTCTTCTATCATTTTGAGTGTTTGGATTGGGATTGTTTGACTGATTCCTTTGGTTTGAACTAGATGAACTGTTGGGATTTGGCTTGTAAGTGTTAAGAGCAATAGGAGTGTTGAGTTGTTGTTGTTTGTGAGTTGTTCTTTGCTTTTCCTCTTGCCTTAGCATACTATAGGCCTTGGTTGCACTAGGAAGTGCTTGCATCAACAGGATTTGTCCCATAATGTTTGTGTAACACTCATCTAATCCCATTAAAAACTGCATCAACCTCTTCCTCTGTTCTCTTTCCCCATTCTCTTTACCTTGTTCACAAACACATTTGTAAACACAAGCATAGGGTGCTTCAATTGCATCAATCTCATCCCAAAGTCCCTTAAGCTTATGATAATACAACTCAATTGCACAATTAGATTGCTTAAGATCCACAATTTCATTAGCAAGCTGATAGATCCTATGCCCATCTAATTGTGAATAATGCTCACAAAGTTCATTCCATAAAGCACTTGCTGAATTGATGAAAGAGAGATTGTTACCAATTTGTTCTGAGACTGTGTTCAATATCCAAGAGATGAGCATATCATTTGCCCTTTCCCAATAAGGCCTCAAATTTGATGTAGAATCTGGTTCTTCATACTGACCATTGATGAGTTTCAACTTGTTCTTGGCACTTAGTGCAATTAACATTGACCTTTTCCATGTACTATAGTTTTCTGAACCAAGAAGCCTCTTAGAGATGAGTAGTAAACCAGGATGATCATTAGGATGAAAATAAAGTGGATGATGTGGTGAGTTGATGTCTCCAGGGTCTGTTATGTTGATTGTTTGTGACAAGCCTTGATCAGTTGTCATTGTTAAGTTCTGGTTGTTAAAATTGAAGGTTTATCAATGACAGTTGTGAGAAAACAGAGTTGTGACAAAATTTTGATTGTTTTGTGATGATTCTTGGTGATTTTTGCTGGGTTTTTATGTATTTGGATGAGTTATGATGATTTTGAGTGTTTTGTGATGATTATGAGCGGAAATAATGGTGTATTATGGTGGAGAAATTATGGCGGGAAATTCTGTTGTGGTAGAGAAAGTTGTTATTTGATCGGAAAATTTGTTATAGTGATTGGAGTTAGTTATTCACCACAGTTTATGGTGGTGTTGTCTCTGATACCATATAGAGAAAATAGAGAAACACATAGTTGAAATGTGAAAGTGAATTTTATTAATGAAGTTCTTACAAAGTGATACAACACTAAGAGTATTTATACAACTACTAAGTACAAGCTACACTACTGTATGTACAAGTTACATATTGACTACACTGCTATATACAATCAGCTACATCTTGTTACACTGCACCATAGCTTTGTTCAAGAGTATCCTCATCTTGTGTAGACTTGAAGGAGTGTTTGGTTGTCTGTACATTGTGTTAATGGAGCAAGTAGAGTGTTTTGCATTCTGTATGACATCAAAGTTCTAAGCGGTCGATCGAGGGCTGATTCTGTTGTTTCTGAAGGTATTCCTTGACACCTTTATTTTGTTGATATTTTAGATGTTTTTGTTTCCTGAGAAAGACTTTTGTAGGTGTTTCGCACTTGGAGATGGTTGTTGCTTCTGAAGACCCAGGTCTTGTTATTGAGACATCTTTGGATGTTAATGATCCTTTTACTGATCCATCCTCTCAATGATCATTCTTATCCTCCATTATTTCTCCCGTTAGGAGGTTTGGAGAGTTTAGCGATCTTTCTGCTGTCTATCAGGCTTTGGATAGTAGTATAACCAATCTCGTTTGTGGTCATCATTCTTTGTCTGAGGTTGTTAAAGTTTCCTCAGATCATATTAAGGGTTTAGAGCATTCATTTCAAGAGGATAGGCGAGTTCTTGAAGAGGAAAGGGTTTCCTGGGCTTGGGATGGCTTCTTGGTTTCTTCTAGCGAAGCTTGACAACTGCAAGCTTTACAGGTTGCTCTAGAGGAAGACAAGGTTTTGCTTATTTCTGATAAGAGTAAAAGAACTATTGAAGCTCAGTCCTTTGAAAGACACTTGGAGGCTACTGAGCAGGCACGTTCTTCCCAAGTTGCAGCATTGAATAGTGATTTGGTTCGGGCAACGGTTGATAAGGTTGTTGGCACAGGGGGTGAGCGCGGTTCCGGAACCGCATGGAACGGAAAGAACTGAAACCAAAAAAGAGATGGAATAAGAACCGAGAACCGAACCGAAAGCATGTCTCGGTTCCGGTTCGGTTCTCGGTTTCGGTTCGGGTATTTTGGGTACCGCTTGGAACCGAAATGATAGATCATTTGAGATTTCTTTACGCAGCCTATCATTTGTTAAGTAGGATTTCTTTACACAGCCTATCAAGGCATCGATCGAATTGATAGATCATTTGAGATGTTATATGAAACAAATACTTTTTATAACTTCAATCATTAACATATTTTATCTAATACAATGCTATGATACTATTTTCCCAATCATTTTAACATAAAAACTAATTTGCATGCTTAATAAATATATATAACTCATCGAGCTAGCCTAAATTAGCATGTATGTTAGAAACTAAGTTGCATGTTTAATACAAGACAGTGTAGTTCTTCTTTTTTCAGGTAAATATCCAATAACAGTGTAGTAATATAACTGGTATTTTTTCTTTAATTAGTCATTTTTAATATTTATGTAAAACGTGCACATAGTATCAACTTTCAGTAATTAAGCTTTCCAACAATCGCCCATACAAGTCTTGTTACAAGGCATATGGAATGAAGACGTCACTTCTTTCAACTACGAGTGTGATTCGCGAATTATACTTTCGATCTTTCTTATTTATGTTTTTTAATTATACCTTTTGTCGCAGACATCTTTTTAGTTGATTCTACATATGTGTGATTTATGATCATATATAAATTGAATTTTCCGATAAACATATATATAACGTCGGTTCTTCAGTTCCGGAACTGATACCCGCGGTTTTGAACCGAACCAAACCAAGAACCGATATTAGGAATATCAAAGAACCGAGAACCGAACCGTGGGTCTACAATTCAGTTCAGGTTGGGTCGGTTCCGGCTCGATTCTTGGTTCCCGTTCGATTCTCGGTCAATTTGCTCACCCCTACTCAGGAGGTTGAGCGTTTGAAAGAACTTAATACCAAGCTTATGTCTCAGTCTTGATTTTCTTATTGATGACCTGATGCACATGTGTTAATCAATAATTGTGTGTTTCAGCCACATTACCATCTATTTAAGACACGTATAACCCAAACCTCAAGCAAAACGATGTCGTTTTTGGCTAACGTTATTTCAAAATATGAAATGGCATCGTATGCTGTCAAGCAATGTTTAAAAAAACATAAGGGCCAAACGACGTTATTTTGGAGGTCCTCTAAACGGCGTCGTTTCTCAAGGTAAATGTATAATAGAGTAATTTAATAAATGAAAAATTAGTTTGTTTGAAAAAATAAAAAAAATAAAATAGTGGATCCCAAAAGGTGAAAATAGCTAAAGCTATAAGGGAGGGGGTACTTTTGTATGTGATTGTTAAAAGTGAGATACTAAGAGCTCTACATATAGTGTGTCATGGCTCAAGCCATGCTCTTCGGCGCGAATCGATGATACGATAAACCTCATGGAAAGTGGGTTGGTCGCTCTTGGAGACGTGGTCACCAGCTCAAGCCTTTTCTTTCAGTGGGGTATATGTGGACCCATGACATCACTTTTACTCTATGGTATCACTTTTGTACTAAGGATGGTTGTTTTGATACTATGGACAAAAAGTGTTAAGGCGACGTTACTTTTTCTTACGGCACCGACCGTAGCTAGTGCTCCAAGATGGTTAATACATTTATAGGCTTACAATCTTTGGAAAAAATTACTTGTGTATCGAGTAAACACATTTATAGGTACATCACTAATCAGTAGCCCAAAGAATAGCTACTCTATATATTTATTTTATAAAACTCATTAATAAATGTTAACATCATTTTAGCAAAATAAAAAAGTCTCTTGCACAGATACTACAGTAGCAGTATACTAGAATATGTTTGGCGCACTATTTTATAGCAAATCACAACATGACACGTGGTCTTGTACATTATGCTACAAAGCTTGTACATTGTCTTTCATTTTCATCCTTGTCGTTTTATTCCAAAACCCCTCCTGCATAAACCCTGCGTTTTACCCTTTTCATTTTATAACTACTAAATATTTGTTTAAACTTATAACAACAACAAAATGGGGTTTCAAGATTCTTGAAATAAAAGATACCCATTTCATTTTATTAACAAAATATCAAAACCCATTTCTTAAATTTTTATAAAAACAACCAGAAACCCACTTTTTAGTTATAAAATTGATTAAAGTTTACATTTTTATGAAGTTTTAGGTGAAAATGGAAAAAGGGTCTTGTTTGGGTGAGTTTCATGAAGATGAGTTTACACAGCTCATTCTTTCGTGGTCTCTTGATGACATTTTCAATGAACATCTCTACAACAACAAGGTCCTTATTTGTTACTATTTTTGTTTTACTTTTATCATTTTTGGAACCATGCTGTTATTGTTTTTATTGGGTTTGTGGCATAGTGGTATGAGGGTTTAGAAACGGCCCCGTACATTTGAGTCAAAGGCTCGCCCGGTTTGTTGGAAATTATAATATTTATTGTTGTCATGAATAAGGTGATTTTTACCATTATTGTTCTGTTAACATCTTTGGGTTCAGCTTGTTGTTGTTAGGTGTAGCATTGGGTAAGCTTATTGAAACAGCTTATGCTTATTTAGGAAAAAAAGAAAAAAAAGGGGGCTTATTGGCTTTACCCAAACACCCACAAGGGCTTAATAGTGTTACTAAGATGCCATAAGCCCTAAAAATAAAAATAAGCTTTACCCAAACACCCCCTTAATGTATGTAAGCTTTGGAAATATATCAGTTTCTTTGTTGTTGGTTCTTGTATTAAAGTTGGGTTATGGAAAACAAGTGACAACCTTGATATATTTGAAACTTTTTTGGGATTGCTTTAATTTTGCTTATGTGCATATTTTAGCAGATAAGCTGTTTGGAGTGTTTGGATAATCCAAATCGCTTATGGTTATCCGCTTATTATATGAGACAAAATATGCAGTTATCACTATGTGGGACCCGCTTATTTTGGATGAAAATGTCTTTTTACCCTAATATCATCTAACTTAAAAGACCTTTAAATAGAGATATGCAACCCGGTCATCATAAAAATAAGTAAAGACAAACACTATTTTTGAAGTGCTTAATATTTATCTACATCTATTAAGAAGCAGAAAATATATAGAAAACTAAAGCTACTTTATACATATATTATGGTTATGAAGTTTAATGCTTATTTAAGATATTTATGCACAGGGTGTTTGAGATTTTTTATTTATTTATGTGGTTATCTACTTACTCTTAAAGTAGAGAAGCTTTTATTGATGCTTGGGTGAAACTATTTATATGCTTGTATCTTACAGTAAACAAGTACTTCAAAATAAGGGGATATAAACCAGTTTAAAGTAAGAATTGCCATTCACCACCTAGAAATTTTGAAGTCAAAGTTTGACATGTGACCTTCAAGTCAACTTTTCCACTCTTTAGTTTGGACAGGAAGGATTATTGCTGTTTTATGTTTCCACTATTAGTATAACATGTAAATACTTAATTATTTATGTTAAGACTTGCTCATAGTTAAAACCAAATGGCTTCACAGTTAGAATATTTCCTGTATCTTGATGTTGTTATAGTTGTATAAACCGATTGGGACACTTTAGATAATGATAACTCAGTACATTAATATCTCTGATGATTTGATGCTTTATATGTAGGTGGAGAACATACCACTTACTTTTGAGTCTGAAGAACACTATTTTGGTTCTTTTGTTTATCCTTTGTTAGAGGAAACACGCTCCGGGCTGGCTACCTCCATAAAGGTCATGGATACAGCTCCATTTGCTGATATTTTATCTTTTAACGAGTGCACAAGTGGTGAAAAGATGCTGTATGATGTTACTGTGGGTCCTTGGGAAAATCAGTATAATGAACGTGGCAAGGATGCTTACCATGCAGTACCTAGTGATCTACTTATTCTAGCAGATGGGAAACCCGAATCCATTTCTGATCTACAGCGTTTGGGAGGAACATGGGCTTTTTCATTGGTTAAGCATCATGAAGATGACAGTGAATCTATTAAGTTTAGAATTAAGACATCCAAACCAATGGAATTCCAGAACGGGATGTCTGTTGTTTTTGTGATGAATTTAGCAACCCAGAGGAAAATATGGAATTCATTGCACATACGTAGAAATCTTAGCATTATCAAAGAAATTCTTTATTCTGATTCTACTTCTACGGTACGCAGTTGATTTTATAATTTTCTCTTTGTTTAGTTATAGATGATAAGATCCTTATTAATTATGAATGTTGGTTACAGGTTAAGGAGAAGTGCAATATATGTTCTTTTGATTATGAAAGTATGGTGTCTCAAAAACTTGATCCACATCTTTTGCTTAATCTAAATGAATCTCAAAGGACAGCAGTTATGGCGGCGCTTTGTAAAACGCAATGTTGCCATATCTCTTCTGTGGAAAAAATATGGGGACCACCTGGAACAGGGAAAACGATGACTCTAGGTGTTTTGCTTTTCATCCTTTTTCAAATGAAGCACAGAACTCTTGTGTGTGCTCCGACAAATGCGGCTATTCTTCAGTTAGCCTCACGTGTGCTTAGCTTGGTAAGAGAATCATTTGGAACTACAACTGCAAGTGGTGATTATTTCTGTTCAGTTGGAGATGTGCTCTTGTTTGGTAACATGGATAGGTTAAAAGTTAGTACTGACATTGAAGAAATGTATCTTGAGCATCGGGTTACGAAGCTTGCAGAGTGTCTAGACCCAGTGACTGGTTGGAAGCATTGCATAAGATCTATGATTGAATTTTTGGAAGATTGTGTTCTCGAATATTATAAATTTATAGAAATTGAATTCTTCAAAGAGAAGCAACTTAGAAATGAGAATGAAGGTAGAAGAACAATGTTGGAAATCAAATCATTCATTAAGTTTGTGCAAGAGCGATTCAATTCTTTTGCACCGCCACTCAGAAGGTGCATTGTTACATTTTGTACCCATATCCCAAAAAATTTCATGGGGGAATATACTTTCCAGAATATGATATCTCTTTTGGATAATATAAGCTCTTTGGAATCTTTGTTGTTTCAAAAGAATATGGTTTCTGAAGAACTAGAAGACCTCTTTAATTCTAAACCCATCCTAGATTATTTTGTCAAGTCAGGAGATGCGCCGTCCATCATGTATGTTAGATCCCTGTCTCTATCTTTACTAAGAACTCTGCAAAAATCTCTAGAAGGACTAGGTCTTCCACAGTACTTAAACAAATATGCAATAAGACAATTTTGTTTTCAAAGAGCTTCACTTATATTTTGCACAACTTCAAGTTCCTACAAGTTGCATGCAGTCAATATGGCGCCTTTGAACTTATTGATCATAGACGAAGCGGCACAATTGAAAGAGGCAGAGTCAACCATTCCCCTTCAAATTCGGGGAATTAAACATGCTATTCTTGTTGGAGATGAGCGCCAATTACCTGCAATGGTTAATAGCAATGTATGTCTATGCTTATCTCTGTACCTTCGCTATTGTTTAATTTAGTTTTATGCAATAATTTGACAGATTAACTCTTTGTTGACAGGTTTGTGTTGACTCTGGATTTGGAAGAAGCTTATTTGACCGATTAACTTCTTTGGGTCATTCTAAGCATCTTCTCAATGTTCAATATAGAATGCATCCTTCCATCAGTTTCTTCCCAAATTTGAAGTTTTATCAAAATCAAATCCTAGATGCACAAACAGCGTTGTGTAGAAGTTATGAAAATCGGTATCTTTCAGGACCAATGTTCGGTTCCTATTCATTTATAAATGTTGTTGGTGGAAGAGAAGAAAGGGATGATGATGGAAGAAGCCTACGAAATATGGTTGAGGTGGCTATTGTGATTAAGATTGTAAAAAAACTTTATAGAGGTGCGCATATTCGTTATATCATTCAGCATATCTATATGATTGTCTTTTTTCTTGTTTTTGTTGTCATTTTAGGTTGAAAATATTTCTTATCTTTAACCTTTTCTTTTACATTTATAGCATGGCAGGACTCACAAAAGAAGCTTACTATTGGTGTTATATCTCCCTATGCTGCCCAAGTGGCTTCGATTCAAGAAAAACTTGCTCACAAATATAAGAACCTTCATGGATTTTCAGTAAAGGTGAAATCAATTGATGGTTTTCAGGGTGGAGAAGAAGATATTGTTATTTTTTCAACAGTAAGATCAAATAGTCATGGTTCTGTTGGCTTTATGTCAAGTTCTCAGAGGACTAATGTTGCCTTGACCAGGGCCCGGTATGCAATCATTTCACATTGTTAACAGTGATCTTTATAGTTTTTTTGTTTAATTATTATTTAACAAAGTATAATATTGTCTTCTGTTTTGTGCAGACACTGTCTTTGGATACTCGGAAATGAAAGAACCCTGAGTAATAGTGACTCTATATGGAAAGAGTTAGTTTGTGATGCCAAAAATCGACATTGTTTCTTTGACGCTGATGCTGATGAATGCTTGAAGACGATAATTATGGCAGCAATGGAAGAGTTAGATCAACAGGATGACTTGGTTAACGGGAATAGTGTCCTTTTTAAACATGCAAAATGGAAGGTATGCAATTAATCTTTTACTTAAATTTTAAGCCTCAACATTTCCTACTTTATAAAGTGTAGAAGGTGTAGACAAGCATAAGAAAGAAAACAATAAAAAGTGTTAAAGATGCTTTCAGTAAAAATGTATGTACCTTTCTAGTAGCTGAGCGTTGTTGGGCAGCTCCAAGTTTCCTTTTGCTAATTATTCCCTTGACATATCAGCAAACTATAAACTATCAATCACAAGTGACAACAATAAAGAAAGAATACTTTGGCATATCTATAGTAAAAACAAAATTCAGAAATACACGTTATTCTTGTTTGATAACTTAATTGCTGCTACTGTAAAATATTGATAAAGGTGTATATCATTAGTACATCCTCCATACTTATGGAAACGGATAGGATACTAAAGATCATCCTACGAGGTACTAACTTGATAAATAGTCCATACAAATTCTAGTATTCTATAGCTGATATATCATAAAAGGTGCTACCACAGAGTAATATATATGTGGGACAAACAACACTCAGACCTAATAACTTTAAAGCTGGTTCTGCTGAAATATACATATTCTTACTAACAATTGATATACTTTTGGCGTTTACATTTTTTCTAATCTCTAACATAAATATGTCATCAGGTTCTCTTCAGTGACGATTTCAGAAGAACGTTCAGAAAGCTGACAGGTTCTCGCTTGAAGAAGCAGGTTTTAAATCTTTTGCTGAAACTTTCTGGCGGCTGGCGGCCCAAGAATAGAAGTGTAGACTTGCGTTGTGAAAATTCTTCACAAATCTTGAAACAGTTTAAGGTTGAAGGGTTTTATGTGATTTGCACTATTGACATCATCAAGGAAGTCAAATATACACAAGTGTTGAAGGTTTGGAATTTGTTAGCCTTAGAGGAAATTCCGAAACTCAAAAAGCAACTTGAGAGCATCTTTTCTGCATACACAGATGATTATATCAACAGGTGCACTGAAAAATGCTTAGAGGGGTACGTTCGTCTATTGTCCACCAAATCTCAATTCTTAGAGTATTTTCTGCTGATACAAATGATTATTTATGCTTGAATCCATTTTTTACATTGTTCAGGAGCTTGGAAGTTCCTGCAAATTGGCCGGCGTCCCATGAAATTATCAAACTGCGTCATTTAAGTGCAGTTTGTGTAAACCCTGGTGATGCTAGAAAGTATGTTGAAAGCTCAAAAGTGAGTGAAAGCTTATTGCTTATGAAGTTCTACTCATTATCAAGTGGGGTCATTAGTCATTTGCTTTCTGGTAAAGATGTTGATCTACCCATGCAAGTCACTGATGAACAAATGGACATTATTTTATCTGGCAAAAGTTCATTTATAATTGGGCGATCAGGGACCGGAAAAACCACTATTTTGACAATGAAGTTGTTCCAAAACGAAGAGAAATTTCGTCTTGCTTCTGATGGGATTTATGAAGAGGAGAGCAGTCAATTTCGGGGTGCTGAAGTTGTTGATGATAATGAAGTTAGCAAGAAAAGTGTTCTTCGCCAGCTTTTTGTGACTGTCAGCCCAAAATTATGCTATTCTGTGAAACAATATATTTCCCACCTTACAAGGTGCGCAAAGTACTCTCTTTTTCCTTTTTTTCTGATATTTTATTTTCTTGCTCTGACTTCAAGAACTGATGTGTTTGACAGTGTTTCAAGTATTGGAAATTCATCAGCAGAGATCAATCTTGATGATACAAATGTTATTACATCTGAATTCAATGATATTCCGGACACATTTAACAGCATCCCCATGAAAAATTACCCTCTCGTTATAACATTTCAAAATTTTCTAATGATGATGGATGGCACATTGGGGAATTCGTACTTTGAAAGATTTCTTGAAGTAAGAGAAGGTTCTCCTGATAATAATATGAGTTCAAGATCTATTATATTGCAAACTTTCGTAAGACTTAGGGAGGTTACATTTGATAGGTTTTGTTCACTTTACTGGCCCCACTTCAATTCAAATCTAACCAAAAAGCTTGATCCCTCAAGGGTATTCACCGAAATTATATCTCATATAAAAGGAGGGCTTCAGTCAGGGGAATGCATTGATGGAATATTAAGCTATGATGGTTACTCTTTATTAGCCGAAAGTCGTTCGTCCACTTTAACCAAACAGCAAAGAGAGAATATCTACATTCTCTTTGAATCCTATGAAAAGACGAAACGTGAAAGGGGAGAATTTGATTTGGGTGATTTAGTTAATGACATTCATCATCGGCTTAAAAATGGGAATTATGAAGGTGACAAGCTGGATTTCATATATATCGATGAGGTGCAAGATCTTACTATGAGGCAGATATCTCTTTTCAAATATATTTGCCAGAATGTAGATGAGGGTTTTGTTTTTGCGGGCGATACTGCACAAACAATTGCTAGAGGGGTTGATTTTCGATTTCAAGATATACGGGCTTTGTTCTATAAAGAGTTCTTAAGCAGCAGAACAACTCTTAAGCAAGATAAAGGTCTTGTTTCTGAGATAAAACAATTGAAACAGAATTTCAGAACGCATGCTGCTGTGCTCGATTTAGCTCAGAGTGTTATTGACATTATCTACCATTACTTTATTCACTCAATTGACAAGTTAGAACCTGAAGTTAGTCTTATATCTGGTGAAGCTCCTCTTTTACTCGAGTCTGGTAATGATGAAAATGCAATCATGACAATTTTTGGTGGCAGTGGAAGTGGTGAACATAATGTAGGGTTTGGTGCCGAGCAAGTGATATTGGTACGTGATGATTATGCAAAATCTGAAGTTTGCGAGTTTGTTGGAAAGAATGCCCTTGTTCTCACTATTTTGGAGTGTAAAGGTCTTGAGTTTCAAGTAAGAGCTTAAAACATTTTTTCTTTTCTAATAGACGTTTATCAAAAATCATTATCTGTAAAACTTCTTTGGGTAAGGCGTGATTATAAGTCGAATCTGTTTCTTACTGTTTAAATGCCATGTTTTTTTAAGGATGTACTGCTGTACAATTTTTTTGGGTCATCCCCATTAAAAGACCAGTGGCGAGTTATCTATGGACACATGAAGAAATGTGACTGGCTCGAAGAGAAACTTCCTCAATCATTCCCGACATTCAATGACGCAAGACATAGTGTCCTATGTTCTGAACTGAAGCAATTATATGTGGCAATAACTAGAACGAGGCAAAGGCTATGGATATGTGAGAACAAAGAGGATCTCTCAAAACCAATGTTTGATTACTGGAAAAAGAGGGGGCTTGTTCAGGTTAGAAAACTGGACTATTCAGTGGCTCAGGCTATGTGGGTCACTAGCAGCCCTCAGGAGTGGCGCGAGCGTGGTAAAAAGGTTAAATCTTGATTTGTAACTGATATTATTTTACTTTGATTTTTTAATTATAAACCTTATTTGACATAACCAGCGTATGGTTTTCAGCTTTTTTATGAGAACAACTTTGTGATGGCATCAGTGTGTTTTGAGAGAGCTGGAGACACAATGTGGGAGAAACTAGCCAAAGCTTCTGGTCTGAGAACATCTGCTGATCAAATGAAGGGAACGAATCCCGAAGCTTTTACTGTGTGTCTTAGAGAAGCTGCAGAAATTTTTGAGTCTATTGGGAAACCCGAGTCTGCCGCCACATGTTATTGTGATTTGGGGGAGTATGAAAGAGCTGGTAACTTGTTTTCATAAACTTAAATCCAGTCTAAATAATCATTGCTTGCACTAGTTAAACTAACGTCTAATTGTAACCAATGTGAGCAACTTGGTCTAATTTCTGTATTGGGTAACCATTGAATTTTAGGCCAAAAAAACACATTAATAATGTGCATCGGATATGTTGGTAATTTTTTACCATGCTGACTTGTTTTTAAATGGCACATAATAACCGTTATGATTGTTTTTTTAGCCGTATATAAGCTGGTTACGAAAAATATAAAGCAGACTAAAGTTGGTTACTATCTAATGTAGTTGCTCTTCAATTAATACTTGGTTTCTTTGAATTCTTTGGTAGGAAAAATCTATATGAACACATGTAGAAAGACTGAGGCAGCAGCGGAGTGTTTTCTGTTAGCAGGGTGTTATAGTGAAGCCGCGGAAGCCTACTCCAAGGGAAATAAGTTCTCCAAATGTTTGTCGGTTTGCAAAAAAGGGAAACTATTTGATAAAGGGCTACAGTATATAAAATACTGGAAAGAACATGTTAATACTCAAACTAATGAAATACGACAACTTGAACAAGAATTCTTAGAAAATGTTGCTCATGAGCATGAGAATCCTAAATCATGTGCTGGAGAAGAAGATACAACACCGAAGACGCTTTCTTCTGCATTTGATACAAGGTTATATTTGTGATATATTGAGTTTACGTGTTTATATGCATTTAGAATTATTTTTTAAAAATTTTTTGGGTGTTTGGATCTTTTTCAGTCCACAAAAAACTGAGCATTCGAGTTTAAAGAAGAATTTGCAAGGAGTTGTGGAGTGGATGCAGCATTGGCCAAAGTTAAATAACTTCTTTAACCATAATGTCAGTCGTCAGGAACCTAAGGCTGGTCAAATGGTTGTGTCAGAGAGTAGCAGCACAACTAAGGTTAAAGAAACAAGTGACGATGAACTGGTGGAAGTGGTATTTGACAGATGCTGTGGTAACACTCCCGATGCTAAAAACACGAAAGCCAAGGGAAAAAACAAGGAGAAGGCTGGTACTACATTAAAGGTAAAAATCAATGATGTGATAAATAGGAAGGATAAGTCGTTTTATCACACACGGTAGACATTTTCTTTTTGGTCCGAGAATGATAGTGCTGTGAGCTTTTTGCTAAACCTTTGTAGGACAGTTCTGATTTAAATCTCATAGTGACAACTGTCTTAACTGTTTTGAATCAGATGCTAAGAAATTTCTGTTATATCATTCTTTTGTTGTTAAATCTATTTCTTATGGGCCACATTCATATGGTGTAAAGATAACTGTGTTTGTGATGTACTGATGAAACCTACACATATCCAGCTAAAGTTGGTCTTGCTGAGAGGCAGTGTCATTGTGTCAACACTTACATAGTCCTAAACTCCTAATATATGGGCTGGTGTGTCGGCTCAGATCATTTAAGATCGTCAAGCAGCCAAGAGCCATACCAACCTTGAACTCAATTCTTAAAGTCCTATGTGTGTCGTCTGGGTTTGGTTACCGATCTCAAAGCTTTTCATTAAATACTTAAATTTCCGCCAGCCTACACATTAACCCACATATGCTCCTCAGACATCGAAAGCTTCATTTTGTTATGAAGATGCAAATTATAAATTACTTAATCCACACTAGTCCTAATTAACATTAACATTTTGTATCTTAGCGTCTTCACCCGATGGAGTTCTATTAAAAGTCAAGGAAAAAAAGTCACTGAGATATACTGATATAGCTCTTCATTGTCTCACTTCTCATAACATTCAAAAACAATCTCTATTCAATTATGTTATCATCTAGACATGTGTTATATACTGAAATAGCTAAAAGACCCGTGAAATTCACGAGTATTTCAAAGAGAAGAAAAAACGATAGACAATGATATGTAAGTTAAAAAATCAACCGTTATAAATGCACACACGATCATATGTAGAAAGAAAACGTCCGTACAGATGACATATATGTATAAAATCTGAAGATGACTCCGTGATATGTAACTTAATCCCATGAAGCAAGTAGAATATCCTTCAAAATAATCTTAGGCTGCCAAAAGTAGAATCTAATAAACAGTTAGAGGTAACAACATAAAGTAAGCACTAAACGCCATGTTACCTGCAAAGAAAAATGTCTAAACAACCCAATATTAACCAAAATTATAATGTCATTCGAGAACCCAATATTTGTTATTCGATTTTAAAACTTAACATGCTATATAAATCAATGAGATGGAAAGAAAAAAAATGAACATCCATAGAAATTTCCAAATGAGATTACTCATGAAGCTGTATACGAAAGCAAACTGATATTATTTACGTATTTAAGAATAAGAAGAAATCTTGTATCTGAAAAAGTCTCAAATTTCATGTGATAATTAAGAACATGACAAATGTAAAGTAGAGAAATGTCTAGGCCATTATAAAATATCGCGCTAGCTGAAAATACCATACTGCTCCGCCCGCAGCGCTTGCTGCCTCCCTCCAAATCCTCGATACACGATCTCTGGCAGCACGAATGCGCGCTTCTTTCAAGGCAGGCCGGATCAAGTGTTCTAACACTCCACAAAAGAAAAAAAAAAAAAAAAAAAAAGGAAAAAAGTGCAATTGTAACATGCAAGATAACAATGTTTTTAAAGACTGATTTTTTTTTTTTCAGTTTCATAACGAAGCAGCAATTGTAAGCATAGAAAAGCCAAAAAAATACAGTAAGTATATGATAAGAGGGGAAGGTGTGGCTCGCCACCCACCTTCGCCAGTCCTACCTGGCCCTCGTCGTTGCTCGTTGCCACCCCCTCCCCCCCAAGCTCGCCGTTGGGAAGGAGCTCGTCTGCACGACGAGCTTGGTTTGCAGTTTTTTTTTTTCTTTTTTTTTAACGTTGGCTAACGTTTATATTTAAACGTGTATGTATATATATATATATATATATATATATATATATATATATATATATATATATATATATATATATATATATATATGAGGAAATCTTAGCTACACCAAAGGTGTAGCCAATTTAGCTACACCAAAATACCAATTTGAGGTATAAAACATCAAATTTTATGCTCGATTAACGTCATAAATCCATTTTCACTCCAAAATATCTTAGAACTAACATCTATCATTGACATTTACACTAAAGTAGTTATTGTTGCAAATGTATGATGTTAGTAGCCATTTTAGTGACTGAAATTAGATTCAAGCACTACAAGAATTCTGTCGATTACCCACGGACCATATTTGTGGGTAAAAGGCTTAAAACCGTGGGTAATTGGCTAACACCCACGAATTTCCCACGTCAGTCGTTAAATGGGTAAAACCTCCGAGGGTAATTGGTTAGCCACAACTTTTTCAATTCGTGGGAAAATTTACCCATGACGTGTTTAGTGGGTGATTATGTTATTTTGTGGGTAAATATCCATGGGATTTTCGTGTCATACAACGAAATACCCAAGCATATAATTGTGGGTAATCCGCAGGTAAAATTATTTACAAATATTGTGGGGTAAATATTCTTGTATTCGGATCTACCCATCATAATTTACCCATGATTTCGACATGGAAAATAAGCAACATAACATATTTCTAAATAAAGCATTTCATATGAACCAACATGGTCATATAAGATCCCAAACAGAAGTACTAAAATGAAATTGTATTCAATTCATATCATATCCGAAGTACAATGTGTAATTTGATTCATCCAGTTTTGTTTCAAGAACATATACTAAAAAACAGATACATAGCTATAACTTGTTAGCATAGATACATTAACATTATTCACGAGCCATTAATCTTGTAGGCTAGGGTGTTGAAGACGCAGTCTCTCCATTGTGGTTTTCACTTGACACTCTACACTTGGAACCATCTATCTTTGCTATAACCTGCAAGGCTGCACATAACTATACATTATAATGACCATCAATGGATTATGAGGAACTAAAAATTCAATTATGTAAGACTAAAGTATTGGAATTTACCAATAAATTTATTTGTTCTATGATGTATGTGATCTATTGATTGAACGGTTTTGACTAGGGATGAGCATAGTACCGATCCCGTACCGAATTAGTGGTATCGATTTTTTTCCAAGTATAAATTAGTGGTACCAGTACCGTACCGAACGGGATTTGGATACCGGTACCGGTATCGGTACCGAGAAATCAGGCTTTCCCCTTTTTTTTGGGAATTTCCCGATTTGGTACCGGTCCCGTACCGAATTAATTGTCCCAATTTTTTTTCACCTTATTTCGTAGTCCCGGTACCATATTCGGGTCGAAATGCTCATCCATAGTTTTGACCTTCAATCTTCTAGCCTGCAAATTAGTACGAGGGATTAAAGTCTAGAATCTAGATAATCAAATTCATGTTTACTTCAAGCCTAGAACCAGCCCATGATGTTTAAATTACAATAGTTAAACATATATATTAAACATAAATGTATATCATACGGTAATAACAGATTTGTTAATTTCGAACAAAAATGATTAAATGATTATACGTATAAAGAAAGATGGATATACGAATCTACACACCAACACCAATGGAGATTTGCCATACCCATTGATAACCGCTTCCTTTCTTTACTAAATTCTGAAAATATGAGACAGCTTATATTGGAGTCAAACTATTGTGCTAGAGATGAGTAGACGACAATAGAAGAATTTAAATATTGGTGACTTGTCATTCACCACCAAAGAGGTTAAACAAGATTAATCAGGCGTTGGTTGAAAATGTAAAAATATTATCTCATTAGCAAGGTAATGGCGCGTGATATATGGAAGGTGGGGGAATTCAGTTTCAAAAGTTTAAAATTTGAAGTGTTTGAGTGATACTTTAATTTTCATTAAGTCATAGAGGCGGGAATTTTCCCTCTAATAACATAGCAAAATGAATGTATTTTATCCAATGTATATATTTGTATACTTAAGTACTTAAAGTGCAACGGTGACCACCAAGAGACCAACAAGACCACGGTTACATCAACTTTTCTCTATATAACAACTTTATGACCAACTTAGTGTAACAAAGAGATCGATTTTTTTTTTTTTTTTTTTTTTTAATTTTTTAACACTAAAATAAAATTTTCATTAATGTTTAAAAGCATTCTATTAATAATTTAAATAAAATTAAAAATGTTACAATTAAAATTAAAATTTAAACTAATAGTCTAAATTATATTTCTCGTTTATTTTTTGATTCATCTACAACAACTTATGTCGTTGTATTTCGGGCAAAGTCTCATCGATGCATGAATGATAGAACAATGGGTCTTTGTCCCTTTTTCTTTTCTTGTTGAATTGAAACATTTCATGTTGCAGCTCAAGTTTTTTTCTCTTGGTATTTATAGTGTTAAATGTCTAAAGTTTTTTTTTTTTTTTTTTTTTTTTTTTTTTTTTTTTTTTTTTTTTTTTTAGCTCCTTAAACGGTGTATGTGGTGTGGATTGAGCCGTTTCTACTCGAATATATATATCTTTTAATTCCTTTCTCAAGGACAACCTATTCCACACAACTATTTACCACATAATATCTCAAATAATAAATATTTGAGACGAGAATTGAAAAACAATCTCTTGCTTAATGGCTCCCCTCGCATACAACTGGCTAGGAAGACTTTTGTTTTCAGTCGTACTTGTTGACCATTTCTTAAATTGCCATGTCTTGAGTAAAAAATCGCGATCTTTTCTGTTGACCACAAATGTCGAGATTTTTTAATAGTGCTGAAATTATGCGTGTTTTAAGTTTGTCTAAAAAAAGTTACCACTTTACGTGCCTTTGAAATTGACCATGCGTATTTAGTTAACCAAAAATTATCCACAAAAAACTACCCATGGGAATGATGGTCATGTGTAATTCGTGGGCAACAAATATTTCCCCACGATATCACCAATATATTTACCCACGATAGCTGAATTTGTGGGTGATTGGAGGGAAATGCTTTTGCGCAAAGAATTTACCTACAAATTACACACGAAATACAATGTTGTGGGTGAATCCATGGGAATAGTTATGGGAAATTCGTGGGTAAACTTGAACTGTTATCTAATTCGCTAATGATGGGTAATTTGTAGGTAATATGTGGGTGAATACCCACGAATCAATGTTTGTGTGAAATTATTGTGGGTAATCATCAGGATTCTTGTAGTGAAGTAAACACACATAAAAAATAGCAACAATATCAAATAATAGATGTTGGACTGTTGGAGGTGATGGATTAGGAGGGTTAGCAAGTTTAGGATGTTAAGATGACATCATAATTGGGGTTTTATGCATATATATATTCATTTTAAAAAACTAGCTTATACACCCTATAAATAGCACACATAGTTTACATTTATAAAACTTACATTTATCAGGATTTGCTCACCCAAATTACTGTAGCAAGACACAAAAAAATAATGAACTAAAACTGCTACAGTGTAATGTGAGGGAATGCACAGTAGAACGCACAGGAAAACAGTGTTTTGTTAAAAAAATATATAACCCATTTACATCTACTTCTTCCTGAATCTTCCTGATCTACCCACACGACACACACACACACAAAGATCGGCTTAGGAAGATCAGGAAGAAGAAGGGGAATTGATTGGTTCAGAACCGTCTTATTATTATTGACCAAGGTCAACAAGTCAAAGATAGCCTAGAATCAATGCTCCGTGGAAGTATAGGGTTTCCCCGGGTCGTTAAAGTCCCGACGAGGTTGAAATGGTGCTTTTGGAATCGTTTATGGGAAAGTGGCACTGAGGACAGTAGCCAGATGATGTAGGAATGATATTGCTACTGTTATTTTGGTGTTGACAAACAGATATAATATTCACAATAATCAGATAGCAGAAATATGCACAAATTGACAATTAAGATCACGTATCGGACTGGAAAAGTGGGTTTTTGGTAATTATGAAACTACAGGGGGTGTTTTTGACACTTTTCAAAACTTAAAATTAAAAATGAAAAAGAAATGATAAAAGTGATTAAAATAATATTAAACTATTATTTAATTAATTAAACTATTTAAATTCTAAATTAAAATCTAATTTAATTAAACTAAAAATGACAAATGATTTAAATTAAACTAAAAATTTATAAAAATATTTTCTAAACCTAAATTAGAACTTAAAGAAAATATAAAAAATTAAAAATAATATTTTTGTCTTTTTGTGGTTTAGTTATTAATTAAAAACTATTTAACTTAATTAAACTATATAAACTACTTTTAATTTATATTAATACTAAATTAACTTAGAAAATTACAAGAAAATTTATAAAAGTACTTAACTATTATAGGAATCCTAAAAAATTATAAAAACTCTAAAAATTATGTTTTAAGATTAAACAACTAATTATTTACCTTTTAATTAACTTAAGTCTATTTTAAACAAATAAAATAAGAAAAATAGAAAATGAACAGTAGAATCTCAAATTTATTTTCTAAAAACTTATTATACTATATTAGAACTAGAAAAATTATAAAAACTAGATTCAACCTTATAAAAACTAATTAAGCTATTTAATACTAGATATTAATTAATAATAAAGAAACTTAAAATTAAATCTAATTAACACTAAATGACAAAATAAAAATCTGAAAAATTTATTATAACTACTTTAATATATGAGGTATTTAATAAAAATATAAAAACACTAGTTACTTAATTAAAATCTAAAAATGAAAATTAAACTTAACTTGAATTAAATAGAAACTATCACTTATTTTAAAACTAATTTTTTTTGGATTTTTCTTTTACAGGACTACTAAACACCTTAAAATGATAAACTTTTATGAAAACACTTGTTGAAATAGCTTATAAATAAGCTATTAGCACCCCTTTGGCTACACAGTTGACTTATGTTGACTGTGTGGTCAATTTTGGTCAAAAGGCCTAAGGTGGGGTCCACAAAGGTTAAAACAGATACACACAAGCTAAGTACACTCAAATAAGCCAGATACAACTAATAAACAACACAAATAAGCTGAATAAGCTAAATTAAGCACTTTGCACTTTTTCACTTTTGACTCAGACCTGGGACAGATTTTGAAGCTTAAACTAAGTGGGGTCCACAGTGACTTAGGTCAAACAAATGGTCAACCTAAACTCTCTGGTAGGAGGGTGGTTGGGAAAAGCTGTTTAGGAGGTGTGGGGTAGGTGTAGGGAGGTGGGTTTGTGATGATTGCTGCAAGTTGGGGGGGGATGGTGGACAAAAACCAGGGTGGTCTGGTGGTTTGGAGGTGGGAGGGAAAAGGGAAGAAGGGTGGTTTTGGTTTGGTTTGACCGAAGTCAAAATGGGAGTGGGCTCGGGTTAACTTTTGGGCTTAGGTGGGCTATTGGTGTAACAGGCCAGGTGTGGGTTGGATTTAGCTTATTTTGGGTAAGGTTTAAGTTAGGTCCGGTTAGGTTTAGGTTAATTTAGGGACTAGTTTTGTAATTAGCCGAAAGTTGAGGGTGTGAAATTGGCATCTTTTTAATTTGTTTCTAAGGGTATAAAATGCCATATCATGAATATTAGAAGGTCCTTTGGTGATTTTTCAATTTATTTTTCACCAGGGACTGAAACCGTCAAACTTTCAAACTTCAGGGACCATTTGTGTAAATGTCACCAAACTTTCCACCAAGGACCAATCCTGCATTTAAACATTAGCACAAGGACCACAAGTATTATTTTAAACCTTAGGGACCAAATTTGCCAATTTTACAAACTCCAGGGACCTGTTTTGCCAATTTTGGATTTTGAGGGGTAAAAGTGTGAATTTCTCAAATTTTATCACCCAAGGACTTATTTTGAATATATTTTGACTTTTCTTTGCCTTGGAATGATTTTCCTTTCATTTTAAACTTCCAGGGACTAGTTTTGACAACTTTTGAAAGTTGGGGGACTGAAACTGCCAATTATGCAAACTTTATGTGTTTTTCATCTGTTTTTGGTATTTTTGCATTTGAAACATGTAAAACACTTTCCTGAGATATTTTCACTATTTTGATTCATTATTGAGTGTTTTTGGATGTTTTGGCAGTTCAGAATTGGTAAAAATGATGAGTATTTACACACTCATCAGGAATCCTGAAACTTCTTCCCACAATCTAAATCCCAAATCAGTAAATTAGAGGTTGATCGGTTAGCTTTACCCTTCATCTTTGTTGGATATAAATTAAAATTTTCGCCTTTATGAATCTTTGTTCTTATGATTTTTAATTTGGGAAAAAAATTAGATGGTCTATAGAACGTAAACATTTGATTTCGTTTACAGGTTCCATTTTGGAGTTTGCTTCTGAAGCTTCAATTTGGGTTCATTGGCAGCGAGGTTACAAATTAAAGGTAGGTTTTTGTTAAAGATCTTGGGTGTTGTTGATATGTGTAAGTTTGAAGATGTTTAAATTGTATAAGATTAATAAGTTGTTAAAGTTTTAATCTTTTATGCTATTTTAAGTGAATTTAGTTGATAAAGATTAATTTGAGCAATTTTGGGATTCTCATATATTGCGCTGCTGAGGTTGTTTAGATTTTTTTTTTTAATGATTAAATAGAAGAAATTTGCTAATTTGTTCATGTTACAAATCACGTGTTTGATAAAATGTTTTAATGACAGGTTACGGAGCGGTTTCTGGAATATGAAAAAACTTTTCGATCTGTCATTTCGAACCTGTTCTGAACAAATTCACCCTAGAGATGCCAAATAGCTTCTTAGGGAGACCAAGGTTTGTTGCTGAGATTTTCTTATTTTGTTGCATCTAATATGCACTTTTTTTGGTTTGGGTAACCATTGTTTAAGACTATTTGACCGACTAATTAACGAGGTTACAAACTTGGTAAAACTTTTTCTCGATACAAACATTAATACAATGAAAAAGATATATGTTCGTAAATATGTTATTGAGGCTGAAGTTTAGTTGTATTTGAAGTGGTGTTCTATAGCTTCATATAATTGTTTGTCTATTGCAGACCAACTAAGTTCATAATGGAGTTTTATGTTTGGTGAAACGGTGCTTGCAACTGTGTCTATTTAGAAACATAATTTAGGTTTGTTTATGTTTGAAAAAGATATACGACAAAAAAAAAAGTTTTGGTAATTTTAGTTGCATGTTAAAATATGTTCTTTCAAATAAGTTGGATTGAGATGTTATTCAATAGTCTAATTTACATAGCTTAAGGGGGGAAAATAACGTTATAAAACATTAACTAAGCGAATAAGCCCAAAATTAAGTTTAACAAACACCCTGTTAGCATGAATGTTGTAGTTTTATTGAGTAGTAACATGGTTGATACTAAATAGGTAGTGGAGATGAAAAGCATGGACTCTTCTACCGCATCTGCTTTCTATTATTTTTGTGAACTTAGATCAGAAGTGACTGCGACCTTTGTTTGGTACTGAGTTTGGTAGTGCATTAGAGACTAGGGATAATGATTTCTAAATGTATCCAACTTGTCACGTTTTACTGAGTTGTGTATGCAACTTTTAATTATGCTATCTTGAGGTCTGAACTTACTAATCTTTGCTAACTTCTGTACTAGCGGGGTGATTAAGGTGTTTTACGTTTTTGCTTAACACGCTGGCATCCACGTTGGATGACATGCTGGACTTTTTTTGTCATCTTATATAACGTTAATGTTTTTCCCTCTATCCTCCACAAACACAAATAAAAACCCCTCACCACCTCCATATCTCTCTAACGTTTTAATCCAACAAGCCAAGTCCAAACGCGAGATGTAACTAACAGTATCTCAGATTTCTTTCGAGTTTCACAAGATGATTCAAGAACAGATCCAAACAAATGAAACAAACTCATCATAGATCTTACAAAGTCTAAAACCAAACCAAATCCTACAACTCTAAACCATCACTGATATCTAAAGCAAAACTGAAAATAAAAACAAATTAATGAAGATCTCTAAGCCATCATTGATCTCTAAAGCATAACCATCACTTGTCAACTGAGTGTTAGCTAACTCAATTTATGTGTACACACACTCACTACTCACTGTGTGTAATCTTCTTAATATCATCATCATAACCACCACAAAACCCTACCCACCTTATCTCCGGCCACTATGGCCTCCTCCACACCATCCACTTTAACCACCACTAAACCCTACCAAAACCACAGTATCCCCACCCTCCACCACCCCACCAACAACCACAACAACCACCATAAAGAAACACACATAACCAAACCACCACTACCCACTACATTTTCCTCATCTGGGTCCCACAGAAACCCTTCCTTCACCCCATTAACATCTTCAATACCCAACCTTGCTGCTGATTTCTCGGGTCGTAGGTCCACCGGTTTGTCTCCAAGAAGCATTTTGGTCGGGTCAAGTAGACACTCTATCCTTTCTTCATTTTTTTTCAGATTTGTGAAATAAAATAAATAAAAAAGAGAGTGATGTTTTCAGATGGTTTTGAGAGGTTTATTGCAATACTTGGACTTGATAAGTAGGTAGACCTTGATCGCATGGTGGTGGTGATGTTGTTTGTGTTGTTGATGTTGGTGTGGTGGCTTAGTTGCTTGTGATAGATGAAGGTGAGCATGATGGTGGTTGCGGTGTTGGTGGAGGTGGAGCACGGCAATGGTTGCGACGGCGCTAGAGTGGCGGCCGTATATATGTGGGAGAGAGGTGGAGCGGGTTAGGGTTAGTAGGGTTGGAGTGGGAAAAAAGTATGTATATAACATTGCAATTTGGTACTAATGGGGTTTTTAATAGTATAACGGGGTAAAATAACGGGTTTTTTTATTAATATAACGGAGTCAACAAGGTCCACCTTGCCAACTCAGCTAATCTCTTTGCCATGTGGGATGAGTACACAAGTTAGCAAAGATTAGTAAGGTCATACCCCAAGATAGCAAAATTAAAAGTTGCATACACAACTCAGTAAAACGTGGCAAGTTGGATACATTTAGAAATCATTATCCCTAGAGACTATTTGATGATGCGGAAAGTGCTGCTGCAAGGCTATTTGGTATTAAGTTTAGTGTTGCAGCTGCATTATACAATGATCTAGGACCATTTTTTGTGAATACTAGAATTGAACATGTGATTCGACCCAGATAAACTTGGTAAAATATTCTGTATATTGTGTTATGATTGATAGGGTACATATGATATATATAGAACACATATTTACACTTTGATCCTTCTAATACTAAACTATATTATATTTGTCTAATATTCCCTCGCAAGCTAAGGTCGGGTAACGACCTGCAACTTGGACCGTAACACAACAAACCATTGAGATGGCTAAGGCTATGTAAAGATGTCTGCAATCTAATCATGAGTGGAAATAAATTAAACAGAGAGTTTTCGTGCAGCAACTTTTTCTCTAACAAAATGAAAGTCAACTTCAACATGTTTCGCGCGAGCATGAAAAACATGATTTGTTGATAAATATGTTGCACCCAAGTTATCACACCACAAAACTGGAACAGATGTCATAGGAACTTTAAGCTCTCTAAGAAGAGCTTCTATCCATGTAAGTTCAGCTCTGACTCTGTTGATGACCGAGAGACAGTTCGTTGTTTTCTTGCTGACCAAGAGATTAGATTGTTTCCAAGATAGATGGCATATCCCCCTGTGGATCGATGGTCATCTGGGCATCCAGCCCAGTCCGCATCCGAAAAAGCACTCAAAGAGGAATCTTGAGAATCAGTGTAAGCATGAATGATAGACCCCGAATCATGTTTGATAAGAAGCCCGTAATCAGATGTACCACGTAGATAACGAAGAATTCTTTTGACAACAGACCAATGATTGGTAGTTGGAGAATGCATAAATTGGAAAACTTTTTTCACGGCATAAGTGATGTCTAGACGAGACAAAGTCACGTACTGAAGGGCACCAACAAGTTGGCGATATTTAACCGGATCTTCGAACAAGCGGTTGTCACCGAGATGCAAATTAGCAGTGGTAGCAATCGGAGATGGAACTGGCTTTGCTTTTGAAAGATTCGGTCGCTGAAGCAATTCCAAGATATATTTCTTTTGTGACAAGATGACATCTGAGTTTCAATGCCCAAGAAGTATGAAAGAGTACCCAAGTCTTGAATGGCAAAAGTCTTGCTTAGATTCTTAATCACGTGATCAATAGCATTAGAGTTGTTGCCAGTGAGAATGATATGATCTACGTAGACCAACATGTATAAAATCGTGCCCTTAGACAAATAAATGAAAAGGGAGGGATCGGTTGTGGATCCTCTGAACCCAAGAGACTGTAAGACCTTAGTTAGCCGATAAAACCATGCACGGGGTGCCTGCTTTAACCCATAAAGAGATTTGTGAAGTAAACATAGATGATCAGGTTTCATCAACGAAACCAGGTGGCTGACGTAAGTAAACTGTCTCATGAAGTTCTCCATGTAGGAAAGCATTTTGAACATCTAATTGTCGAAGTGTCCATCTTCGTGAAACAGCAAGAGAAAGAACCGTGCGAATAGTAGTAGATTTAACAACAGGGCTGAAACTTTCATAATAGTCAATACCTTGCTGTTGGTTAAACCCTTTTGCTATCAGTCGTGCTTTGTAACGAGTGATGGCACCTGTTTGATCTCGCTTGAGTTTGTACACCCATTTACAGTCAACCACATTTGCGTTAGGAATGGGTGGAACAAGAGACCATGTGGCATTGCGCATAAGGGCATCATATTCTTCAGCCATGGCAGCTTGCGATTTACGTGATTTGTTGGCACTCGCAAAGGTTGTGGGTTCGATTTCAGTGGATGTTGTGGTGGTAGTATAGGCGGAAGGGTCAAAGAGAACCCATTGTTTGGGATTTTGTCAAAGATTGGATGGTCTAGGACGAGTATTGTGCACTGGTACGTGGGAATCGCACCAGGCTTTACCTCTCGAGGGATCTCGAGAAGCTTACAACCCCCAACAGACAGTGTACCTGATCGTTGTAGTATAGTATAGTGACAAGTACCGGGGGATTGATCGTTCAAATCAGGAATATTGTCGCTAGGATTAGAAAGCCTAAAAACTAGGTCTAGAGGTGAGGAATGATTCTTTTTGTATTTTTATATTTTTATAAAAGCAATTAAAATCTCGGGTTTTGGAAGGGTGGGCAGAATTAGTTGCTAGCCAACTAACCCAATAAACTAAGATGCAATCAAAATAAAATAATAGAAATGAAAATAAAGCTAATTATACTAATTTGGTGTAAACAATGATGAGGAAAGTTGTGTTTACTTAGGTTTCATTACTCCCTAGATATCTTTTACAGGTTGATAGCTTGTTACAATTGCATGGATGACGGGTCATATTCCTTAATACTAGTCGTAGGGCCGTGTACAATATTCCGGGCCGTGTACAATATTCCCTAACTCTATAGGATCCTACTTCACTCCTATGTCGAGCCGTTAGAAGCTCCTAACATGGGATCATTAGAATTCTCCTACGCATTAAATACAACCAAATATCGTAGTACACCTCCGATCATGTTTCTTAAGACGTTCGAGCAAGTTACCAATGGAAGTCTGCCAGTTTTCTTAAGCCTAACATCGAATACAATCATCCGTAACAACTATAAACAAACAATCAACCCATAATTAACATCTAGGTTTCACTACATCTAAGCAAACACAAAGGAAATCTAGCCTAGCATGTTTAATTGAAGACAAGCGTAAGATATATTCAAACAACACATAGACATATTGAATGAATTGAAAGAGTACTTATCTTCAATAGAACATGAAAGATTCAAAGGGTTGAAACCCTTGAAAAAGCTGGAAAATTCGACCTAGGGTTTTCCTCAAAGTTGCACCCTCAAAGTTACACACCAATGAATGAAATTTGGAAAACTATATATAGATTACAATGGGTGACGGCGTCATGTATTGGGTTGTGACGCCGTCAACTCGCCGCCATAATAGAAATCGTATTGCCTAGATCTGATTTTGATGCCGTGATGTATGAAATAGTTCTGGGCCGTCACTAATACTTGGACCATGACGGCCTTGGGTGACGCCGTCATGTCTAATGCACAAAACTCTCTGGATCGTCATGTGTATTTCCCACATCCACCTCTTTTGTTACTCTTGAGGCTGTCATTAAGGAAGTTGAGACGCCGTCAGGTATTGTTCCAGCAAGGAAAATTAAGACTTTGCCGTTTTCTTCACTTTTATGCTCCAAAAACGTCCAAAATGCTTCCTTTTCCAGATTTCACTCCAAAAGTACCTAAAATGACAAAAGGAACGATTTAGGGCAATATTTGATCAAATAATCTCGAATCCGGGCTTAAATGACCCCCTAAAAACGGTTCATTTTTCGCCTCATCAAATACCCTTACACTTGAGATTTGCTTGTCCTCAAGCAAATGCGCTTTTATTCTAATCAAAATACAAGTTAGGGGTCATTTAACACTAATATAAAAGTAATTACAACAAATAATCGTTCCACTAAAGACCAAAGACAAGCACGGAGGTCATACACTAGCACCTCACAAATAGTGTTTAGATACTCACATCTCTCGGGTGTAATAAAGTATATATCACAATAAGGAAATGGAAAACATCTCTCACTACCTGTTATAGCAAAATAGATTACCATAGGCTTGGGAAAGGATCAAACCTCCACTACTTGGCGTAAGCACCTAGGATAAACTATCAAAGAGGTCTTTCAAAGGGTTATAACGTTAGGTGTAGGGATATGGAAAAACACGATTTTGTTGGATAAATGCAATATTTACTGGTGGCGAGTTAATCATCTTGGTTAATTACATGTAGAATACGGCGTTGCTAAGCCAAGACTAGACTCGACTTAAGCTAGTAAATCAAAAATAACAAAAACATAAAATAAACATAGAATAAAACGGGATGGTAGTCCGTATTTTTTTTCTCTTTTCCCTTTTTTTATATATATTTTTTTCTTTTTCTTGATTTTTTGATTTTTTTTGATTTTTTTTTATTATTTATTATTTTTTATTTTGCATACACTTTTACCCTACCATCCAAAATATTACATTATAGGGAATGTATATTCCCTTTACACTTGAATTTTTACATACTTTACAATAAACTACTCTAATGACTCGAATCAAGATAATCAAAACACTTGGAGTACTTTTAGATTAACGCACATATGGGGGTAATATATGATGTTCTTCCCCATTACTAAATAACACAAGTACTTTACTCATGAGTCCCAATCGTCCCAAAACAATATGTACAAGATATGACTCGACTTAGCAACCATGTAATCAATTGGATAATTAACTAAGGGTTTAAACATGTAACAATAATGCACTAAAGATGAGTGCATACACGGAAGGCTAAGGCGATTTGGGTGTACATTTGGGTGGGTTGTAACAAATTCTTCCTTTAAGTAAAATGCTTAAAGTTAGAAACGAAAGGATAGGCTCGGAGGGGTGTACTAGAGGTTTCGTGTACTAAAAATGAGTGCAACGCTAAGGTGTGGGAAAAATTAATTGACTTTACTAGCCAAGTAATATGACTTAAATGGTCAAGTAATTATGATACGGGTTCAACACAAGGGTGATCCTAATGCCTCTTATCATGTAGTAAATCATACCACACGAATGTAGTCTCACTAGCGGTCTCGGAATGCATCACTAACGCAAGTTCTAGAATCTAAATGCTACCGGTACACTCATAAGCACTAATAATGAATGCTTTTCCTATCAAATCTAAAGGCGAACCTCACATATTTGGGTGGAAAATTTTTCTGAATGGTACGGTTTTGTGCTAGTCATACAACTCCTATCCATGAGACGCTTGCTAAGGCTAAAGTTTCACTCCTAAATTTTGTAAAAAAATTTAAATTTGGCGTTAAAATTACACTAACAAGTATTTCTCTTAGTTTTATTACACACCTACCATCAAACAAACAAACTCAAGTGCAATTGTATCCTACAAGGTATCATCATTTACCCTCCCCTTACACTTAGGATGAACATTGTCCCCAATGTTCAATTAAAGGTTGTAAAAGTAAAACAGGTAAAAGAATGAAAACAAATACTCCCCTGATTCGTTCGGTGTGGATAGTGTATCAACAAGGTTAGATCTTCCTCCAAGAAAATGAACATTCAAAGCTTCCCTTCCAGAAAATTAAATCATCTTCTTGTCATATATAACCTGTTAAACCTGAGAAAACAAACAAGGCAACCTCGCGTAAAATCGCCGGCAATCTATATATACTAACAAGTCCTAGAAAACAAATTAAGATATAATGCTTGTGGAATGAATGTTTGCAGATTCCTGGAGTTTATAAAACTAAAGAATTAACAAAAACTTGAAGACTTCCGTTAGAAAAACAAAACTCGCAAAATTTCCAGAATTTTACACATGACGCCGTCAGAAGTTAATTCCTGACGCCGTCAGAAGTGATCTGCAGAAATCTTTACGTTAAGTTTCTGGAAAATTTCTGGAAAAACTTATGTCCTACTTCCTGGAAAATCCTGCAAAACATCATTATGACTCGATACAATCATTTGACTCTAACAAATACTAATACACATGTTCATTTAATATTGTGGAGAATCATGATCAATTTCGTTCTTAAAAACAAATTTGGGGTTTCCCTTTACACCTAGCTTTTGCAAAATACCTTTATATGAAGTTAAGACGAAGTTAAACAACAAAATAAAGCATTTTCACAATTTTAGTATGAAACATGATCTACCAACAATAAAAATAAAACATGCATACGGAAGCAAATAACAATCAAACAAATAAAACAATTAAAAATCACACAAATAAAAACTGAAAAATTAAACAACCATGAAACTAAAATCCTACATGCATAATAACAAAAATAAATAAAAAGTATCCATACCCAACAGAGGCCACATCCTAAATTATTACAAGACAAATTGTTTTAGATCATACAACCATGAATAAATTGTTCAAAGATCACAAATATCATGACAAATCACTGGGGAGGGGGACCATAGCGGTAATCATAGCCAGGAGGGAGGTGCCCGGTGTACCCGTAGGGAGGGTAGTCCATCTCGTGTCCAGGGAATGGGTCGATCTGCAACTGAGGCTCAATGTGATCACGGGTAGAAAGATCTGGCGGATTGTGTGATCATACATCCAGTCAAATTTCTGGTAAGTGGTGGCTCGCCATGCGTCCACCTGACCCATCCACGCCCTTGATGCGCCCTCAGCACCTGTCGGTCCTCCCACAACATACCAAGTAAAGGACCCATCCCCCAGCTCCATCACAATACTCATCTGCTTGAGGGACATGGCCCTCACCACCCTACATGCCCCACAGTCGCTCAGGTACCCCATAATCTCTGGAACAAGGATCCCATAGGAACGAGCCAGGCGGTTCACAAACATCCCTCCATATATCTTGTCGCTATCCCTCTCCCCCACACTAGTCTTCAGATAACTCGCTACCCATAATGGGATGTTACAGTATACATCCGCTGAAAACATGGTGTACATGTAGAAAAGGTCTGAAGCAGTGACACGATGAGTAATGCCATGGCGTCCCGAAAAACTGTAGGTGATGCATCTGTGGGCTAACCTGATCATAGGGTCCCTAATGGAGGCCGCCCCAATGGTCGAGGTATATACCCCATTCCCAATACTAGGCCTAAACATGGAACACCTCAACTCATTCCTCATTGTCTCCCCATTCACCAACCTCTGCATAAAACCACCCTGAACAGCCTCTTCCCGAGTATACAAGCCTAATCTCCACCCAAACTCAGTAACCGAGCATGACCTAAGCTCTCCCCCCAGCCTAAAATAAATGGTGGTACCTCCCATATCTGTCCTAGCCTCAGCCAAATCAAAGTGAAAAGTAGCAAAGAACTCCCTTACCAACTCACTATAAACCGTTTCCCTCATCGTAAACAACCTTTCCCATTGAGGACCCGTAAATGCATCAGTATGGATCCTCCCAAGGAAATCATTCTCAAGGCTCTGGGCCCTCAAAAAGTCCCAATCAATCACTGCCCCTGCATCGATATGGTGATAGAGTAGTTCCGCATATTTGGTTGTAGAAGCGTCATTATCAAACTCACTCCAACTATGAACCATGTCACCAAAGTTCACACGTTGGGACCTTGATGAACTCCCTCAGTGTTGTCGGGTGCGCTTGCTCATTTTCCTAGAAAAAGATGGAACGGAACGGAAGTGGTTAGAATAAGAGTTTTATGGAGTTATGCTGTCAGACCCACCTGACGCCGTCAGACCAGCAGAAATTGAACCATGCAATTACGAGGGAAAAATCAATTTTCAAACTCTAAATCCATGACTTAAACACCCCTTTTTGCAAAAAAACATGGGTGGGGGATCAAAAAAATCCGTGGTGTGAAAGATTTTTCCGCAATTGACTCATGATTCATATCAACCACAACTACCTAATGCTTAAATCATGATTACAAAACACCTAAGGAAGGGCATTACGAGTTCTAAGAATGGATCAATGTTAGGGTTTCGGATGATGGGGGTTTTCAAAATTGGTAGGTCCTAAGGATAATTGAACGAATAAGGATGAAGAAAAGTTACTTACCACGTGGAAATCGGTAACGGAAGATGTTGGATTTGACCTTGAAGATTCGGAGGTGGAGTAGCACTTGGGTATAGTTTGTGGGGTATGTGTTGAAAGTGATGGAAATGGGGTTAATATTGCTGAGAATGCGAGGTGACGACGTCATGAGTAAATTCTGACGTCGTCAGATACCCGTTTCTTGAATACTTTGTGACAATTTCAAATTCATTCCCTGCAATATTGTCAATAGCTAATCAAATGTATAAACTATGAGTAGCCATTCCCGTTAGTGGAGTCCACTAGGGTCAAAAATTTTGTTACTGTCACGAAGTGAGGTGTGGTTATGAATAGGGCTGGTCAGAATCCCACTTAGGTCGTGACCTTCATATTGATAATTGGTGGGTACGGGAAGGGGTTGTTCCATAGAGGTTTCCGAGGCTGAAGTGTTTTTTAGGTGCCCCCTTTTCACTCCAGGTTTAAAACCAAAGGAACGTTTCTTATGCAAATTAGGGAGTGTGACTTGCAAACTTCCCACAAAGATGTTGTGAAATTTCAAGTTCTTTTCTTCCCGAGGACGCTCATAGAAGTAAGGGGTAATTGAAGGTGAAGCACTTGGCGAGGGTTTTCCATCATCCTCTCCGTCACACACCAAAGGGGTTGGGAATTCAAAGAATTTTTCGATTTTCCTCGGTGTGGATTCTTCCCTAATCTTCTACTTAATTCTTGATATGAATTCATCAGCTAAGCCCATAAAAGCATTACGAGTGCTTTCCATGCGAGTTTCTAAGTGCTGAATCTGTTTCTCCTGATTATTCATGAAGGTTATCATTATCCCTTCAAACTACTCTTGTCGTGAACGTTCAAGAAGATTGTATTTGCTATTTGCACTCACATGTCTATCAGGACTCATTGTGGTTTTAGCTACAGTCATTTCAGCCCTCATCAATTCCTTAACCTGCCTCTCGATATTTTCCAATAATCGTTCTTGGGTAGCGTTTACGTAATCTAGATTTCCTTCTCTTGAAAACATCGGATACTCCCATCCTTCTTCTTCGTATTGTGCTAACCCCTCAAGAACTTCCCAGCATTTATCAATGCTAAGTCTGTTTAGTCTACCATTAGCGGCGTAATCTATGGCCCTTCTCGTTTGATAATTAACTTTATCGTAAAAGATTTGAATTTGGAGCCATGGTTCTATGCCATGATGAGGGACTTTTTAGAGTAAGTCCTTGTGTCGAATCCATGCTTCATAGAAGGTTTCACCTTGACGTTGTTGGAACATCAAGATATCATTTCTAAGCTTGGTAGTTCTCCCCGGTGGGAAAAATTAAGCAAGGAAACGAGACGTGAGATCATCCCATGAGGTGATGGATCTCGCGGGTAAACGTTCAAGCCATTGACTAGCTTGATCACGTAGAGAGAATTGGAATAGGCGTAATCGGGTCGACTCTCTAGTTATAACATCAAGGTCTAAAGAATCTACGATTTTAAGGAAATCCTTGAGATGTTGGTTAGGATCTTCGGAACGAAGTCCATGGAATGCACACCCGCTTTGCACCAACCGGATGGTGTCGGATCGCAAGGGGGACACATTGGCTCCTTGAGTGAGCTTAATAGTGTTTCGATAGCCTTGGTGGCTAGGACAGGAATACTCTCCTAAAGTTCGAGGCCTAGGAGGTTGGTTTGGTAGTGGTGGGTTTTGTGGGTGGTTTTGTTGTAGTGGGTTGATGGGTTCAAAGATGTTACCACCTTCCATGATGTCGGATGGTAAAGGTTACGAACAAAGACACGAAGAAATGAGATAGACTAAAGAAAACCTAAAAAATAAAAATAAAATCTTACTAGAAAGGAATCTAGCAAGTAGACCTAATAAAAAGAAATCTTAACCTAGACAATAACTATTCCCCGGGCTGCGGCGCCAAAAACTTGGTACGTGGGAATCGCACCAGGCTTTACCTCTCGAGGGATCTCGAGAAGCTTACAACCCCCACCAGGCAGTGTACCTGATTGTTGTAGTATAGTATAGTGACAAGTACCGGGGGATTGATCGTTCAACTCAGGAATAGTGTCGCTAGGATTAGAAATACTAAAAACTAGGTCTAGAGGTGAAGGATGATTCTTTTTGTATTTTTATATTTTTATAAAAGCAATTAAAATCTCGGGGTTTTGCAAGAGTGGGCGGAATTAGTTGCTAGCCAACTAACCCAATAAACTAAGATGCAATCAAAATAAAATAACAGAAATGAAAATAAAGCTAATTATACTAATTTGGTGTAAACAATGATGAGGAAAGTTGCGTTTACTTAGGTTTCATTACTCCCTAGATATCTTTTACAGGTTGATAGCTTGTTACAATTGCATGGATGACGGGTCATATTCCTTAATACTAGTCGTAGGGCCGTGTACAATATTCCCTAACTCTATAGGATCCTACTTCACTCTTATGTCGAGCCGTTAGAAGCTCCTAACATGGGATCATTAGAATTCTCCTACGCATTAAATGCAACCAAATATCGTTGTACACCTCCGATCATGTTTCTTAAGACGTTCAAGCAAGTTACCAATGGAAGTCTGCCAGTTTTATTAAGCCTAACATCAAATACAATCATCCGTAACAACTATAAACAAACAATCAACCCATAAATAACATCTAGGTTTCAATACATCTAAGCAAACACAAAGGAAATCTAGCCTAGCATGTTAAATTGAAGACAAGCGTAAGATATATTCAAAAACACATAGACATATTGAATGAATTGAAAGAGTACTTATCTTCAATAGAACATGAAAGATTCAAAGGGTTGAAACCCTTGAAAAAGCTGGAAAATTCGACCTAGGGTTTTCCTCAAAGTTGCACCCTCAAAGTTACACACCAATGAATGAAATTTGGAAAACTATATATAGATTACAATGGGTGACGGCGTCATGTATTGGGTTGTGACGCCGTAAACTCGCCGCCATAATAGAAATCGTATTGCCTAGATCTGATTTTGACGCCGTCATGTATGAAATAGTTTTGGGCCGTCACTAATACTTGGACCATGACGGCCTTGGGTGACGCCGTCATGTCCAATGCACAAAACTCTCTGGATCGTCACGTGTATTTCCCACATCCACCTCTTTTGTTACTCTTGACGCCGTCATTAAGGAAGTTGTGACGCCGTCAGGTACTGTTCCAGCAAGGAAAAGTAAGACTTTGCCGTTTTCTTCACTTTTATGCTCCAAAAACATCCAAAATGCTTACTTTTCCAGATTTCACTCCAAAAGTACCTAAAATGACAAAAGGAACGATTTAGGGCAATATTTGATCAAATAATCTCGAATCCGGGCTTAAATGACCCCCTAAAAACGGTTCATTTTTCGCCTCATCATGCACAGGAGCATTAATAGATAGCTGAACTGGAGAAGATGGTGTATTTGGAGTTTGGATAGCGGGATCGGTGGTGGAAGTTGTGGGTAAGGGGCTATTTGGTGGGTTGTTGGTTAAGGGTGGGCTGTTTGGACAGGTTCTCTTTTGATCTTAAGCCATATGAAAGGACGTACCTTGGATCTAATCGCAAGAAGCTTACGCCAACCGCAACTAGCATCACCCAAGCAAGGAACATCCCAGAAACTTCTACCATGAAGTTTATACTAATGAACCCATTTAACCCATAAAGACTCTTTGTGGGTCAAAATACTCCAAATATGCGTCGTCATAAGGGCAATATTAAAGTCATCCAATCGACGAATACCAAGACCACCTTCTCGCTGAGGCTTACAAACAGATTCCCAAGCAACTTTGGCCTTACCCCTTTTCATTTCACCTTGACACCATAAGAAACCCCTCATGAGTTGCTCCAAAGCATGAATGATACGAGTAGGAAGAATAAAAACAGAAGCCCAATATAGATGCATCGAGGACAACACAGATCTGACCAATTGAAGCCTACCCGCAAGAGATAAAAACTTGTTACGCCAATCATTCACACGACTCTCCAATTTTTCCACAAGAACCTTACAATCCCTATAAAGCAATCGCGACGATAGAATAGGGACGCCAAAGTACCTAATCGGGAGAGAACCTTATGCAAACTGCATAGACTGTAGAATAGTAGCTTTCAAAACATTAGGAACATTACAAAAGAAAGCTGTACTTTTGGGGATACTCGGGACAAGACCCGAAACATTCTTGAAGTCCTCTAAAGCTTTCATAATAACATTAACCGAATCAGGATGGCCTCTAGAAAACAAGAAAAGATCATCTGCAAAACATAGGTTAATAATTCTCTGTTGCTCACACAAATGATGAAATTGAAAATCCACCGAATTAGAAACCTTTTTCTGCAAAATAAGGGTTAAAACCTCCATAACCAACGTAAACAAGTAAGGAGATAACGGGTCACCTTGTCGTAGGCCTCGCTTACCTTTGAACCAGCCATGAAGGTCCCCATTAATACATATAGAATATGAGGTAGATGAGACACATACCATAATCCATTCGACCATTTTATGATGGAAACCAAAACCAACCAGAATGGACTTAAGAAAATCCTAATCAACCGTATCATACGCCTTGTGAATATCCACCTTAAAAGCACATCTAGGAGGACCTCTCCCTCTATGATAATTCCGCATAAGCTCTTGGGTAAGCAAAATATTATCAGAAATACGACGCCCAGGAACAAACGCAGATTGATTAATACTAACGAAAGATCCAAGGCGCTCTTTAATGCGATTAGCAATAATTTTACTAATGCATTTATATAATACATTGCAACAAGAAATAGTCTATAATCATTAATTTTAGAAGGGGTAGACACTTTAGGAACCAAGGATATAATGGTGTGATTGATTTCCTTCAGAAGCTTATCATTAATAAAGAAGTCCCGAATAGCACTCGTAATATCAGTTCCCACAACATTCCAAGCTTTCTTAAAGAAAGCATCGGTGTACCCGTCGGGCTCGGGGGCTTTATCATCCCCCATCGAAAATAAAGCTTCCCTAATTTTAGAATTCGTAACATTACGAACCATAGAATTAGCCATATGATGATTAAGGACATTGGAGAATATATCATGGTCATCAAGGGAGCTACAATCCCCTTCAATACCAAGAAACTGCTCATAGTGCAAAACAAAAGCCCCTGCAACCGCATTACCTTCATACAAAACATTAGCCGAATCTCGAACCAATTCAATTCGATTACGGGCACATTTACTTTTAACAATATTATGAAAGTAAGACGTATTAGAATGACCTGCATGAAGCCATTGAACCTTGGATTTTTGCTTTAAAAATCTCTCTTCATTTAGAGTAGCCTCCTTAAAAGCAAGAAGATAATGAGCATGCTCATCACGAGGGGCTGAATTGAACGGATCCTTATCAATAGCCTTTTGAACCTCATCTAGCAACAAATAGTAGAACGTTAACTCGTGCTTCAATGATTTTAGACGCTAGTTACCCTCACCACAAAACACCTTTGATAAAAAAAAATAGTGCCCTATTTTACCGGCATTGTATCTAGAACGGAGACTATAGCAATGGGAAAATATGTCTCAATAAGGTCTCAGTTAGACATATAGTAATGAAGAGGTATCGACGAACGAGGCTCACCAAAAATGTGGACAACTACATTCTTCTTGTTTGCCGCTTATCTTCTAGGTGCTATGATAACTACAATGCCATTTAGTTATATATTAAGACATATTATTTACTATTATATGGTTTTAACATTTGGTATTATTCTGACATTGAGGTCAAGAGCGATGTTAAGGCGGACACCAGTATTTAAGTCTATCATACGGATGTTAAAATTTGGATATCCGAATTTTGGATGTCTGTTTTAATGATGCGAGATTTGCACAACCTCGAAACGAAGTTTTACAATCCTCTATGTTAATACAAATATCGCCTAAAAACGTTATTTATATTCTAACGATCTTTGCTAAGTTTTGTTAATGACAAAGTACAAACTTTAGATTGTAGTAAAACATCATTTTAGTTTTAAGTCTTGTATAACTAGTCTTTACATTTCTTTTTAAACTTAACATTGTTTTTATTTCCTTAATAAGAAAGTATTTCTTTAATAAGAAAGTGTCACATCTCATCAATGTGCATTTATGGTAAGTTTATATGTTTGACTATCCATGAAGTTCTTACACACTTTGGAAGTATTTCATGTTAGTACAATGCATGTTGACTAGTATTTAGTAGATGTGACATTGCTTGTTTATGTGTTTGACTATCCATGAAGTTCTTACACACTTTGGAAGTATTCCATGTTTGGTGCAATGCATGTTGACTAGTATTTAGTAGATGTGACATTGTTTGTTTTGGAGTGATTTATTGTAAGTTAGGTTGAACAGTTCTGGCGGACCCCTGGAGGAACACGGGCGGACCCCTTCTGAGGGTGCCGCCGTGTCCTCCAGACTGCTGACTTCCTTTGGTATAAATACCAAAGAACTTGCAAGAAATCCCTCATCACTTAGAGTCGTATTTTACACATATTCTCTCAATATACTCAGTATCTACTAACTTGTGTGATTCTCTTATGTAGCAAAGGATTTCACATATTCATCTAAGAAGTTACAAGTTTCAACTCTAAGTTGCAAGACTTGTTAGCTTTGTAATGTATAAGCTTTGGTAGTTTATACTTCATTTGTATCATGTATGTAGAAGTGATCGGTTAGTATTTTAGGCCTCAAAATACGTAGTGTGTCGGGAGTTGTTGTACCCTTGTAAAAGAACTAACGGGAGTGGTTGTACCCTTGGTAAAGAACTCGACATCTAGCTTTGTGTCGGTAAAAGTGTAAGCGACAAACGGGAGTGGTTGTACCCTTGTAAAAGAACTCGACATCTAGCTTAGTGTCGGTAAAAGTATAAGCGACGTTGTAAAGGTTTCTCCACCGGGAAAGGAGCTTGTTGATTAGTGCTTATAACTCTCGAGTTGGAAACTCGGGGCGTGGATGTAGGGCAAGGAAAAAGAGTCCTTGTAGCCGAACCACGATAAACAATCGTGTTGTGGTTTGATCGTTTCTTTATTTATCTTTGCTTATTACATATTGTCTTTAGTTAGAATTGCTAATCACACGTAAAGCTTTTCAAAGAACTAAAACAAGTAAAGTTAGGATTGGTATTTACATGTAAAGCTTTTTAAGGAATTGAACATATAATGTTGTGTTTATATCTTTAAACAAACGTAAAGTTTTTTTAAAGATAATCATACTAAAAAGGATTTAAAAAGCGGTAAACTATTCAACCCCCCTTCTAGTTTTCCACAATTGGCATCAGGAGCTACGTTACTCAAGATCTTTAAAATAGAATGTATTTTAAAACTTGGATCGATCCATGGATTTTGAAAATCTCAAAGAAGGGCAACCTATTCAAAACCCACCGCTATTTGAAAAAGAAAATTTACTTGAATGGAAAAGTAATTTTGAAAACTATGTGAAATCAATTGATCAAGATCTTTGGCATATTATTTCTTTTGGTGATTTCAAACCAAAGAAAACAAGTTTTGAAAACTAAGATAACTATCTTAAACTTGATAAAAATACTAATTCGAAAACAATGATTTATAAAGCTTTAGTACCGAATATGAAAGAATGTATTTTTGTCAAACGGCTAATGATATTTGGAAAAATATGTTAAACTTTCATCAAGAAATAAGTCAAGTCAAAGATGATCAATTTGATCTCACATATGAATTAGAAGTCTTAGAAATATTAATAGATAGACATTTAGTTGAGATAAATACATGTGCTACTAGTTTAAATGTTTTAAATGAAGGTGTAAGTGAAGATGATTACTCATGTCGAGCTCTTAGTGGACTTGCTTACGATTCATGGAATAACACGGATGAAGATGAAGCCAACCATCCGGTTTGTGATTCTCAACTAGATAAAACATCAAGTAAGGTACATTTTGAAACCAAACACTTTTGCTTTGACACATTTATCCTAGAGTTTTCTAAATTAGAAAATGAGTCTAAACTTTTATGCAACATGGACCTAGAAACCATCTTTAACAATGAACCTTCAAAATCTTTTGTGAATAATTTTGAAAATGAAATCATGTTAGAAGATAAAATATCTAGACTTGAGAGTCATGTTGAAATTGATTTAGAATGCAAATTATGTCTAGATTACAAACATGAAATTCAAAGACAAAATTAAAAAGGAAAAATGCTTGCTAAACTTGAAGAAAGTTCAAATGATCTCGAAAGTTGTTTGAAAAGTCAAAAGTCATTTAGAGATAGAAACGGATTAGGATTTAACTCTAATGAACCATCAACAAGTAAAACAAAACAAGTTGTATTTGTGAAATCTAGGAGAGAATGATAGGAGTAATTCTATCTCTATTAAGAGCTCACGATAAAAAGGGTAAAGATATCATGTTCAATACTCTTATGTGTTTGTCTAACTTCCTTGGATTTATAAGTATTTGAGTTTAGCTCTTCTATGAGTCAAGATTACTTGCTTAATGATTATCTTCTTGGTGGCTAATCTATGGAGCTTAAAAGGTACACGTCTCTTCAACTTACCTTTCAGTGTTTCATGCTGATTAGCATTAAGATATGTCATATGTGTTATTAATAATACTCTAAAGTGTTCACCTGCTATTAGTAATAACAAAGATTAGATTCTCTGCAACAAGGAATTTCGTCATTAGTACTAGTAGGAGATATAAGGTGTTTCAGTTCTTTAACCGTCAAGGGATAAACACGAGAAACTCTTGAATGAGTCTCACTCAACTCTTGCTTACAAGTGAGCTAACTAAGAATTTCCTAAGTGTTAAAATTTCTAACACTTTTGTGATGCTTGCAAAACAAACCTTTGTTAAACAACATTCTCAAACACCATACTTTGAGTCTTAAATTGTGTTTTTCTTCGATCACTCCTTTATGATAATCTCACATATAACACACAAGGTGAAATAAATCACATTAGCATACATTAGAATGTGTGGAAGAAAATGAGTTTTCAACATCTAGGATTTACACATCAAATGTGACACTTAGTCTTATGATGTTGTACCTCTTGGACTTTTTCAAAACAAATAAGAGTTCATAGTGTCTTAAGTAAGAAAATCCAAAGAGTCTAGGAGTCGTTGAATATAACATTTAACGAGTGATCTCCTCCTTCTAAGATATCATCTTTGGTAGATGATGACTTAGTCGAAAGTCCAATGATGGCAAGACAAGTATGTTGTGTAAAACATTAAGGATAAATGTACAAAATAACATCTTCTCACCTTGAGTCAAACATTGAATCAAGTAAAATTGACATAAGTTATAAAACTTGATTTATAGGTCATAGTTGTGTCTAAACAAATTCAACAAAAACAGTTTTTGGAATTTAGAGCAAAACAACTAGTGAAACAAAATAGATTTTTCAAAGTAATCAAGTGATTATAGTGTCTATATTTGAAAGACTTATTGATAATAAAAAGCAAGCCCCAAAAGCAAGGGATTTTAACTTATAGACATTCCTAGTTACTCTCTTGTTCTCAATGGTTAAGTTATTGATGACTTATCAAGAATGAGATTAGTAAATCCGTAGGTAAAACTAAACGTAGAGAAATGTTCGGAAGACTACTTGTTCTCATAACAATTAGATCCAACATTATGTTTAGTGTTTGTCTATGTGCTCGTTTTAGAGAAGATCCTAAAACAACTCTTTAGGAAGAGCTTGTTTGATACATCAAAAGGTACTACACAACTAGGATTATGGTATCCCAAAAGAACGGGAATAGAAACCATAGTGTATGCCAAATGGAATTATGTCGGTAATAAGTTGATAAGAAAAGCCCAAGTGGTACTTGCACTTTTATACTTACTTACCCAATGATTCTCCAAAACGCGTAAGATTCTCAAATTAGTATCGGATGGAGAAGCACATCAACAAGCTCCACTTGAACAAGGAAACTCGCGTCAACAATGAAATTCATCTTATCAACATTGTTATACCTTCAACAAAGGAAGCATCGACTTTAGCGACAATTCAATCCATTATGTTCTTAATTGACATATTGTGATCAATCATCATCGTCTTGGTAAAAAAATGTTCATTGAGGAACATCTTAACTAAGAAAGTCTTATACATTAACCATTCTATCAACGTTTTTATAAAACCTCTTGAATGTGAAGCATTCATCATTCCTAAGCTTAGTCAAAGACTCATAAGACCTAAAACCTTAGTTTTGAGCATTAGGATAAAACCACAAAAATCAAGAAAATCCCTTTTGAATTTATTCCCTGCAGTTCCCACGGAACCCTCAGACCATACGGGCGGAACCCTCCCTTTGGTTCCGCCTGGTCCGCCAAATCTACAGGATGTTTTATTTTTAATTTCAAAACCAAACACCTCTTTACTCACAACTCCAACTTACCATCAGCCCATAAGATTCACAAAATGAGCAAAACTTCAAGCATCTTCCTCATAACCTTTCATCACTCAAACCTCAAACAACCAATGTGAAGTAAGAAACCGAGTTATCCTTTGTCTTATCAATATCGAGTCATCCACCATTTCCATGCCCTCAAAGAAACCAAGAGTCAATATCATCTTCACCAATAACTCCACCTAGTCATCTTCACAAGAAGATTCCACAATGTAACCAAACAAGTGTATCATCCCCACTATAACCTAACCTATTAAGATTAAACCACCTTTCATGATACATAAACCTATGTTCACCCTTGTGTCGCTCTTTGAAACAAAGGGCAATTGTCATATCCATACTCTCATTAACATATTTGTCTATGGCGTCAAAAGTCAAGTGAATTTCATTATGAAATGCGTCTCTTCCATTTTCTAGCAAGTGAAGAACACAAAGAAGATATCCAAGCTTTAAGTGTTGTCAAGAAATCATCACCTCATTTCACATATCCAATCTCGGTCGTCAACCATACTTTACCACCGTTCACCACATTGTTAAAACAAATGAAAAACGTCATTGAAACATCACTTGCATTATAAAACGTTTTTAAGCATCAAAATGAGTCAAGTTAACCGCACCTCCATATTGTTTTCATATAGGCACACACTAGAACATACACATTACAATAGTCGTTTACTTAGACTAAAATATGAAATTTTGATTTTCTAGGAATCATCATGCCTCCTCTAACTCACTACGACCACAAGGACACCATTAAGTACCTACCCAAACATCACAAAACCAAAGGTCTTACTCAAACTCAAATCGTTGTCTTCAAAGCCTTAGAAAAACGATATGTCCATAAGGGTAGAACCATTGATCCATCCTTCTTAGAAGGTATAAACCTCTACACGGAATTTGCCACAATCAACTTTAAGTGTCTCTTAGAAATCGACGAGCCTATTTGTTCTAGGTTCTATGCATCCATCACCCTCTCCAAGGATGAGTGTGGTCGCATGTCTATTAACTTTAGGGCTAGTAGTCATCAATACTCCTTCACTCTCGAGGAGTTTGCTCAAATCCTAGGTGTCCCAAACCATGGTACTTGCATCTACTCCGACTTGCACTCCCTCTCAACTCTTGACACACTCTTTGACCGCATATATCCCTATGATACCCCTCTTATGTCAAAAGATGAACTTCGTGACCACCTCTTCATTAGGACCACCAACACTAGGAGAACTAGAACCGGAAATGAGGTCATTAAGGACCCATATGGAATGGAATTCAATGAACTCAAGCCCCAATTCAAGGAATGGGAAGAACTCCTTAGAGCCAATGTAATTAGCACCATAGGAAACCGGGATCACATCAATGTTTGCCTTTGCTACATGCTCTATCCCTTGTCCGTTAGGCAACCCTTCAACCTTGCCTACTACATGACCAAGAGAATGACCGACATTCCCGTGCAAGGCACAACGTCTGTGCCATATGGAATGCTCTTGACCCGTCTCTTTAGGTTCATCTCTCCCATTCCATCAACTCCTAGAGGTCTTCACCTAGACTACTCTCTTATTCCACACGCTTTTGTCCCACTAAGTGATAGGAGAATCTACAAAGCCCAAGGTAAACATTTTCCAACTCTAGGCTTTGCCCAACTCTAGGCTCCCACCTCTAGAATACATTTTCCAACTTTCGGATATTCCAAATGAGTCGGCGGAATTCAAGCAAACAAAGGGGATGTTCAAAAACATCGAGAGATTTCTTGAAAAGCTCAAGAAGAAGATTGATCGTCTATGAGAGCGGGTGTGTAGGAGTGTTTGGCACTAGGTGCTATTTGAACAATTTGGTCGTTTAAACATTACGTGTTATGTATTTGTATGTTGGTAAGATATTTAGTACTATTTGGAACTTGCAGGAATTAACAATGATGCAGGAAGACAACATTTGGCATGTTGTCAAATTTTCATGTTTATATTAATTTCACTAAGTATAGTGATATTCGCTAGCCCCCGGTCAAAGTCCAATCGTATGCGTCCTTACAAGTCCAATTTTTGCATTTCCTTACCAGATATGAATTATATTTTTGTTTTTAGAAGTTTTCAAAAAGTTTGAAAATCGTCTCGCGGGTCAAAAATGCGGACTGCCAAGTTTTTCAGGTCTGGCGGCACCCAAAAATGGGTTCCGCCAGTGTATTTTCTGGGCAATCCAGAAATGGCCCAACGAACCAGCCGGAACCCTCAGGAGGGTTCCGCCTGTGTTGTCTCAGGGTTCCGCCAGTCACCTGCAGAAAATTTTTGTCATTTTTCTTAATTTCAAAACTTGTAAAGTGTCAAATCATTTTCTTTAGTGAGAAACATCTTCCCTTACCTCCAATCACCATACTATGACAACTCTCACTCACTAAAACAATTAGGAAGTTACTTCCCGCCAAAAATTCGAATTCAAACATAACTAACCCAAGGAACCCTTTTAAAGGATCCTTCAAACCATTGGAACATTTTCAAACCAAATCGCTTCCCATGATCACAAAACATTGAGTTCATATGTTGGTCTTTCACTCCACCCAATTCCATTGGATTGACATCAAATCATTTGAAACCTCAAACTTTGTATGGAACACATCAAATCCAAACACTCCTTCCCACAATTCTTTTTAAGTTTGATCACTTTAGAATACCCCAAAACTCACACCAACACCATTACTTCTCTCAATCTCAAAACTCTTGCAAACCAAAGATTTGAGATGACTTAATCAAACACCTCATCCGAATCATCAAGCTAAAACCACTAGGATTAGTGTTAAACCTTGTTGCTTCAACAAAACCATCAAATTAAGCTCATAACTTGACATTTCTTCACCTATCCAAAACTTCCTTAACCTTACTACCTCAACATCATATTCAATACCTTGCAACATCAACATGACCACTATTCAAGATTTCCTCAATCTTGCTACTCCAACATCCTCTCCCAAACATGGCAATACAAACATATACACTTTTCAACCATCGAAAACTTTTTCAACCATTGATCACCAACACTTACACCAATGGAACTTTTCCATACACCACCAACATCACCACATCCACTATTGGAAACTTTTGAAAACCTATCACCTAAACCATCAAGCCCTCCCATTGTCACTTTTTGACACCATTGCCGAAATGGAAACCCAACAACAACCAATATTTCAACCAAATGAGTCATTGGATGATGCACCTCATCCACTGTCATTGCTTGAGAGTTTGGCCTACCGTTATGCTAAATCCTCAATTTTTCCAAATGATCAAGGTCATACACACCTACAATCATTTGTGTTTCACCCCATTAACAAAAACCTTCATGGTAACCATTTACAAATAACCAAGCTTACACCATTTTGTTCAAACAACAACCACCACAACAACAATAACTACCACCACCACAAGAACCTTCCCAACACTTTGAATCTCTATTTTCTTCGTATAAGAAAATAAAAGCATCTCAATGATCTTCCACCAAGACCAACAAAACCACCACCTTTCATAAATGAATAACCAAGGTCATTGCTTGATCAAAATGAGTCTTTCAACCACAACCAACCACCACAACAAGAGTATCACCACCCAAAACCATTGTTGTTTCACCCTATCCAATAAAATGAGGTTTATCCTAAACCACATTTTGGATAGTCTCAAGTTTAGAGTCTCCAAAATGAAACAAAACCGTTTCTTTTGGAAATTGTTTCTCATTAAAACCAACAAACCCAGTTTAGATCACCAACACCACCTCATGTTTAGAGTCTCCAAAATGAAACAAAACCGTTTCTTTTGGAAAATGTTTTACCATTTAAACCAACAAACCAAAACCATGTCACCTCCACAACATTCAAAACAAAACCCGCTACACCCTCCAACACACATTTTGATCCTTAAACAACCTTAGCCTTGTTTTTGGAAAATGTTTCTCATTAAGGAAAATGATGATTTCCTTGTAGCATTTTATGTTCTTAGTCTATTTTTTGTTTTTCTTTATTTTTTAGGATGATTTCGTCCTAATTACTTGTCTTTGACGTTCTAAGAGTTAAAATTTTACATGAAATGAATTTCATTCTACTACAAGGTTTGCATTGTTTGTTGACCATTTAGGTATAATAAGTGAACTATACCTTGCTATGGTAGCATACATATATCTTGTGTTTTAGAAACTAACTTTTTTTTGTAGGATCATTATCCATGTTTTCCTTCCTTGATACTTCATGTAGGGGAGTAATATTCAAGGGGGAGCATGAGTATTGCATTATTCCACTTCACAACTCTTAGTTGTGTTCTAGACATGAAATGCTTTCATGACTTGTCTTGTGTGGCAACTAACATTTTGTTTTGTAGGGTCAAAATCCATGTCTCCTCTCTTGGCACTCCATTTAGGGGGAGTATCGTCCAAGGGGGAGCAAGTGCATACTTCCGCCTCGCTACTCTTCTTTTTGTTTCGACAAAAAGGGGGAGAATTTATATATAAACTTGTTTCAATTTTTTTTTTTTTTTTTTTTTTTTTTTTTTTTTTTTGCATATCACATCTTCTTAGCAAAAACAAGTTTTTATACTAACTTTATAAGACTTAACACTAAAACTAGTGACTTACTTATAAATAAAGTTTATGTTTTGTCATCAACAAAAAGGGGGAGATTGTTAATACAAATATCGCCTAAAAACGTTATTTATATTCTAACGATCTTTGCTAAGTTTTGTTAATGACAAAGTACAAACTTTAGATTGTAGTAAAACATCATTTTAGTTTTAAGTCTTGTATAACTAGTCTTTACATTTCTTTTTTAAACTTAACATTGTTTTTATTTCCTTAATAAGAAAGTATTTCTTTAATAAGAAAGTGTCACATCTCATCAATGTGCATTTATGGTAAGTTTATATGTTTGACTATCCATGAAGTTCTTACACACTTTGGAAGTATTCCATGTTTAGTACAATGCATGTTGACTAGTATTTAGTAGATGTGACATTGCTTGTTTATGTGTTTGACTATCCATGAAGTTCTTACACACTTTGGAAGTATTCCATGTTTGGTGCAATGCATGTTGACTAGTATTTAGTAGATGTGACATTGTTTGTTTTGGAGTGATTTATTGTAAGTTAGGTTGAACAGTTCTGGCGGACCCCTGGAGGAACACGGGCGGACCCCTTCTGAGGGTGCCGCCGTGTCCGCCAGACTGCTGACTTCCTTTGGTATAAATACCAAAGCACTTGCAAGAAATCCCTCATCACTTAGAGTCATATTTTACACATATTCTCTCAATATACTCAGTAGCTACTAACTTGTGTGATTCTCTTATGTAGCAAAGGAGTTCACATATTCATCTAAGAAGTTATAAGTTTCAACTCTAAGTTGCAAGACTTGTTAGCTTTGTCATGTATAAGCTTTAGTAGTTTATACTTCATTTGTATCATGTATGTAGAAGTGATCGGTTAGTATTTTAGGCCTCAAAATACGTAGTGTGCCAGGAGTTGTTGTACCCTTGTAAAAGAACTAACGGGAGTGGTTGTACCCTTGGTAAAGAACTCGACATCTAGCTTTGTGTCGGTAAAAGTGTAAGCGACAAACGGGAGTGGTTGTACCCTTGTAAAAGAACTCGACATATAGCTTAGTGTCGGTAAAAGTATAAGCGACGTTGTCAAGGTTTCTCCACCGGGAAAGGAGCTTGTTGATTAGTGCTTATAACTCTCGAGTTGGAAACTCGGGGCGTGGATGTAGGGCAAGGAAAAAGAGTCCTTGTAGCCGAACCACGATAAACAATCGTGTTGTGGTTTGATCGTTTCTTTCTTTATCTTTGCTTATTACATATTGTCTTTAGTTAGAATTGCTAATCACATGTAAAGCTTTTCAAAGAACTAAAACAAGTAAAGTTAGGATTGGTATTTACATGTAAAGCTTTTCAAGGAATTGAACATATAATGTTGTGTTTATATCTTTAAACAAACGTAAAGTTTTTTAAAGATAATCAAACTAAAAAGGATTTAAAAAGCGGTAAACTATTCAACCCCCCTTGTTGTTTTCCACACTCTAGTTAGTGTACCTAATCGCTATAGTGTAGTATAGGTAGGTCCGGGATTGATTGTTCTCTTGGGGTATAGTGTCGTTAGGTCAAGATGTATGACAAGATATGTCTAGAGGTGAGGGATGATTCTTTTTGTATTTATTTATGTTTTTATGAAAGCAGTAGAAATCTTGGGTTTTAAAAGAGTGGACGGAATTAGTTGCTAGTCAACTAACCCAAAACTAATAATTCAATTAAAATAATTAAAAATAAAAGAAAATACAAGTGGTGACTTCTTATAATAGGGAAAAGTGTGTTTACTTAGATTCAATTACTCCCTAGTTATCTCCTATTGATCTGTCGAATTGTCATGTCCTTATTTTAGTTGAAGCGTTGTATTCCTTAATATCGGTCGTGCGGAGGTGCCGAAGTCCCCAACTCTATGAATCTTAGTCTCCCTTAAAAACCTTAAAGTTTATTAAGTTTTCTAGGATCTACAAACCGCAATTCATGCAATAAATACAACGAGAAAAACCAATAGTGCACTTTACGGTTGCGTTTATAAGACGTTCAAGCTATTTACAATAAGAGGTTAGCCAGTTTTCTTAGTCTAACGCGAAGCAATCAACTAAACAAGAGACGACAAATCAATATTCAACAACTATTTTTCACTAGATCTAAGCAAACACAAATAAATCTAAGGTAGCATGTTAAAGAGAAGAAAAGATAAACAATTAATCAAACAATAGACATATTGAATGATTAAACGAGTAACTTATGTTCAATGAAACATAGGTTTTGGGGGTTGTAAAACCGTTATAAAAGCTGCTAAATTCGTCCTTAAACCCTACTCCAATATGTTACACAAAGATGTCACATCAATAATGAAAAACATATGAAAGTATATATGTAACACCCCCCAACTCCGAATATGCCAGCGGAACATAGTTTGGGGTATTACGTTCGGGTAAGGCAGTCACAATCATAGAAAACGACCTCATAACAAGCCGTTTTAATAAAAACATATCATTCGAATTATAAATAAACATTGGAGTTCAAAAGATTCTCAAACATCATACGTAGCGGAAATAAAAGACATAGTTCAAAAGGGGTTTTTCGAATGATAAGAGATAGTAAAAAGTAGATAGATAGTAAAAGCCGATAGCCATCGATGATCTTCATGCCACTCTCAGTGCTAGTATATTATGCATCAATTACCTGAGATAAAACATGCTTAAAAAGTCAACATAAAGGTTGAGTGAAATTCATAGCTTTAAAATAAATAGTTGAACACAAGATTTTCAAGTCTGGAAGATATAAGTAACAAATACATATATCAGGTAAGCGTCAAATAGTTGCTAAACTCATGAAACACAAAACGTTAACCGGCACCATATAACATTGGCGTAAGTCGATAGCAACCGCGGAATTCATAATAATAATTGCCCTCGAGTAGGTACTTTGCTAGATACCTAGGTAACTCGAATATAGTACATCACATGCTACCGGCCTTAGTCAGCATGGCGGGATGGTCAAATCCTATAGGCCTATAAACTATAATCGCGTTCAATCGCAAATGATTAATGGTTCGTGATAGAGGGACTTGCTTTTGGCAAGGACGGTACTTAGCAATGTCATCTTAGTCAGGAAAAGCATACAGTTAAACAATTATGTTCATGAAAAGTAAATAGCATGTATCTCCCCTATAGGTTTATAAACAATTTAAAAGTAAAGTGGGGCTATGAATCACACCTTAGTAGTAGTAGAGAAACAAGATATCACAAATGATCAGATGGTACAACACAACAAATGAACCTCAACACAACCTAATAAGTGGATAATATGTTTCAGCAATAAACCTCAAAGCGATTTATAAAGTAATACTCGTGTTTGAAATAAAAAAGGTTTAGTTTCAATGGCGTTTGAAAGAAATAAACGTTTAAGACTCGTGTGGATATGAGAAGTTAAAATAATAAAAGTCGGCAAAAGAGAGAGAAGAAATAAGAATAAGAAGAAGGAATGAAAATAAGAAAAACGAGAAAGAAAACATCAATAGGTTGTTTCGGTGTTTTACCCATTTCACAAATAGTTGATAAAAAGTCATGATTTAGGAAGAAAACATATAAGTTACAAAGGTTTTTGGATGTTAAATAGTTATAACGATTAAGTTATAAAAAGGTTTTATTGAAATTTGGACATGATGCGTCCGTTTATAAAGCATTTCCAAGTCGTTACGACTCTTGAATAATATAAGTTTTATCGTCGCATTTTACAAGTTAAATATATAATTAGACGTTATCATTCGTGTGTGTATTAGTTGTCAAGTTTATCGTCCATTTTGTGTATGTTTGGGTCTGATACCTTAAGAGCACTCGATATGCTGGCATGCCAAAACTCACTTTTTGGTGCCGCCTCAGCGCCACATCACCAACTTACTCAACTCATTCACACACCAAAATATCCCCCTCTCTCGTAACTCAAGCCAAAACACCTTTTTTAAAACCCACCATACCTGATTAAAACACAACATTCACACAAAACACATAATAATAATAATAATAATAATAATAATAATAATAATAATAATAATAATAATAATACATAAAACTGGCGAGCATGAGTTTTTTTAGAGCAACAACTCACTCAACTCACATTGGGTATGGCAACATGCAACTCACGATGCCAAAATGGATGCCACATGAGAAATGTTACTCTACCCAACCCTAAAAAATTAAGTGAAAAAGTTCTTACGTGCCTAATTAAAAAATACAACCACAACTTTACTTCTAGTGTGAAACCGAAATGAATGTCCGCCTCCACTTCATCCCTTACAAAGAAAGAAAACATCACACACATTAACTTCTACCGCTTAATGTTATCTATATCTATACTATATATAATGTAGGAATGAATCTCTCTCCTCTTAGTCTTAAAATTTAAGGGTAATTGCATATATACACACTAAAACTTGCATATTTGCATATTTCTCCAAAACATGCTTAAACATCATTGTACATTATGCATTTACAACTTGTATTTTGAGTAAAATGCAAATATGCAAGTTTCAGTGGGTATATATGCAATTCCCCCTAAAACTAAGACTTACAAGCCATAATGCTTATTGTACAATACACAAAGCACTATTAATGATCTTTCTCATCAATCTTAATTTTAAGACATACAAGTCTTAAAGCTTAATGTACAAAATACAAAGCACTATTAATGCGGTCAAGATATTTAATGTAGTCAATTAATTAACGGGCCAATAAATACAATTAATGTTGTTATTAAAACACCCCTTACACAATAAATACAAATTATCAAGCATATTGTACAACCATCTTAAACACAATTCCTGCATTAAATGTCACTAATACAAATAATAAAGCACATTATATAAATATTCAAGCCCGAACAGACACGGGCCAAACGGGCACAAGCCCGAACGGGCACGGGCCAAATGAGTTAATGTTATACGAATCGCTTTAAAAAAGACCCAAAAAGACAGAATAAATTCCTTAAGCGTAACACCCCAGTTAAATATATTATATGTTTTTCTTTAAAAACGATTGTAATGTTCTACAATTGAGAGAAATTATGTATCTGTTAGTGCCATTTAACTTTTCAATAGGCAATACATGCCCATTTAAAAAAAAGCGAGGGAAAAATATGCCCACATCGTTTACAAATTAGCCCATTTTTTTTCTTATTTTGTGCACAAATTGCCACCTCTAATAATTATTATCACAATTGTATAATTAAAAACATTATCATTAGTACGTCACATGCAATTCTTGACATCAATAAATTTATTATATAAAAAATAATATACTAAAATACATGATTTACCAAAAATAATTATTTTAGGGTACCCGCCGCTGCAAGGCGCGAGTACCCTGCTAGTGTTTATAAAACATTTACACTATTTTCCTTAATCTTTAATCTTAAAATTGAAAAAATCATTTCAATTACTAAAATATCCTTGATTAAAAATGAAAACTTTATATATTATTTAAACTTTAAACTTTTATTATTTTTCATTTATAACTAATAATTTTTTTTTTCTTGCAATTACTATATATTAAACTCGAAAATGGTCACTCCAAAAACACAAGTTAAAAGTAAATATTTATTTGCCACGTCGCTTCGCGTGAGAATTTTTCTATCTAGTAAAGATGACATATTAACATTACACATTAGTTATCAAATTAATCTTTCATTTAAAAGAAAGTTTGAAAATTTGAGACTTGCGACATGATGATGTTGTACATTATGCAATAGGAGTTGTACGTTGTTGTTGTAACAACCTTTGAATTTTTTACTATATTCATCCTCACTCTGTTTTGTTTCAAAACCTTTTCATTTCCTTTTCATACTAGTTTTAGTAAACCCCTCAGCTAAAAAAAAGGCTTTTTGATTCTTTACTCTATCACCTTTATCTTCTGCATTTGACTGTAAGAAAACAAAAGATACCCTTTCCATTTTATAGACTAAATATCAAAACCCATTTCTTAAATTTTTATAAAAACCATCAACAAACACACTTTTAGGTGAAAATGGAAAAAGGGTATTGTTTAGGGGAGTTTCATGAAGATGAGTTTACGAAGATGATTCTTTCGTGGTCTCTTGATCATATTCTTGATCAAGATGTCTACAAGAACAAGGTCCTTATCTTTTTCTATATTATTATTTTTAATGTTTTTTAGAGATTTTTATACATGTTTGTTGTTTTAAAGTTTTATATGTAAAACCCTTATTAAAGATACGGAAAAAGATTTTAAGTTATGACCATTGTGAGAGTGTTTGGAATAGCTTATTTTGTACTAGTTCTATTTGCTTAGTTCTAAAGGGATAGTCATTTTGGAATTTGGATGATAAACAGTGTACTTATTTTTGGGTATATTTAGGGGGTGTTTGTTTCGGCTTATATAGCCGGGTTACAGCTTATTTGGTTTTGGGCTTTTGTTTCATAACCTCACTTCTTGTGGCTTATTTTGAAAGTTTTCGGCTTATTATGACATACTTAGCCAGAAAACTTAAAAGTAAAAGCCACAAAAAGTGAGCTTATGAAACTTAATGTTTATTTCAGATCTAACATAAAACCTCTAAATAGAGATATTTCAAGACCCAAGCTAGTTTATTCATGTTTCACTGTTATGAAACTTAATGTTTATTTCATGTATTTAAATGGTTGTCTAACTATTCCAACACGTATTTCTTAATGTTTGTTTGAATCAAACTTTCTACATGCTTATGTTTTAAGGTAAAAACCAAGAAAACTTTAAAGTATAAACATCACTAATGTTTTAAAATCATGGTTTTACCCATTTGACCTTAAAGTCAACATTTCCTCCCTTTGATTTTGGACCGGAAGGTTTATTAGTGTAGTTTTTTCTTTTCCTCGTATTAAGTTTTGAAAATGAGGATTCATCATTTGCAGGTGGAGAACATACCACTTTCATTTGAATCTGAAGATCACTATTTTGGTTCTTTTGTTTATCCTTTACTAGAGGAAACACGCGCTGAGCTGGCTTCCTCTATGGAGATCATGTATAGAGCTCCATTTGCTGATATTATTGCTTTTAACGACTCCAAAAGTGGTGAAACCATGCTGTATGATGTTATCGTTGGTCCTTGGAAAAATCAGTTTAGCGAACGTGGCAAAGATGCCTACCATACATTACCTGGTGATCTGCTTATTTTAGTTAATGGAAAACCCGAATCTGTTTCTGATTTACAGCGTTTGGGAAGAACATGGGCTTTTTCGCTGGTTAAAAATAATGAAGATGATAGTACATCTATAAAAGTGAAGGCATCAAAGCCAATAGAATTTCAAGACGGGATGTTTGTTGTTTTTGTGATGAATCTAACAACTCAAAAAAGAATATGGAAATCATTGCACAGGCATAAAAATCTTAATGTCATCAAACAGATTCTTTGCTCGGATTCTAAGGTATAAAATTGATTAATAAAGTTTCACTTTGGTCACTGACAAATAATATTTTTGTTAATTATAATTTTGGTTATTTTGTTTACAGGTGAATGGAAATTGCAATATCTGTACTTTTGGTTATGATAGTATTTTATCTCAAAAACTTTTGCTGAATCTGAATGAATCTCAGAGGGCAGTAATCATGGCGGCGCTGTGTAAAACGCAATGTTGCCATATTTCATCTGTGGAACAAATATGGGGACCACCTGGAACGGGGAAAACAATGACAGTTAGTGTTTTGCTTTTCATCCTTTTGCAAATGAAGCAAAGGACTCTTACGTGTGCTCCAACCAATGTTGCTATAGTATAGTTAGCCTCACGTGTGCTAAGCTTGGTAAAAGAATCATACGAAACCAGAACTGCAAGTGATGATTGTTTCTGTTCAGTGGGAGACGTGGTCTTGTTTGGCAACATGGATAGGTTGAAATTTAGTAGTGACATGGAAGAAATATATCTGGAGCACCGGGTTAAGAGGCTTGCAGAATGTCTAGGGCCAGTGACTGGTTTGAAGGGCTGCATAAGATCTATGATTGATTTATTGGAAAATTGTGTTTCCAAATATTACACTTTTATAGAAAATGAGAATGAAGGTAAAAGAACAATATCGGAGCTCAAATCATTTGTTGAGTTTGTGCAAGAGCGATTCAATTCTTCTGCACCCCCACTCAGAAGGTGCATTGTTACATTTTGTACTCATATCTCGAGAAGTTTCATGGGGGAATATAATTTCCAGAATATGATTTCTCTTTTGGAAAGTTTGAGCTCCTTGGAATATTTGTTGTTTCAAAAGAATCTCGTTTCGGAAGAACTTGAAGACCTTTTTAATTCTAAACCATTGCAGGATTATTTCGTTAAGTCCTGTCTATCTTTGCTGAAAACTCTGCAAATATCTCTTGAAGGACTCGCTCTTCCATGCTTTTCGAACACGTATGCTATAAAACAATTTTGTTTTGAAAGAGCGTCTGTTGTATTTTGCACAACTTCAAGTTCGTTCAAGTTGCATGCTGTCAATATGGAGCCTTTGAATATAGTGGTCATAGATGAAGCTGCTCAATTGAAAGAAGCAGAGTCCGCCATTCCCCTTCAACTTCCGGGAATTAAACATGCTATTCTTGTTGGAGACGAGCTCCAGTTACCAGCAATGGTTAATAGCAACGTAAGTCTATACTTGCCTCTTTCTTCCTTTCAGACTATTGTTTAATTTTCAGTTTTAACGGCCTCGGTGTTTGTGGACAGGTTTGTATTGAATGTGGCTTTGGAAGAAGCTTATTTGACCGATTAAGCTCTTTGGGTCATTCTAAGCATCTCCTCAATGTTCAATATAGAATGCATCCTTCCATCAGTTTCTTCCCAAATTTGAAGTTTTATCAAAATCAGATCGTGGATGCACAAAATGTATTATCTGAAAGTTATGAAAAGAGGTATCTTTCAGGACCTATGTTCGGTTCCTATTCATTTATAAATATCGTTGGTGGAAGAGAAGAAAAAGATGATGATGGAAGAAGCCGGAGAAATATGGTTGAGGTGGCTATTGTGGTTAAGATTGTCAAACAACTTTATAGAGGTTTGTATCCCTTTTCTTGTTTTTGTTTGTCCTTTTTATTTATTTTAGGATGAAAATCTGTTTACTTAAGTTTGATATCTACTTTCACGTTTACAGCTTGGCAGGACTCAAATAAGAAGATTATTGTTGGTGTTATATCTCCTTATGCTGCTCAAGTTGTTTCTATTCAAGAAAAACTTGGTCACAAGTATGAGAAACTTGATGGATTTTCAGTAAAGGTGAAATCAATCGACGGGTTTCAGGGAGGAGAAGAAGATATTGTTATTTTGTCGACAGTAAGGTCCAATAGCCATGGATCTGTTGGCTTCATATCAAGTCGTCAAAGGACCAATGTTTCCTTGACAAGAGCACGGTGTGTAATCCTCTCACCTTCTGATATTGATCTTTATAGATACTTTCTTTTTGTCAAAAAATATAATATTGTCTTCCGTTTGTGTGTAGACACTGTCTTTGGATACTAGGAAATGAAATAACCCTTACTAATAGCGAGTCAATATGGAAGGAATTAGTCTCTGATGCAAGGAATCGCCATTGTTTGTTTGACGCTGATACTGATGAGTACTTGAAAATGACGATTATAGAAGCAAAGAAAGAGTTACAACAACTTGATGACCTGGTTAAGGGGAATAGTGTACTTTTTATACAGGCAAAATGGAAGGTATGTGATTAATATCTTATCATATTACACATCTTGATCCTCTTGCATCACTCCGATATGTAATGAATTAGAATTAGGGGCAAGGGTCAAAGAAAAATTTAGTTAAAAAGTATCTTGAGAAGTACATTCGATGGTCGCCCTAAGTGTATTGTTTTTTTTTTTTTTTGAAAAGCTACCTTAAGTGTATTGTTGATGCATACGACCTTGTAAATTGTGTTACTGAAAAACTTAGATGGATAATTATTGCAATAATATAATATTAGCAAGAATATTTAAATCTTTACATTTATATGGCCTGTTTCAACCTTGTTATCCAACCCATCTGACCCGCCCATGTGGTTCCATTACATTTTCATGATGCAAGTAGTCAGTAATCACATACGATAAATTCATTCACAGTTATTATTTCAAAGCCAACAAAAATGTCATGAACTATTCTCTACTTTATGCCATCAGGTTCTCTTCAGTGACGACTTCAGAAGATCGTTTGGAAAGCTGACAGATTCTCGCTTGAAGAAGCAGGTTTTAAACCTATTACTGAAACTTTCTAGTGGCTGGCGGCCCAAGAACAAAAGTGTAGACTTGTGCTGTGAAAAATCTTCACAAATCTTGAAACAGTTTAAGGTTGAAGGGTTCTATGTGATTTGTACTATTGACATCATCAAGGAAGTCAAGTATATACAAGTGTTGAAGGTTTGGGATGTATTAGCCTTAGAGTATATTCCGAAACTTACAAAACGACTTGAGAGCATATTTTCTGCATACACAGATGCTTATATAAATCGGTGCAGAGAAAAATGTTTCGAGGGGTATGTTCATTAAATTTCTAGTGAATTATAATACTTAAACTAGTGATTATATAAAAAATGCCTAATAGCATGTTCTTTTTATATTGTTCAGGAACTTGGAAGTTCCTAGGAGTTGGCCCACATCTGAAAAGGTTATCAGATTTCGTTATTTAAGTGATTGTGAAGACAAAAGTGAAGCGAGTGTGAATCCTGGTGATGTTAGAAATTATGTTGAAAACTCAAAAGTGACCGAAAGCTTATTGCTTATGAAGTTCTACTCATTATCACGTGGGGTCGTGAGTCATTTGCTCTCTGGTAAAGAAGGTGATCTACCCATGCAAGTCACTGATGAACAGATGGACATAATTTTATCTGGAGAAAGTTCATTTTTAATTGGGCGATCAGGGACCGGGAAAACCACTGTATTGACTATGAAGTTGTTCCAAAACGAACAAAAATTCCGCATTGCTTCTGAGGGGTGTTATGAAGGGGAGTGCAGCCAATTTAGGGGTACTGAAGTTGTCGATGATAATCAAGATAGCAAAAAGAGTCTTCTTCGCCAGCTTTTTGTGACTGTCAGCCCAAAATTGTGTTTTGCTGTGAAACAAAATGTTTCCCAACTTACAAGGTGCCCAAATACTCGTCTTTTATCACTTTTTCTTTCATCTTTCATTTTCTTGTTCTGATTTCAAGAACTGATGTATTTGACAGTGTTTCAAGTATTGGGAATTCATCAGCAGAGACGAGTCTTGATGATATGGATGTTATTACATGCGATTTCAGTGATATTCCAGACACATTTATTGACATCCCGGTGAAAAGGTATCCGCTTGTTATAACATTTCAAAAGTTTCTGATGATGTTGGATGGTACATTGGGGAATTCATTCTTTGAAAGATTTTGCGAGGCAAGAGAAGGTTCTCATGTTAACTGTATAAGTTCAAGATCTGTTGCATTGCAAACTTTTATAAGATTAAGGGAGGTCACATTTAATAGGTTCTGTTCATTTTACTGGCCACACTTTAATTCAAAACTAACCAAAAAACTTGATCCTTCGAGAGTGTTCACTGAAATAATATCTCATATTATTAATAATGGGAACTTGGAAGGCGACAAAATGGATTTTGTTTATATTGATGAAGTACAAGATCTGAGTATGAGGCAGATTTCTCTTTTTAAATATGTTTGCCCAAATGTTGATGAGGGATTTCTTTTTGCGGGTGATACTGCTCAGACGATTGCTAGAGGGATAGATTTTAGGTTTCAAGATATACGATCTTTATTCTTTAACGAATTCTTAGGCACCCAAAACACTGGAAAAGGTCTTGTTTCCGAGATAAAACTGTTAAAACAGAATTTCAGGACGCATGTTGGTGTGCTCGATTTAGCTCAGAGTGTCATTGACCTTTTATACCATTACTTTGCTCACTCAATTGATAGTTTAGAGCCTGAAACTAGTCTTGTATTGGGGGAAGCTCCTGTACTACTGGAGTCTGGTGATGATGAGAATGCAATTGCGACAATCTTTGGTGGCGGTGGAAGTGGTGTAGAAATAGTGGGGTTTGGTGCTGAACAAGTTATTTTAGTACGTGATGAACATACGAAAGCTGAAATTTATGAAGACGTTGGAAGACAAGCTCTTGTTCTTACTATAGTGGAGTGTAAAGGTCTTGAGTTTCAGGTGTGTGTTTTACTAGTATCATGAACTTCTGTCATTCAAAGATTAATACTAATTTTTTAATTTTATTTTAGGATGTGTTGTTGTACAAATTTTTTGGGACATCCCCTTTGAAAGGCCAGTGGAGAGTTTTATATGAATACATTAAAAAACATAATTGGGTTGATGAAAAACTTCCGCAGTCTTTCCCGACATTTAGTGAGGAAAGACACAGTGTTTTGTGTTCTGAGTTGAAACAATTGTATGTGGCCATAACTCGAACGAGGCAAAGGCTATGGATTTGTGAGAACAAAGAGGAACTCTCCAATCCAATGTTCGACTACTGGAAATTGAGGGGACTAGTTCAGATGAGAAAGTTGGATGATTCAATGGCACGAACTATGAGGGTCGCAAGCAGCCCTCATGAGTGGCGGGAGCGCGGAAAAAAGGTTACTTTTTTTATCTACTACTGGTTCAGTTTTATTATCTGTTGTTATTTTATTTGCCTTATTTGACATGATTATTATATGGTGTTCAGTTTTTTTACGAGAAGAATTTTGTGATGGCAATACTATGTTTTGAGAGGGCTGGAGACGCAATGTGGGTAAAAATGGCCAAAGCATCTGATCTCCGAGCATCTGCTGATCAAATGCAAGGAACAAATCATGAAGCTTTTGTAGGTTATGTTAGAGAAGCAGCAGGAATGTTTGAGTCTATTAGAAAGTTTGAGTCTGCCGCATCATGTTATTGTGATTTGGGGGAGTATGAAAGAGCTGGTAACTCCTGTTTTCAAACATAGATGCATGTCTAATTATTAAGTGCTTCCACTTTTTGTAAAAAACCTCTAACGTAAGAAATAAACTAAATGGGAAATAGGTGAATAAAAAAGAGCAAAAAAGTGTTGAACCCCACCAATTTCGACCCGTAACCTGTTTCAACCCTGACCACATTTGAATCATTTCCCAAACACACCACTTACCCATCAGCCACTGCTAATGTTAATGTTTTACCTATGCAGCGAAAATATATTTGTGCGCATGTGGAAAGATTGATGCAGCAGCAGAGTGTTTCATGTTAGCAGGGTGTTATAGTGAAGCTGCAGAAGCTTATGCCAAGGGAGATCAGATCTCCAAATGTCTGTTGGTTTGCAAAAAAGGGAACTATTTAGATAAAGGGTTGGAGTATATAAACTACTGGAAAGACCATGTTAATGTTGAAAGTGTTGAAATACAACAAATTCAGCAAGAATTTTTAGAAGGTTGTGCTTTCAAATACCATGAGCATAAAGATCGTCAATCCATGATGAAATTCGTAAGATCTTTTTGTTCTATGGAATCTAAACGTATGTTCTTAAGGTCGCTAGGCTGCCTTGACGGTCTTATGTTGTTGGAAGAAGAATTGGGTCACTTTCTTGAAGCTGCTGAGCTGGCGAGGTCATGTGGTGATGTTTTAAAAGAGGTTGATCTTTTGGAGAAGGCTGGAAATTATAAGGAGGCAGCGGCTGTTTTACTTTGGTACGTCTTTTTAAGCTCGTTATGGGGAAATGGAAACACAGGTTGGCCAGTGAAGCAGTTTGATCAGAAGGAAGAACTTTGTAATAGAGTAAAGTCGCTTGCAAAATTGGATTCAGAAATTTTCCATGATTTTGTTTGTAGCGAGCTTAAAGTACTTTCTGATAAACGAAGTAGTTTCAATGAGCTGAAGAAAGATTTAGATGCTTGCCACAAAAACAAGAGTCTAAGGGGAGAACTTTTGTCGAGTAGGAGAATTTTAGATTCACATTTTCATTTAAGTTCCTCAAAGTACGAGTGGGAAAACGAGTTACCAATTGACTTAAATAAGCATTGTGAAAAAATGATGTTTCAAAACCTGGTTTCTGTTAGAACTCTGGTGTTTTATTGGAATTTGTGGAGGGAAAATGTAGTGGATATCTTGGTGAGTCTTGGAAGATTTCACAACGAAGAACCACATAAACACGAGGGTCATTATGAATTCAGTTTAATGTATTTTGGTGTGAGGATACAGCTTGTTGAAGGTAACACAATTTACTTGGTAGTTAAGAAGGACACTGATTGGGTAAAAACCTTTGGTCAAAAGTTTCTTCATAAAGACGATGAAATTCTAACTATTGATGCCAGGGAGTTGGTATTTGCTATGAGGTCTTATTGGCAGAAGGAACTACTTTCTGTTGGGTTAAAGGTACTTGAAATTCTTGAAGGCCTCCATAAGTCAAAGTCAAACGGTTCCACATTTCACCAAAGTACATCTCTCTTGCACATTTTCGCGGTTTCTAAGTTTCTTTTGGACTGCGAACATCTTAACCTCACAAATCCTAATACGAGGAAGCCGCAAAGATTCCTTGGGATTTCTTTAAATTATTTCGATATTGTGTTTCCATTAGACTGGCGGAAATCAGTCTCAGAAGACCTGGTTTCCTTAACTGAAACTGATCTTTCTATCAGCTTGCTTAATGAGATTGTTATTCAAGATCTTGATATCAAGGGTGACCTCACCGATCGGACAATAGGAAGGGTGATGATGATATGTCTTAGCTCAAGAGTATCTGTAGCACTGTATGAGCATATAATAAATAAGCTTCGAAGGAACCCTAAATGGAAGTCATTTGTTGAGAAATTTAGGGATAGCGGATGCGGATTAAAAGGTAAACATGTTTCTCCAGCACTCCAGAATGCTTTGGAAGATAATTTAAAGACTAATTGGAGGCGCAGATCACCTCACAGTCTTGTGTTTCTGTTGGACCGTCTTCTTTTAATGAATACATTCTCTAAAGGATATTCTTACACAACAAAATCTTCTTTTGTTGGATCGTTTGCACATATTCACTCTACTGGTTTATCTCTTGGACCATCTTATTTTGAAGTAACCTATATTTTTGAAGCAGTCGCTGAAATTATCTTTAAAAAAGAAGATACTATAGCATGGATCAAAAAATCCAACATTGATAGTTCTTATTACCCACTTTTTATATTGAAGATGGTTATGATACTGACCCTAATATCTCTGAAAGCACCAAATGTTTCTCACTGGATACTTGATATACTGACCGGGACGGACAATGTTTCTTATTTGCTTCCAAAGAAGTTTGTTGGCCATCTGTTAAGTAAACAAGTTGGCTACACATTCAACTTGGATCCAAGTGTGGTTGCAAAAGCGTTTGAAAGCATAGAGGATCCTCTCCTGATTGTTAGTTTGGAAAATTCGAGTCCAGGAATCGATGTTCCTGCTGATGCTATATTTGTGGACCTTAGGAAATCTAAAGAGGAAATGATGAGCGTATTGTTCCCAAGGAAAAATAAACATATGTGTCCGTGTTGCTCAACCACTTTACCAGATATTATTGTAAAACCGCGCATGAATTGGAAATTTTTCGATGGGTTATCTGACTTTTTTTATGGGAGGAAGAGGGATCTGAGCTTAATTTATGCTGAAATAAAGGCAAGTGCATTGTGGTTTTTTTAGTTTTATCATTGTTGGTCTAAATTTTTTATGCGTTTTGATTATATATTTTTATTTTTTCTTTTCAGAAAGACCTGAATAAAGATATACAGACATTAACTACTGTTTTGGAGGATGTAAAATCTTGTGCTGGGGACGATACAACACTTTTACAATGTGCATTAAGCAACCTGAAAGTGCTTTTGGAAGCATTTGAAATGAGGTTAGACATGCTACATTTTGATATTATAAGTTGTTTTTTGTTGCTGCTTAAACCAATCTAAACTATGGTGCGTTACATACTTTTCAGTCAACGAGAAGAAGTGGAGTTCTCAGTTTTCATAGAGAGTGTGGCAGCGGGTACAGATTGGCTGCAAAGTAATATGCAAAAGGTAGATGATTTCGTGAGCCGTTATGTCATGAGTCAGGAATGGACGTTTAGGAATGTGTCAGTGTCAGTGTGCAGCAGCACGGCTCAGGTCGAAGAAACAGGTGACAAGAAGAATCACGACGAGGAAGCAGGGTGCACTTTACAGGTGGAACCTGTGCTAGAAAAACAAACCAGTGGTGGTAGCACTCAGGAAGCGAAAAACAAGAAAGGGCAAGGAAAAAACAAGGGGAAGAAGGGTAAAAAGTAAAAACTAAACGACGTGTCAAATGGGATGGATCAGTGATCCTTTATTTGCCTGGTCTTGATAAGTTCTTTTGCAAACGATGAAAATACGGTTTGTTTTGTATGATTTCTGCTTATAGTTTTTGTCATATCTTAACCTTCCACTTTAAAGTTGATCTCAAGCTTTTGGCTTTAATTTTCGTATAATGAATTGATCAAGTCTTCTTAAATCTGTACGCGTTTGAAATATGAATCCAATTTCATGTTTGCAATTAAAAATTATAATAGGCACATATCCTGTTTGCAATTAAAAATTATCATCAAACGATATTCCAAGCTGAGAGACTAATTAGAAATGAGATTTATTTTCCTGAAAGCCTTTGATAGATCAATAATCCATGCCCACTTTAAAGCAATGTCTTTAATGGTTCATCACTCTCTTTATAGAGAAGATATGAGAACACAACCATGTTGCTATCATACCAATATACCATCCAACTTTTGGGGCATAAGTTTTTTTTTTTTTTTTTTTTTTTTTTTTTTTTTTTTTTTTATTATTATTTTAATTAACAATTTTTTACTTTGGCTCGATTTGGGCCGAGACTCAAAGAAAGAATGTTCGTAATTGCTGCTACTAAGTGGTGGATGCTTTGGAAGTTCCGGAATATCATCACATTTAACAATCATTCAATGAGGAAATGTGACGTTACGATAATATTCTTCTTTTTTCTTTTTCTTGGTTAAAAGTTAGAGGTTCCAAAGTGTCATGTTGGAATTATTAGTTATGAAACTTTTGTAAAATTTTCTACCTCTTTGGTGGAGTTATTATTATTATTATTATTATTATTATTATTATTATTTAAACGAAAGCTCCTTTATTTGTATATTAATTCTTTCAATTTACATAGATATGCAAGGTAAGCGAGCAACAAGCTGAGCCGTTAGCTCTTTTTATATATATTTCATTTGCCGTAAAATAAAAGGAAAATGATAAAGATGCCTAACTACATGGACCTAAAAGTAGGGGCACGTTTGGTTTACGAGTTTACTTGGGGGTTTGGGTTAAAAAATCAAAATTAAGTGTTTGGTTGTGTTTTATGAAACTCAGTTTAGATTAGTACCCCAAATATATAAGGATGTGATAAAGATAAGAACTCCCTCCGTCTCAAAATTATTGTCCCCCGACAAAAAACACATAGTTTAAAAAAAATGCATTTATTACAGCTTTCTCTTTCTTACTTTTTAACAGAATGACAGTTTTACCCTTAAGTAATTAATTAAGTTATTCATTAAAGTTTGTAAGAATAATTTCAATCAAGGGTAATATAGTAAATTCGATCAAACTTTCCTATCTATATTTAGTAATGGACAATTAAATTGGGACATCCAAAAAAGGTAAGATGGACAATAAAAATGGGACGGATGGAGTAGTTAGGCTACTTTTATGACACAAGTGGGGCCAATTTTTGTTTTCTTCCTCTATTTCTTTGTCTCCTTCTCATTATTTATAATATAAAGTAACAAAAAATGTTTTGACAATTCTTTTTTAATTATTTTTCATCCTTCACTTTTAGGGCCCGTTTGGTTTGTAGATGGATTTAGATTAGAATTTAGATTTGAATGTAAAGTTGTAGATTAGGATTTGGATTAAAAGAGAGAAAATAATATTTAATGATATATATTATATATTAAAATACAATTAAAAATTATTTGTATTAAAAATAAGTTAAAAGAAATAAATATTTTGTTTTATCTAACTATATATAAAGAATGAGTTGCAAGTTGAGCATTAATTGAGCATGTGAATTTATGGTTTAAGCTTGGCAACTCTATTATGATTTAAGCTAATGAATTATGTACATGTTGAGCTTATTTTGAGCTTTTAAAGTAAATGTTAGAATTAATGACATAACCCTAAATGTAAGCATTTTAATGCGTTATTGATGCAAGACCTTTCATGTTTCCATGATGCAAGACCTTTCATGTTTCATCTACTCACAATTCAATGTGTATACTCATCTACCATGTAGATTGGTTCTATAAATTAACAATCTATCCAAAATTCCTCTCACAACCACAACCCGTAACTCTCTCAAACAACACCATATCGTATCCTAAATCTCAAAACTACTCACGTCAACACAACCTTAAACTGGTCCACATCATGTTACACGGTCAACCAAACACAAACCACAACAACCTTTCCTCACGTAGCAAAGACTTGAAACAAATCATAAACAAAGAACAAAAGATCTCAGATTTCTATCCCTCACCTTCTCTCCCCAACTCACATCAATCTAAAACCACAAACAAACACGAAATGAATTGAAATGAAATCTCAAATAGATTCAATTTTTAAAAAATCTTTTAAAGATTTTTCCAATTGAATCATCATCATCATCGATCTATGTAGAGGTATACCTTCTTTTAAATTCGAACCAAATAAGAAAAGAAATATAACAAAATTGTTATTTTCTTTCTTCGATTCGTATTGACAACAACAATAACATAAACAAATCACAACCACCTACCCGTGACACCTCAAGGATCGTGATGCTTTCAAAATGATTTCTTGATTCGGTACGAGTAACTAACGAAGACATAGATTTCAAGAACGGTTTTGTTTATGTTAAATTATTATCATTCGGATTTGATTTAGTCGATGGAAACTGAGATAAGAAGTGTTTTAGTGATGTTTATAATCGGTTTGACTAATGACCTGAGTTTTTTAGATCAGATCTATTTTGTGTTGGGAGAGGAAAAGTTTGTGATGGGGGCGGATGCTTTGTGAAGTGTGTGTCTAGGGTTAGGGTAAAATAATAAGTGTGTTAGTTATTATAACCAGTTAGTACATGTCTATTGGATCGGGCTTCTTATTATTCATATACACCCTCTGCACTATCCAAACGTTACAGTATAAATTACAAAAAATTCACTACATTTTTCTATCTGAGATTAAAATAATTATGAATCAAAGAAGAGGTGATAAAAGGACTATTTTTAATCCATGTTTCAAGTATCTTGCTAAGGACTAGATTAAAGCGCATTATACTACTATTCACTCAGTACTCATGTATTTGCAAGTTTTGGCACATGGTGATTTGGTGTACAGAGGAGTATCATTTTCTTAATGGGTTTACTTCAACAAATTGTTCATGATCACCTATTTTTTGTACCAACTTCCATTGATTATTGACCCATTTATAAGAGATTTTCCAATAAGTATTAAAAAATTTTAATCTTAATTGATGAACCTTAGTGTATGGTACGTTTAGAGGTTAGCTGCAAAATCATTCATTTTGTCCATCAAGCTTTAATTACTACAACATGTCTCATTTGTTAGTCAGCATGTGTGTCCCTTCCATGATGATGTATATGATGAGTTTATAACTGTATCATATCATTCAAATTTGTTACAATGAATGATTCTTTTTGTAAAAGTTGTAAATATATATAGAGACAAGTTTGTATGCTATGTGAAAAATATAAAAGAATTTATTTTTGTAACATTTGTTGTCACTTTTTCATATATATTAAAAAAGTAGACTACTAAGGGTGTTTGGCATTGCTTAGAAGTATGGGCTTCTATGGTGACTTTTTATGATCTTTTTTTGTAAGTTGTATGTGGTCTTTATAACCGAACGACAAAGAAACTTTTGTAATAAAAAAAGCTCCCTACAAATGTACGATGTCTATTAATTTAATAACAACGTAAATAAATGAAATCTCATACTTCCGTTGACAAACATCCCGCCGTGAAGCATGGTCAAAACCACCATTAGATTCATGTGCTTTGCAGAAAGGGAACTCAGTTTAGAAGGAAAACATATCCTTATTCGCCGATGAAAATAGGTATGATGGCATTTATATTGGTATTGTCTATTGATGTAAAGACTCTTTGTTTTAAGGATGTTCTTGCTTTTTCCGGTAATCTGATTAATTTTTTAGGCTCTCTAAAGAATTATGTTTTATTTCAAGTAATTCTCTTACCATTAAAGTGGGGATTAAAATTTACTTGAACACATTGTTGATATATTGATGATTCTAACGATAACATTAGCCTTGAAGGCTTAAGAATGGGGTGAAATTGTAACAGTGAAATGAGTGGCAAATTCAAAGGTTGTATATTCAAGGACCATGTTGAGATCATAAATAAGAGCAAGATTATCATTTGCTTTTTAAACTTCTTATTATGATTTCATATGTTTTTTTTAACAGAATGATTTCATATATTAGTAGTAGATTTATCCATCTTTGTCTTCTTCATAGCAAGAATTGGTTGTTGTACTTATGTCATAAGACTATTCAAATATTCAAGCAAGATTCATAGTGATCTTTTTGCGTAATATTATTCAGTTTCTTATATAAAACTACTACACATAGACACATGAATATATGATCGTTACCGATAATAAGATTTTATTGTGTTGTATATTATTTTATTGAATATGTTGTTGTTGATGCAAAAAAACAAAGAGGAAATTGAATTAGAGCCAAAAGTTAAGAAATTGGAAACTTCTAATTTTTACTACATTGTATGACAAGTTTTGAAACAAAGTGTATTAAAACAATAGGAAAGAAGCATAAAAGCATTTGCCATATGTTCAACCAAAAGTAATTGAAAATTGGGAAAAGCCAAAGGACTTCAATATGTAAGACCTTTCCTAAATAAATGAATAATAAAGGTCTAGAAAGCAAGTATTTGGCATTTGTTTTTTACACACACTGTTGTTGTATTATGGGAAGTAGAGGGCAGAGTATGGTGGAGGTAAACGAGAGCTTAAGCCAATTAATTTGGAAGCAAGAGATGTATAGTATCAACATGCGGGTCATGCGGGTGTGACGGGGAGTGACGGCGAGACGCATTTTGATTTGAGAGTTGTTCCGAGTGAATTTGAAGGGCAAAATATGGTAATAAACTTATATACTATTTGTTGAATGATGAGTTACAAAGTGGTTTACATGCTTTGTGAGGCCTTTGTCGCAATCAAATAGCTAAAATCAGATATTAAAATTCCTCTTTTTAACTAAGTACCAAATAGAGTAATTATTTCACAGTTGGCAATGACGTTGGACTATAAAAGTACGGGTTTAGCATAGGTAAAATTATAGATAAGGGTAAAATAAAAGATAGGTAAAAATTGATTGCCTAAGATTTAGTTATGGTTATTACAAAACAAGGTTAACTTAAATAAAAGACCACAAGGAATAAAACACATGATAATTATCGAGTTGTTACTTATAACTTAGTTGCGAGTATTGGGTCTATCTACGTCAAAAGCAAACAAATGCAATTAGATGAGACAACTAGACAAGACTTTAAATCTTCTTAAGACTTAAAAGAATAATGAATGTAATGCGTTATGAAAGTTATCCTCATGATTTGATCTTTATTTTAATATAACTTGAAAATTCGATCTCTTACAAAGCCATGTTTATCAAATTATTGCTACTTGGCAAACAAAGAGACATACTCGAAATTGAATGTTTATGGGTTTTATTCTTTGAGAAAATGATTATAAGCATTATTTAGCATTAAATGAAAATTAACATTGCATGAAAATTTGGCTACTTAATGTGGCAAACAAAGAGAAATACTCGAAATTGAATGGTCTTTTAAATTTGAAAGTATACAATTATAATTATAATAATAAATTTTGTGAGTTTTATTGATTGAGCAAATGATTATGAGCAATCACTTATGAGTTTTATTGGAAGAATACAATTATAATTATAATAATAAATGTTTATGAGTTTTATTGATTGAACAATTATAATTACAATTACAAAAATAAATGTTATAGTAACTAAATACAGATAACCTTTGCAAAGCTGATTATTTTTTACGGTGAACAAAGCTCGTGCATTCCAATTCGAAATCCTTTAGTACAAAAGAAACTATCATGGTAAAGTGGTAACTTTTAGTATCCTTTAGTAGAGTATCAACATAGAAGGATGATTAAATCAAGGAACCTCAAAGCTGAGAACCGCTAAGTAAGCATATCAAACGTGCACGTACTACTTACAACCACATGTACTAATGGTGAAACACATTTTTGAGTATCTTTCATATGAACATTTCTATTTGTAAAAGCTTAATAAACCGAATTATTTAGTTTAACACTTTAAGTTTCACGACTAATGTTAACACACCTAATTAACCGTTGCCAAACTAATGCTACTTCATGGTAATCGAAGCCCGTGCATCGCACAGGCCATACCGTCTCGTAATATAAATAAATAAGAAAAGACAAAAAAAGATATAATAAAAAAACACATGGTCCCACATGTGTCATAAAAACCACCGCACTACCCAACTTTTCTACATGCCTTAATGTTAAGAATACAAATCCAAACTCAAATTGCATAAACACAACCAAACATTGAATTTGCATTTATTAAATCCTAACCTCAATCAAAACTCACACACCAAACGGGCCCTTAATCAAAACATTGAATTTGCATTTCTAAATATTATTTTCTCTTACTTACATTAAATCTAAATCCTAAACCAATTTTAAATCCAAATCTAAATCCAAATCCTAAACTAATCTATATACCAAACGGGCCTAGTACTTGGACAAAATAAAAATAGTTTGACATATAAAATAATACTGGTAGATGATGTTTAGCGCACTATTATTACATGTCAAATAATAAGACGACACGTGGAGTTGGATAATGAGTAATTCATATTGTACATTATTCTACAAAACTTGTACATTATGTGACCAGTGTTTGAAAATTTTACCATATTCATCCTCACTCAGTTTTATTTCAAAACCTTTTCAGTTGTTGTTTATACCATTTTTAGTAGCTCTTTCTTTTTTATAAAACAAACAAACAAACAATGGGTGTCTTGTTTCATAGCTGACACTGCTTCTGATGAGTGTAAGAAACAAAAGATACCCTTTTCATTTTTTGAAAACCAACAAAATGGGGTTTCAAGATTCTTGAAATAAAATATCAAAACCCATTTCTTAAAAACACATGTTTTAGTTATTAAGTTTGCATTTTTATGCAGGTGAAAATGGATAAAGAAGGGCCTTCTTTGGGAGGAGGTGCTGCTGAAGACGAGTTTTCAAACTTGATATTTTCATGCTGTCTTGATGATGAGGAACTTTATGGCTGCAAGGTTCTTTCTTCTTTTTACCATTATTTATTTTTATATATCATTTTGTTGTTTGTTACTTGTATATATTATATGCCCATTATTGTTGATATGAAGCATTTCCATACATAATGTTTTGTTTTTAACTTGTGGGTTATTTTGGGGGTGTTTGTTTCCGCTTATATAGCCGGTTTATTATGGCTTATTTGGTTTTGAAGCTTACTTTTTGAGCCTTATTTTGACACCCTCCGGCTTTAATGAACTTATATAAGCCGGAGGGTGTCAAAATAAGCCACAAAAAGTGAGCTTATGAAACATAAGCCCAAAACCAAATAAGCCATAAGCCGGCTATATAAACCCAAACAAACACTTATTTCTTTAATGTTTTGGGGATGTTTGGATTTTTATTTATGTATTTTGGTGTGCCGTAACTTATTTAGGGAGTGTTTGTTTAAGCTTTATTTGGGCTTATGAGCTTATTTAGGGGGTGTTTGGTTTAGCTCCTTTTTTTTTGGCTTATTTTTTACTTATGAGCTTAATGTGGCCTAATTATGAAAAATAAAACCATAAGCTCGTAAAGAAGCCAGAAAAAAGTGGGCTAATGAAATATAACCCCCCCCCCCCCCCCCCCCCCCCCCCCCACACACACACACACACACACACACACACAAATAAAAAATAAAATAAAATAAAACCCTTTAAATTCTTTAGCTCAACTTGATAAGCTCGTAAGCTAAAAAAGTGACCTTAAACAAATTTTTCCAAATTCATGTATGCCCATAAGCCCGTAAAATAAGCTAATCCAATATTTTGTAAACCTCTTTGTTGACAAAAACAAGTGATACAGTTTGTGCTTGAAATAAGCTATAATGTAGTTATGTTCATTGTAATGAGCAAGGGTACTAGATATATCTCTAAAAACTATGAAGGTTCCATAACTTTTGGAAGTCCTTTGACCTGAAAGTCAACATTTGCATCCTTTATCTTGGATTGGAAGGATTATTATTTAACCAATGACATATCGACATGAAGGATGTTGATAATTAGGTTTGAAATATAGAAAACATAAGCATGAAGACTGTTTGATTCTTGTTGTTGTATATACCGATTGGGTTTTTCCATTTAGATTATATCTGAATATCTCTGATGACTTGATGCCTTGATGGTGAATTTGTAGGCGGAGAACGTACAACTTGATGATCTTGTTAACGGGAATAGTGCACTTTATAAGCATGCAAAATGGAAGGTATAAATTAGTTGTATTTAATATATATTAGTCTCTAATATTGAATTATACTCATGTTATTTGTATTTGTTTCACTTTATGTCATTAGATTCTCTTAAGTGATGACTTTAGAAGATCATTTGGAAAGCTGATGAGTGATCGCTTGAGGATATTGGTTTTAAGTATTTTATTGAAACTTTCTGCTGGCTGGCGGCCCAAGAACACAGGGATAGACTTTTCATATGAAAATTCTTCGCAAAGTTTGAAACAAGAATTAAATGTTGGCGGGTTGTATATTGTTTGCACAATTGACATCATCAAGGATATCAAATATGTACAAGTTTTGAAGGTTTGGGATATATTACCTTTTGAAGAGATTTCAATACTGATAAAACGACTTGAGAACATGTTTTCTACATACACAGAAAGTTATATAAAACGATGCACATCAAAACGTGTGGAGGGGTATGCTCATTTTCAATTTACTAATTTTAAAATAGTGATTCCTGATTTATACATGCTTATCCCCATTTCTTTATATTGCTGTTTTGTTTTCATTTATTCAGGAATTTGGAAGTTCCTAGGTGTTGGCCCACGTCCAATGAAATTATCCGATTTCATCATAATGATGAAGTGAGCATGCATTCTGGTGGTGGCAGAATTTATGTCGAAAACTTGAAAGTGGGTGAAAGCTTATTGCGGATGAAGTTCTACTCATTGTCGCGTGAAGTGGTGTGCCATTTGCTATCTGGTAAAGACGTTGATCTTCCCATGCAAGCAACTGATGAACAGATGGACATACTTCAATCTCGCAAAAGTTCCTTCGTAATTGGTCGATCAGGAACCGGGAAAACCACTGTTTTGACAATGAAACTGTTCCAAAATGGACAGCGTTATTGCAATGATTCTGAAGGGCTATATGAAGTGGAAAGCAGCCCATCTGGAGATGTTAAGGCTGTTAATGATCCTGAAAATAGCAATACGAGTGTTCTTCGCCAGCTTTTTGTGACAGTCAGCCCAAGATTGTGTCATGCTGTGAAGCAACACTTGTCCCACCTTACAAGGTGAGTACATACTTGCCTTTTTATCTTATTTTTGTTACATTAATGCTACTTACTGACTTCAAGATAAATTTATGTATATGACAGTACTTCATGTAATGGGTGTCCATCAGTAGGTATCAATGATGATGATGACGATCTTGCAACAGAGTTTAGTGATATGCCGGACACATTTATTGACATTCCTGGAAATATTTACCCTCTTGTGATAACATTTCAAAAGTTTTTGATGATGCTCGATGGTACATTGGGGAACTCGTTTTTTGAAAGATTTCCTGAAGTAAGAGAAGGTTCTAATATAAGTGTAAGATCTGTTGCCATGCAAAAAATCATAAGATTTAAAGAAGTTACATTTGATAGGTTTTGTTCACTTTACTGGCCCCACTTTAATGCAAATCTAACCAAAAAGCTTGATCCCTCAAGAGTGTTCACTGAAATTATATCTCATATAAAAGGAGGCAGTGATGGAAATTTAAGCTCTGAGGGTTATTCTTTATTGGCCGAAAGTCGTTCTTCCACTTTAAGTAAAGAGAAAAGAGAGATTGTTTACACCCTATTTGAAACCTATGAAAAGATGAAAAGTGAAAAGGGAAACTTCGATTTGGGAGATTTCGTAAATGACATTCATCTTAGGCTTAAGAATGAAATGTACAAAGGTGACCAAATGGATTTTGTGTACATTGACGAGGTGCAATATCTTAGTCTGAGGCAGATATCTCTTTTCAAATATATTTGCCAAAATGTTGGTGAGGGTTTTATATTTGCGGGTGATACAGCACAGACAATAGCAAGAGGGATTGATTTTAGGTTTCAAGATATACGATCTTTGTTCTATAAAGAGTTCTTAAGCACCAGAGCAACTACTGATAAACAAGAGAAACGTTTTGTACCCGAGATTAAACAATTGAAACAGAATTTCAGAACACATGCTGGTGTGCTCAATTTAGCTCAAAGTGTCATTGACATTTTGTACTGCTACTTTATTCACTCAATTGACAAGTTAGAGCCTGAAATTAGTCTTATATCTGGTGAAGCTCCTGTTTTGTTCGAGTCTGGTAACAATGAAAATGCAATTGTGACTATATTTGGTGGCAGTGGAAGTGGTGAAGATAATGTAGGCTTTGGGGCAGAGCAAGTGATATTGGTACGCGATGATCATGCGAAAAGTGAAGTTTGTGAATTTGTTGGAAAAAATGCGCTTGTTCTCACTATAGTGGAATGCAAAGGTCTTGAGTTTCAGGTCAGTTTCTTATCAGTCCTGTCATGAAAGTATCATCTTTATTGATTTTGAATTACTTCTTTTTTATAATGTTTGACATGATTATTTAGGATGTATTGCTGTACAACTTTTTTGGGACATCCCCAATGAAAGACCAGTGGAGAGTTCTATATGGGTACATGAAAAGGAATAATTTGCTTGATGAAGATCTTCCTCAATCTTTCCCGATATTCAATGAGGCTAAACATAGTATTTTGTGTTCTGAATTGAAACAATTGTATGTGGCAATAACTCGAACGAGGCAAAGGCTATGGATATGTGAGAACAAAGAGGAGCTCTCTAAGCCGATGTTTGACTACTGGAAAATGAGGGGACTCGTTCAGGTTAGAAAACTAGATGATTCAGTAGCTAAGGCTATGCGGGTCACTAGCACCCCTCAGGAGTGGCGGGAGCGTGGGAAAAAGGTCTTATTTAATCTATTACTGCTGTAGCTTTCATATGATTTGTTATGTTTCTTACCTTATTGTACATGTTTTCATAATCGTTCTTTGGTTTTCAGCTTTTTTATGAGAATGATTTTGCGATGGCGTCATTATGCTTTGAAAGAGCTGGCGACACAACGTGGGAAAAATTGGCTAAAGCTTTTGGTCTTAGAGCATCCGCTGATCAAATAAGGGGAACAAATCATGAAGCTTTTGTAGGTTATGTTAGAGAAGCAGCAGGAATGTTTGAGTCTATTAGAAAGTTTGAGTCTGCCGCATCATGTTATTCTGATTTGGGGGAGTATGAAAGAGCTGGTAACTTCTGTTTTCAAACATAGATGCATGTCTAATTATTAAGTGCTTGCACTACTTTATGGTTTTATTTGAACTTTTTTTTTTTTTTTTTTTTTTTTTTTTTTTTTTTTTTTTTTTTTTTTTTTTTTTTTTTTAACTAAATGGGAAATAGCTCAGATTTGAAAGTCGCCAAACTTCACTCATGATGCATATATTCTTTCAGATTGTCATTTTTAAAATTTGTATTTCTGTTCGGATAAGTACTTTATTTGTATTTCAATAGCTATCACCTGAAATAAATGTGAAAAGGTAGATAAAAAAAGTGTTGAACCCCACCATTTTCAACCCGTACTTAAAATGACATATTTCTACCATATTTGAATCGTTTCCCAAACACACCACTTACCAATCAGCCACTGGTAACGTTAATGTTTTACCTCTGCAGCGAAACTCTATTTGTGCGCATGTGGAAAGATTGATGCAGCAGCAGAGTGTTTCATGTTAGCAGGGTGTTATAGTGAAGCTGCAGAAGCTTATGCCAAGGGAGATCAGTTCTCCAAATGTCTGTCGGCTTGCAAAAAAGGGAACTATCTAGATAAAGGGTTAGAGTATATAAACTACTGGAAAGACCATGTTAATGTTGAAAGTGTTGACATACAGCAAATTCAGCAAGAATTTTTAGAAGGTTGTGCTTTCAAATACCATGAGCAAAAAGATCGTAAATCCATGATGAAATTCGTAAGATCTTTTTGTTCTATGGAATCTAAACGTATGTTCTTAAGGTCGCTAGGCTGCCTTGACGGCCTTATGTTGTTGGAAGAAGAATCGGGTCACTTTCTTGAAGCTGCTGAGCTGGCGAGCTCATGTGGTGATGTTTTAAAAGAGGGTGATCTTTTGGAGAAGGCTGGAAATTATACGGAGGCATCGGCTGTTTTACTTTGGTACGTCTTTTTAAGCTCGTTATGGGGAAATGGAAATACAGGTTGGCCAGTGAAGCAGTTTGATCGCAAGGAAGAACTTTGTAATAGAGTAAAGTCGCTTGCAAAATTTGATTCAGAAATCTTCCATAATTGTGTTTGTCAGCTTAACGCACTATCGGATAAACGAAGTAGTTTGAATGAGCTGAAGAAAGATTTAGATGTTTGCTACAAATACAAGAGTTTTAATGGAAAATTTTTGTCGATTAGGAGAATTTTAGACTCACATTTTCATTTAAGTTCCTCAAAGTACAAGTGGGAAAACGAGTTACCAATTGATATGAATAAGCACTGTGAAAAAATGATGTTTCAAAACCTTGTTTCTGTTAGAACTCTGGTGTTTTATTGGAATTTGTGGAGGGGAAATGTAGTGAATATCTTGGAGAGTATTGAAAGTCTTTACAACGAAGAACCAAATAAAGTCAAGGGTCATTGTGCATTCAGTTTAATCTATTTTGGTGTGAGGAAACAGCTTGTTGAAGGTAACACAATGTACTTGGTAGTTAAGAAGGACGCTGATTGGGTAAAAAACTATGGTCAAAAGTTTCTTCATAAAGACGATGAAATTCTAACTATTGATGCCAGGGAGTTGGTATTTGCTATGAGGTCTTATTGGCAGAAGGAACTACTTTCTGTTGGGTTAAAGGTACTTGAAATTCTTGAAGGCCTCCATAAGTCAAAGTCAAACGGTTCCGCATTTCACCAAAGTACATCTCTCTTGCACATTTTCGAGGTTTCTAAGTTTCTTTTGGACAGCGAACATCTTAACCTCACAAATCCTAATAGGAGGAAGCTGCAAAGATATCTTGGGATTTCTTCAAAATACTTCGATATTGTGTTTCCACTAGACTGGCGGAAATCAGTCTCTGAAGAACTGGTTTGCTTAAGTGAAACTGATCTTTCTGTCAGCTTGCTTGATGAGATTGTTATTCAAAATCTTGATGTCAAGGGTGACCTCACCGATTGGACAATAGGAAGGGTGATGATGATATGTCTTGGCTCAAGAATATCTGTAGCACTGTACGAGCATATCATTAATAAGCTTCAAAGGAACCCTAAATGGAAGTCATTCGTTGAGAAACTTAGGGATAGCAGATGCGGATTAATAGGTGAACATGTTGCTCCAGTACTCCAGGATGCTTTGGAATATAGTTTGAAGACTAATTGGAATAGCATATCACCTCACTCTCTTGTGTTTCTGTTGGACCGTCTTCTTTTAATGAATATATCTTTAACAGGATATTCTTACACAACAAAATCTTCTTTTGTTGGATCGTTTGCACTTATGCAGTCTCTTCAACCATCTCATATTAATGTAACCTATATTTTTACAGTAGTCACTAATGTTATCTATAACAAAGAAGATACTATGGCATGGATCAAAAAATCCAAAATTGATAGCTCTTATTACCCACTTTTTATGTTGAAGATGGTTATGATACTGGCCTTATTATGTCTGCAATTACCAGTTCTTTCTGACTGGACGCTTGATCTACTGAAGAAGACGGACAATGTTTTTTATTCGCTTCCAAAGAAGTTTATTGACTATCTGTTAGGAAAACAAGATGGTTACAACCTGAACTTGGATCCAAGTGTGGTTGCAAAAGCGTTTGAAAGCATAGACGATCCTCTCCTGATTATTAGTTTGGAAAATTCGAGTCCAGGAATTGATGCTCCTGGTGCTATATTTGTGGACGCTAATAAATCTAGAGAGGAAGTAATGAGCGTATTGTTCCCAAGGAAAGATAAACATATTTGTCCGACTTGTTCAAACACGTTACCAGATGCTTACCTGAGTATGATTCTTGTAAAAGCGCGCATGAGTTGGAATGTTTTCAAAGGGATGTCTGACCTTTTTAGGGGGAAAAAGAGGGATCTGAGCTTAATTTCTGAAATACAGGCAAGTGCATTGTGGTTTTCTTAGTTTTATCTATTGATCTAACTTTTGATGCGTTCTAATTATATGTTTTTTTTCTTTTTCTTTCAGAAAGACCTGAATACAAATATACAGTCATTAGCTACTGTTTTGGAGGATGGAAATTCTTCTGCTGGGGAGGATAGGACACTTTTACAATGTGCATTAAGCAACCTGAAAGTGCTTTCAGAAGCATTTGAAATGCGGTTAGACTTGCTACTTTTTGATATTATAAGTTGTTTTTTCTTACTGTTTAAACCAATCTAAACTATGGTGTGTTACATACTTTTCAGTCAACAAGCAGAAGTGGATTTTTCAGTTATCTTAGAGAGTATGACAGTGGGTACAAACTGGCTGCAAATGAATATGCGAAAGATAGATGATTCCTTGAGGCGTTATGTCATGCGTCAGGATTGCAAGGTTGGGAGGCATATGTTAGTGAGCAGCATGGCTCAGGTAGAAGAAACAGGTGACGAGGAAGCACCTGACGCTTTACAAGTGGAACCGGTTCTTGAAAAACAAACCAGTGGTGGTAGCATTCAGGAAGCAAAAAACAAGAAAGGGCAAGGAAAAAGCAAGGGGAAGAAGGGTAAAAAGGGCAAAGGTAAAAACTAAACGACGCGTCAAATGGGATGGATCAGTGATAATCCTTTATTTGCAAGGTCTTGATAAGTTCTTTTGCAAACGATGAAAATACACCTTGTTTTGTATGATTTCTGCTTAGAATCGTTATTGAGACCACTCGCTCTATAAGCACACATCATCAAAGAGTTTTTGTATGATCTTAACCTTTGACTATATACGCTAGTCTCAAGCTTTTGGCTTTTCGTATAATGGATTGATCATGTCTTTAAAAATTTGTATGCCGTTTATGAATCCAATTTCACATAGGCACATTCGTGTTTGCAAATAAAGAATATCATCAAACATATTCGAGAGATTAACTGGAAATTAGCTTTTGATTTTTAAAAGCCTTTGATAGATCAATAATCCATACATATTGCCACTTTAAAGCAATGTCTTTTGATGGTTCATCACTCTTTACAGAAAGATATGAGACACAAACATGTTGCTTCATCATACCAGCCACCTTTTGGCTCATAATATTAACAGTTTATTTTTATTTTTTAACTAGAAGGTAAATAATTTGAAGCTATAATATCTGAAACTATAAATCAAGCCAGAATATAAACACAAGCAAAACATGTACAGGTGGTAAATTGAGTTGCTTAGTTCACAATTCCACTATTGAATACTTTCTTAAAGTATGTAGGAAGGTGATATGCATGAAAACAGAAAGTTGTGTTTACACATACATTAATATATCCTCTACTACTTTTTATACAAGTTCTCATTTACTTTTTCTTCTTTTGCATTGTAGGAGTGTCGACAACCTTTCTATTCGATCTTTAAAAGTGGATGATCTTATAGAACTAAAATAAGCATATGCTTCACAAAATAAACTCTATATAAACCCCTACATATGTGCTATCTATCTACCATATTTCCTCTCTTTCTATCTCATTCTCACAAATAAACACAGTGCAAATGAAGACTTCAATGAAGATGTTTGCTACATTTTGCTTGTTGTCATGTGTCTCTTGGCCAATGGTAATATATGTTGCTTAGTTAGAACTATTCATTTATTAATTTGTAAGTTATTTGGGTGCACTTAATAAATGTGTATGTATATAACTTGTCTTTGCTGGTGTTTGTATGTACAGAAATGGGTGGACCAATGGTTGTGGAGGGGAGGACATGCTTGTCGAAAAGCCACAAGTTTAAGGGGCCGTGCTTGGGCGACACCAACTGTAGAAATGTGTGCAGGACTGAAGGGTTTCATGGTGGAGATTGCCGTGGTTTTAGACGACGTTGCTTTTGCACCAAACATTGTTAAATCATTCCATGATCATCTGGCAGTCATGTCATGTGTGTCGTCCTTTGTTATGACAGTCAAGTTATATCCATGTAATAATGTGATTTAATTACTACTTCATGGTACTTTTTCTACTTATATGTACGTGTGTAATAGTACTGTGATTTATGAATTTATCAAACACATCCTTTCTGATTTATGAATCTATCTCTCTATCTATATATATACATGCATACCCGTAACGATCAATTAGAAAGCCATGAATTGAATTCGTTTGTTCTTCATATATTAGTGTTTTTATATTATATTATCACCACCATATACCAATTAACCAATAGAATCAAGCACACACTAAGTACACACAAAACGCATATTAAAAACCTTTCAAACTAAAGAATCTGGTCATATAGGTATAATATAACTGTTAAATAAACACAAAAGTGGACATTTATTGTCGCCAATGAATGTATGATGCTCGATTTTAACATTTTAGATAACAGTACAAGACTTTCACACACCGCATATATGTCGCCACTGCATTAAGCAATTAAGTACTCCGCTGGTAGTATAACCTATGGATCAATGCTTGATTAATGTAATCGGTGAGAGCATGAAAACAAAAATGTCAGACAACCCAACTTTAAATGGCCAAAATTTATATTTTTAACAAAGTTATCGGGGTCAACACATACATTAACTTAACTCTTTCAGATTCTTTTGTTTTCGCGTTATAAAAACTAGACAAGTACCCGTGTATGGCAACGAGATTTTATAGCGACAGATCGTTTAGGTGATAAAAAATAGTTTATAGTTTATAAATGAAAAATAATAAAAGTTTGAAAATTTGGGGATTATACATAATGTTTTAAAACTCGGTTCGACCCGGGAGGTTCAACCGGTTGAACCGTTCCGGTCGAAAAATGGGTATATTTAAACCGAGTCAACCCGACGGGTTGGGTCGAAAACAGGTAAAATTAAACCGGGTCAACCCGTCTGGATTGAAGCGTCCCGGGTCAACCCAATTTTCGATGTGTATTAATAATTTCTTTTTGAAATATATGTTTTTAACATTTCATTTTTTAGTTTCAACTTTTCACTTTTTATTTTTTTGTTTTTCCTTTATATATATAGTATAGCAGGGTACCCGTGCATTTCGGCGGCAGGTACCCTGTGACGATTAATCGGTGAAATAGATCTCGATGATACGTGATTCATCAGTTTGTATCGGTTTCAACGGATCATCTCTGGTTCATTTTCAGATGGCTTTTATTGGTTAGCTGAACCGGCGGCGACACCGGTTCCCGGTTAAACCTGTTGGTTGGTCCGGTTTTCAAAACTATATGTACCATCAACTTGTTAGCTTGTATGAAGCTTTGTGTGTTTTATTAATTTGTATAATGTGTATAATAATATGTACTTTACATTTTAGGTTGTTTTAAAAATAACATTAATTAGTGTGTTTAATTATTTTATATTTTGGTTTATGTTGTAGCTTGTTTAAATTGTACATTTTAATTGATAGATATGCTTTTAATTATTTGTACAATATGAATAAATTATTGTACTTTTAAGTAATGAGGTGTTTTAATAAGAGTATTAATTACACTATGAATTTCTCTCACATTTTACTTTCAACATTTCACTTTTCAAAGTTTGACTGTTTTTCTTTTATATGTAGTATAGATAATCTTGTCATATTTATAAAGGTAAAATTCATCTAATATCAACTTATTTTTTCAAATGTTCACATATTAGATATCAACCCAAACAATTACCACAGTACCTTGGTCCTTTTTGTGTTAATATTATCAAAAACTTATTTTTAACCTTCAAAAAAAATTTCCTGGACTTGTATGTTTGAAGTGGTCACGCCAACCTTCGAAAAAGGGATGGTTTATCTGGTTTGAGTCTATGTGGCGGTGGGTTCAAACCCCGTAAATTAGTCGGCCAAAAAGTCGGAAACCGTAGTTACAAAAAAAAACTGCAAAAGTTAGAAATTGACACGTATACTGCCATGTCATCTCCGGTCATCTTCTCCAATTTTTCCGACCACTATCTCCGATGATATTCTCTAGTTATCAGCCATTTCTAAAACCACACAAAGACAAAAGTCTAAGGGTGCGTTTGGTATACTCTCTGGAATTACAACCGGTATGATATTGATTAGACGGTAATATGTGATTGAGAATACAAATTCCATTCATTGTTTGGTGTGAACTTTAGGGTATGGTTATCACATATATATATTTTTTTTAGAAAGGCATATGGTTTATATAGGTTAGCGGTGGGTCTCAAGGGAAAGAGTCAAAAAAATGTGCCTACTCCCCCTCCTATGAGTTTATGGGTATCATCTATGAGTTTATGGGTATCAAATGATAGTTTCATTCCCCAACTTAGTAACCAAACATTTGTAATGATAATCATTGTTATTGATGCATTTTGATAGTGGTGTACCAGACGCACCCTAAATCTATACTACTATACAAAACAAATTAACAAATAGGATTCTCTAAAGTAACTTTAGTAAAGTTGTGAGATTGTGAGCCATTGGATTTGATCCACTGGCTCAAATTAAAAAAATTTGATCAAATCCAATGGCTTACAGTCTCACAACTTTACTAAAATTGTCTTATACAACTTTAGAGGATCCAAGTCCACAAAATACCTTCAAATACAACAAGGAGTTGATTTACTCAAACCCAGGGGCGGAGCTATGCCCGAGCCACCTGTGGCACGTGCCACATACGATTTTGGCCAATGAAGTGTAATTTTTTGAGAACTTTTTACACCCATTTTTTAGAGAATGATGTTTTGAGTTTTGATTTTAGAAATAAATAAAGAAAGAAAAAAGATAGAGTTTGAAGATGATGAATAGTAATGTCTTTTTGCTTGTTTGATTTTCTCTGCTATTGCGTAGTATTAATGTGCACACATGTATTAATGTGCATACATGCAAGTGGAGTGTGTACTATTGACATACTTTTTATTAGTGTTACTGTCTTTGCATAAAGGGTTTTTCTAACTTGTGCCCTAGGGGCATAAGTTAAGCATACTAAAAGTACATTAAAAGTACACATGGACCCACATAAAAGTATACCTGTCTGTACTTTTATGTGGATCCTTATGTACTTTTTTGTGGGCCCTTATGTACTTTTGGAGTACTTAACTTGTGCCTCTAGGGCACAAGTTAGAAAAACCCTTGCATAAATATGTTGGGAATCTAATGGGCTCATTTTAATCTTTTACAGTATATACGAGGCTCTTAGTCATTTATGGTGTGGGAAAGTCTATTTAGTTGGTGCATCAAAAATGAATAAATGATGTCACATCTCAATTTTGTTTAGTTAGAATATACGTAGTAATGGTTTTATGTTTTGCCACTTTGCACTAGATCTACCTTAAAATTTATCTTTTGTAGTTGAAAAGCGGATCTATGTTCTGGTGTTTTGCTTCAACTTTGTTGTAGTTTAATGAATATATTTATCCTTTGCCAAGGAATAAAAGAAAAGAAACTCAAAAAAAAGAGTAGATATTCTTATGTATCTTACTTGGTGAAAATTGTGTACTAAGGAATGAGATATAAGTTGATAATGTTTTATACCATAAAATATATTACGATTAAAAGGATTTATATTGTTTTATACCATGCTTTAATTACATGGATAGAAAGATTAAAAAAAAAAAAAAAAAAAAAAAAAAAAAAAAAAAAAAAAAAAAAAACTAGTTTTACTTGTAAAAATGAAAACTAAAATTTAAAACTATTTACGAAGCGAAGCGAGTCGAAAATCATGCTACACATGGTCCAAAATCCTGGATCCGCCACTGCTCAAACCACAATTGTTAAGAGCATATCCAAATCATTTGATTATTGAGTTCTAAAGGAACCACTGTCATTGCAACAATTTTTTACCATATCACTTATTACCTTTTTTTTTTTTTTTTTTTTTTTTTTTTTTTTTTTTTATTATTTATTATTATTTTTTTTTGGCTAGATGCTCACCAACGAACACATTCAAAGCAACGAAATAGTACGTTCTATGGGTTGGTTGGGTTAGGATAGGGACATATTTGAACCACAAGTGCGTGATTTTATGGAGCCCTCAAAGTAATTATTTAACAAAAATGATCAATTTATGATTCGTTTTTGTTTTTTTGATCTTTTTAAGTTTTACTTTATAAGTTTATGAGCAATACACACTTGATTTGGATAACAAAATTGATTTGCAGGAAAGAAATGGACGAGTTTGCTGGAAAGAATGAAGTATCTCTCCGAAAAAATGATAATAGTAGTTGGGTTTAGAGGGAAGAAGATGATAAGCAAAAAATAAAAATAAAAATGTCAAATAAACAAAAATTACAGGTTTAGCTTGTAACTAGTCATGTCATGTAAGCAAATGCAAGATATTGGAACGAAATTTGAAAGTTCATAAAGTATTGCGGTAATTCTTTAGGTTAATATCTGATACGTGAACATTTGAACAAGTACGTTGAATGTTTATACTTTTACGTATTCTAAATCAAGTGTGAAAAAATGTGTGTGTTCAGTAATCGTTAAGAACATAAAGTTGTCCATTATAATATTTATCGTATGAACTTTGATAATTAAAGTGTCGTTGTTTGTAATGACGGTATACAATTATACAAAAGTATGAAATCATGTAAGGAACAAACTGGAAAAGCAAAAGAGAACGAAAGAAAGGATACAAAAAAGTGTACACAATCGGGTGTATCTAGAAAAGTTGTCAAGAAATCATATAAAAAATAGAAAGAAAGAAAGCAAAAAAATAAAATAAATTATGTTTTGTGGGTGCATATAAGTAGATTTAAAGTTACAATTATAGAAAAAATAATAGTGACGCATGTTTATACCAAGTGTTTTTAACCATTTACTTCAACAAAACTAAAAATGTATACTAATTTAACATTTATCTTTTATTTCAGTCAACTTATTCACGCTTAATAAGCGAAATGATGATCAAAGTTACAAAACTAAATGACAAAAAATAGCCAAAATGACTTTAGGACCCAAAATCTAGTCATGGTTTCAAATGTGACCATCTTTAGGCTATTTTTTATATGAGAATAGGAATTCAGTTTGGTCCTAAATTGGCTTGTTATTTTACCTTAACAATAGTCTCCGTAAATGTGTATTTAAAAATGCATAAAGTTTAAAAAATGATCACAAATTATATTTTCTACCAACAAAATAACAACTATATTCATCAAAGTCTTTCTAATGGTTTATAAATATAGTGCACACTTATTTGAGACAACTTGAAATAGAAAGATGCATGCTTATTTTGAACTAGCCAGATACATGTGCATAGCATCGAGATTTTATAGCATTAAACAATTATAGTTGCGATAATATTGTTAAGTCTTCTGTTATACAACGCAAAATATCAAAGTATAAATGTAAAGGTTTGTAACATACAATAACTCACCTCAAATAATAATTTTTAACTATATAATAGTGAAGTTAAAAAAATAATAATAATAAAAAAAAAAAAAAAAAAAAAAAAAAAACAGAAAAAACTGTAGTAGTGTGTGTGAATACATTTTTTAGAAAATAATTATATTATCATTAAATATAAACAAAGTCGACTCATTATTTAAGAAACAACAATAATATTGATACTTACACAAAAAAAATGATGTAAACACCACAATTTATGCAATATCATGTTGTACCATATGTATTAATGATGTGATATTGTGGTGTGTGTATCACTTTTTGTGGTGTAAGTATCACCACCCTAATATATACTACGTACTTTTTATATGCAGTAGAGACTGAAATATGAAAAATGATTTACAAAGAATAAGAAATTACTCGATACAGTAATTTCTATTTTGTTGTACTTTAGAAATTCGATTGAATAAATGAATAATTGAAGAGAAATAAGTGTTTTAAGGTAAAAAGACAAAATGAAGAAGAAAAAGATACATTTGCTGTGTATATAATATAATAATTATGTGGTGGGAACGAGAGAAGGAAGAGTGCAAAGATGAAAGTATGAAAGACATGTCTTTTGAAATGATGAAAATGAGTTTGAAGTAACAATGTTTAATGTTTGATTAAATATAATTGAGATGAATACCAAGGATCAAACGAGAAGAAAACTTAAAATAAGAAGGATGAGAAATAATTATAACTACACATTTAAGATGCATCGACTTGAATTAGATGCATCCTTAGTCTTTTAGATGCACAATAATATATTTTCTAGCAAAAAATTAGATGCATATGCATATATTAGATGCATTTCATCAAGTTAGACAAATCCTATACATTTTTCGTCTTCTGCGGGTCAAATTTGTTTTTAGTACTACTTTGCATCGTTTTGACTTCAAAATCACTTTCAAAACTAATTGGGATGCATCTAAATGAATAGAGATGCATCTAAATCAAGTCGATGAATCTCAAATGTGTGGTTATAATTATTTCTCATCCTTCTCATTTTAAATTTTCTTCTCACTGAATCCTTACTTTTGAGATAAAAATATAATTTACATAGTGGTTGTAGACAGTATAAACAAAAGAGATATAAATGAGTTTAGGACGTGGATTGCAAAAGGGATATAAAAACAAAGCTCATATAATACAAAATTAAAAATATCTATTTTGCCGACGAGGAAGTGTCGTGAGTTGATTTTAGTTATGTTTAAAAATATTACATTTAACGAATTTTGCATTTTAAAAGTAACTTGAATTGACACAAAGTTATAAAATATCATTTTATTACTGTATCAAATATAAAATAAATTAACATAAGTTAAAAAATAATACTTACAAGCATTTAAGGAATACTTTTTTCTTTTATTATATTTTTTCTTTTCTTTTCTTTATTTATTTATTTTTTAACGAAGAGGAATAATCTTTCTCTTAATCGATTATAGCAAGTGATTTATATTGGTTTTTCTAATTATAGCAACTAATCGCATGTTCAAACATTTTTTGTTTTTTGGCTAACTTGTTTAAAACGCTATCATGTTGTCCTAAATAACTTTCTCATTTGTAGGGATAATCGAATATCCGAGCGTAACAACAATATTTTCTAACTACAAACAATTATAATTGCTATATATCAACTTCAACTATAAACTAATACAATAATAAAAAGAAGTTTACAGTGTCTTCTATGGTAGATATGTGGAAGAATTCTTAGAAACTATAGTGTAAAATAAAAATAATAAAAAAATCTCAACTTTTGTTTTAGAAACTACGTTAAAAAAATTTGACAAAAGTTATCATACATATTTTTGAAATTTTATGTGAAACCATTATTAAGACTAGACGAGTATCCGTGCATAGCAACGGAATTTTATAGCGACAGATGGTTTATTGATAAAAAAATTATAGGTTATAAATGAAAAATAATAAAAGTTTGAAGATTTGGGGATTAAACATAATGTTTTGAAACCCGGTTCGACCCGGATGGTCGTGGCAAAATAAGCGTGGAGAATAAAACTATTTTTTGTAGTCGTTAGGGAAGTTTGGTTACCAATAATATTTGTAGCACATCTTTATAGGCAACGTATTTCATGGTACATTCTGAAAACAAACTGATGCAACCACATTACTTCGTTCGATCATTGGCTCCAGCATTTTCTTTTTGAGTTTCCATCCGTCATAATCGCATATCCATCATGTTTCCTAGTTGAAGAATTATCTTTAGGACTGCTTGCATTACACTTTTAAAAGTTCTGGAGAGGTCTCATTGTCATCAGTAACCGACGCAAGGTCCAAGGAATAGAAGTGCATCAATGTGATATGATATGAATGTTTAAATGGATTTTGTAATTCATTAATTAATAAAGACTATAAAATACAGAGATTACTTTAAATCTATTCGCTACAAAGGCTTCCTTTTCCATAACTTTTCATTTTTATCAAAATTACATATCCAATTCATCACATGATAACTTGACAAATCACATCTAGCATATACATTTTCTATGTTACAAAGCTTAAATATGAACATAACTTTATTATAGTAAGGGAAAAAAAAATCTATCATAGACCCTCAACTTCGCTCGCCACAATGTCCTTGAGTGGTTTGAAGTCGAATACATGGACGGAACCCTTAGGAACTTCACACTTTTTTACTATCATTTAGTTGGATGATGTTGTCTTTGACAACATGCAAATCAGTTATGAAAGGTTATCATTCAGACTTTTCATAATATAGAAGAAAAAAGTATGTGTTGCTTTGTTTTTCTTTGCTACACTTGGAGTAGCATTTAACGTAATTCAACCGAAATACTAATGCTAGCAACATTTTTCAAGCAACTAATAAAACAACCAAAAATAGTTTTAAAGAACAAAGAGATTTGATCACCTTGAATATAAGTCGCCACTGAAATCTAGAAAATAATATCCTGAGAATCTCACACATTAACATATTTTTCTGCAAGTCGAAAGTTAAAAACGGATTAATATAATGATATTGATGAAACCAAATAAACTAAAAGAAAAGCAAAAAGAGACTAAAACGCCAAAAAACCATAACCCCAATTCGAATTCTTCATCAAGATCCCTCAAGATGAAATAAGTATATCAAAACAAAGTAAGAATAAAAATAAAAAAAAGTGATCATAGCATGCCGTTCGTAGATGATTCAAGATTTTACCTAAAAAGCACTACGTACATGTGAATCACAAACACAAACTAAACGTCAACATCATTATTCCTGGTTTCACATATCACCAAATGCATCAAGTTTTAACAAAAGTAGTTAATATAAGCATAACCAACAAAACTAAATAATATTATATCCAAAGCAATAAACATACCTATGAGAATGTCAAATCACATTATGTAAAGAAAAACCCTAGTTGCTTTTAGAGTTACAATAGAGGGGGTTGAAAAAGACCAAATTGTGTAACATATCCATATTACAATTGTCTCAATTAATTTTTTAATTAAGCCCAACTTTAAAATTGTTATCCATACCTTTATAAACATGAAGCTCATAGTTGTAACATACGGGATACATTATTGTACACGTGTATGATATTGAGTACCAAAACCATAATTAATGACATATCGTCATTCTTAAATTAGAGCACAATAACATCCATCTTTAAGTGATTTCTTAAACAACATACTTTATATACTCCGTAATATGCATTTAAAGTAAATGTGGTAATTTGAAAAATCAATCCTGCATGCAATCAAATGACGTGTTTAATGTCGTAATATATGCACAATATAGTTTGGCGGTTTCAAAAGACAATTCAAAAGGTGAAACGTGTAATTAAGATGAGACGTGTTTCATTTTAATTACTCTATATTGATTTCTTTTTTTTAATTAGTTTTATCTTATCTTTAATTGGTTTTTAAAGGCTTCAAATGTAGAATATGCAAAACATATTTTCAACATTTCATTTTTCTTAACTTTTCTAAGACAACATTGATCACCGGGATGCACGTTAATTTTTGCCATGTTAATGTTCGGTTAATTTTTTTTTTGGTTCATAACCAAAAACCGAACCGAACCGAAAATATCTGTGACCGAACTGAACCGAGAACCGAACCGAAGTTCGGTTATGGGTCAAAACCGAAAACCGAAATTTGTACTTGAATTACATCATTTATATATATACATATTTATATATATACATATATATATATATATATATATATATATATATATATATATATATATATATATATATATTTTCAAATTTAATTATATAGACTTTGGGGGGGGGAGTATTTCAAGCATAAAAAGTGTTTTTTTATATTAGATAAAATTTTAATAGTGTGTGTGTATATATATATATATATATATATATATATATATATATATATATATATATATATATATATATATACTAGCTTCAAGACCCGCCCGATAGGCGGGCTAGCTCTAATAAATTAGTTAAATAAGTCATCGAAATAACATACAAATAAGACACGGATCGGACAAAATTACATAAATTAATAAGACATAGATTCATTCATAAACCATCTTCAATCGTAATAAACATAATGTATTGTTTTTGAACTTGACAAAAACGAAAAATCAAATAACACCAAAGAAAAAAAAAACGACAAACGGGATAACCCAACGATTATTCAAACAAAATACTAACAACGATAAATGAAAACACGACAAAGATGATTTATATATTTAGATACGGATCACTCCTTATCTGAATCGGCAAACTGCGGTTTCTTTCCTTTGTCCTTCTCATTTAACATCGGCTTCTTCACTTGATCATTATCATCATGCTCATCTTCGCTCTTATGCAAATCAACAAAGGACCTCTTCTCTCCACTGCTTCCGGATGTGTGTCCGGATTCTTGATTAGTTCCTACAACAACATCATTCTCATCGACATCAAAAGGCACGATGATATCATACCTAAGCTTCGATTTAGATGAAGAAGCCACAGATTGTGGTGTCACAGAATCATCACCAACGTCGTGCATTATTATAATATTTAGAATACATAATGTTTTTCAAGTAGCCTTAATACAATACGATCGGAAGTCAAACAAATATATGAAAATGAACCTCAATAAAAAAATCCTTCTTAAAAAAGACAATGGGATCTAGATCATCAGACATAGCTTTCACCTAATACACGTGACTATTCCTGTTTATGTTGTACTCAGAAAACAGGAATTTAAACAACATCTTTTTGCCAATCATACGGTTGAGCTGTTTAGAGAAACCATCCACGTCAAGATCAGATGGTTTATTCATAATTTCAGCACAACTTACATCAACCAGATTGTGCACCATCTTATCAAAAAGGACCAACGAAGCAGAACCAGTGTCGTCAATCACACGAACGATCACCTTAAACCTAAGACAATGTTAAAAAACCAATATTACATACTTTTGATTGTTGACACGTGCATAATAATACGTTAAATATAATGTAAATTACTTTGGAACAGGTACTTGTACACCATGAGCCACTTATATGTTGGCTTCTTAGATGCTGACGACCTTGCATTTGGTTTGGCAGCTTGTTCCTTAACCGCCACGTTACATCTGCGGCATGCCAAATAATGCCAACCATGCTCTTTATGTATCTTATGAATCTTCACGTACACAACCAAGGTAGTTTCCTGATAAATAAAGAAAAAAAAACGATGAACAATGCATCAACCAACGATACTAAAAATATTATTATTCACCATACAGCAAATCATAGCATTTCTTTATTCAATATTGGCAATTGGTAGTACAACAACCATTGTTTATATAGTAAATTGCAAATACGTGATGTTTGTATAATCTATCAAATTTGTAATAAAACGATACCGACTTACAGCATCAGAATCCCTAATAGCTCCAACAGTTTTCTTGTATGATCGTTCAAAGAACGATTCTATCGTCACAACAGTTTTCTCAGGAGAGTAATGGCCAATCTTACAGCTGCTTTCATTATAACCATCTTTGTTCTTATACATAGAACACGCATACGTTTACACAGTTTATCAATTACATATATCAAATGTTACATTGTTCACGTTCAATGAAAAGTGACATAATAACAATTTCAATACCTTTCCTTAAAGGCCGAAACTTTTGGCAAATCAGCATTAATGTAGATCTTTATTCCAAAGAGAGCATTTCCAACTTGTAGTTTATCTAAACGATTGAAACAAAAAATAAATAAATAATAAGATGTAATGAAAGACATGTGAAAAAGATTTATAATATGAATAAGTGTACAATTCCAATATTTAACCTTGGCTAGTTGTAGCACGATGACAACATGGCCGATCGACTCACGATTGTCTGTTATGTCATTGAACATGTCTGACCAATTGTCAAAGAAGGTGCATTGAAGTTGCTGAGATCTATAAGTAAAACACGTAATTTTAAAATATTAGCATTGTTTATAGCGGCTAACACATATCTATTTACATCTTGCAAAAAAAAAAAATAATAACAACATACTCAGCATCTTCAAGTATGATGGTCCTTAATTTTTGGCCGTTACCAAATGGTTTAGGGTCACCAATAGATACTATAGTCCCAATGACATATGAAAAAAAGGCATCCGACATGAAAACCAAAAAAATATTTGAGGATAATGTAAAGGAATGTATGTGATTAGGAAAAACAAAATGCATACCGACAGCCTCTTGTTCAGTCCATCGTCTTGTGGAGAACCTAAGAAATGGTTCGAACTTAAAACCATTGTGGTTAGTATCAAACCTGTTAATCCTAGTAAGGGAGGTATTCTTGAAGAAGTTGATCTTATATTTGTGGGGGAGAAGGGGATACTTTCCACCGTTCTCTCCGACCCTAAAATTACGTATACGATAGCAAGCACCTTCTTCCAACAAACCTGTTACCCTGAAATTATTGTTAATAACACATTGTAAATCATATATTCATCATATAAATCATTTGACAAAATAAACATAACAATGAATATATTAAAACCTGTGGATCCATAAAAACATCATCCAAACTCCATGGATCATTAGGTCTTCCTTTAGCATGAGAATGCCACATGCTGATGCATCTGGCAATGACAGTAATGTCGTCAAACATAGGGTCTATGATGCGTGGGAATTGCACCAGGCTTTACCTCTCGAGGGATCTCGAGAAGCTTACAACCCCCACCAGGCAGTGTACCTGATCGTTGTAGTATAGTATAGTGACAAGTACCGGGGGATTGATCGTTCAACTCAGGAATAGTGTCGCTAGGATTAGAAAGCCTAAAAACTAGGTCTAGAGGTGAGGGATGATTCTTTTTGTATTTTTATATTTTTATGAAAGCAAGTAAAATCTCGGTTTATAGAGGAATGGGCGGAATTAGTTGCTAATCAACTAACCCAATAACTACAGATGCAATCAAAATAAAATAATAAAAATGAAAATAAACTAAATTAAACTAGTGGTGTGAGCAATATGTGGGAGAATGGTGTTTACTTAGATTTCACTACTCCCTAGATATCTTTTACAGGTTAATTACTTGTTATAGTTGCGTGGATGACAGATTGTATTCCTTAATATCATTCATGGGGTGGCGTACTTACTTCCCCAATCCTATAAGCTTCTACTTCACTCCTATGTCGAGCCGGCTAAGAAGCTCCTAACATGGGATCACTAGAATTCGCTCATGCATTAAATACAACCATAAAAACCTAGTACACATCGGTTCATGTTTCTTAAGACGTTCAAGCAAGTTACACAATGGAGATCTGCCAGTTTTCTTAAGCCTAACATTGAAATCATTCATCCATTACAACTATAAACAAGCAATCAACATATAATCAACATCTAGGTTTCATTACATCTAAGCAAACACAAAAAAGATCTAGCTTAACATGTTATAATCAAGACAAGTGTAAGATATATTCAAACAACACATAGACATATTGAATGAATTGAAAGAGAACTTATCTTAATTGAACATGAAGGGTTTCAAGGGGTGAAAACCCTTGAAAATACTGTTACAAACGACCTAGGGTTTATTAGGTTCGGCCCTAGTATTCTCCACACAAGTTCCTCTCTTAATGAATGAAAAATAGAAAAGTATATATAGATTTTGTGAGGTGACGGCGTCAAGAGGAAATTTCTGACGCCGTCATCTCGCCGCCAATAAAGTTCTCGGACTGCCTAGATCTGGGTCTGACGCCGTCATGTGTAATTCTGCTCCAGGCCGTCACCAAAATAACTCTTGACTCCCTACTTCTGACGCCGTCACGTTTTCTCTGGGTCGTCATGCATTTTACTCCTGACGCCGTCATATTTTCCTTCTTGACGCCGTCAGGTACTGTTCCCAGCATGGAAAATTAAGTGTTTGCCGTTTTCTTCACTTTTATGCTCCAAAAACGTCCAAAATGTTTCCTTTTCCAGAATTCACTCCCAAAGTACCTAAAATCACAAAAGAAACGATTTAGGGTAATATTTGATCAAATAAATTCCAATTCCGACTTAAATAACCCCCTAAAAACGGTTCATTTTTCGCCTCATCAGTCTACATCACACAACTCAGTGTAGGGCACTTGATTCATCTTGAAACCTGATAATAATCATACATATAAACATTAAAATGAACGGCTTATAACATATCATACATTTTACTTTATTTAAACATAACTTTAGTAAAGAAAACCTTAAATTAATGATTACTGATGAATGATAGGAAAAGTGTGATTGGTGAATTAGATTGTATAGGTATTTATAGGAACAAAATTAGGGCTTATCATATTCAAAACGCCAGAATTTTCTGTATTATAGGATCATATTTCATTTGAAATTCATTTTGATATGAAACAAACTATGAAATCTTGAATGATATTATAGCAGATATCCATGAAATGTTTGGTGTATTTTGCATTTTTATAGGGATAGGTTTATTTCTTCAAATTTTGACATTAATTATAGGGATATAAAAAATTTTCAAATTTTTTCAAAACTTGCTGCATATTATCGGAAAAAATTGCATGTAGTGGTGCAATATTGTTCATATTATGCATATAATATGAGAATTTAGTTCATTTACAAATGTGTTGCTACTTTATATGATTAAAAAAAATGGATCATTAACAATATAGCGATTAATTAATTTGAAGTTTAACAACACTAGTTGTATCAAACATCATGCAGATAAAAATAAACCGTGTTTTATTAAACATGATGAAATAATAAACGAAATACATTGCCTCCAAATTTGTTCTCCTGCTTTTATTTTTATGTAATTAAATTCGAAAATAGGCTCCTTAATTATCTCCCAAATCAGGTTTGACCAAAATAAAAAACATATAAAGATTATATTTGGTAAATTGATGAAATAATAAATGAAATACATTGCCTCCAAATTTGTTCTCCTGCTTTTATTTTTATCTAATTAAATTCGAAAATATGCTCCTTAATTATCTCCCAAATCATGTTTGACAAAATTTTCGAAAACTTTCTAATAGTAAAGGTTTTCCACGTGGCGTTTTTATAGAGTTTTGGAATGATTTTTTGCCTCTAAAAATAGCAATCACACTTGTGTTTTATATAGGTTGAGATATATACTAGACGAGTACCCGTGCATAGCAACAAATTTTTCTGGTAGCAAAATGTTATTGTTGCGATAAAACGTGAAATAGCCAAATCCATAACGACGTGATAGCGAGTGGAAAACAACTATAATTGTTTCGTGTAATGTGTATACATAAAACGTTGAATAATCAAAATGTAATTGCAAAGGTTGTAACATGCGATAATAAAAACGTTTAATGAAACTGAAAATAAAATATTACAAATCGAAAACCGTATTACACGAGTACATTTAGTAAGAAAAAGCACATTTAATTAAAAAAAATGGTCTTGATAAATGTTGGGTCACTGAATTCCCCAATCTTCTTCTAACAAGGATTTGAACGTAAAATAACCTAAGTATAAACAAGTCACTGAGTGAACAGTAACTCAGTGAGTTATCTTCAGGATGCTTAGACCGAGCCTAAGAAGAAAGGTTCTCCATTCACTGAGGCGGAACTCAGTGACTGAGATCTAAGCCAAGAAGAAGGTGATGGGTTCAGTGAGGATGACAATAACTCACTGAACCCCAAGACTCCTCAACAACTATCATGGTACTGAAGAACTGATGACTTGAAGACTGAAGTTTTGGCGGGACTGGGCGGGAAAGTTTGATCTGTTTCACTAAAGTGCTTTATCACTTTAAGGTCAAACTTTCCTCAAATGGTTAAAACCAGGCTGTCATCAGAAATTGCCTTTTGGACTTAACCCAAAGAAGTTTCCCAAGTCAGAGAATAAAATCTATCAAGATTTTATTGAGGAACACTTAGGTCCATTGTATAATAGGGTTGTTCATATTTGTGTATAAATAGGTAGCATAAGTGAGGAGTAAAAGTTGACAAGTTTGTGCTATTAATGCAAAGCATTCACAAACCACTTTTACTCCTCCAAAGAACAACATAACCCCTGAGATAGCTCAGTGGGTCCTGAAAGTTGTCACTCAACATTGTTTGAGTTTAGTGAAGAGTCAATACCACACTTGTCATTTTCAATCCCAAGTGTTATTCCGCAAACACTTGGGTACGATTCTTTTTGATTAACTTCTAATAAAGAATTAAACGTTGAAAAATATTGTCTCTTATGTTTACGTTACTTTATTGTTAATCATTTATACATCTTTGTTTAAAGTCATACAACTTGGTTACTTTAGCTATTTAGTTACTGTTAACCAAGTAAAAGGGACCAACAATACATTTGCGAGATTAATTAAAATTTAGGAATAGGCCTCACTATACAATATATCAAAACTAAAACTACTTTGATGGAGTCGTCAAAATTTGAAAACGATAGCACCGATAACACTAAAAATAGTGGGTTTGGAAGGGAAATCAGATGCAAATTAATAAGAATCAGTTTATTTTGGGAAGGATTGTTAATTTCCTAATTTTTTTTCACAATGACTGTCATTTAAAATTAAAGATTGGAATTATTAAAGACTAAAGAGTATTAATAAAGAGTGTTTTAGGGAAACCACTTTACTTTTTTTAAAGAGTTTTAAGTTTACAAGATTATGCCTAAACACATTATAAGTAGTAGAGATTATAAGTAGTAGAGATAGAGGTGAGTAGTTGTACCTAAGAAATTGGTTATGGCTTTATGGGATATTGGATTACTACACTGTTTTAAAACCCGGGTTGACTCGGCCGGTTGAACCGGGAACTGGTCGGATGACCGGAAGCCGGTTTTGAGCGAAAAATCCGGTTGAACCATGACTCGGTGACTCGACCCGATCAATAAGAAAATCGGTTTTTAAAACATTGGATTATTTTACGAATCCTTACGTGTTTTTTAAAGATAACAATGTTTGTGTCTGCCTTATTTTTGTTTTTAGAGAAACCATTATGTCGACAGTTGGAAGGATTATCGATACTAATGATTAATTTACAAATGGTAAAAGACAATTCAACGATGATAATATAAGTCGATCAAAAATAGTTATTGAAATCTTGTGTGTCGTCACTTTTTTAAAAAAGTAATTTTTTCACAAAATTATATATTGATAGCTGCACAATTAGGATATCTAAGTATTTGATATATTAACTTCATGTCGTATAGACTTATACATTCTCGAGCCAAGTAGCTGCATATCATTTTTAACAAAACTCAATTCACGTTTCTATAGTTTAAACAAATTACGATTCACACATTTTCCAAGAAGAGACTTTGTGAGGCGCAATAAAGTAAAAGCTCTCGAATATTTCGAAATTTCAGATCTGTTGAAACACAATTTGATAAAGTCACTAATTTTGAAGAGAGAAACTTGATGGCTACATATTTTGGTCATTTTGGTAAAACATATTAAAAAAGTTCATTCCCGTAAAATCACTCTTTATAAGGATTATTTAGGTAATTAGCTTAATTTTAATATAGGATATCAATTTTCAAAAAAAAAAAAAAAATACTATAACTAAAGAAGCTCAAAAAATCAGATTGAAAAGTAAGGACCAAATAATCTAATCTAAAATAAAAAATAAATAAATAAATAAATTAAAAAAAAAACACACTAAAACAAAAACAAAAAAAACTCATATAAAATTAGGTTTATAAAAGAAGAAGAAAAATACATAAATAAATAAATGAGACTTGAAAAAAAAAATCAGATTTACAAAAGAAATAAAATATTAGGAAAAAAAAAAAGAAAATTCACGATCTTTAAACACCACGCGAGCAACATCTACAAAAATTTTACAACAAATTTCCAAAACTTTATATAACAAAATTTACACAATAAAATACTGTAATAAACTTTAAAGTAAACTTGTATGACAAACTTTAAGAAGGAACTATATTTTCGGTGACACTCATGTTTCTTGGCAGCGCGGTAAGGAGGCGGCATCAGCATAAGAAAACCCTGACAAGATCAACCGCCTGGTGATGTAAATCTGGCAGCCAAGATCTATAAAAAAGAAAATTAGAGAACCATTAAAAAAAACTAAACATGAATATATAAGCACAAACCTTTTCAAAAGGCAAATCCATATGAAAAAATCTTCAAAACAAATTATATCAACACAAATTTAAGCAAAAAATCTCAAAACTTGGTAAATCATATAAATCTATGAAAAAGTTAAAGAAAACAAATTATACATGATGATGCATAAAAACAAATACACAAACAAATTTACACAACAAACTGATAACAATACTTACCAAAAAATCTAAAAAATGAACCATACAATTACAACAGAATCGACAGATTCCGGCGTACACATAGAAATACAAAAAAACACATACATCTATAAAAAAAAACATTCAAAACGGAAAAAAAGACACAAATCTAAGATTCCGGCGGCGGCTACACAAATTCCGGCCATATCTACAAAAAGAGAGATAAATCTATTAAAAACCTTCAATACTAAAAACAAAAAACCTGTTTGTGATATAGATCCGGCGGCGGGGATTTGGTGGTTGTTGGTCTCGGTCGTGGTAGGTCTCGGTGGAGAGGGGAGTTTCGATGGTTGTGTGAGTGATGGTGGTGGCGGTGTCTATTGCGGTGTGGCAGTCGAAGTGAGCCTTTAGGAGTGTGTGTGCTAGAAAGAGAGAAAGGAAGAGAATGAGGGTTTGTGTGTGCTTATATGTGCAAGCTTATATGTGGTGTGAGGCAGTTTCAACTTGCATTTTAATGTATCAATTTGCATTTTAATGTCCAGCCTATCATTGTCATATATAAGAGGCATTCCTTTAATTCCCTTTAGTTTTAATGTATAGCCTATCTTCACGAATTCCATCCATTAATTCCCTTTAGTTTTGACATTCCATATTCACATAAGGGCATTTTCGGCATTAACCAAAAATTCAATTTTTCACTTTTCACTTGACCCTTTTTCTATTATAAGTAGTTAAGATATAAATTCGATTTTCGGTTCAGATAGCCAAAACCATATCCAAACCGAAAATCGAATTTTAAGTCGGTTCGGTTCGGTTCAGTTATAAGTTTGGTTCGGGTTTTTTTCGATTCGGTTCGGTTCAGTTTTTGGTTTATTACCCGAACCATGAACACCCCTATTCTCACATATAGGGCATTGGCTGATGGGCATGGCATGTGCTTTAATCTATGAATTGATGCAACTGATCTATATATCGTTGCTTACATTGGTCAGCTCATGATCCATTTTGGTATTAATCGGTGTTTACATTGGTTAGCTCATGATTCATTTTGGTATCAATCTTGTGCTTACATTGACCATCTTATGATTCATTTTGGTTGTTGTCAAAATTTTATGTGAAAATATTATGAAGGCAAGTATTTAAAAATCTTGCCATGTATATAATACTAGCTTATAAGACCCGTGGAATCCACGGGTTTTTATAAGAGGTATTGCAAAACAATGAGAAATTAGTGTCTAAACAAAATAAGGAAGAGAACGAAAATAAATAGGCTAAATCACTTATTCGAAAGGAATATGAAGTAATAAGTCAATGATAGTATAGAGTACAATGTTTGTAACTAATAATGTAATAAACGCCCATGCACGTGAGCTCCAATCTTGACCGCCTTTAAAAAGCGTAGTGGGAAAGTTGATGAAGTGATAAGCCAATGAACATTTCGTGAGCACCTAATAAGTATAAAAATAAAGTCTAAGTAAAACATTTGTGTGATTGATAATACATGTAAAAAAAAGCATAAATGACATCATATGAATATTCGTACATACCTTTTGAAACTTGATCATAGATCGTGAATAACCTCTTTGTAGTAGTCTTTGATAAATTACCATAAAAATAATGAGAAGTAATAATATTAATATTATAACTAAGCACCATAAACTTGCATGTTCCACTACTGATACTATAATGTTTATGTTGTTTATGAGATCATAAACATAAAAGACAACTATACTATGACCCGTGCAACTAAAACTTTTTGCGCAAAAGCAACTATAGGTTTACGGTTTCTATCTCAACAATTTGTTTCCTATGTACTCGTGAGCGATATTTGTGAATTTCATTTTTTACTCATTTTTTTCCGTATCTAATAGTGTAGAACTACAAATTAAAGTATTAGCCATTTTTGCCACGTCCCTCCCATCAATGAACATATAAGACTCCAAAGTAGCATAAAAGCTTATAGACCGGTGAAATCATGAGAATTTTTAAAGAAATTATTCAATAATGAGTTAGGTGCATAAATAAATTAACAAACATCAACGATCACAAATAGGTTCCATTATTTTTTGAACGGAAATATAGTAATATGTAAATGAAACGGTAAAAAAGTTGGTTTATAACTATTAAAATAATAATCGTGCATTTATCGTCTTATCTAACTCATAGATAGTCTTGAAGAGGCAAAATATGCGGTCAACATCAACACTCGAGTAGGCAGGTTGAAAATTGTCATTCATATACTTTGCCAAAATGTCAACATGAAAGAAAGGGATAATTGATGAATATGCTTGAATTTTTGAACATCCGTATTGCCATATCTTCATCCTGCAATAATAGCAGAAGTATTTGGTCATACCCCATAACTTAACTTGGTTAAAAAAGGGAGAATGAAATATAGCAGAGGTAAACCATTTCAAACTTACATACATGTGCAACCCATATGACACACATTTGCTCTCCTTATGACTATCATTTAGCTTGATCACTAATGATTCGAAGATTTCTTACACAACAACTTTTTTTTTTCTTTTTTTGAGTGATACCAAATTTGAGCTCAGATAATGATCACTTCCTACGTGCAGTTTTTATGTTATCACCAATGCACGTACGACCGTTATGAACACGATGCACAAAAACTGTTGCATAAAACCTGTTTCAAGGAAAGAGTACCTTTTTTTTATCTCAATTCTGTTTGATTGAAGTAAGAGGTGGTGGTTTCGATTTATTAATTATAAATATGACAGTCGATAACAATAAAACACCTCGCGCGACTCGGTAACAATAAAACAAATGAAGAGAAGAAAATCAATATCATTAATATTGTGTTGAAAGTTAATGGGCAAGAATAAGCGCTTTGGATAAAAAGCTATATTGGTGTCTATTTAATTCAAGTGTTTATGTATGATAGAACATGCCACATTCAAGAGCACATGATAGCCAAATTTGGAAGCATATACTCATTTTAGGATAGAACTTTAGCTATTAATGACATAGAGTTGGAAACAGGTCGCTTGATGATAGTAGTTGAAATCTGGATATGCTACATGAACAAAAGCATTCATATGATACCCATATATTAAGCAATCCCACCCGTGTGGCTCATACTCTAAGTTAAAGTTACTTAATTATCCATGTATTGGATGAAATATGCAAAATATATTTATGTTTAGGAGGGCATTTAGAACATATGACTAACTATGAAAGTAACAGTTAAGATGTGAAGAGTATACATACAGAAACATGCGAGTGTGGCACTTCTCGCATCATTAGTGGCAACATGTGGCTCCAACCGCCATAGTAGTGAAATGGTCTCGAGAAACCCTTGAACATACCTGTACCACCAGAAGGTCTGTGTGTCATGTTCCATACTAAAAGATATATTACCAGAAATAACAAAAAAACCCACTTAATAGTCAACCTAAAAGGTACACGATCATAGCAATTATAAAATAACTAACGGTTACTAAATGGACTATTGATGGCAAAGCATATATGTAAAACATAATTAGATATCATGGAGGAATCACAATGTTCAAAAAGGTATGTGTATTGTTACTTGAGGTAAAGCGCTTTGATATCCCCTGTAAATAATGGTAAAAGAACAATTGTATTACTTGATTAATATTACATGGAATACATGAGTATACATATACCAATATTAACTTTGAGCATGAGCTACGTAATAACCCTAATGGTCTCACTCCTAATGCCCTAATGCCTTTACTAATTCTAACATTCCCCAACATATAAAATTAAGTAATATACTATATGCCTTGGGGAAGAACTAAATTACAGCAATCCTAATTCGCTTGTGGACTGAAAAATCTGCAAAAAACATTAACCTTATGTTTTACTATCAATAAAAAAACAATACCTACCAGGTATAATCTTCACATAGTACATATCCATAAAATTGACCAGCATGGTTTGTAGCTTCTCTTGTCTTGACCTATAATAGAACATGAAATAGTTAAGTAGCTACTTTTAGAATACTGACAGCAGAATGAGTATTCATACTTAAAAAAAACTTCACTGTATTCATGCTTTTAGAATATTGAGAGCAGCATAGTTTGGGGCAGATTCAACAAATGTTTTCTAAGTTAATATTCACTAAAAGAAAACTTCATTGTATTGAGGGCATCTTTAGAATATACCAAACTAATATACCTGTCCTTTCTTTGACTCAACAACAAAATAGAAAGATCTTATTTTTGACAAAGGAAAAGACAATAATTACATACGGAAGAAAAAAACACAATACACTTTCAAGAACTAGAGTTAAATTAGCATAAGATCTGCAAGACTCCTATTCCTTTAGGGATGTAACCTCATCAACTTCTGAACCCGAATCATTAGATGTATCACTGCGTCTTAACTGGTGCAAAATAACTAATATAAATCAAGATAACAAACCAACAATTAAAGACATAAAACGGGAATAAAGATTTAAAGAATGGGGTCTTTATGAAAATTAAATGAGGCTTAGCAGATGTTATCTTGATTTAAACAGTCCATCTTTAAACAATCCATATTTGTGCAGGTCAACACAAAACGGGCAGGACAGGGTTGGTTTGAATATAATGATCTAAGACGCGACATATACGCTAAAGATAGACTTTCACTTATTTGACCCGTTCTCCCTTTAGCTAAATTTTAAGATTTGACCCATTTGAGATCCCAAAAGTACATATAAGTTGTGATTGCCACATCTAAAATAAGAAATGTAATCTTTAAATCAAAATGACATAAAGTCTATTATGTTGAAATAACCGCCATGTTTGTGACATGATTAAATGATCAGGAGCATGAATCTTTTGTACTTAACACAAATGACCAAGGCTATCAAGTTGTAAGCAGATAGACTAATCAACTGGTTCATAAGCCCGATCGATATATCCCTTAGCACAATCTTTAATCATGGAAAAGGTAGGATCCATTATCGGTGTACTTTAAAATTATCGTCATAGAATTAGTTGTGAAATAAATACCATGTAACTTAAGTCTGATAGAACGCGACATGGCACGTAATATGACACTGTTGCACTAAAAGTGACTTGTTATAACTTGTCTAATTTGACTTGTAATATGAGAATTTATGATCCTATTTATTAGTCTAAGTTGGTCACTAATTTGATGTAAATATGCAATTATATAAAAGGAAGGTAATGTACATGTGCATCATACGTTTTATGCCATTTCTTTGTATATTCGGAATTATTGGGTCTGATTTTTACTTTTAAATGGAGAACCTACAAACATATTAAGCGTCTCACTTACCAAGTTTTTGCCAGACGATATATTAGCTTCAATTGGAGGGCAGTAGTTTAGGTTCAGGAGCGGACACTGAAAAGTTTATGAAAACACAAAGAAGAGAATATCATTACATAGAGTCAGCCAAATCTATCATTTCATGTCTGATAATTGTGTGTGTATTGCATAGCTACCTGTTGAAAAATGGGTTGTTAAATGTCCATGACCAAAATTTGATGATACCGTGCCAGCTAATGACTCTGCAACCACCACTTCAGCCTGTAACAAAGCGAAATTTATATCTTACGATGTAGAAAAGTGAATAGAGTAATATGTAAACTTAGACAAATATTGTACAGAATTTTACCTCCTTGTGACCTATTGCAAGCCATTTTTCATAATCATCAGCCACGTGCTATTGTGAACTACTACTAAATCCATCATGATGCCGAGAAATCTCTAAAGCATCACCCAAAGAGTCCCGTAGTGGGCCCTACTCTATTCATTCCCTTCAATACTTCCAATTGTCTTGCTGCTTGATATTTAATGAAATTAAACTTACAAATTAGGCTTGATGTATCACAAAAGAACATATATTTATAATAACTATAGAAGAGCGTGTGACTCACGTCTGTAATATGTATCAAAAAATACAGATAGACCTCAAAAATAATGCTTGTGGGTCATCCCAACACGACTCATTCAAAAAGCTACCCATATTTAACATGTAACAAAAAAAATTACATATAGACATCAAAGATAAGGTGTAGGAATAACTCACCAGGCCTTCAGGGGAAGCAAGAACATCATCCTCAAAATAACCTAATGCTCGATCTTGGTTCTGATGAAGTTCCCATACTGTTAATACAAATATCGCCTAAAAACGTTATTTATATTTTACGATCTTTGCTAAGTTTTGTTAATGACAAAGTATGAAGTTTAGCTATAAGTAAATTATCACTTTAAGTGTTTAAGTCTTGTTTAACTAAGGTTTACATTTCCTTTTAAACAAAACATTGTTTTTATTTCTTAAATTAGAAAGTGTCTTGTCACATCACATTTATTTCTTAAAATAGTAATGTCACATCACATTTAGGGCAAGCTTTGTCCATATACATTTATGGTAAGAAAGAGTGTTTGACTAACCTTATGCTTGCTTGCAAGTCTTGTGTTTGACTAGAAGTAATGTGACGTGACCTTGTTTGGTTTGGAAGATTTATTGCAAAAACCAACTGCAGCCCTGGCTGTACCCTGGGGATACACGGGCGGAACCCTTCTGAGGGGTCCGCCGTATCCGCCAGACCTGCAGAATGGTTTGCTATAAATACCAAACCATTTGTTAGTTTTGGGTCACCCTTTTAGGACATATTTTCATATATTCTCTAAAACTAACTCAGTAACATTTGACTTGTGTGACTCTCTTATGTAGCAAGGGACTTCACAAGATCATTCAAGAAGTTACAAGCTTCAACTCTAAAGTTGTATGTCTTGTTAGCTTGGTCATGTATAAGCTTTGGTAGTTTATACCTCATTTGTGTCATGTATGTAGAAGTGAATGGTTAGTATTTTAGGCCTCAAAATACGTAGTGTGTCAGGAGTTGTTGTACCCTTGTAAAAGAACTAAGGGAGTGGTTGTACCCTTAGTAAAGAACTCGACATCTAGCTTAGTGTCGGTAAAAGTGTAAGCGACGATGGGAGTGGTTGTACCCGTGTAAAAGAACTCGACATCTAGCTTAGTGTCGGTAAAAGTCTAAGCGACGTTGTAAAGGTTTTCTCCGCCGGTGAAAGGAGCTTGTTGATTAGTGATTATAACTCTCGAGTTGGAAACTCGGGGCGTGGATGTAGGGCAAGGAAAAAGAGTCCTTGTAGCCGAACCACGATAAACAATCGTGTTGTGGTTTGATCGTTTCTTTCTTTATCTTTGCTTATTACATGTTGTTCTTTAGTTAGAATTGCTAGTTACATATAAAGCTTTTCAAAGAACTAAACAAGTAAAGATGTGTTTGTATCTTCAAACAAAAGTAAAGCTTTTCAAATAACTAAACAAGCAAAGTTAGGATCATCACAAGCAAAGCTTTTCAATGTATGAAACTAGTAAAGTTAGAATTGTTATTTACATAAAAAGTTTTTCAAATAATCAAACATATAACGTTGTGTTTATATCTTTAAGCAAACATAAAAGTTTTCTAAAAGATATTCAAGTTAAATATGACATTAAAAAGCGGTAAACTATTCAACCCCCCTTCTAGTTTTCCACAATTGGCATCAGGAGCTACGTTACTCAAGATCTTTAAAATAGAATGTATTTTAAAACTTGGATCGATCCATGGATTTTGAAAATCTCAAAGAAGGGCAACCTATTCAAAACCCACCGCTATTTGAAAAAAGAAAACTTACTTGAATGGAAAAGTAATTTTGAAAACTATGTGAAATCAATTGATCAAGATCTTTGGCATATTATTTCTTTTGGTGATTTCAAACCAAAGAAAACAAGTTTTTTTTTGAAAACCAAGATAACTATCTTAAACTTGATAAAAATACTAAAGCTAAAACAATGATTTATAAAGCTTTAGTACCGAATATGAAAGAATGTATTTTTGTCAAACGGCTAATGATACTTGGAAAAATATGTTAAACTTTCATCAAGAAATATGTCAAGCCAAAGATGATCAATTTGATCTCACATATGAATTAGAAGTCTTAGAAATATTAATAGATAAACATTTAGTTGAGATGAATACATGTGCTACTAGTTTAAATGTTTTAAATGAAGGTGTAAGTGAAGATGATCACTCATGTTTAGCTCTTAGTGGACTTGCTTGCGATACATGGAATAACACGGATGAAGATGAAGCCAACCATCCGGTTTGTGATTCTCAACTAGATAAAACATCAAGCAAGGTACATTTTGAAACCAAACACTTTTGCTTGACAAATTTATCCTAGAGTTTTCTATACTAGAAAATGAGTCTAAACTTTTATGCAACATGGACCTAAAAACTATCTTTAACAATGAGACTTCAAAATCTTTTGAGAATATCTTTGAAAAGGAAATCTTGTTAGAAGATAAAATGTCTAGACTTTAGAGTAATGTTGAAATTGATCTAGAATGTAAATTATGTCTAGATTACAAACATGAGATTAAAAAGCAAAATGAGTAAGGAAAAATGTTAGCAAAATTTGATGAAAGCTCAAAATCTCTTGAAAGATTGTTGAGGAGTCAAAGGTTATTTAAAGATAAAACCGGATTAGGATTTAACTCAAAAGCACCATCAACTAGTAAAACAAAACAAGTAAAATTTGTCAAACCTAGAAGAGAGATTTAGAGATAATTCAATCTCTAATAGAAACTCATGATAAAAGGATTAAGATTATCATGCTCTATGCTTTTATATGATTATCTAACCTTCTTGGATACATGAGTTATTGAGTTTCAAAGCGTGTCATCAAACCAAGATTTTACGCGTATTGTTTATCCTCTTGATAGCATCTCTATGCAATTTAAAAGGTACGCATTACTTCAACTTGACTTTGATTGTCTCTTGTTTCTAGCATTATATGTTGGAATATGTGTTGTTAGTATACTCTAAAGTGTTTACCTGCTATTTGTAATAACTAAGATTAGATTCTATGCAACAAGGAATGTCGTCTTTAGTACTAGTAGGAGATATAAGGTGTTTTGGTTCTTTAACTATCAAGAGATAAACACGAGAAACTCTTGAGTGAATCTCACTCAACTCTTGCTTACAAGTGAGCTAACTAAGAATTTCCTAAGTGTTAAAATGTCTAACACTTTTGTGATGCTTGCAAAACAAACCTTTGTTAAACAACTTTCTCAAACACCATACTTTGAGTCTTTAATTGTGTTTGTCTTCAATCACTCCTTTATGATAATCTCACATAAAACACACAAGGTGAAATAAATCACATTAGCATACATTAGGATGTGTGAAAGAAAATAAGTTTTCAACATCTAGGATTTACTCATCAAATGTGACACATAGTCTCATGATGTTGTACCTCTTGGACTTTTTCAAAACAAATAGAGTTCATAGTTTCTTAAGTAAGAAAACCCAAAGAGTCGAGGAGTCGTTGAATATAACATTTAACGAGTAATCTCCTCCTTCTAAGATATCATCTTTGGTAGATGATGACTTAGTCGAAAGTCCAATGATGGCAAGACAAGTATGTTGTGTAAAACATTAAGAATAAAAATACAAAATAACATCTTCTCACCTTGAGTCAAAACATTGAATCAAGCAAAATTGACATAAGTTATAAAACTTGATTTATAGTTCATAGTTGTGTCTAAACAAATTCAACAAAAACAATTTTTGGAATTTAGAGTAAAACAACTAGTGAAACAAAATAGATATTTCAAAGTAATCAAGTGAGTATAGTGTCAATATTTGAAAGACTTTTTGATAATAAAAGCAAGCCCCAAAAGCAAGGGATTTTAACTTAAAGACATTCCTAGTTACTCTCTTGTTCTCAATGGTTAAGTTATTGATGACTTATCAAGAATGAGATTAGCAAATCTGTAGGTAAAACTAAACGTAGAGAAATGTTCGGAAGACTACTTGTTCTCATAACAATTAGATCCAACATTATGTTTAGTGTTTGTCTATGTGCTCGTTTTAGAGAAGATCCTAATACAACTCTTTAGGAAGAGCTTGTGTGGATACATCAAAAGGTACTACACAACTAGGATTATGGTCTCCCAAAAGAACGGGAATAGAAACCATAGTGTATGCCAAATGGAATTATGTCGGTAATAAGTTGATAAGAAAAGCACAAGTGGTACTTGCACTTTTATACTTACTTACCCAATGATTCTCCAAAACGCGTAAGATTCTCAAATTAGTATCGGATGGAGAAGCACATCAACAAGCTCCGCTTGAACAAGCAAACTCGCGTCAACAACGGAATTCGTCTTATCAACATTGTTATACCTTCAACAAAGCAAGCATCGACTTCAGCGACAATTCAATCCATTATGTTCTTAATTGACATATTGTGATCCATCTCATCGTCTTGGTAAAAATGTTCATTGAGGAACATCTTAACTAAGAAAGTCTTATACGTTAACCATTCTATCAACGTTTTCACAAAACCTCTTGAATGAGAAGCATTCATCATCCCTAGGCTTAGTCAAGGACTCATAAGACCTAAAACCTTAGTTTTGAATATTAGGATAAAACCACAAAAAATCAAGACAGTACCTTTTGAATTTTCCCTGCAGCACCCACGGTACCCTCAGACCATACGGGCGGAACCCACTTTTTGGTTCCGCCTGGTCCGCCAAAGCCACAAATTGTTTTATTTTTAATTTCAAAACCAAACACCCTCTTAACTTAATCATTCACTTTCAAACAACCATCACCCTTTCAAAAACACATAAGCATACGAATTTTAGGGCTTTTAATTCAATCTCTTCAAATCCAACTAACTTTGTAAGTATTCTAATCACAATTGCATTTTTGATTCAAGTATAACATTCTTGTTTACAATCATTAACTAGAATCTTAGGGTTTATGCATAAAACTTCTTTATTCATGAAAAACTTGGTGGCTAGTCAATTATGTCTTTCATTAGTTAAGAATTGTATCCTTTTTGTTGTTACTTTGATTTGCCAAACACACCAAGTGCATTGTCTTTCAAAAATCGCATCCAAGACTAGAACATGATTCATCACCACATTGTTAAAACAAATGAAAAACATCATTAAAACATCACTTGCATACTATCTCTTGAATGCTAAAGGGGATACATAACTAATATGTATTTTCGGGTACATTCAATCGAAGACACATTCAATTATGAGAGTGTTGGTTATCTTTTGTTTTTATAACAAAATTTGCATAACAAAACAATTTGGGAATCAAAATGAGTCAAGATAACCAAGTCTCCACATTGTTTGCATATAGGAACACATTAGAGCATCCACATTGTTAAAAGTCATTAACATATAATTTTGTGTTTTCTAGGAATCAACATCCCTCCCGCAAATAAATCCGATCACAAGGAAACCCTTAAGTACATGCCCAAACACCATAGGACCAAAGGTCTCAACCCGTTCAAGTAGAAACCTTTAAGGCATTAGAAAAACGCTATGTTCACGAAGGTAGAACCATTGATCTATCCTTTCTAGAAGGAACATCTATTCGCCAAAATTTTGCCGCAATTAACTTTGATTGTCTCCTTGATATCGATGAGCCAATTTGTCCTAGGTTCATCTTGGAATTCTATGCAACCGTAAACCTCTCCACAAATGATTTTGGTAAGATATCATTAAACTTCACAACAAATCAAATACCCAATTTCATAGATCTAAAAGACTTAGCTATCATTTTTGGTGTCCCAAATGAAGGTACTTGTCTCTACACGGATAAGTGGCCTATTTCAAGCCTTGACTCGATTGAGCGTTTTCATCCATACGACACACCTCTTGCTAGTAAGGAAACTATTAAGGAACATCTCTTTGTTAGAACCTCTACCACTAGGGTGAATCGTTCGGGGAATATTGTAGATAAAGATCCTTTTGGTATGGAGCTCAATGAGCTTAAACCACAATTTAAGAAGTGGGAAGAAATTCTTAGAGCTAACGTCATAAGTACCATAGGAAATAGAGATCATATCAACACATGCCTTTGCTACATGCTCTATAGCATTTCCACCGGTCAACCCTTCAACTTAGCCTACTACCTAGCCAAAAGAATGGCCGACATACCCTTAGTTGGAACAACCGCTCTTCCCTATGAAATGCTTCTTACCCGCCTCTTTAGAGCAATCTCACCCATTCCTCCTAACGATAATGGAATGCGCCTTGACTATTCTCTCGTTCCTCACATCTTCGTTCCTTTAAGTGATAAACGAGTTTTCAAAGGTAAGGGCAAACGTACTCGATCACCTACACCATCATCATCATCATCCAGCATGAGCGAGGACGATAAACTTCCTAACTCTAAGTTACCTCCTTTAGAATACCTCCAAGCACTCCCCGCCATTGACAATGCATCCGAAGAGTTCAAGCAAACCAAAGGAATGTTCAAATGCTTTGGAAGGTACCTAAACAAGCTCAATAAGAAAATAGACCGGTTGTGAGAAGATTAAGGAGTGTTTGGCTTATGAATGCTTTAGAACCATTTATGTGTTAAACTACGTGATTTGTTTGTTTTTCATGTTCATGTTTTATTACGTTTGACGGATTATGTTTTTATGAGCTTTTATGCATAATGACAATGTTTGAGGTGTTTGTCAACTTTTTATGCTTATAGCAATTTTCACTAAGTATAGTGAAATTCTCGACCTTAAGGTCAAAGTCCTATGATATGTGTGTTTACATGTTCAATTTTTACATTGCCTAACTAGATATGCAGTATCTTTTTGATTTTAGGAGTTTTTGAAAAATTTGAAAATCGTCTCGCAGGTCAAAATCGCGGACTGCCAATTTTTTTAGCCCTGGCGGTACCCAAAATTGGGTTCCGCCAGTGTAATTTCTGGGTAACCCAGAATTGGCCCAACAGACCAGACGGAACCCAAAACAGGGTTCCACCTGTGTATTGTGAGGGTTCCGCCAGTCACCTGCAGAAAATTTTTGTCATTTTTCTTAAGTTCAAAACTTGTAAAGTGTCAAACCATTATTGTGACAACCGGCAATTTAGGGAGCCATTTTGAAAACCCGCATTACGTTAAAGTTCGTTTATAAATTTTATTTGGAATTTTATTCGTAACGAACTTGTAAGACCTATTTTATGATTAATTATGTTTAATATCGTTATGGGATTTGAGATTTATTTAATGATTTCGTTATGGAATTTTATTTGGAGATTTATTTTGAATTCTCACTTGGTACTACGTTGACTCCGGCACTAGGATTACCTAACAGGAATTTTATGACTTGATTTTTACGAGTCCGACTATATTTAATTATTTACGGGATGTTTCGTGAGATATTAAACGTTTGAAATAAGTTCGGGTTTCGGACCGTGCGTTTTACACTTACCCATTTTTACCCACTCATAATTATTATTATTATTATTATTATTATTATTATTATTATTATTATTATTATTATTATTATTATTAAAAACTTTTTTTTAAAAGAGTAATATACAAATTGGTCCTTGTTGGGTCGGCTCACAAACAACACACACAACACCCTCACCTTCCTCACATCTCTCTCTCTCTTTTTCTTGGCTAACCCTAGCCGCCCCACATCCGGCCACCACCACAGCCACACCGCCGACCACCACTCTACACCGCCACCACCAATCAATTCCCCATCACCTACTCTCTTAGATCTACCACTACACGCGCCCATTTACCCCTTATTTCACCTCGAATCACCACCATTTTCTTGTTTTTCGAAGGTTGTCACGGTTTGAGTATTAAAGATCGAAGGTGAGACGAGTTTCACTCGTATTTTTGATAAAAACGTGACCTAGGGTCACGACTTAAAGCTATTCGGTTGGGATTATGTATAAAAACATGGTTTTCATATGGGTTTTGGTCGAAAACGTGTTTCTCAAAAGGTTTGGTATCCGGGTTTGGTGTATTTCTTGATGGTTCGATCGAACCGTGAGTCTAAGACTCACAGCATGGTGTTAGATCCGAGCTTAGGGCTCGATTTACTTGCTACTCTTGGTCTTGAGTTATGGTTTCATGTATTGCTTGCGTTGGGATTTTGGTTCGACTCGATGGAGTCACGGCTTGATGGCCGTATTTGGTTGATTGTTGCCGAGACCCTTTGTGGTCGAATTGGTAATTTGGGTGTGCTCCTTGGAGCCTTATTTTGTGACCTTGGATTATTGCTTCGAGCCATTGTGGCTCGTGGTTTTTGCCGAGACTCGTATGAGTCGAAAGACTCGGGTTTGGCTTGGTAAACCAACCCGAATATAGACCTTGGTTATATTTATTATTTCTTGTTAAATTGTTGTTATTTGATATTGATTTGGCATTGTTGATCTTTTCGGCCGAATGCTTGTGGTGTCGAGTTCATGTTTGGACTCGACAATGGATTTTTGTATTGAGAAGTTGTTGACGAAAAGTGGTATTGGGGACCGATTGTGAGGCGGTCAATTAGATTGACGGAGATAGGTTAGTCGGGTGCCGTAGTCGGACCCTATTGTTGTAGCACGTGGATTGGGATTGATTTGGACGGAGATGTATTGATTATTATGACTTTTACATATTATTTTGGACTTGGACAATGAGCCGAGAGTCATGACTCGGACATGTGACCATTTCGTATGACTCGATAACTATTTACAATTTAAAACACAAATAATAAAAATCGTAATAATATTATTGGTAATATAAACGTTTATATAAATATATAGACGTGAATAACGTATATATAATTGTATAAATGCGTATATTAATAATAACAAAAATCACGAGTTGTATTATATATAATACGACTAAAGATATTATGCTATGAGAGTAGCGTAATATTATTGGAAGTATTATTATAAATAAATATATTAAATAACGAGAAATTCTCGACGTTAACTAAATATTAAATGAAACATTATTTTATATACATAACGAGAAAAGCTATCGAGTTATGCGGAGTCGTGGTCACTTGAGTCCAGGTAAGTTATTGTTTGTGACTTTTGTGTTGTCACGGATATATGACGATTAATATAAACATTTTCTATAACTAAATAACTTACTTAACCGACAGGTTAAACCGAGTTATTTGGTTATACGAAATGTGTATATTAATGGGCATTGTATCCTACGACGCCCATAGGTTGTGGTATATGTAGAGGATAATAAATTGCTAAGTATATATATCGGGAAATCTGGCCAATTTGACGATGTATATAAGGAGTTTATTAAACTACGATATATACCATATAGTATTTGTGTGCTATGTGCTTTAGGATTGGGTGTAATCTTGGAACGGTATGTTACATAAATAAATATGGGGATTATCAAATCGACGGATTTGATAAACTTCGGCGATTTATTTAAATGATATATTGAGCTAATATTAGATCTATAGTTTATTTTATTATTCTTTTGTGTGACCATTTTGGTTTGTTTATGTCGACCCACCACCCGTATGGATAACAACGTAAATACGCCAAACTAATACGAAATGGATTTTCGGAAAATAAAACGGAATACGTCCGGGTTTGGGAATATTTGAATTTGAGGAAATTGTTTCTGAACAAGTTGATATTGTTAGGTCGTGCCGAGTCTGTAGTTGCCGTCTTGTAAGTTATTATACATCTTACTTCTACCGATTTCTTCTTGCTGATTTATGGACTTGAGGTGAGTCATAGCCCCACTTTTTACTCTTGAACTATGTTTTCAATACTTGGGGTGAGAAACGTGCAAATTATTTATATGGACTATTATCGCTTCTATATTCTTTCTAAATCTTGTTATGCGTATAGACTATGATATATTGTCAGCTTTAGTCACATATATTTTGTGTGTACTATTCAAGGTTGGCTTATTTGGAATTGTCAGCTTTAGTCACACGGTTTCGTGTGTACTATTCAAGGTTGACTTATTTAGATACTGTAGTGTGCACCTATAGGTTATTAATACTTCGGAGGTTATTCGAGTATTTATGATATTGCGGGGGTTACCCGAATAGCTATGTTAGAGCGGAGGGTATCCGTGTGTTATGTTGGAGCGGAGGGTATCCGCAGGCTTTTAGTAAATCCTTAGTTTAGCTAGCAAGCGTTTTGCGTATATGTCCACTATATTGTTGATGAATTTAAACCTATGATCTCACCAGCGAAAGCTGACTTTTAGCACGTTTTCTCAGGTAATTAAGTGATGATTTGGATGCATGGATTGGAAGGCTCGGCTAAGGCTCCTGGTTTATGGATCTATTTTTCTAAACTCTGATATTAAATTGTGGACCTACTTTATTTCTTTTGGGCCTGACTCTGAATGATGATGGGATAAATGTAAACTTAAAAACCCCATTTTGGTTGTGTTTTTATTATGTTTACTTTATCTCGTTCTATTATGTCTTGTGTTGGATACCAATCCCCGTAGCACCCCGAAAGCTTGTTGAGTCTTCCGCTGTACCAAATTTTGGGGGTGTTACATCCTAAGTGAGAAACATCTTCCATTAACTCCAATAACCATATTAGAACAACTTTCACTCACTAAAACAATTAGGAAGCCACTTCCCTTCAAAAATTCAAATTCAAACATAACTAACCTAAGGAACCCTTTTAAAGGATCCTTCAAACCATTGAAACATTTTCAACCAAATCACATCCCATGATCATAAAGCATTGAGTGCATATGTTGGTCTTTCACTCCACCTTATTCCATTGGATTGACATGCACTGATTTGACATATTCATGAAAATTTTGTAAATCATTTGAAACCTCAATCTTTGAATGGTAGAACATCAAATCCAAACACCCATTTCAACATCTCATTCATCCTATAAATTTGAAAGTTTTGCAACAATTTAAATCACACCATCACCATTAAAACTTCTTCTCTCAAAACATCAAAACCACACCTTTGAAATGACTAAATCCAACACATCATCCGAGTCATCAAAATCCTTCTCAAAAACCACTAGAATTAGTGCTAAACCTTGTTGCTTCAACAAAACCGTCAAGTCAAGCTCATCTTCTTCAAGTGATGTTTCGCTTAACATTTCTTCACCTATCAAAGATTTCTTTAACCTCACTACCTCAACACAATCCCCAACACATTGTAATTCCAATGTAATTACCTTTCAAGAATTGCTTAATCTTGATACTCCAACACCCTCTCCAACACATTGCTACACAACCATGGCCACCATTCCTCCAACAACTAGACCTTCAAGTGATTCATCATCACCTTCTCAACAAGCTCAACCATAAAAAACTCCATCACCTCAATCACCAACACCTTCTCAACAAGCTCAACCATCAAAAACTCCATCACCTCAATCACCAACACCTACACCAATGGAACTTTTCCATACACCTCCAACATCACCACTACCCTATTTGGAAACATTAGAAGACCTATCACCCAAATCATCAAGTCCACCATCCTTGTCACTCTTTGACACCATTGCTCAAATGGAAACCCAACAACAACCTAGTGAGCAACTAGATGATGAACCCCATCAACCATCATTAGTAGAACGGTTGGCTTACCGTTATGCTAGACCATCCATTTTTCCAAATGATCAAGGTCATACCCACTTACAATCATTTGTGTTTCACCCAATTTATAAAGACCTTCATGGCAATCCTTCCGGCGAACCAAGCTTCCGCCATTTTATTCAAAACCAACAACCAGCACAACAACAACAACCATCACCACAAGAACCTTCCCAACAATTTGAATATCTACTTTCTTCTTATAAGAAAATAGAAGCATCCATATGGAAAAAACCTCCAAACCTTCATAATGAGATTGACACTCATTTAAACCACCTTCATGCCTTCAAACGTATGGTTGAGTCTCAAATCAACCATATTATGGTTTTACAAAAAACACTTCACTCAACAAATGAAGGAAGCAAAAACACTACTCAACTATCCACCTTTGCTCCTTCAAGTTCAAACCATCCACCACCAACATCAACATATCAAACCACTCTTCCACCAAACTTTCCCCGCCATGATTGCAATCATTGCGAAAGAACCGCTCACATTAGTGAAGGGTGTCGAAGGGAAATTCGTGAGCTATCCGAAGAAATGAGGTTTATACTAAACCACATTTTGGATCTTCTACAATCATTGTCTCACACACCTCAACCCTAGAGTCTCCAAAATAAAACAAAACCGTTTCTTTTGGAAAATGTTTCCCATTTAAACCAACAAATCAAAACCGTGTCATCCCTTCAACCTTCAAAATAAAGCCCGCTACAACCCTCCAACCCACATTTTCATCCTTAAACAACCTTAGCCTTGTTTTTGGAAAATGTTTCTCATTAAGGAAAATGATGATTTCCTTGTAGCTTTTTATGATTCTTAGTTTATTTTTAGTTTTTCTTTATTATTTTTTTTGTAGGATGGTGTCATCCAAATTTCTTGTCCTTGACTTCTTTAAGAGTCAAAATTTTACATGAAATGAATTTCATTCTACTACAAGGTTTTCATTGTTTGTTGACCATGTAGGTATAATAAGTGAACTATACCTTGCTATGGTACCATACATATATCTTGTGTTTTTGAAACTAACCTTTCTTTTTGTAGGATCTGTGGAAAACTAGAAGGGGGGTTGAATAGTTTACCGATTAAAATCTTTTTAACTTGTTAAGTTAGCTTTGAAACTTTCCGTTTGATCAAAGATATATGCACAAACACAATATATAACATGCAAGTCAATGAAAGAAACGATCAAACCACAACACGAGTATTTATCGTGGTTCGGCTACAAGGACTCTTTTTCCTTGCCCTACGTCCACGCCCCGAGTATCCAAGTCGAGAGTTTCTTTCACTAGTCAACAAGCTCCTTTCACCGGCGGAGAAAACCTTACACGTCGCTTATACTTTTACCGACACAAAGCTAAATGTCGAGTTCTTTTATAAGGGCACAACCACTCCCGTTAGTTCTTTTACTAGGGTACAACAACTCCCAACACTCTTTGTATTTTGAGGACTAAAATACTAACCACTCACTACAAAATATACACAAACAAATGACGTGTAAACAATAAGAGTTTACACAATACTAAGCTAACAAGTCTTGCAACGTTGTGTTGGAAACTTGTAACTTTTGATGACCTTGTGAGCTTCTTTGCTACAAACGGAAACTTCACATTTACAATGTTAAGAGGTTAGAAGAAAAGATGGGTATGTGTGTAGAATATGATCTCAAGAGGTTAGCCAAAAATCAAGTTATGGCTTGGTATTTATAGCACACCACACTGCATGCTTGGCGGATCAGGCGGAACCCTTAGATGGGTTCCGCCCGTGTACCCCCAGGGTACCGTCGGGTCTGCAGTAGGTTTTTGCAATAACTCTTCAAACCAAACAAGGTCTTGTCTCATAACTCCTAGCAACCAAAAAATGTCACATCACTTAAATCAAGTCAAACACAAAACTTGTAAGCAACATCAAAGCAAGTCAAACATATTTTTTTCCATAAATGCATAATGACAAAACTTGCCATAAATGTGATGTGACTATTTCTAATTTAAGAAATAAACTTGTGTTGTGTTTTATGAAATGTAAAATGTAGCAAAAGTCTAGTTTATGCAAGTCTTAAAAACTAAGATTATGTTTTGCTTAAAAACTAAAGTTTACATTTTGTCGTTAACAAAACTTAGCGAAGATCGTAAAATATAAATAACGTTTTTAGGTGATATTTGTATTAACAATCTCCCCCTTTTTGTTGATGACAAAACATAAACTTTGTTTTTAAGTAACACACAAAATCTTGGTTTTCAAGACTTAAAAAAAATTATATTAACCTTGTTTTACTTAAGAGACGAAAAGCACATCAAGTATTGAAGGTTTAATATATTTCTCCCCCTTTTTGTCGAAACAAAAAGAAGAGTAGCGAAGCGGAATAATGCCAATGCTCCCCCTTGGTCGATACTCCCCTAAATGGAGTGCCAAGATAGGAAACATGGATTTTGAGACCTACAAAAAAATGGTTAGTTGGTGATATATATAGTCAAGCTTGTAGTTACCACACACATTGCAACCACAACACAAACATGATCAACCAACAATGTACTAAAGTGAGTAGAAAGAAATGTCATTCCAAGTAAAATTTTGACTATTAAAAGTCAAAAGACAAGAAATGAGAACTATTCTTTTATTTCTAAACAAAAACTCAAAAATAACCAAGAAAGAAAATTAAAATCCTACTTTCCTTAATTTGGGGCAAATGGCCTCCAAGGATTGTCTAGGATTTGTTGGGGTGGGAAAGAGCATCCAAACGTTCTATGACGTGTTGGAATGCAAAACGGGTTTCGTTTTGGAATTGGTTAAGCAATGTTTTGATGGTTTCACCCATTTGCTCACAATTTTAGCAAGCATGGGGATGAGTGGGTTGAAATGGGTTGGTTTTGGTTTCTTGGTTTGATGGTTGGTTGGTTTTTGGTTCTTGGGTGGAGGATGGATTTGGTATTGAGTCAAGCAAGGTGGTTTGAAATTCCATTGCTTGATGAAGGTGGTTCTCAACCATGCTTTGGATTTCCTCATATGAGGGAAAGAAAGTCTCATAGGTTTTGGCTTGAGAATGTGGTGGATTTGGGTGATCATGGTTTTCAAAATTTGGTTCTCCATAAAGAGGACCATGGATTTCACGGTAGATTGGGTGAAATAACAATGGTTTAGGTGGTTGGTATACTTGTTGTGTTGGTTGGGTAAGTTCAAGATCTTCATCAAGGTCAAGAATTGACCTTGGTGAGTGATTAGCAAAAGGTGGTGGTTGGGTAGGTCTTGGTGGAAGATCATTAAGATCTTGGACAAATGGGTGTGGTGATGTGGGAGGAGACCCAAATAGTTCCATTGGCTCAATTTTGGGTAATGGTGATGGTGATGAAGTTTTGGATGGTTGAGTTGGAGCACTTGGTGGAGTTGGGTCAATAGGTGATTTAGTTGGTGGTGGAGTGAGCTCATTTGGTTCATTTGGTGATGGTGATGGAGATGCAAGGTTCAAAAAGTGTTCATTTTTGATGGGTGATGTGAATTCCTCCGATGATGAGGAGCTAAGGTTGATGGATTGGTTTGACCATAGTGGTTTCACACTTATCCGGGCGGTTTTCCGGATGGGTCTTGATGGTTGAGAGGTGTTTGTTGACTTAGTCATGGTGACAAATGGTTTATAAGTTTCAGAAATTGTGTTGAGGAAGGTGTGATTTGATGGTGTTTAGGATGGCTTAATTTATAGTGTTGATGGATTATGGAAAGGAGTGTTTGGATTTGATGTTAGTCCATACAAAAATGGAGGTTTCTAATGATTTGGAAAACTAATTGTGGGTTGTCAAATCATGGAAGTCAATCCAATGAAAATGGTGAAGTGAGAAGACAAGTTTTGCACTAAATGCATAGTGGTTTTGGTGGATTTGTGGTAGTATAAATCTCAGGGATTTCAAGGATCCCTTAAAAGGGTTCCTTCCTTAATGTTTGAGGGGTCCTTGTGGTTGTTGTGGTTAAATTTGAATTTTTGCGGGAATTGGTTTTGGTTAAGTTTATGGGATGAGGAGTATCCTATTATGCTAAACATATTGCAAATAATGGGTTTCTACCTAAAAGGATTGGATTTTGGTGTTCGGATGTTGAATTGGTGAAAATGAAAACAAAAATTCTGCAGGTTGCTGACGACACACTCAGAATACACAGGCGGAACCCATGTGAGGGTGCCGCCTGGTCCGTTGGGCAAATTCTGGAATTCCCAGAAATTGTACTGGCGGAACCTAAATTTGGGTACCGCCAGGGGTAAAAAAAGTGGTAGTCCACGTTTTTGACCCGCGAGACGATTTTCAAAATTTTCGAAAACTCCTAAAATCAAAGAGATAAGGCATTTCTGGTTGGGCAATGCAAAAAATAGACACGTAAACATGCATTACATAGGACTTTGACCTTGAGGTCGAGGATTTCACTATACTTAGTGAAAATATTATAAACTTGAAAATTTGACAACTTGCCAAAAGTTGTCTCCCTGCATCATTGTTAGTTGAAACATGTTTCAAATAGTATCAAACATCCTACCAACACATAAATTCAAGAGAACCATTGTTTACATAACCAAATTGTTTAAATAGCACCTTGTGCCAAACACTCCTAACACACCCGCACTCATTGACGGTCAATCTTCTTCTTCATTTTTCCAAGGAATCTTTCGATGTTTTTGAACATCCCCTTTGTTTGCTTGAACTCCTCCGACTCATTTGGAATATCCGGAAGTTGAGAAAGGTATTCTAGAGGTGGGAGCCTAGAGTTTGGCAAATTGTCATCTTCACTCATTGAGGAAGAAGATGATGAGGTAGGAGGATGTGGATGTTTTCCTTGGGCTTTGTAAACTCTCTTATCACTAAGTGGAACAAAGGTGTGTGGAATGAGAGTGTAGTCAAGACGAAGACCATTTGAAGTTGGTGGAATGGGTGAGATGAACCTAAAGAGATGGGTCAATAGCATTCCATATGGCATAGCCGTTGTGCCATGCACGGGAATGTCGGCCATTCTCTTTGCCATGTAGTAGGCAAGGTTGAAGGGTTGCCTAACGGACAAGGAGTAGAGCATGTAGCAAAGGCAAAGGTTGATATGGTCCCAGTTCCCTATTGTGCTAATGACATTTGCTCTAAGGACTTCCTCCCATTTCTTGAATTGGGGTTTGAGTTCGTTCATTTCCATTCCATATGAGTCCTTATCGACCTCATTCCCCGAACGGGTTCTCCTAGTGGTGGTGGTCCTAACAAAGAGGTGGTCACGGAGTACGTCTTTTGAGACAAGGGGTGTGTCATAAGGATGGATACGGTCTTGGAGATTGTCAAGAGTTGAGAGGGAGTGCAAGTCGGAATAGAGGCAAGTACCACGGTTTGGGACACCTAGGATTTGAGCAAACTCCTCAAGAGTGAAGGAGTATTGATGACCTCTAACCCTAAAGTTGATAGACATATGACCATAGTCATCCGTGGAGAGGACGCATGATGCATAGAACTCTAGAATGAACCTAGGACAAATAGGCTCGTCGATATTCAAAAGACACTCAAAGTTGATTGTGGCAAAATCGGCGTAAAGGTTTGTGCCTTCTAGGAAATATGGGTCAATGGTTCTACCCTCATGGACATAGTGTTTTTCTAGGGCTTTGAAAACGTTTACTTGATTTGCGGTAAGGCCTTTGGTTTTGTGATGTTTTGGTAGGTACTTAATGGTGTCCTTGTGGTCGTAGTGGGTTAGAGGAGGCATGATGATTCCTAGAACAACAAAATTTCACATTTTAGTTTACGTAAACCACTATTATAATGTGGAAGTTCTAGTGTGTGCCTATATGAAAACAATGTGGAGGTGCGGTTATCTTGACTCATTTTGATGCTTCAAAATCGTTTTATGCAAGTTTTGTTATAAAACAAAAGATAACCCAAACGCTCCTAGTTCAATGTAGCTTCGTTTGAATGTACCCGAAAATACATATTGGTTATGTATTCCCTTTAACATTCAAGAGACATTATGCAAGTGATGTTTTAAGCATAACGTTTTGATTTTGTATTCTCAATGTGAGACGAAAAAATATTTGTCCTACTTGTGAGAAATTTTTGAAAGGATTTGACATGGGGTGTTTTAGCAAATATGTTTATACTAATTAAAGATGCAATTCCTAACTATGGGAAACGTGATTAGTTTTATTAATTACCTAATCTCATGCATGAATTTCTTAAGTTAATGCATAACCCCAAGTTTTTGTTTTTGTGCAAGAAATAGAATTCCTAGACTCAGATCAGGATTGTAATCATGTTAAGAATACTTACAATGATGATTGATTTGCAATGTAAATGAATGAAGGACCAAGAATTCGTAGGTGTGGATGAGTGGTGAAGTGAATAGTAGCAGCCTTGAAGTGGTGGTATGAGATAATGGGTGTTTGGTTTAATATAAACAAAGAAAATGTTTCTGCAGGTCGACGGATACGGCGGAACCCTGAGTTGGGTTCCGTCCGTTATGGCTGAGGGTTCCGCCGACCCTGCTAAGAAAAATGGTTTTGGATTTGTTTTGATTTTTGTGATTTTTGTCTAATGTCCAGAACTACAATGTAGGTTCCATGAATCCTAAGCCTAGCCTAAGAAGATTAAAAGGTTCACATTTAAGAGGTTTTGTGAGAATGTCGGCTATGTTGTCTTCGGAAGAAACTTTCTCAATTGAGATATTTCCTTTTTGAACGTTGTCACGAAGGAAATGATGACGGATTTCAATATGTTTGGTACGAGCATGTTGAACCGGGTTTTTGCTAAGATCAATGGCACCTTTGTTGTCACAAAGAATTGTGATGTCGTTGAGTTGAATTCCGTAGTCGACAAGAGCTTGCTTCATCCAAAGAGCTTGTTGACATGCCTTTCCGGCCGAAACGTACTCGGCTTCCGTTGTTGAGATAGCGAGAGCCGTTTGCTTCTTAGAGAACCATGAGGTGAGACAATGTCCAACAAAAGTACAAATACCACTTGTGCTTTTTCTATCGACATTGTCACCGGCATGATCCGAGTCGGCATACACTATGGTGTCTATTCCCGTTCCTTTGGGATACCATAAACCTAAATGTGTAGTGCCCTTAATATACCTAAAAATCCTTTTTACGGCTTCGAGATGGGTAGTTTTAGGATCTTCTTGAAAACGAGTACATAGACAAACACTAAACATAATGTCGGGTCTACTAGCCGTTAGGTAAAGTAGACTACCAATCATATCTCTATGTTTAGTGCTATCTACGGATTCACTTTCCTCATCCTTGGTGAGTTTAGTTTCCGTGGACATGGGAGTTTTGATAGGTTTCGAATCTTCTAGTCCAAATTTCTTAAGCATGTCCTTAATATATTTAGATTGGTTAAAGAAGATACCATCTTCTAGTTGTTTGATTTGGAGTCCTAAGAAAAAGTTGAGTTCTCCCATCATACTCATTTCAAACTCGTCATGCATGATTTTTGAGAAATCCACACATAATTCTTGACAAGTTGATCCGAATATAATGTCATCAACATAGATTTGGACTATGATAATATGTGAATCTTTCTTCTTAGTGAAGAGAGTATTATCAACTAAGTCCATGGTATACTTATGGTCAACTAGGAATGTTTTAAGTCGATCATACCATGCTTTTGGAGCTTGCTTAAGTCCGTAAAGAGCCTTTTTAAGTTTGTAAACATAATTAGGTTTTTCAAAATCGATGAAGCCCGGTGGTTGAGCAACATACACTTCTTCATTAATGACTCCATTTAGAAATGCACTTTTGACGTCCATTTGAAAGAGTTTAAAATTATGTGCACACGCATAAGCAAGTAATATTCTAATTGACTCGAGCCTAGCTACCGGAGCAAAAGTTTCATCGTAATCAATGCCTTCTTGTTGATTATATCCTTGTGCTACTAGCTTAGCTTTGTTTCTAGACACAATTCCATTTTCATCCATTTTATTACGAAAGACCCATTTTGTTCCAATTATTGTTTGACTCTTTGGTTGAGGAACTAATGTCCATACATCATTCCTAACAAATTGGTTTAATTCTTCTTGCATTGCAATTACCCAAGATTCATCTTTAATGGCTTCATTAATGTTTTTCGGTTCAATGGTTGACACGAAACAAAAGTAGTTGCTTTCATTTTGAACTTTTGATCTAAGTGTTCTTTCGTTAATGTTGCCTATGACACCGTCTAATGGATGACTTTTAGATTCTTTGACATTGACAAGTTCTTTGTTTAATAGTTCATCTTCCTTGTCATTACCTAAGATTTCTTGACATTCAATTGCTTGGCTTTCAACTAAGTCATCATCTACCAAAGGTGATGTCTTAGAGGGAGGTGGACTTTCGTCAAATGTTACATTTAACGATTCCTCGACTCTTAAGGTTTCTTTGTTCAAAACAATGTAAGCTTTACTATTTTGTGAATATCCAAGAAATACACCTTCATAAGACTTTGGGTCAAATTTGGTGAGATAATCCTTGGTGTTAAGAATGAAGCATTTACTCCCAAACACTCTAAAGTATCCTAATGTAGGCTTTTTACCTCTATAAAGTTCATAAGGAGTTTTATTCAAAAATTGTCTAATTAGGACTCGATTAAGAATGTACGTTGATGTGTCAACGGCATTACACCAAAACTTTTGTGGAATAGTTTGTTCATTAAGCATTGTTCTACTCATCTCTTGTAATGTCCGGTTTTTACATTCTACTACACCATTAGATTGAGGAGTACGTGGAGCCGAAAAGTTATGAGTAATTCCATTTTTATCACAAAAGTTTCCAAATTGAAATTCATTATCAAATTCACGACCGTGATCCGTTCTAATAGACACTATATTAGACCCTACTTGATTTTGAATTTTCTTACTTAGAATCTCAAATTTATCAAAAGCTTCATTTTTACTTTTCAAAAACTTTGTCCAAGTATAACGTGAGTAATCATCTACTATGACCAAAGTATAGAAGTTACCTCCATAACTTTGTATAGCGGATGGACCAAATAAATCCATATGCAAAAGTTCTAGACACCTAGATGTAGACATCATGTTTTTAGCCTTATGGCTACTATGGACTTGTTTACCGACTTTGCAAGCATCACAAAAGTGTTGGTCATATTTCAACTTGGGTAGGTTTCGAACTAAGTCTTTGGAGGAGAGGTTTTGGATTAGTCTCATGTTAGCGTGTCCTAAACGTCTATGCCATAAAGTTGAAGATTCATCTAATGAGGTAAGACAAAGTTTGTCTCTAGATGTTGAATCCAACTTCATGACGTATACGTTGTTCTTAAGGACACCTTTGGCTACGGTTATACCATCTTTAAGTATTTTACTTCCGTTTTCACTAAAAAGGACATTATACTTATTACGACAAAGTTGACTAATACTAAGAAGATTAAATCCTAAGTTATCAACATGAGCAACATCATCTATAGAAAGGGAGTCATGAGAGATTGTACCTTTTCCGATGATTTTGCTCTTAGCATTACTACCAAACGTAACATTACCTCCATCACATTTGTGATATGTTGAGAAGAGGCTTTTATCATGTACCTTGAACAACCGCTATCTTTAATCCATTCATCCGGATCCAAACAAACTTTGAGGCACACCTATTTTATGAAAAACAGTCAAACATTTGGTCCCCAATTTCTCATGGGTCCATTTTGGTTAAGCATACCATTAGTTTGTTCCAAATAAGAAAATAGAGCATAAGGGTTCCATGGCATGTAGTTTGAATTTTGGTAATGTCCAGGAGTCTTTTGATTCCAAACTTGTTGGTAGTTTGGTCGAGCGTTGAAGTTGCTCTTTGGAAAGGGGTGTTTGGGAATTGGAGTCTTAGGTCTTGGTTGAGTAGTCTTAGCTCTAAATTCATTTTTACTAAGTCCTACTCCAGTTCTAAAGGCAGGTTTTGTTCCATTTTTATATGTAACTTTAACAAATTTTGAATGATCCGATGTGGATGGAGTTACTGCTGCAGCAGACCTGGCGGAACCCTCGGGGCCAACGGGCGGAACCCTAATTTGGGTTCCGTCTGGTCCGCGGGCTGCTGTAGCAATTTTGTTTGTTTCATGTGCGTTCTTTTCTTGTTTCGTTTGACTCTTAATGATTTCTACTTTCCTGAAGCCTAGACCTGTTTTATCAAAAGGTGACTTTTGAAGTTTCATAATTTCATCCGCACATGAAATGCTCTTATCGAACTTTTTGAACTTTGTGGTTTGTTTGATTAGATCATTTTGAGTAATTTTAAGTTTCTCAACTTCAAGTTTAAGTTCTTCACATGATTTGCATGAGGTGTCAATACCTTTACCCTTTTCTAATCTCTTAGCTTTTTCTTTTAACTCATAGACTTCATTTTCTAAAAACTCCTTTTTAGTTTTCAAAAATTTATTTTTGTTTATGATTTTTAAGCTTAACTCACAAAGTTTGTTATATTCATTTTGTAAAGTATCATCATCTATAGAGGAGTAAGATGAGTCATAGAGTACCTCATTTGAGTTGTGAGCCATGAGAGCAATATCATCATTCTTTGGCTCATCATCATCTCCTTCATAGTCACTCCAAGCACCACCCACAAAAGCTTGTTGAGGTTTGCTCTTGGGTGGTTTTGGACATTCTCCTACAAGATGACTTGTGTCTCCACACCTATAACATTTTCTTTCAACTTTTCCTTTTCGATCATCACGATCTTTCCGGAAGGTTTTCTTGTCATCTTTAGGTTGCCTTACAAACTTCCCTCGCCTATGAAAGAACTTCTTGAAGTCTCTCACGACCATAGCATATTCCTCATCATCACTATCCGAAGTAGATTCTTCATCATCACTTGATTGGACTCTAGCTTTCAAGGCAATGGACTTAACTTTTTCTTTCTTGCCTCTAACTAGTTCCGAATCTTTTTCCATTACCATTTCGTGAACTTTGAGGTTTCCAATTAGCTCATCAAGTGACATGCTTGAAAGATCTTTGGATTCTTCAATTGCCGTCACTTTTGCTCTCCACTTCGGATGGAGTGCTCTAAGAAATTTCCTGACAAAGTTCTTACTACAAAAAGATTCGTCAAGTGCTTTAAGTGAAGTAATAATATTATTAAATCTAGCAAAGGCATTATCAATAATCTCATCTTCGGAAATAACAAATTGTTCATATTGTTGAACAAGAAGATCAATTTTGTTATCTTTAACTTGTGAGTTTCCTTGATGAGTGACAATTAAAGATTGCCAAATATCTTTGGCGGTTTTACACAAAAAGACTCTTTCATATTCTTTCTTAGGCAAAGCATTACAAAGCATCATTTTAGCTTCATTATTTTTACCTATTAATTTCTTTTGATCATCATCTTTGATGTTAGTAACTACGTTATCACCATCAATAATTATATACCACAAATCTATATCTTTAGATTTCACGTAAGTTTCAAAACGGTTTTTCCAATATATAAAACCATTTGCTTCAAAGAGTGGTGGTCTTTGCATAGATTGCCCTTCTTTGTAATTTTCAAAATCCATGGATCGTTTCAAGTTTTAAAACACAATAAATTTTAAAAGCTTGAGTAACGTAGCTCTTGATGCCAATTGTGGAAAACTAGAAGGGGGGTTGAATAGTTTACCGATTAAAATCTTTTTAACTTGTTAAGTTAGCTTTGAAACTTTCCGTTTGATCAAAGATATATGCACAAACACAATATATAACATGCAAGTCAATGAAAGAAACGATCAAACCACAACACGAGTATTTATCGTGGTTCGGCTACAAGGACTCTTTTTCCTTGCCCTACGTCCACGCCCCGAGTATCCAAGTCGAGAGTTTCTTTCACTAGTCAACAAGCTCCTTTCACCGGCGGAGAAAACATTACACGTCGCTTATACTTTTACCGACACAAAGCTAAATGTCGAGTTCTTTTACAAGGGCACAACCACTCCCGTTAGTTCTTTTACTAGGGTACAACAACTCCCAACACTCTTTGTATTTTGAGGACTAAAATACTAACCACTCACTACAGAATATACACAAACAAATGACGTGTAAACAATAAGAGTTTACACAATACTAAGCTAACAAGTCTTGCAACGTTGTGTTGGAAACTTGTAACTTTTGATGACCTTGTGAGCTTCTTTGCTACAAAAGGAAACTTCACATTTACAATGTTAAGAGGTTAGAAGAAAAGATGAGTATGTGTGTAGAATATGATCTCAAGAGGTTAGCCAAAAATCAAGTTATGGCTTGGTATTTATAGCACACCACACTGCATGCTTGGCGGATCAGGCGGAACCCTCAGATGGGTTCCGCCCGTGTACCCCCAGGGTACCGTCGGGTCTGCAGTAGGTTTTTGCAATAACTCTTCAAACCAAACAAGGTCTTGTCTCATAACTCCTAGCAACCAAACAATGTCACATCACTTAAATCAAGTCAAACACAAAACTTGTAAGCAACATCAAAGCAAGTCAAACACATTTCTTTCCATAAATGCATAATGACAAAACTTGCCATAAATGTGATGTGACTATTTCTAATTTAAGAAATAAACTTGTGTTGTGTTTTATGAAATGTAAAATGTAGCAAAAGTCTAGTTTATGCAAGTCTTAAAAACTAAGATTATGTTTTGCTTAAAAACTAAAGTTTACATTTTGTCGTTAACAAAACTTAGCGAAGATCGTAAAATATAAATAACGTTTTTAGGTGATATTTGTATTAACAGGATCATTATCCATGTTTTCTTCCTTGATACTCCATTTAGGGGAGTAATATTCAAGGGGGAGCATGAGTGGTGTATTATTCTACTTCACAACTCTTAGTTGTGTTTTAAACATGAAATGCTTTCATGACTTGTCTTGTGCGACAACTAACCTTTTTCTTGTAGGTTCAAAATCCATGTATCCTCTCTTGGCACTCTATTTAGGGGGAGTATCGTCCAAGGGGGAGCAAGTGCTTACTTCCACTTCGCTACTCTTCTTTTTGTTTCGACAAAAAGGGGGAGAATTTATATAAACTTGTGCTTATCACCTCATCCTTGCAAAAACAAGTTTTTATACTAATTTTATAAGACTTAACACTAAAACTAGTGACTTACTTATAAATAAAGTTTATGTTTTGTCATCAACAAAAAGGGGGAGATTGTTAATACAAATATCGCCTAAAAACGTTATTTATATTTTACGATCTTTGCTAAGTTTTGTTAATGACAAAGTATGAAGTTTAGCTATAAGTAAATCATCACTTTAAGTGTTTAAGTCTTGTTTAACTAAGGTTTACATTTCCTTTTAAACAAAACATTGTTTTTATTTCTTAAATTAGAAAGTGTCTTGTCACATCACATTTATTTCTTAAAATAGTAATGTCACATCACATTTAGGGCAAGCTTTGTCCATATACATTTATGGTAAGAAAGAGTGTTTGACTAACCTTATGCTTGCTTGCAAGTCTTGTGTTTGACTAGAAGTAATGTGATGTGACCTTGTTTGGTTTGGAAGATTTATTGCAAAAACCAACTGCAGCCCTGGCGGTACCCTGGGGATACACGGGCGGAACCCTTCTGAGGGGTCCGCCGTATCCGCCAGACCTGCAGAATGGTTTGCTATAAATACCAAACCATTTGTTAGTTTTGGGTCACCCTTTTAGGACATATTTTCATATATTCTCTAAAACTAACTCAGTAACATTTGACTTGTGTGACTCTCTTATGTAGCAAGGGACTTCACAAGATCATTCAAGAAGTTACAAGCTTCAACTCTAAAGTTGTATGTCTTGTTAGCTTGGTCATGTATAAGCTTTGGTAGTTTATACCTCATTTGTGTCATGTATGTAGAAGTGAATGGTTAGTATTTTAGGCCTCAAAATACGTAGTGTGTCGGGAGTTGTTGTACCATTGTAAAAGAACTAACGGGAGTGGTTGTACCCTTAGTAAAGAACTCGACATCTAGCTTAGTGTCGGTAAAAGTGTAAGCGACGATGGGAGTGGTTGTACCCGTGTAAAAGAACTCGACATCTAGCTTAGTGTCGGTAAAAGTCTAAGCGACGTTGTAAAGGTTTTCTCCGCCGATGAAAGGAGCTTGTTGATTAGTGCTTATAACTCTCGAGTTGGAAACTCGGGGCGTGGATGTAGGGCAAGGAAAAAGAGTCCTTGTAGCCGAACCACGATAAACAATCGTGTTGTGGTTTGATCGTTTCTTTCTTTATCTTTGCTTATTACATGTTGTTCTTTAGTTAGAATTGCTAGTTACATATAAAGCTTTTCAAAGAACTAAACAAGTAAAGATGTGTTTGTATCTTCAAACAAAAGTAAAGCTTTTCAAATAACTAAACAAGCAAAGTTAGGATCATCACAAGCAAAGCTTTTCAATGTATGAAACTAGTAAAGTTAGAATTGTTATTTACATAAAAAGCTTTTCAAAGAATCAAACATATAACGTTGTGTTTATATCTTTAAGCAAACGTAAAAGTTTTCTAAAAGATACTCAAGTTAAATATGACATTAAAAAGCGGTAAACTATTCAACCCCCTTCTAGTTTTCCACACATACATTGTGGCTTTAACCTGGTGTGATAATCCATAAAACAAATAGAGCATGTTACTAAAAGAGAACTTGAATAAAAATGTGAGTTAAGTATTCTTCACAGGTGCCATGGTCAATTAGTAGGCACACCCTATTGATAATAGTAAAAAACCATTGTTGCAACGATTGTATTCTTCACATCTCTCGGTAACTTTTATGCTTCTATAGACATGAGATTAAGAAAATCGTATTAAACATGTGAGTTTATATATTCCAGGTGCCATTGAATGGCATTAAACAAAAACTATTTGTTGAGTTAGTGGACGTTTATATAGAACAAATGAACCACAATATAAACTTCAAAATGGGTAAATGTTTGTCAGAAAAAAAAATTATATTGAAGAATGAAACAAGAAAAAACATGTAAAAATTGGTTAATCTTCCTCAAATAGATTTTACCTACAAAATATGTGAAAAAAAGAAGATACCAAAATAAACAATAATAAACTTTATAATGTTCAAGAAATAGTTGAATCGAAAAAGAAGATGACTTGTGAATGAATTGTTGTTCTTTCCATGACTCGATCACAGTGCATTTAACGGTTCTCCTTGATTTCCCTGATTAATTTCCAGCAATACAATCTTTATATAACTCTCATAATTCAAAATAATAAGAAACAAATATCTTAAACTCACATATGTACCTTAGCATTAAGCATTTTCATTAGATCATAAGGATGACTCACTGAATCTCAAATTCACATACATATCCCATTAACTTGCAACTGCCATATTCCCATCAACCAAAGTCACCACCAATTTAATATTTATCAACACATCAACCAATCATAAAATAACAGCCAACTTACCTTTAATCCTACTTTGTTTCCCTTCAAAACAATGTCAAGATAACGATCCAAAATTTATTTCCAGAAAGTTAAAAGCATGAGATTCATAGACATGACCAACTAACCTGGATCACGAAGCTCATCGGGGTTAGCCAAAGAGTGTCCTCTGAAACGCAATTATATTGATGATTAAAAAAAACTTACCTTCAATCCTACTTTGTTTCCCTTCAAAACAATGTCAAGATAACGATCCAAAATTTATTTCCAGAAAGTTAAAAGCATGAGATTCATAGACATGACCAACTAACCTGGGTCACGAAGCTCAACGGGGTTAGCCAAAGAGTGTCCTCTGAAACACAATTATATTGATGATTAAAAAAACAACACATCAAAATAAATTGTAATTTGCAACACATAATTCGAAACCCTAAAATTAAAATTAAATTGATAGTTACCAATTTGTCCACGATCGGTATTAAAAAATGATTTGACAGAGCAATTGATTTGAATTCTGTGATTGGTGATTCAAAACGGTTAAATCAGGAGCATATGGAAGAAGCTATTGTGTGTGTTGTTTGAATAGGAAAGATATGCTTTTGAAGGGATCTCATACAGATTCAAAATGGTGATTTTGAATTGTTGATATGAAACTGAAGATTGATTGAAATGTATAGAGGAAGATTTGAATTGTTTTCAATAGTTTACAAATATAGGTGAAACGTGAGTTTTATTTTTGGTGTAGAAGAAGTATGCATTGGAGAGTTGTACAAAAGTTATATATTAGGAAAGACACATCAGCCCATTTAATTTATTTAGCTTAGATGGGTGGTACAAAAGTAGTGTATATTAGAATACATAGATAGATGGGGTTTAAAAATGGTTTTAAGGCAACATCTTTTGTATTTTGAAATAGAAAATTTAAGTTTTAAAAAAGGTATTATAAGGATTAAACACTACGCATTTTTAAGTTTATAGCAAAATCATTTGTACTAGAGACTAGATAAAGTAGCAGTCAAATTCTAAATTAAAAAAAAAAAAAAAAATTTTGATGGTTGATTTCATAATGCCAATCAAGACAATGCAAACATCCAGTTCGTCACCAATCATAAAAGCTACTCATATACCGATTGTACCGACTTTGTTTTACCCGTGATTAGTGACGATATCGAAACAGGTTGTTGCTAAATACACACTCCAAACGAACAACGTAAACGCTTTCTTTGCAAACTAATGACTCGTGTCACTTAGAAGTCCTATTAGGATTGCTTTTTATGTGGTTCGACATGGGGTTGAAGAGTCTAAACTAGTTGGTTGCTAGTTTTGTTTAATAGCTTATAAACTATGACTTTTTTTTATGTTAACTATAGATTCTGATGTTTTGACCAACTAATCGACGGGGTTTGAAGTTTGAACCTACTGCTATATAGACTTTTATTTGTAATTTTTATTTATTTTTTTAGCAAAGAAAGTAACTTGTAAATTTGAGAAAGAAAAGTTTGAACTTACCTAAGTATAATGAGGTGTCTTGCTTAAGTTTATAAATGAGCTTATTTGATTTTGGCTTATACTTCGTAAGTTTCAACTTTCCAAGTTATTTTAGAACTCATGGGCTTATACATGCTTTTTATATTATAACAAGCTTATACAAGGTCATATGTCTCAAAATAAGCGAAAAAATCAGGGATCATGAAATATATGCCGAAATCAAATAAGCTTGTAAACCACATATAAGTTTAAATAAACACCCCTAACTTCAGTCGAACATTATTATAACTATATAACATTTAGCAACAAAATAACGGGGCCAAAAAATTAATTACGGAAAAGATTAATTTTATACATGTGACATTTACAATTTATTACTTCAACTTGTAGTTTACAACTCTAGCTTTAATTTGCAGGTTGCAACAATCAACTACTTTTGCCAAACACATCAACCTTTGATTCACCAACACTAAGCATTGCTTTACACTTATTAGATCATATGTTCAAATCATACTCAACTTAGACACTACTTTTGTTAAAACCTAAATGGCAGTAAAATAACATTGACATTATGTCTATTAAAGGTTAAAAATACTTTAACCATAACATATATGTCATTAAATCTATAAAAATTAATGCTCGAGTCCCATACACCTTTACATAGCAAGGAAGGTGAAGGTTGTTATTAAAGAGAAATGATATATATATATATATATATATATATATATATATATATATATATATATATATATATATATATATATATATATATAAACACAAAATTTGTCGCAAAATAATGTGTCATATACCTAGTGTCATTCTCAAACTAACTTTTGAATTCTCTCTCTTATGTATCCACAAGTTACATGACATATCATTGTGTGAATAATTCTTTGTAAAACTTTTATAGTTTTAGCATTTCTCTTTATTAAATATGTCATGAATTCGATTTTAACTCAACTCATTCGTAGAAAGATGTCAAACACTACTTGAGATGAGGTCCTTAGAGATAGTCGCATAAGTTTATTATGAGACGTAACAAAATTTCATGAATATCAATCAACATATATATACATTTTTTTATACACTTCTGAGTATAACTTCTTGTACAAGTTTGGTGTCACACAGATAGCATCTTTGGTGCAATTGGATCATCAATGTTGTACGTAACGCTACAGAACTTGTACACATGTTACGTAACGCTATAGAACTTGTGCACATAATGTGACTTCTCATTTACTTCATTTCAATATTTGATCCCCTCTGTCACTCTGTGTTTTTGTACAATTGCAGATTCTAAAATGGGGGTTCATTAAAATTCACATCATTTTCACATAAATAAAACTACCCTTTTCATTTAATAAACTAATTATCAAAACCCATATCTTAAAATTTTATAAAAACCACACATTTTAGATAAAAACTTGAATAAAGTTTACATTTTATGCAAATTTTTAGGTGATTATTATGGAACAAGGGTCTTTTTAAGGACTAAACATGAAGATGAGTTTAAGAAGATGAGTTTTAAAGGAGTATTTTAAGGATTAAACATTACTTATTTTTAAGATTTTTAAGTTTTAAGCAAAATCATTTTTGTTTTATATGTAGTAAAGACTAGATAAAGAAGTGGTCAAATTCTAAATTAAAAAAAATTAATGTGATGCCTAATTTCATAAAGTAACAATGTAAGATAAATATACTTACGAATCAAAACAATACAAACTTCCAATTCGTCACCAACCATAAAAGCTACTCATATAACGTTGAAAGTTTGTAACAAGTTTGTTTTTCCCATGACTGGTGACAAAATCAAAAAGGTTTCTCCACAAATTAATGACTCGCGTCACTTGGAAGTCCTAGTAGGATTGCTTTTTATGTGGTTCGACATGGGGTAGAAGTCTAAACAAGTTGGTTGTGAGTTTGGTTTAATAGCTTATTAACTAAGACTTTCTTAATGAGCTTGCAACAAACTTATCGTTTACAAAAGAATTTATTGCCTAGATGAGAAATGTGTAGCTTTATTTTTAATAATTAACCTTTCAACAAATAAGTTATTTAAAGTAACATGTAAATTTGGGAAAGAAAAGTTTGAACTTACCTAAGTACAATGGGGTGTCTTGTTTAAGTTTATGTAATGGGCTTATTTGAGTTTGAATTATACTTTATAAGCTTCAACTTTCCGACTTGTTTTAAGACTCAAGGGCTTATGCATGCTTCTTTTATCATAACGAGCTTATATGAGCTCACAAGTGTCAAAATAAGCCAGAAAATCAGAGCTTATAAAATATGCGCCTAAATCAAATAAGCTCGTAAGCCCACGTGTAAGCTTAAACAAACACCCCCAACTTTAGTTGAACATTTTATACATGTGACATTTACAATTTATTACTACAACTTGCAGTTTACAACTTTAACTTCAATTTACAGCTTGCAACAATCAACTGACTTTGCCAAACATACCAGCCTTTGATTCACCAGCACTAAGCACCGCTTCACACTTATTAGAATATGCTCAAATCATACTTTAACCACTAGTAAAATAACGTGAAAGTTGTGTCTATTAAAAGTTAAAAATAATTTAACCATAACATATATGTCATTATATTTTTAACCATAACATATAGTATGTCATTATATATATAAAAATAAAGCACCACTCCCTAGTCGCCTTTAGGCTAAAGGTAATATGCTTGTTAGGCCATCATCCCTCACACATTTTCACACCACTTCACACCACAAACCTTGTTACCTACAAAAAAATCTCACACTTGAGGCCATCACAAAATGGAGATAGTGGTGAGCCGAAAAGCTTTCGTCATTTGTGCATTTTGTTTGTATTTTATTATTATTATTTTTTAGTGTGTGAGGTATTTAGTGAGGTATATTTATAAATGAAAGGTGAAGTGATGTGACTTTATTAGGGTTGAAAGGTGAGATTGTGTGAGGGGAAGTGAGAGGGAAAAAAAGCTGAGATGACGATAATATGAAAAGTGACTCGGAGTGACGATTACCTTTAGTCTTACATAGCAAGGTAGGTGAAGGCTTTTATTAAAAAGAAATGGTACTTTCACAAAAGACTTACAAAATAAAATCCACACACATGTCATGTGAAACTAGTTTAAGACACGTGTAATACACGAGTAGTCTAAATAAACGTTTGTATTATAATGAAACCCAAAAGTATAATGAAATTACACTGAGAAGCAATCCGTTAAATATTTTATTAAAAGATTAACAAAGTAAAGATGAGCAACGAAGTTGCTAAAATTTAAAGTCAAAATTTTGTTTATACAAAACTTAAAGGTTGTATACATAGAGAGGCGGTATTGAACAAATGTCACAATGCATAATTTCTTTGTACAGCTGGTCCTAAAAGCTCAAAAAAACGACTATCAATTTTGCAAAGACGTTTCATCATTCTTTACCAACAACACTTTTAGTAGCGCCTGTATGTATGTCGCGAGCTTCATTAACTTGATACTACCTCCGTCCCATATTAAGTGCCCACTTTTATAATGCACAAAGTTTTAGGAGATTCTACTAACTAAACTCTCCACCAATCAAATATTACTTTTACCCACTAAACTATCATCTTATTGGTTGAAAGGTACAAGTGGACACTTAATTTGAGACATCCAAAGATTCTATTGCGGACACTTAATTTAGGACGGGAGGAGTATAAAAGATAACCACAATACAGAGATACGCAACATTGAAAAAATATGGCAAATGAGAAGTTTCATTAGTACAAAATAGAGTTTTAATAAAAGATGCATTAAGGATTTTCATCGTTAACAAAACCTAAGATAGAGAACTCAGTGCTTGAAGCTTAGCCATCATACAATAAATAAAATTCTTCGTCGAGTTTAACAAAATAACATCCAAAATGACAAACGCCCCAACACTACAGAAATAATAGACCAACGACCTGCTTGATTAACCAAGCAACATCCAATAGTTTAAATCCCATAAAGGATTTTCAATTTTAAGTTTCATACATTTTTTATTTGTTTTCAATTTTAAGTTTCATACGTTTTTTATTTGTTGAAGACTCGGCAACAAGCACCTCTCTTTCACGTTCTCCCACAAAACTTGATGAATTGTTTGGATCAGCATCACTCGTAGGCAACCAATCTCCATTACCATCCTTCAAAGAATTGAAAAAAACAAATTTATTAACTTCTTACGGAATAAACACATGTTATTATTCTTGAAAAGAGTCATGTTTTAAAATGTATAACCTTTGTGTCAAGACAATCTCGATCAGATTCATCATTCTTCATCGTTGTTTTTAACTCAAATCATTATTTTAATAGACGTAACATTCCTTTTTATTAAATAGGTTATGAATTCGATTTTAACTCAACTTATTGGTAGAACTTATTGGTAGAAAGATGTAAAGTGCTACTTGAGATGGGGTCCTTGAGAGATAGTCTCATAAGTTTATGAGTCGTAACAAAATTTCATGAATATCAATCAACATTATAGATAAAATTTTGAGCAAATTACTTATATGGACTATTTACATCACACATTATCAAAAACGAACCGCGCGCATAAATTTTATGAAAATGGACTTTCAGTTGTCATCCCGTTAGATTAAAGACACATGGCTCATCAGTAAATCCATAACCGTCCATTTTGTTTATAGCGCACAAGCGCACAAGTTGCAACACAACATCCAAATATAACCACAAAATCCAAATATATTTGTGCGCACAAGCGCGTTTGGTCTATGTGTGCGCAAGCCTAAAACAACCAAATATAACCACAAAAATCCAAACCTATGCACACAAGCGCGTTTATACGAAGTGTGCGCAAGCCCAAAGCATGCGAATATAACCACAAAAATCCAAAACCAAGCGCACAAGCGCGTTTATTCGAAGTATTCGGAAGCCCAAAACATGCGAATATAACCGCAAAAATCCAAAACCAAGCACACAAGCGTGTTTATTCGAAGTGTGCGCGTTTATTCGAAGTGTGACATTCCAAAAGACCGAATGATTGGTTCTGAAGTGTGAAGATTATGCATTGTGATGTGTTGGAGAGCATCCTTGTGTCGAAACAACATGAGGTGGATGATGATGAACTTGATATCTATGGATGATGAACTTGATATCTACATGTTGACACATAAATAATAAATAAAAGATGAATGGTGATGAGGTATCTGTGTTTAATACTAGTTTGGGTTTTAAGAAAAAGGTATAAAAAAAAATAGATGATGGTGATGTTTGATAAGAAAAATCAAGTGTCTCTTACTTTAATAATGAAGCGCACAAGCGCAAATAAGAAGTGTGCGCAATGGTCCTTTTTTGTAAATTTCTTAAATTTGGTTCATTCTTGTAAATGGTGTTAGGAATTAGTCCATTTCGTTAATTTATTTTAAAATTTTTATTACATTTTAGTATAACTTCTTGTACTAGTTTTGTGTCACACGATCTGTGTGCATCTTTGGCACACAATTTACACATCAAATAGGAAACTGACACGTGGCAGTACAACTGGATGATCGATGTTGTACGTAACGCCATAGAACTTGTACCTAGACATGTGACTCCTCATTTACTTCATTTCCATATTTCATCCCCTCTACGTGTTTGTGAATTGTGCAATCGCAGATTTTAAAATGGGGCTTCATTAATACACATCATTTTCACATAAAAACTCGAATAAAGTTTACATTTTATGTGATGGCTGATTTCATAAATTAACAATGTAAGATAAATGTACTTACCAATCAAATCAATACAAACTTCCAATTCGTCACCAATCATAAAAGCTACTCATATACCGTTGTAAGCATGTAACAAGTTTTTTTTGCCCATGATTAGTGACGAAATCAAAAAAGTTTCTTCACAAACTAATGACTCGCGTCACTTGGAAGTCCTAAACGAGTTGATTGTGAGTTTTGTTTAATAGCTTATTAACTAAGACTTTCTCAATGGCTTGCAACAAACTTATGGTTTACAAAAGAATTTATTGTCTAGATGAGAAAAGTGTAGCTTTATTTTTAATAAGTAACCTTTCAACAAATAAGTTATTTTAAGTAACATGTAAATTTGGGAAAGAAAAGTTTGAACTTACCTAAGTATAATGAGGTGTCTTGTTTATGTTTATATATGGGCTTATTTGATTTTGACTTATACTTTATAAGCTTCAACTTTCCGACTTGTTTTAAGACTTATGGGCTTATACATGCTTCTTTTATCATAACGAGCTTATATGAGCTCATAAGTGTCAAAATAAGCCAGAAAATCAGAGCTTATAAAATATACGCTGAAATCAAATAAGCTCATAAACCCACGTGTAAGCTTAAACAAACACCCCCAACTTTAGTTGAACATATATTTTAAACATGTGACATTTACAATTTATTACTACAACTTGTAGTTTACAACTTTAGCTTCAATTTACAACTTGCAACAATCAACTGATTTTGCCAAACACACGAACCTTTGATTCAACCGCTTCACACTTATTAAATCATATGTTCAAATCATAGTTTAACCAGTAGTAAAATAACGTCGACGTTGTGTCTATTAAAAGTTAAAAATAATCAAACCATAACATATATGTCATTATATTTTTAACCATAACATATATGTCATTATATCTATAGAAATAAAGCACCGGTCCCTTGACCTCTTTAGGCTAAAGGTAATAGGTGTTAGGCCATCACCCCTCACACCAGTTCACACCACAAACCCCGTTACCTACAAAAAAATCTCACACCTGAGACCATCACAAAATGGTGATAGTGGTGAGCCGAAAAGCTTTCGTCATTTGTGCATTTTATTATTATTATTATTATTATTATTATTATTATTATTATTATTATTATTATTATTATTGTGAGTGGGGTATTTAGTGAAGTATATTTACATAAATGAAATGTGAAGTGATGTGGCTTTATAAGGGTTGAAAGATGAGATAGTGTGAAGGGAAGTGAGAGGAATGAAAAAGCTGAGATGTGAAGTAATGTGGCTTTATTTAGATTGCCAGTGTATTACACGGGTCTTAAAGTAGTTTACATGACATGTGTGTGTGGATTTTATTTTGTAAATATTTTGTGAAAGTCTTTTTAATAAAAACCTTCACCAACCTCCCTATGTAAGATTTAAGGTAATCGTGACACTGAGTTACTATTCATATAAATGTTTGTATTATAATGAAACCCAAAAGTATAATGATATTACACTTAGAAGTAACTCGTTGAATATTTTATTAAAAGATTAACAAAGTAAAGATGAGCAATGAAGTTGCTAAATTTAAAGTCAAAATATTGTTTATACCAAACTTAAAGGTTGCATAAATAGAGAGACGATATTGAACAAATATCACAATGCATAATTTCTTTGTACATCTGGTCTAAAAGCTCAAAAAACGACTATCAATTCTGCAAAGATGCTTCATCATTCTTTACCAACAACACTCTTAGTAGCGTCTGTATGTATGTAGCGACCTTTATTAACTTGATATAAAAGGTACTCACAATACAGAAATATGCAACATTGAAAAAAACTGGTAAATGAGAAGTAATTAGTACAAAATATTGAGTTTTAAGAAAATATTTCATTAAGGATTTTCATCCTTAACAAAACCCAAAATACAGAACTTAGTGTTTGAAGCTTAGCCATCATACAATTGATAAACTCTTCGTCGAGTTTAACAAAATAACAACCGAAATGACAAACATCCCAATGCGACCTGCTTGATTAACCCAGCAACATCCAATAGTGTAAATCCCATGAAGGATTTTTCACTTATAATAAGTTTTCTATTTGTTGAAGACTTGGCAGCAAGCACCTCTCTTTCACGTTTACCCACATAACTTGATGAATTGTTTGGATGAGCATCACTCGGAGGCAACCAATCTCCATTACCATTCTTCAAAGAATTGAAAAAAACCAAATTTATTAACAAGGAATAAACACATGTCATTCTTGAAAAGAGTTATGCTTTAAAATATATAACCTTTGTGTCAAGACAATCCCGATCAGATTCATCATTCTTCATCGTTGTTTTTAACTCAACTCGTTGATTTTAGCATTCTTTTTTATTAAATAGGTTATGAATTCGATTTTAACTCAACTCATTTGTAGAAAGATGTCAAAACGCTACTTGAGATGAGGTCCTTGAGAGATAGTCGCATAAGTTTTATGAGTCCTAACAAAATTTCATGAATATCAATCAACATTATAGAGAATTTTTTTTTATACATTTTTAGTATGACTTCTTGTACAAGTTTAGTGTCACACAATCTGTGTGCATCTTTTGGCACACTATTTACACATCAAATAAAATACCGACACGTGGCAGTACAACTGGATCATCGATGTTGTACGTAACGCAACAGAACTTGTACCTATACATGTGACTCCTCGTTTACTTCATTTCCATATTTTCATCCCCTTTGTGTGTTTGTATAATTGCAGATTTGCAGATTCTAAAATGGAGCTTCATTAATTAATTCACATCATTTTCACAAAAAGAAAACTACCCTTTTCATTTAATGAACTAATTATCAAAACCCATTTCTTAAAATTTTATAAAGGGAAAATTACATGTATATCCTTCTCTAAATGAATAATTACATATATATCATTTTTACAAGTTTTTGATATAAAGCTTACATTTTTATGTGTTTTTAGGTGAAAATGGAACAAGGGTCTTTAGGGGTTGCTGCTGCTGAGTTTCATGAAGATGAGTTTACAAAGATGATTCTGACATGGTCTCTTGATCATATTCTTGATCAAGATGTCTATAAGAATAAGGTCTTTTTTTTAGTAATATTTTATGTCTTTATGTGTTTTTGATCATTGTTTGTTTAGTTTTGAGAGAGATGATTTTTGAGGGTTTGGATGACCCATAGGGTGAAATAAGTTGTTCATGTTTAGTTTCAGATGAAATCAGCTTTTTACTCTCATATGTAAACAAACGGATGAGGTTTTCGTTATTCGTGTTTCCTGGGAGGGTGAGTTTTGACTCAGATGTACGTGTCCTAACCGGGTATCCCGTGACAGTTTCCGACTCATTCCCTAGCCATCCCAAAATGTGTACTTAGTGATATTTGAACATAAGACCTAAGGATCTTGAAATATAATTTAAGATAAACGTAAAATAAGAAAATCTAGACTCTGTCTTGAAGTGCTTAATTTTAAGGTGTTATCTGCTTCTCCTTAGAAGAACAAGCTGAAAAAAAAGGAATCTATAACATTCTTTGTGTGTAAAACAAAAGCTAATTCATTCATTTTTTATGGTTATGAAGTTTAAAGTTATTTTAGCGTTTATCTAGTTAATAATGTTTAGATGAAAGTTCTAACATAGCCATATTGTATAGTAAATAAGTACTTTAAAATAAGGAGGTATATGTATGGAATTATAGACCAGTTTAAAATAAGCACACCCTCTAAAATATGTATAGAACTATAGATGATTAAAGTAATTGAAGTCAAAGTTTGACCCATTTGACTAGAAAGTCAGCATTTCCAACCTGTTACGTAGTAATATGGACTGGAAGGTTTATTATTGTTTTTTTCTTTCCCTCCTTAATATCTTTTGAAAAAAGAACACATAAACATGTTAAAACAAAATGGTTTCACAGTTATAAGCTCCTTAATCTCGTTACCTAGTTTGATCATTGTTGTTCAAGTTGAATAAACCGAATGGATTTTTGTTTTTCAGATAATAATGTCTTCATTACATAAGTTTTTCTTATGAATTGATGCATCATCTACAGGTGGAGAAGATACCGCTTACTTTTGAGTCCAAAGAACACTATTTTGGCTCTTTTGTTTATCCTTTGCTTGAGGAAACGCGTTCCGAGCTGGCTTCTTCCATGGAGATCATGAATAAAGCTCCATTTGCTGATATTTTAGCTTTCAACGAGTCTAAAAGTGGCGAAAACATGCTGTATGATGTTACCGTTGGTTGTTGGAAAAATAAATTTAGTGCACGTGGTAGAGATGATTACTATATGTTACTTGGTGATCTGCTTCTTTTAGTAGATGGGCTACCAGAATCTGTTTCTGATTTGAAGCGTGTGGGAAGAACATGGGCTCTTTCATTGGTCAAAAGTAATGAAGATGATATTACGTCGTTACAATTCAAAGTTAAGGCATCACAACCAATTGATTTCCAAGACGGGATGTTTGCAGTTTTTTTGACGAATATAGCAAGTCAGAGAAGAATATGGAATTCGCTGCACATGCGTAGAAATCTTCATATCATCAAAGAGATTCTTTACTCTGACTCTAAGGTGAGAAATTGGTTAAATAAATTTTCCATTTGTTTATTGATATTGTTGTTATTAATTATTTATTTGTTGTTTATAGGTTGAGAAGAAGTGTGGCATTTGCTCTTTTGGTTATGATAGTATGGTATCTCAGAAACTTGATCCACATCTTTTGCTTAAATTGAACGAATCCCAGAGGACAGCAGTTATGGCAGTACTTTGTAAAACAGAATGTTGCCATATATCTTCTGTGGCACAAATATCGGGACCACCTGGAACGGGGAAAACAATGACAGTAAGTGTTTTGCTTGTTATCCTCTTGCAAATGAAGCACAGGACTCTTACTTGCGGTCCAATGAATGTGGCTATTGTAGAGTTAGCCTCACGCGTGCTAAACTTAGTAAGAGAATCATTCAAAAATACAACTGCAAGTGGTGATTATTTCTGTTCCGTTGGAGATTTGCTCTTGTTTGGTAAAAGGGAGATATTGAAAGTCAGTATCGACATTGAAGAAATCTATCTCGAGCATCGGATTGAGAGGCTTGCAGAGTGCCTAGGGCCAGTGACTGGTTGGAAGGATTGCATAAGATCTATGATTGATTTATTGGAAAATTGTGTTTGTGAATATTATAACTTTTTAGAAAATGAATTTTTGAAAGAGAAACAACTTCGAAATGAGAATGAAGGTAAAAGATCAATGTTAGAAATCAAATCATTCATTGAGTTTGTGCAAGAGCAATTCAATTATTTTGCACTGCCACTCAGAAGGTGCATTGTTACATTTTGTACTCATATCCCAATAAGTTTCATGGGGGAATATAATTTCCAGAATATGATATATTTTTCGACAATTTGAGTTCTTTGGAATGTATGTTGTTTCAAAAAAATCTGGTTTCGGAAGAACTTGAAGACATCTTCAATAGTAAACCACTGCAAGATGATGTTGTTATGTCATGTCTGTCTTTGCTGAAAACTCTGCAAATATCACTTGAAGGACTCGCACTTCCATGTTTCTCAAACAAATATGCTATAAAACTATTCTGTTTTGAAAGAGCTTGTGTTTTATTTTGCACAACTTCAAGTTCCTACAAGTTGCATGCTGTCAATATGGAGCCTTTGAATATATTGGTAATAGACGAAGCTGCTCAATTGAAAGAGGCAGAGTCCACCATCCCCCTTCAACTTCTGGGAATGAAGCATGCTATTCTTATTGGAGATGAGCGCCAATTACCTGCAATGGTTAAGAGCAACGTAAGTCTATACTTATCTTTCTACCTTAACACTACTAGTTTAAATTTTATCTTGATGGACTCGGTGTTGTGGACAGGTTTGTATTAAATCTGGCTTTGGAAGAAGCTTATTTGAGCGATTGAGTTCTTTGGGTCATTCTATGCACCTTCTCAGTGTTCAATATAGAATGCATCCTTCCATCAGTTTCTTCCCAAATTTGAAATTTTATAAAAATAAAGTTCTGGATGCACAAAATGTGTTATCTAAAAGTTATGAAAAAAGGCATCTTTCAGGACCAATGTTCGGTTCTTATTCATTCATAAATGTGGTTGGTGGAAGAGAAGAATTAGATGATGATGAAAAAAGCCGAAGAAATATGGTTGAGGTGGCTCTTGTGATTAAAATTGTTAAATTTCTCTACAGAGGTGTGCATAGTGGTTATGTCATTTCAGATTCTTTTTATCATTTTAGCTGAAAGTATTAAGTCTACTTATAATGAACCCAAAATTTAACATTTGCGTCTTTCACATTATAGCATGGCAGGACTCAAAGAAGAAGCTTAGCATCGGTGTTATATCTCCGTATGCTGCCCAAGTCATTTCAATTCAAGAAAAACTTGCTCACAAGTATGAGAAACTAGATGGATTCTCAGTAAAGGTTAGATCAATTGACGGGTTTCAGGGTGGAGAAGAAGATATTATTATCTTGTCAACAGTAAGAACCAATAGTCATGGGTCTATTGGCTTCATATCATGTCCTCAAAGGACTAATGTTGCCTTGACGAGAGCACGGTATGCAATCCTCTCAGTTTCTTTACAATTGATCTTTATTAATACTTGTTTAGAAGAGAAAGTGTGATATTGCCTTCCTTTTTTCCTGTAGGCATTGTCTTTGGATATTGGGAAATGAAAAAACCCTGACCAGCAGTGAGTCTATATGGAAAGAGTTGGTATTTGATGCAAGGAATCGACATTGTTTCTTTGACGCTGATGCTGATGAATGCTTGAAGACGATAATTATAGCAGCAATGAAAGAGTTAGAACAGCTTGATGACTTGGTAAACGGGAACAGTGTACTTTTTAAACATGCAAAATGGAAGGTATGGATTAATCTCTTACCAAATTACACTTTTTGATCAAAACTGGAACATTCTTACTTTATAAGTTACATTTTGGCAGTGTAGACAAACATATGAAAAGAAAGAATAAAAAGATAAAAATAACAGATTCCTCTTGCACTTGTCTCCTGCTTTATACGAATTTTACATGTTTACATTTTCATACTTAAATCATACACTTGATAACAGTGGCAAGTTTTAAAGCTTTTTCCTTTCACACTTTCATGTTAGTTTGGTTTGTATAATTTGGATGCAACAATTTAGACCCGTTTGCCTGTGGATGGGCCGATTTGGATTGTGTTTCATCTCAAATTTGTCTAATGGGTCAAAGAAAACCTAACTTGATCTGACCCATTTTAACTCAGTATCAAAAAGCTGCCTTAATTTGGATGCTTATAAGATTTATACTAAGCTTTGGCCATGTCAAGGATGTTGATATTGAGATTTGTTGTTTTAAGGTAAATATTTTTGATTAATTTTGGCTATTTGTGTCTTTGTAGCTTTAGTGACTTTGCTGATTATTCTTTGATATACTAGTTTCAAGTATAGTTGATCAAGGTCAAAGATTTGTAATCAGGGTGTGCTTGGATGTAATGTTTCAAGAGTAATCATTAGGACTTTTACTACTGTAACTACATTCTAGTTGCTTGAACAAGAGATTGGTAGATTATTAGGACTACTATAATAAATGTTACATGCTGCAACTGTCATACACAAATATTATTTCAATGTTAACAAAAATGTCATGGACTTGAAGACAGCCATAAAACGATGATGTGCTATAAGTTTATTTTTCATTTTAGTTTGACTAATACAGCATAATTTACTTCCTAGTTTCTGTTTTCAAAATTATGACCCAACTATAACAACAGTGCAGCTATAATTTTATTCTACATTACAGTCTCTTTGGGTATATCCTACAATAACAACATTCCAACTTTATGCTATCAGGTTCTCATTAGTGACGACTTCAGAAGATCTTTTGCAAAGCTGACGGGTTCTCGCTTGAAGAAGCAGGTTTTAATTCTTTTACTGAAACTTTCTAGTGGCTGGCGGCCTAAGAATAGAAGTACAGACTTTTGTTGCAAAAGTTCTTCACAAATCTTGAAACAGTTCAAGGTTGAAGGCTTCTATGTGATTTGTACTAATGACATAATCAAGGAAGTCAGATACGTACAAGTATTGAAGGTTTGGGATGTATTAGCCTTAGACGAGATTCCGAAACTCACAAAACGACTTGAGAACATATTTTCAGCATACACAGATGCTTATATTAGTAGGTGCACAGAAAAATGTTTAGAAGGGTATGATCAATTATTGTTTCGTGAATCTTAATTCGTCAAGTAGTGATTATGTATGCTAATTACATTATCTTTCTACTGTTTAGGAACTTAGAAGTTTCTAAGACTTGGCCGGCATCCCAAGAAATTATCAGATTTAGATATTTAAGTGAATGTGAAAATGAAAGTAAAGGGAATGTGAATTCGGTTGATGCTAGAATCTTTGTTGAAAACTCAAAAGTGAGTGAAAGCTTGCTGCTAATGAAGTTCTATTCATTCTCACATGGGGTAGTGAGCCATTTACTTTCTGGTAAAGAAGCTGATCTACCCATGCAAGTCACGGATGAACAGATGGACATAATTCTATCTCCCAAAAGTTCATTTATCATTGGGCGATCAGGAACTGGAAAAACCACCATTTTGACAATGAAGTTGTTCCAATGCGAACAGAAATTTCGCATTGCTTCTGATGGGATTTATGAAGGGGGGAACAACCTATTTAGGGGTGATAATTGATAAAGTTCTTCACCAGCTTTTTGTGACAGTTAGCCCAAAATTATGTTATGCTGTGAAACGAAATGTTTCCCACTTAACAAGGTGCGCAAAGTACTTCCTCTCGTGTTCCCTTTTTTCCTTCTTTTATTATATTGTTCTAACTTCAAGAGCCGATGTAATTGCCAGTGTTTCAAGTGACGTGAATTCATCAGCAGAGATCAATCATAATGATACGAATGTGATTACATCAGAAGTCAATGATATTCCAGACACATTTACTAACATCCCTGTTCGGAATTACCCTCTTGTTATAACATTTCAAAAGTTTCTGATGATGTTGGATGGTACATTGAGCAATTCGTTCTTTGAAAGATTTCTTGAGGCAAGAGAAGGATATCATGGTAACCGTATAAGTTCAAGATCTGTTGCATTGCAAACTTTCATAAGATTAAGGGAGGTTACGTTTGATAGGTTTTGCTCACTTTACTGGCCCCGCTTTAATTCAAGTCTAACCAAAAAGCTTGATCCCTCAACGGTATTCACTGAAATTATATCTCATATAAAAGGAGGGCTTCAAGCAGGGGAATGCAGTAATGGAAAACTAGGCTATGAGGGTTACTGTTTATTGGCGGAAAGTCGTTCATCCACTTTAACTAGAGAGAAAAGAGAGACTGTGTACATCATCTATGAAACCTATGAGAAGATGAAAACCGAAAGGGGAGAATTCGATTTGGGTGATTTAGTAAATGACATCCATCATCGGCTTGAAAATGGGAGTTATGATGGTGACAAGATGGATCTGGTTTATATTGATGAGGTCCAAGATCTTAGTATGAGGCAGATTTCTCTTTTTAAATATATTTGCCAAAATGTCGATGAAGGTTTTATTTTTGCGGGTGATACCGCACAGACAATAGTAAGAGGGATTGACTTTAGGTTTCAAGATATACGATCTTTGTTCTATAAGGAGTTCTTAAGTACTAGAACATCTGGAAAAAAAGATAAAGGCTTTGTATCCGAGATTTTTCAATTAAAACAGAATTTCAAAACGCATGCTGCTGTGCTTGATTTAGCTCAGAGTGTCATTGACATTATATATCACTACTTTATTCACTCAATTGACAAGTTAGAGCCTGAAATTAGTCTTATATCTGGTGAAGCCCCTGTTTTGCTTGAGTCTGGTAGTGATGAAAATGCAATGGTTACTATCTTTGGTGATACGGGAACTAGTGGGAAAATTGCTGGATTTGGTGCTGACCAGGTGATATTAGTACGTGATGATGGTGCCAAAACTGAAATCTGTGAATATGTTGGAAAAAATGCACTTGTTCTCACTATATTGGAATGTAAGGGTCTTGAGTTCCATGTAAGATTCTTTTCCTTTCTGTCTCAAATAGTTTTCATTTCTAGTGATATTATATTGCTTTTGTTTCTAAATGTTGGATTTCCAATGATTGTTTAGGATGTATTGCTGTACAACTTTTTTGGGACAACCCCTTTGAAAGACCAGTGGAGAGTTACATATGGATACATGAAAAAGCATAACCTGCTCAATGAAAAACTTCCTTATTCATTCCCGACATTCAGTGAGGCAAGACATAGTGTTTTATGTTCTGAATTGAAACAATTGTATGTGGCAATAACTCGAACTAGGCAAAGGCTATGGATATGTGAGAACAAAGAGGAGCTTTCTAAACCAATGTTTAACTACTGGAAAATGAAGGGGCTAGTTCAGGTTAGAGAACTGGATGATTCAGTGGCTCAGTCTATGCGGGTTGCTAGCGCCCCTCAGGAGTGGTTGGACCGTGGTAAAAAGGTTAGTTTTTGATCTACTACTGCTTTATTTTTCTTGTGATTTGTATTCTTATTGACTAACCGTCATATGCTTTTCAGTTTTTTTTATGAGAACAATTTTGTGATGTCAACGCTGTGTTTTGAGAAAGCTGGCGACACAATGTGGGAAAAACTGGCCAAAGCTTCTAGTCTTAGAGCATCCGCTGATCAAATGAGGGGAACAAATCATGAAGCTTTTGTGAGTTATGCTAGAGAAGCAGCCGATATGTTTGAGTCTATTGGGAAGCTCAAGTCTGCCGCTTCATGTTATTGTGATTTAGGGGATTATGAAAACTTCTTTTTCACACATAAATCCCCGTTTGCTAATTTACTGCTTGCACTTATTGACACCGCATTTGGATTGAAAAGTCACAAGTTTGACCCATATACTTAAGAATGGTTCGACTTGCGCTATACTTTACCTTAACCATGTCAAGTGGGTCAAATATAAAGATGTATTAAAATTTTACAGAATATTTTCCAAGAAATGTAAAAAAAAAAACAGCATTTGGAAGTTTGGGATGTGGGGTTATCCAATACTTTCTCGCACCTAAAAGGAAATTTATTTATTTTGATAGAATCCTTAAATGAAATTCCCCCCTCATATTGGGTAAAAAATACTTATGTTACCTTTTGATGAGCGAAAAAGTAGTTGATACCCCCACATTAACAAATCTGATATTTTATGTAACCTTAAATCATTTTTATTCAAAAATTTGGATAATACTGTTTTGAATCATTGCCATTACTAAATTGAACTCTTGTGTTTGTGTAGGAAACTTGTATTTGTACAAATGTGGAAAGATCGATGCAGCTGCTGAATGTTTCATTCTATCAGGATGTTATAGACAAGCCGCGGAAGCTTACGCTAAGGTAGATCAGTTTGCCAACTGTCTGTCTGCTTGCAAAAAAGGGAAACTTTTTCATGAAGGGTTGGAGTATATAAAAAACTGGAGAGAACTTGTTAATGTTCGATGTAGAGAAATATGACAAATTGAAGAATTCTTAGAAAATTGTGCCCTTTATTACCATGAACATAAGGATCCTAAAACCATGATGAATTTGTCACAGCATTTTGCTCTATGAAATCTAAACGTGTATTTTTAAGGTCGTTAGGCTGCCTTGATGATCTTTTATCTTTGGAAGAAGATTTGGGACATTTTCTTGAAGCTGCTCAGCTTGCTAGGTCCTACGGCGATATTCTAAAGGAGGCTGATCTTTTGGAGAAGGCTGGACATTTTAAGAATGCGGCGGTTTTGTTACTTTGGCATGTGTTTGTTAGCTCGTTATGGGAAAATGGAAACCGGGGTTGGCCATTGAAGCGGTTTGTTGAAAAGGAAGGACTTTGTATTAAAGTGAAGTCACTTGCAAAACTGGATTCAGGCATTTTCTATAATTTTGTTTGTAATGAGCTTAATGTGCTGTCTGATCAGCGAAGTAGTCTGACTGAACTGAAGAATGATTTGGACGTTTCCCAAGAACACAAGAGTTTAAGGGGAGAAGTTTTGTCAATCAGGAAAATCTTGGATGCTCATTTTCATCTAAGTTCCTCAAAGTATGAATGGGAGGATGAGTTATCAATTGATATAAGCAAGCACATTGAAGACAAGATGTTTCACAATTGGGTTTCTGTTAAAACTTTGATTTTTTATTGGAATTTGTGGAAGGAGAATGTTGTGAATATCTTCGAGAGTCTTGGAAGTTTCCACAATGAAGAACCAAATAAACACGAGGGTCACGTTGATTTCAGTTTAATCTATTTTGGGGTGAGGAAACAATGTGTAAAAGGAAACACAGTTTACATATTAGTCAACAAGGATGCTGAGTGGATAAAAAACTACGGTCAAAAGGGTGTTCATAGGGGTGGGAAGCTACTAACTATTGATATCGGGGATTTGGTTTCTGCTATTCGGTCTTATTGGCAGTCAGAACTACTTTCTGTGGGTATCAAGGTACTTGAAACACTTGAACGTCTTCTTCATATGTCGAAGTCGAATGGGTCGGCCTTTCACCAAAGCACATCTCTTCTTCGCATATTTGAGGTTACAAAGTTTCTTTTAGACTGCCAGCATGTTAACCTCACTTCTCCTTCCAAAAAGAAGCTGCAAAGTTTTCTAAAAATCTCTACAAGTTATTTTGATCTAGTGTTTCCGTTAGACTGGCGGAATTCAATATCCGAGGACTTAATATCTGTAAGAAAGACTGATCTTTCTGTCAACTTGCTTAATGAGATCATACTTCAATATATCAACATCAAAGGTGACCTCACCTATTCGACAAACGGGAGGGTGGTGATGATATGTTTCAGTTGCAGACAGCCTTTAGTACTATTTGAGATGGTTACGAGAAAGATTCAGAATGCTCCCTCATGGAAGTCGTTTCTTGAGAAATTTTGGAATGACGGTGAAAAAGCCACTTCTGTTTCTAGGGAACTTAAAAATGCTCTGGAAGATACGTTTAAACCCAAGTGTAAGTGTCCTGGCCACGTATCTCCTCACAGTTTCATGTATCTCCTGGACCATCTTCTTTTCTTTGCATCTCTCTCTTCAAAGATCATTTTCACTACAAGATCTTCTCTTGTTGGATGGCTTACATCTTTTGACTCAACTGGTACTCTGAATACATCATCTGTTTCCAAACAGACAATTCCAGATCGTAAAACCCTATGCAGTATTGTTAAAATCGTTAAAATAATTCTCTTCCATAAAGACGATACTGTATCATGGATTTCAAGATCGAAAATTGATGCCTCTTATTACCATCCAATATTAGCATTAAAGGGAGTTATGATACTGTCTTTATTGTGTCTGCAAGCATCAGATTGCTCTCAGGAACTACTTGAATTGTTGTCGGGTGGTAAAAATATTGCTCAATTGCTTCCAAATAAGTTTGTGACCAATCTTTTGTCAAGAAGGAAGGGTAGTTTATTGAACTTAGATCCAGAAGTGGTTTCTGAAGCGTTTTTAAGCATAGAGGATCCTCTCCTAATTGTGTGTTCGGGAGATGTGAGTCCTAAAATCAATGCTCCTTGTGCTATATTTGTTGACCTTACGAAATCTAAAGAGGAGATTATGAGTGAACTGTTCTCAACAAAAACTACACTTTGTGTGCAAAATCCTTCTAACAATGATGGTTGTGAGATGTCTCCAAAGGCAACATGTTCTGATTCGTTACCAGTTGCAAATTTGAATGTGAATCGAGTAGATGGATGTAAAGGAGAACAGCAAACGAATTGGGAAGTTCTAGATGAGATATCTTGTTGAAATATAATCTTAGCCTGGATATATTACAAGGACTAATCTTGCCATTCTTATATTTTCAGTTATATGGTCCTTGAAGTTATAAGCTTGTTTGGTGAAGATGGAAAGATGAAGGGCTGCTTGTGATATTATGGATGGAGCCGTTATGAAGAAGAGTATTTATACTCCGCTTATCCCTAAGAGTTAAATAATTCTCCCAAGATGTAACTCCCTGCCTATCTCTCTCAACGGCTATTTTACATAGCCGTTACACCACCACCAAAGCTGCTATTCTTTCTTTTGTTAAGCTGTTATCAGCTTCTTTTGATTCATTGTAATAGAACTAATATCAAGTTAGATATTAGGGGTACGACAGAGTAGCTGGAGTACCCGTTGTATTTCCTTTGTTGGTTTGCCTGATTGAGATCAGGCTGTGTGATTTCTTGGTTACCAATCTGCTTGAGATCAGATTAGGTTTTATTGTTGCTGATTGATGGTTATCTTTATACTTGATTGAGATCAAGTTATTGTTGTAATCGTTCGGTTGTTTTCGAGTAATTAAACCATTTGATTCATGTTTTTCTACATGGTATCAGAGCAGGTTGCTCTGAAAAACCTTTTTCTCAAAAATTAGGGTTTGGCACTAATTGGGTTTTTTGATTCTTAAAGACTCCTGATGATAATTAAGTGTGGTTTGCCAATCCTTCTTGTGCTGATTTATCGATTGAAGGTGGTAATTTGGTTTTGCCCTAATTTCAAAATTAGGGATTGGTGATCTTAGATCCTAGTTCTGGGCTCGTGTTGTGTTTCTGCTACATCCCTAGACTAAGTGTTTCTAGAGTGTAGTAGAGCTGTTATTCCGCTGCTTAATTTTTTGCTTGCTCTGTGTCGGCCGCCATCCCAAGTTGTAACACGATTTCGTTACATTGAAAGAAACTGTTGATTTGGAGAGCATACCTATTGAGGGAGTATTTGAGAATTTGAGATGTTGCAAAGAAGGGCTCTCTAGCTCTACTGTTGAAGTAAGATTGGTTACTCTTGGTCATAATAAATCTGAAGGGAAAAAGAGGAAAGCAGATTCTTGAAGTCTCTCTACATATACTGGTTTTATACCTGGTGCTACTTCTCATGGACTATACTTGCTATTCCAATGCGGTGTAAGCCTAGCTTAGATGGCATTTGGTTTAGTTTGTATTTTGAGTTTTTGGGCAAACTGATTTTCCAACTTGGTGTGTGCCTAGCACAGATGAAGTTTGGATAATGTGGCTTTGCCTTGAATCTCTTAAGTGTAGCATTTCAGGACCTGGTGATATGGTTCTTTGGTATATTAAGTGGTATCCTTTTTTTTTTGGTTCCCTGGTATCGGTTTGTATGGAGTTACATAGAGGGTATCATGGTGGACTATTGGGGAGAGGTGTTGTCTCTTCCAGAATTGCTTGCAATGGTGTTTTCCTCATGATCTGTTTCTTGCTTCTCTTCATATATGGTGATACTCAGGTTTGTTTTATAACCATCACCTTCTGGTTGTTTCTTTTACATGCTTCCCCTAAGTGGTTTACGCCTATATTAGATGTCTGTGGAATGTGCATGTTTTTCAATTCTGATGGTGCTGGATTTCTTGAGGGTTGTTGCACTTCTGATTGTCCATCATTATGTGTGCCTAGCTCAGATAGTATATGGACAGTTATGTTTGTGTTTGTTGGCCTCAAAAGAGTAGGTATTTCTGGATTGTTCTTGTTGCTGGGAGTTTGTTTTTTACTGTATCATGGATGTTGGAGATTGCTCTGTTGTTATGTGGGTTGCTTCTGGTATAAATGATGTGATAAGGAGTGGTTGCTTTTGGTAATTCTTATGGGTTGTATATCAGCTCTCCCTCTCCTTTGTGTCTCACCACAAATTTATCCTTTTCACATCTTTGTACTTTCATTTGATATACTTGACTGAGATCAAGCTTTGTACTAACTGTTTGAGAACAGTTTGAGATTGTGAACGTTTGAGATTGGGATTGATGGTTTATTTGAATGATGGTGGTAATGGGTTCTGTTGCTCTTTTGCCATATGTTGGTTACTAGCAGCAGAATCCATCATCAGTAGAATCAAAATCCACCATCAGCAGAATCAGAATCCACCAGCAGCAGAGTCAGAATCCTACTAGCAGCAGAATCTACTGTCAGCAGAAACAGATTCTTGCTATCAGCTGATTCAATACACAACCACTATTGGACTTCATGGGAAATATGGCCTTCTTTATTCTGATATGTGTTATGGGATGTTAGTTCTTGGAAGACAATGGTTACGGGGTACTCACAAATTGAGATTTGTCGATGCTCTTGGTTTGTTTTGAAAAGATACAAGGAGAAAAGATTGTATTGAGTGTTGTAACATTTGTTGTTGTGCTCTATGCTTGTAGACTCCCTGGTTTGATTAACGAGGGGTTAGAGTATTTTGATCTCCATGTTGCAGATGATGAGGAGAAAGAGAACAATGCTGGTAATGCCGTTGCTGCTCTTATTGCTAGACTTGCCCCTAGAACTAAGATTTTACGTGATGAACGATGGAATGAGGAAGATGCTTCATTGTTTGTTCCTGGGGATACAATCAGTTTCATTCTTACCAGCTGTTCCTGTTGTCACTGCTGGTCATTATGGGCTATGATATATTGGTCTTGTTTTATGAGGTTTCAGATCATTGGTCTTCTAGTGTATTGTGATGGATTGAGGGATTCTGATTGGTTTCAGGGTCTCCCATGGATTCAGAAGTATGTTGGGAAGTCTAATGGTCTGCTCTCATCTCATTTAAGCCCACAAGAAGGAAAAATTCAGTTCAAGTTGAACTCTGGAAATCCCACCATTCAACTTGAGGGGGAGTGTTGAAAATATAAATGGGTGAGGACTGTCAAGAAGAGAAGTTCTTTTGGAATGTTGTTGGGTTCTCTCTTGAAGAACCTGATCTTGAATCAGTTAATGATTCTTTCAGGTGGTTTATACCTGATGATGTTTTTCAGTCCTCTGTTTTATCTGAGGCTAGAGTGTTGATTGTTGCAACAGTTATGTTGTGTGATCGGTTGAAAGAAAGTTGTATTCTCTGTTGCTATGGGAGCTGTTAAGTAAACAGTTCATGTTGTTTTTAACCTTTTAGGCTGTAAAAGCCTTATGTTGTGTGGTGACTCAATAACCTTTAAAGAATGATGTCACTCACTCTCTGAGAACTTAACTTCTCAGTTGTTACCATCTTGTTAAACCAACCCAGCTCTCATAAGAGCTTGGGTTGTGTCTGGTATGATTTATGGTTTGACTGGTCTTTGTGGATCTAGTCTTTATGTGTGGTTGGTATTAACCCACACTATTATCTCACAGCCTGCATCTTAAAAAGATATGGCTTGTGTTCTTGGATGGTTCTTCCAAGTCTGATCATAGCATCAGCTTGGTGTATTATTGGTAACACCCTGAGTGCTCAGGATTGTGCTTACCTTGTATTGATTGACTCTGGAGTTCAATCTTTTGCAGTCTCTTGTGTGAGCTGCTTTCTTTCACCACTCTCGATATTGAAAGTGGTTGGTCTTCATTATGGTTACTTTCTTCACTTGATTAAGATCAAGTGTGGAGTTGGTTTATACAAGCTGTTTAAGAACAGATTGTTTCAAGTTGTTGGTTCAGTGGCATTTTCTCCACTTGATTGAGATCAAGTGTGGTGCTAGTTCTTGCTTACCTGCTTGAGATCAGGTTAAAGCTATCCTTTTTTTCTTCTTACCTGCTTGAGATCAGGTTTAAGATGTTTCTATGGTTATCCTACTTTAGAGCAGATCGTGGTTACATTGCTGCTGATTAAGATCAGTTTGCATTTATTCTTAGTTTCTGCTGATGAAGATCAGTGTTGTTCTTGGGTTGATCCCTTTAACCTGCTTGAGAGCAGGTTGCTGTTTCACTAGCCTGCTTGAGATCAGGCTCAAGATGTTTTTTGCTTACCTGCTTGAGATCGGGTTTAAGCGGTTCATATTTCTGGCCTGCTTGAGATCAGGCTCAACATGTTCCCTTTAACCTGCTTAAGAGCAGGTTGATGTTACACTGGTTGCTGATTTTTTATGAACATGGTTTGTGGTCCTATGGGTCTTGGGGATTGATGACCCCTTGCCTACTTTGTTGGCTATGTCTTCTTGGCATGGCTTTGGTTAAAGTTTCAGTTGCTTGTTGCTTCCTCATTTAAAATGGTTGGCTCGTTAACTGTTTCAGATTTGAGATTGTGATGTTGGTTGTACACCTGCTTGAGATCAGGTTGTATGTGGTTATTTGTTGTTTTCTGATTAAGATCAGAATGCAGATGTGATTGTTGTTGGCTGCTTAAGATCAGCTTGGTACATTGGTTCAGTCTCTTTGACACCAATGATGCTTTGTTTCTTAGTTACCTGTTTGAAAACAGGTTGATATTTTACTACCTGCTTGAGAGCAGGTTGCTGGTTCCAGGTTTTGTCCCTTGGTTATAAAAGAGTTCTCTATATTACTCTTCTTTTGTGTGGTTTTTCAAGATGTCTTTGCCTTGGTTGAAGCAAAGAAAACCTCTTATAAAAATCAAACTTCAGTTTTTGACCAAAACCTTCAGAAGTTTCAAAATGGGTTATTTGGTGTTTTTCCAGGCTAAGATTAAGGGGGGATGTTGAAATATAATCTTAGCCTGGATATATTACAAGGACTAATCTTGCCATTCTTATATTTTCAGTTATATGGTCCTTGAAGTTATAAGCTTGTTTGGTGAAGATGGAAAGATGAAGGGCTGCTTGTGATATTATGGATGGAGCCGTTATGAAGAAGAGTATTTATACTCCGCTTATCCCTAAGAGTTAAATAATTCTCCCAAGATGTAACTCCCTACCTATCTCTCTCAACGGCTATTTTACATAGCCGTTACACCACCACCAAAGCTGCTATTCTTTCTTTTGTTAAGCTGTTATCAGCTTCTTTTGATTCATTGTAATAGAACTAATATCAAGTTAGATATTAGGGGTACGACAGAGTAGCTGGAGTACCCGTTGTATTTCCTTTGTTGGTTTGCCTGATTGAGATCAGGCTGTGTGATTTCTTGGTTACCAATCTGCTTGAGATCAGATTAGGTTTTATTGTTGCTGATTGATGGTTATCTTTATACTTGATTGAGATCAAGTTATTGTTGTAATCGTTCGGTTGTAATCGTTCGGTTGTTTTCGAGTAATTAAACCATTTGATTCATGTTTTTCTACATATCTGAAATTTTAAATGGGAAGAAGGAAAAGTCGCCGAGATTAGCATCTGTTAAATCTATGATACATGTATTTTTAGTTTTACTATAATTGGTCTAAGCTATGATGCCTTCTAATTATATGTCCTGTTTTCAGAAAGAATATGATAGAAATATAAAGACAATAGCTACAGCTTTAACGAATGGAAAACAGTGGCCTAAAGAAGATATGGCATTTGTATTCAGTGCGTTAAGTGAACTCAAGGCACTTTCAGAAGCACTTCATAAAAGGTTAAATTTGCAATCCTTTAAATTACAAGTGTTTGTATACATTTCTTATTTTTTAAAGATATCTTCGGGTGTTTGGGTCGTTTCCAGGAATAAAAAAGTGGAGGACCATTCAGTTACCGAGAAGACTTTGCAAGAAGTCTTGAAGTGGCTGCAAAGTAATACGCCAAAGATAAATGATATCATGAACTGTTCTCCTATGAGTCAGGATGGGAAAATGCTAGTATCAGAGAACAGCAACACAACTGAGGTTGAAGAAACAAGTGAGAAGAAGAACCACAATGAGGAAACAGGTGATGACGATTCATTGGTGAAAGTGGTGATACAAGAAGTGAAAAGGAAGAAAGTAAAAGGAAACAATAAGGGTAAGAAGGGTAAAAAGGACAAAGGTAAGTAAATGACCTGATTAATAATATGATGGATGAGTAGTTTTTCATGCAGGCGTATGGGCGTCTTCTTCTGGGTTCGAGAATCCTTCATAGGATGGTTCGGATTTAAATTTCACTTATCTGGATCAAAGTTAAAAGATGTTAAAACGATCTCATCTCGTTAGTTTTTAACTTGTTTGTATCATTTTATGTGTCACATTTATATTGTGGTTGTGGGTTCAAAACCCGTAGACTTTTCGGCCAGAAGGTCGGAAACCATGGTTACCTAAGATAAAAATATATGTGCTTACAGCTAAAGTTGGTATCTCTTAGAGGTAAAACACTTGCATAGTCCTAATATCTATAAAGTTAAAAATGAAGTTACCAAGCCAACACACAAGGTCATGCTCCATATAACAACTTCGTTTCTTCAGTGAATAAGTGCCTTTTTTTTTTTTGGAAGTCTAATGAAGATGCTAGCATGCTCTGGTCAAGAATCAAATATGTGTGTTTTAGAGTCTAGAAAATGTGTTAGTGGGCTTAATACTAGGCTAAAGCCCAGTCTTATGGGCCTAGCTTATTTAATTTAGTAACTTACAAAAACTAAATATAAGGGCCTTGCCTCATTGGTTTGTATGTGGGTTTAGGATTTAGATTTGAATTATGGATTTAAATTTGAATTTGGATTTGAATTTGAATTTAAATTGTGTTAGAAGTTGTTTGCTTTGTGTGTTAAATAAAAAATGGGGTTAGGATTTATATTTATTTTAGTATTAAAATAATAAATAGGTACATATTTATGTGGATAAAAGAGATTGAAAGAAAAAACAAAAAAACAAAAGAAAGCTAAAAAAAGGTACATATGTCAGCCACTATCACATGCTACAACCAATAGAAAGAAGAAAAATGAGAGAGAGAGAGAGAGAGAGAGAGAGAGAGAGAGAGAGAGAGACCTTCTCCCCGGTATACCTTTCAATATGGAGTTTACTCGCATTTTTAAACCTTATGTATTTCAACCAAACAATTAATTTTAGATTCAATGCCAAATCTAAATCCAAACCCCACCAACCAAACGGGCCCTAAGATTTGTTTTAATTTAGGAATCACATTAAACCTTATTTTTGGAGCTTGTTAAAAAAATTAAAATCATACTAAACCTTGATGTAGTGATGTTGCTCTAACTTGGCAATACTAAATTCAATGGTGAGGGACATGGTAAAGTATAAACTATAGGTTCTAATTTTTTATTTTTTTATTTTTTTAAACGGCGACATATTATTAAAAAAGAAACTAGCAAGAAGCTAGCAACTATAGTTTCTAATTATGATTGTGAAACAATAAAATCGAAAAGGGAGGGATCCTGATGTTGTTGAAAGTCACATAAGCTTATCGATACGTGTTGCCAATACCATACGGTCTCCCTAAATAATTGGACAAAAATACTCTTGCACTCTTTGCTCGTAAAGTTAATTCATATATGTAAATTTATTTCTATTTCAAAAATTAAAAAATAGCAAAACAATTATTTGATTTATGATGTTCCCGCCACAATCATCTCTTCCACAGTTCCACTACCACCACCACTATGACACCATACAATATGATCGTATGAACCTTCTTGATCGAAAGACCACAATCTGTTAATAAAACATAACTCATAGCGAATGTTGATTATTAGATGAAAGCTTTTTGCACGGCAATAAGGTGAATTCAGATCGATGTTACGATTTAGAGTATTTCGATTCAAATGTGCATCACCGACCAGATATCTAAAAGACTCCTTGGTTGTAGGATTTGGTCTCCGATACATAAATGGCTATCTACCATTTCTATAAAATGGCTGTAGGATTTGGTCTCCATTGTTGGAATTATAATAACATGACAATCATAAATAAACCAAAACACATCAAGTAAGCATATAGCGGAAGCAATTATAACAAGACCATAATATGTAATTAATTAATCAAAACATAAATAATAAACGTACCTTTGTGATTCTAGCCCGAACAAGAATCAAAGCAATCTTCCGGAACCAATTCCCCAATATAGGGTTTATGTGAACAAACCAAGAAACAAACAATAATATGTTTGATTCACGATCTTGTACACACGTACTACTTCAAGCAAACGCTTATGCAAGTAAGACGAGCACAAAACACACGCTTAGAATAACAAGTCTCGACTACCTTCACTTAATGGGGCTTGTCGAAAATTGCTAGAGAAGAGAAGAGAAGAAAACATACAAGATTAGGTTTTCAAGTTATGTCAAAAGAATGAAACCTTGTGTGTTTATATAGGGTAGAAATCTTGTGTCAAAAGCTTCACCAAGCGATGTGGGATACCATTCCCAATCGACCCTACACCCTCAAAGGGTTTACGAAACCTTCTTGACATTCAAAGTTTCATCTATCGTTCTTCCTTTTCATTCGTCTAACAATCGTTATCCTTTTCCGTTAAACGTTAACGATTGTTACGTGTTTGCGTTCTAATAATTAATATAACATTTATATATAATTATTACTCATTTACTTTTCATACGTAAAGTGTGCAATCCCGTGATCTCGAGTTCGATCCTAACACACGACTATTAATTTATGTTCATAAAACTAACAGCTCCCACTTTGACATATCTTAATAGTATGATCACATCGGTTAGCGTCTTGCAACACGCCGATGCCTCTAGTACGATCTCGAGTAAGGCTCCTGGAAAAACCTTTTAATGATTTCTCATTATTATTATCCCTTTGTTTCTAATACCACGTTAATAAGGATATGGATTAAAGTCATTCCTTAATTAACCATTCTGTTTCTCGTTGTTTGCGATTGATTAAGATTACCAAATCTTCTGAACATATTCAGGGAAGATCTTGGGTGCGGCCACACATACATCTCACCAACCCTACGAGGGGCCCAGCAGTATTAAACTCCAAAATAAATTTGAAGGAACAAATTCTATCTTGACTACAAGCAAAACCCATAAACTTTGTAACACTTTCGAAAACAACCCTTATTACTACCAGTTACGTATAGCGTTAAGTTGTTCCACAAAAATGTACTACATTCATGACACTTATCTTGCATCTCAAGTCTGAGGATAACTTCTCATGGTTTACTTAATAACAAAATCCATAAAGTAACATCATGTAGTTGGGATAAGTCCTATATTCGGTATCATTGAATATCATCTGAAATGGCATGACTACGCATCAATATACTTTAAGTATATTATACCAACCTTCAGATTTGTCTTAATTTAATAATATTCCCATATTATTAACTGACAACGGACAATTTAGAATAACATTTATTCATGGATATAAACATACAAATATAGGATACAATATATTATAAATTAAACATACCATGTATTTCAATTTACAATAATTGTTTAACATCCCTTATCCAAATACTAAATAGATCAATGCATGATAACTTGTTGATGAATTATGTCTCAAGTAATGACATTCCTACTTGTTGACAAAACATAAATCATCCAACTTTGATCTATCGGAATTTTAAGAATACTTATTTCAAGAATTCAACTAGTGAAGTTCTTGTATGTGCATACTCAACTATTTTGACAATGCCATATAATATTTCATAAAATGTGAGACATCCTTAACCACCAATTTATGATAATTAAACTTCCAAACATTTTAAAGTTTAAAGTATTCTTATTCTTTTAATGTATAATGCAACTATGCTTTTAGTAAGCACAACTAGTTCATATAGCAAAGAACGAAATCATTACCATAACTAGTATTGAGTGTCATCTCAATTTCAATAACATCATTGTATGCAACAACAATATGCTATTAAAACTTTCCGTAAACCATAATATCTATTGTGTAATGTTTGATGCCCTTCAAACTTTCAAGTTTGTTGGCTATGACAATTTTCACAACAATTGAAAAATTGTTCATCTATAGAATTTGGAAGCTGTTCCAGATTTTAGGATGTAATTCTATAATCAAACATATTCTTGTTAGAATATTATACAAGTTATCTAATAACTTTTTATTTAGATATTAATATTGCCAAATCATCTTGTAATCAAGTATGATACAACAAAACATGATATACATGAAAAATCTATGAGTCATACTTAGATTTTATTCATGTCATACATATCTATTTAGACTTTCTAAATAATACATCATGTTATATTAGATTTATTTACCGCATATGTTTCAACAATAAACATTCATTCCAAAGTTATATGTCTTATTTCCTAAATCTTACAAGTAAAGTTTCATTCCATTCTAAGACTTAACATTTACTTATATGGAATGTTACTTTTCATATGTTCTACAACATATATGATTTAAGAAATTAAACATAATACTCCCACTAGCTTTTAGGAATACTTAGAAATTATCTTATTTCAATTATAAATCAAAACATGGATTTAATAATTAAACATAAAATAATCTTCTAGATGCATGCATTTATCCATCCATGGATTATTGCACCATGTACACTTCCAAAGATTTATTTGAATTCATAAACTCCTTTTGATTACTTATCGTCCTCGCTCAAGTAATCACTCATGAAAGAGTTTTGATATTCTATTGTCAATTTCATATAAATGAAACTAAATATGACAATCATAATCTTTATATATTTAATGTGTTTATAATAGAATATTCAATCACAGTTAATTGCTTAAGTGTGATTAATAATCTTGTCATAAAACATATATTAAATACGTGCACAATATTGTCCATATGATTTCTATACAAAGATTTAAACCACAAGGGTTACTTTATCTTTTAAGAAACTCATCTTCATTTAATAGTCTAACTATTAAGATAAACTACATTTCTAAAATTGATTATCTTTATGGACAGCATCTTAATCATTCATATCATGTATACTTTACCCAATTTCATATTTGGTAATGTATCATAATGATTATCAGGTTTACAATAATCCTGTAAATCATAGCCCTCAGCATATTAATCAAATATCTGAGATATATTGCTATTCTATGAATGATAATTCCATCATCTTGAGATTTAACATTTAAATATCAAACTTCATCATCATCTTGAGATTTAACATTTAAATGTCAAACTTCATCATGATATTTACTAGTATATTTTAGAAGATTATGTATCTTGTAATTTTTATCTTTTAAAGATCAACACTCCCACTTGCTTTTAGCAATTTAAAGACTATCTTTAAATACTTAGCAAATTAAGCAATAATACAATATTCTCTTTTGGGATATTACAAATACACATTGACAGTTCCTAACTTAATTTTGTTAATAACCTCTTCATAAGCAGTTAAACAAATTTGGAACTTCAAATTAAGACTTAATGTTATTCATCACATTCATCACATTCCATCATATGATAATGTCTTATTAATCTTCTATGTTGGAGTTTTATTAAATATGTCCAAGTCATACTCAACATTCTATCCTTGAAAACTTTTGGAAGAAAAGAAGTCATAGTTATCTTTAATCAATCAATATAACAAGAGTTTGATTTTCCTAACTGAACATACCATAAACATTTGATATTTCATTAGTATCAATATTGCAAGACAATCTAACAATATTTAAGATAACCATATTTGTTTTGACTTGTCTATTTACCAACTAATTCATTTTAATGGTATAATAATATCCAAGCCTATTACATGCCTTATAACACAAGTACTTTTTACAAAGTTACTTCATGTCCATGTCTTTACCAGAAAAACATAAACTGTTATAATCCCACTATACGTTATAAGTCATTTAACATTTAATAACTTCATGTATATGTTTTAATTAAAACACATAACAAGATAACGTCTTACTTTATTATAAGTCTTGTAACAATTAAAAGACTTTATGTTTATATCTTTACAATGAAACATAAACATGTTTAACTAAAGTAATTATGAACATCATCTTTTGGTTTCAATAGTAATTTCAAGTTAATTTATTACTTCATAATAATGTAAACAACATTATTTATTCATTTATTTATGTCATTCCAAAAACACATAAATATTCATATTGAAGTAACATTAGATTACTTTATTAATTTATGTCATTCCATGAATTCATAAATATATAAATTAAAGTAGTCTTGATATCATATTGACACATGTTCTAATAGGTATCTAAATTAGAAACTGCAAATTCTCATAGTTCAATTACATCAGTTGATCTGCTAGTAATGAAAATATGAAATTCACCTTGTTGTTGCAATCTAGTTAAGTCTCACATAACATAAATTGTAACACAAGTGTTTCTTGAATTAGCTTAGTATAATTCATATTAGAACATTATTCTAATTTAGAAACTGCAAATTCTCATAGTTCAATTACATCAGTTGATCTGCTAGTAATGAAAATATGAAATTCACCTTGTTGTTGCAATCTAGTTAAGTCTCACATAACATAAATTGTAACACCAAGTGTTTCTTGAATTAATATTAGAACATTATTCTCTTACCTTGTAGTCAAGAGAATCCATTGAATCATATCTTTATGAGTTGTTTCTTGCACACAATAAAGATAACATTTCTCCCACTTGTGCATGGAACAACATCATATAGTTGATAAACAACATGCCATGCATTTGTTTATGTGTTCAATATGATTGTGTCATAGATTTTAGCATAACAAGTATATGTAAAACAACAATGTCTAGTAAGGAAACGTACAAGACTTATCCTTAAAAGTATGAGTGTCTACACTTGGAAAGTAATTATCTTTAGCTACCAAGATGTCAAAGCTTGTAACTCCCACTGAATTAAAGATCATTACAATAATTCCTTATTCGGTGATAAGTACACAATACTCCCATTGAATTTGACAACATTATAAATGTTTCCTATTCAGCGAAAGCAAATAGTGTGCTTTTAACTTTCCTACATCTTTAAATGTCCATACGTAACAATTACTTATGCACTAAAGAGTGTATTCTACTACGTAAATGATGGACTATCCACCAAATGCTATTGACTTGAAAATTGGGCATGCAATTTCTTCCTTAATAGGTCTACCATCTACAATGTATGTAGCACCTTTAAAATATTCAAAACAACTAGTTTGTCTCTAAACATTTTGCAGTAATTAGTCTAGCTTCTAATTTAATAACTCATAAAATGTCATACATAATTTTCTGTTAACCAAATATCATATTTGTTACAAAGAATTTGATCACCAAATGAAGATGATAAAATCCTTATGAAAAATGTATGCAATTTTCTTAACCATTAAAATTTTGCTATGAGTTATATTAGAATTTAGACATATCTAATATTCCTATTATCCTTTTTCATTCATGAAAAGGAATAGGATTGTGTCTCACTCTTCCTTCATAGAAAGGAGACTACTTTTGTCTTTTAAGTAAATATTTCTTAATCAAACATTTGTTTGAAAACAGAACTAGATCAATTTACCAAAGCTCAAAATACGTTTACGGTTTGAACGTTGCATTAATACATTAAAACGAATTACAAAATTCAATTTCAGTATTTTCGATAATTAGATCTTTAAGAAAATAAAATACCCATTGGTAAATATTCATATAAACCGTAGTATTTTCTTAAAGCTAGGATCCTAAATTGACATAGTACCATTACATCAGTTGATCTGCTAGTAATGATAGTATTCAACAAGGTAATTGTCGTACAATAATTGCCAATATCATATTGCAATTCCTAGATTTATGGGATTTACAATCACAAAACTTTTGTAATGTAAGCATGTTTGATCCCCATCTTAATGCCTTGAGTCAAGTCTCACTTCCTACTCAATTTAAGTCGTCTAACTTAAAAACTGCAAACTCATAAATCCATCACATCAGTTGATCTGCTAGCAATGAATTTATGAAATTTACCTCTCCATTGCAATCTCGCCAAGTCTCACATGACGTAAATTAAAACTTCAAGTGTTCTTAATTAGATGGCATTCGACTTAATTTTATAAGGGTATAACTATTTTGATGTGATCAAAATAATGTATGAAGAAGCATGCATACAACTTCATAACATTGGTTTTACAAAACATTTTTATTACCAATTAGCTAAGAGTAAAATAACAAAGTTTTGATTGAGGTATCGGGTTCACCAATTAAAGAATAACCATCAATTATCGTCCACTATATCGTACTTTTGCATAAGCCCGAAAGCTTAGTGTTTCGGATAATCATTGTGGAATTGTGGATTATTCACCCTTAAGATGACAATGTACATGTAATGGTTGTTCGGTAAGTCTAATTTACACACAAACGAGCGTTAAAATAGAATGTTGTCTATCTAAGGCCACAATTTAATGCGTTGCCATCCTTATACCCATCTTATAGTGTATAAACTTCGGTCGAGCCTATTTAACCATTACGTACAAAAACATCAATCAACCAATTCTTTGAGATTTAAACTCTTAAAAACCAAAACAATTTCGCCATTATTTAGTCCGTATTATTTTTCTATTCAAAAATTACCCTTTTCGTTTATAAACATGTCTAACACAATAAATAAACAAAAACAAGTAATATACAATAAAAAATAAAACAACTAAATAAACAAATATACATAATCATAACAATTAAATATGTATAAAACATGTAGCCACATGCAAATCGTATTCAATAGTCCTATTAATAATCAAATCTAGGTGTATAACGTATTAATTCAATTGAGGCTTTCTTCTTCTTGGAAAAAGAGCCACATACATCGATAAATCGATTGCGTAAGCCAAAATTAAATAAATACCACATAGCACATAATTGATTACTTAATATTGGAGTTTTTCCCAATTCGACATCTATTAATAAATTTACATGTTCATATATTTAAACAATTTAAATAATTATACAATTAAATCCATGCAAATATGCACTTTTCATGGATTATGCTTAACAATTAACACATTGCACCAAGATCGTTTACTAAAACGCATAACCAATTACATGACATCCTAGGGTTTCTAATCATATTAAAACAAAACCAAAACCCTAAAACCTAATAGGTCAATCGACCTAATAATAAAATAAGGGTTAGGAATCGAAAAAACCCTAAAACATGTAATTAAACAAATCAAAATCCAATTTTTATGCGTTGCGATAATTAATTACATATTATAACGGCTCATGATGCCACTGTTGGAATTATAATAACATGACAATCATAAATAAACCAAAACACATCAAGTAAGCATATAGCGGAAGCAATTATAACAAGACCATAATATGTAATTAATTAATCAAAACATAAATAATAAACGTACCTTTGTGATTCTAACCCGAACAAGAATCAAAGCAATCTTCCGGAACCAATTCCCCAATATAGGGTTTATGTGAACAAACCAAGAAACAAACAATAATATGTTTGATTCACGATCTTGTACACACGTACTACTTCAAGCAAACGCTTATGCAAGTAAGACGAGCACAAAACACACGCTTAGAATAACAAGTCTCGACTACCTTCACTTAATGGGGCTTGTCGAAAATTGCTAGAGAAGAGAAGAGAAGAAAACACACAAGATTAGGTTTTCAAGTTATGTCAAAAGAATGAAACCTTGTGTGTTTATATAGGGTAGAAATCTTGTGTCAAAAGCTTCACCAAGCGATGTGGGATACCATTCCCAATCGACCCTACACCCTCAAAGGGTTTACGAAACCTTCTTGACATTCAAAGTTTCATCTATCGTTCTTCCTTTTCATTCGTCTAACAATCGTTATCCTTTTCCGTTAAACGTTAACGATTGTTACGTGTTTGCGTTCTAATAATTAATATAACATTTATATATAATTATTACTCATTTACTTTTCATACATAAAGTGTGCAATCCCGTGATCTCGAGTTCGATCCTAACACACGACTATTAATTTATGTTCATAAAACTAACATCCATTTGCTATGTTCTCAAGATTTATTTGTAGGAGAAAGGAAAGGACATGAAAAGAAAATAAAATTTATTTGTGTTCTCAAGATTTTTTAACAAGAGAAAAGAAAAGAAGAGAAAGGAAAAAACGAGACATATAAGACTTTCTGGCTCCAAAATCTTTACGCTCCGTTCTCGAGTTCATTTTTAGAAGGAAAGAAAAGGAAATGATAAGAAATTAAAATTTTATTGTGTTCTTGAGTTTTTCTCAGATAGAAAGGAAAGGAAATGAAAAGAAAATTCTTATCATTTTCCTATGGGAATTTTCCGCCCAAATATGGGCGGATTTGGACGGAAACAATTTTACACCTGCATTTTCTAGTATATAATAACCGGTATAACTTTCAATACTTACTCATATTCGACTCTTATGATAAAATGAACATATTTAAAAGTGCATAAATGTAATTATGTTTTTTTTTCTTTCTTTTCTTCCCAATTCGAGAACACAACATTATTTCTTTTCCTTTCATTTCATTTCAACTCGAGAACATGAAATATAAAATCAACTTTCTTTCCTTTCCTTTTCCTTTCTTTTCTCTTCTTTACACATCATTTCTATTCCCACCTAGGAAAACTCGAGAACGCAGCGTTAGTGTTGCTTGTTAATAAGAAGCTCTGCATGTGACTCGTACATCTGAATCTAATCTGAGGCGTAAATATTTGAATATGAATGAAATAATATTGTTTGTTCACCTTTTTATAAACAATCACTATCAATTAATATACGATAGTAAGACTAAAAAAAGGAAGTATTTTATAATATAATTAACATTGTCAATTAATAAATAAAATTAATTTAAACGAAAAGAATTTAAGTTAATGCTCAAAATACGCATATTACAATTTGATTTCAGAAACTAATTATATATTATAATTGTTTCAAAGACTATTGTGCTCGAGCATTTTTGTCATTATCATATTATTATATTTAACATTTTATATTAAGCAAAAAAAGAACGGCGATTCCTTTTAAATGTGTTATCAGTACATAAAGGAAAAATTGAGAAAATATATGGGGAAAAAAAAAGTAACAAAGTATAAAGGAAAGAATGAAACAAAATAGAGAGGTAAAAGTCATTAATAAAAAGATATTTCTTTCACGTCTTGTTGGTTAAGAGGTTTAAGCTTCTGACCGTGTAAAAAAAAACGCATTTAATGACTTAAATATTTAAAACTACGTCTCAATGAGTCAGATTTAGAGGTTGTTAAAGATGAGTTAGATTTAGAGGTTGTAAAGAGGTTTTTTTTTTTTTTTTTTTTTTTTTTTTTTTTTTTTTAAGAAACACGACCTTCTTCATGATTCTACTTCTTTTCTGTTTTTTTTTTCACTTTTTTTCTTTTCATCCAAAAAATAACTTTATGCATAGCGTAAAAGCCATCACCCGCTAAAATAACACACAAGTGCGTGCTAATGTGTCATTATAAATCGATCTTCCATCTGTTTTTGGGTTTTCAATTTGGTTTATTTAATTTTTGAATCTATGATGAACTATAAGTTATTTTGGCTTTTATGGGGTTCGATTGATTAATCTTCTTACTATTGAACCATTATTGACTCCCTTTTACCATGTTCATCGAAGCCTTTGAACTCCTGATTTCAAGTTGACTAGAATATATTTAGGGGTGTTTAGGTTTGCTATTGAAATTAGATTATTCGTTTGTGATTCTGAAATATAGTGATTGGATTTGATTTAATATCGCAATAATCACATACAGTAGTTTTTACGATTATCATATGACTTAAGATGTTAAATAAAGAAAGGAAAATAACGGGAAACTTAATATATGCATAATTTCATGTCTAAACTTATATGTCATATTCTTGTTGGTTTGTAAAAAAGTGAGTCCCTTAACTACAGCCAACAAGATGATGTCACACAAATTTAGGCATGACTTTAGGCACATCTTTTAGGCCTCCAAATAGCTCTTGTATGTTATCAAATTTTATGGAATTCATGGTTAAATAAATTTTGATATAACAATTTACCCATGTTTTATATAACTTAAAAAGATAATAAAAATAACCACTCAGGTAACCTAGTTGCAAAAAAGACTTGTAACTATCATTTTAAGATGTGTGAGATCTCATATTAAATTCCTCTTAGGTGCAAAAAAACCTTGAACTGATCAAATCAACCTCTTAAAAATTGAAGGCTTTATCTTGTTTGAGTCTTTGTTGTGGCGGTGCAAATATAGTTGATTAGTCGGCCAAAATGTCGGAAACCAGGAAAGAAAGAAAGAAAGGAAAATAATAATAATAATAATAATAATAATAATAATAATAATAATAAAAAGTTTACGAGTACAGCAGAATTGGTAGAGTTTGGTGGGGGCAATTGGGATAGTTATCCACAACTTGCAAGTACAAAATAGAAATATCTTTTGCCAAAAGCAAAAGAAGATGGTGGATGAAAAACAAATAACCAAGTTGTGTCAATCTTTGATTCCTTGTTGTAAATTTCAAGTTGAGTAATTTTGGACTGTTGGCATATGGCGACAGAGTATAGTCTACCTAGTACTAATTATATAAAGAAGGGCGTTTGGTGACAAGATTGTCGAGAAAAACTACATAAAATATTCATGTTTCAAATTCAAGAACCCAAATTCTTTTTTCGAAAAATGTTCAGGCTTAGCAAAATTTTAGTTTGTATGTAATAATCGAATTTCATCGTCTTCTTTGAGAGCAAAAAAATACTCTTAACCAATACTCCACATTGGCAAATTTGGTGTTTATGTATCAATTTCCGGCTTCAATACAAAACATAAATCCTGATGAGAACATAATAGCAGCTAGTGTAAGTGAAATCCAGTTCCGTAAAACACTTTTATGAGCAACTTGTATCAACATTTGTTCAGCAACCTCTATTCCACCACCTTTTGTCAATGTTTCTTCCAACCTACTCATAAAGATGTAGCAATCCATAAGTGTGGCCAGCTGATGCATATTTATACGTCCTGCCCCATAAGGAAGTTGACATGATGTCTGGTGTACATTTATCTTTTTTCTAATCAAACACCCTACAAATTTCATTTTCCTTTTGGGCCATTTCCATATGTCGAAATTCACACCTCCTCTTAACTCCAATGTATCACATTAGACACTCTTTAAAACAACTAGTTTCTCACCATTTCTGTTTCGAGCTTTATGATGGACATTTCCATATGTTCTACTGCCTATCTTAGCAAAATTTTCACACGAACCATCAATTTTAGAAACGACATGAGCCGAAACATCTTCTGAAATATAACCAACAGCCCATCTACGCCATTCACTTCCCTTTGAAACACTCCAAACTTCAACTATGTAATACTTCCTATCATCCTCAGGTTCACTCTTTCCTTATTTCAACAACAATAACCTCCATAGCAATACCTTAATGACCATTCTTCTTCACAAACTTTTCAACTAATGGTTTATCCGCCACAACTTGTTTTCACTTTATTATATTTGCAATACTTTCCATACCAGAGATGGTTGACGAATGCCATCCAAATCCATCCAACTCTCCTATTTTCTTGTTTGACTTGGTCAGCCATACATATACACTTGGGTAGTTCTGCTTCATAAGTTTATATCACAATCTCCATAAGTTGTACTACAAGTCACCACACAGACTAGTTGTACATTTTGCCTCAACCTTGGTAACGGTGAGGGTATAACTGCGATCCAGGCTACATACAGTTGAAGCCACCACAATTTTCAGATTATGTAAATTTGACACATAAAAACATTAAAACAACATAAAACAAATAAGATACCAAATTTCCAACATCTCTTAACTTCAACTCAACGTGCACAATCAGTTAAAGTTAACTAAATCATAGCCGTCCTTGAAAGGTAAACTAAAAAGTTACATAATCACTATGACTCTCAAACCCTTCTTTGTCCTAATTATAGCGTCATTTCTTACCTTTCCCTTTTTTACCCTTCTTCCCCTTGTTCCCCTCTGCTTTCTTGTTTTCAGCATCCAGAGTGTTGGCGCTATTGCTTTCATCACCTGTTTGTTCAACCTCAGTTCTTCTGCTGCTGCACTCTGACACGACCATTTTCCCAGACTTTGGATTCTGACTCTTGCCATAACGCTTCAAGAAATCATCTAACTTTGGCCTATTTCTTTCTGGCCACTCCATAAGAATTTCAAGATTCCTCTTGAAAACAAAATGATTTGCCCTGAAAAAGACCCAAGACAAGACCCAAATAAATCTTCAAAATTTTAAAAGTTTGTAAATTCATATATAAACATATCCAGTTCATGAGATTGCAAATCTAACCTTGGATCAAATCCCTCTAGAAGCGCCTTCACTTCACTAAATAAATCATGAACAGGCGTTATATATTCTCCTGTACGGAATTTCCCATCTTCAAGAGCAGCACCTAATGCGTCCACATAAATTTCAATTTCATTCTGAAAACAAACAATATAATTAGCAGGCAACATAGTTTGAAACAATCAAGACAAACTGTAAAGAACCACAATGCACTTACTCTTAACACAATAGGCATCTTCCCCTTTAAAAATTTATATATATTTTTCAGCTCTTTACATCTCATTCGTAGTACCCCTCTGCATCCACCCACTGGATTCACAATTAGATTTGCATCATCTGCTGATGCGTTAACACATGTCATCTCAGAATTCGACCCACAACCATCATCGTTCAAAGGAGGAGTAGTTTTTCTGTGGAATAATAGGCTCATGATCTCTTCTCTGGAATTCCTAAGGTCGACAAATATAGCACCAGGGGCATGGATATTAGGTCTCACATCTCCAGAATACACTATCAAAAGAGGATCCTCTACGCTACTAAACGCTTCAGCAACCATTTCCGGAGTCAGTATCAAGTCTTGACCCTTCCTCCCTCTCTGAAGATTAGACAGAAACTTATTTGGAAACCACTTTCTATGATCCGACAGCAGATTAATTAATACTTTTGAACATTCTGACGCATCTAGAAAAATTAAACACAGCATCATAACTAACTTCACTGCTAAAATTGGAAGATAAGTGTCCTTGATATTTGATCTTTGTAACCATGATATAGTAGCTTTTCCACCATATAGAATTTTGTTGACGACATCAACATAAAAGAGTATGAGATAGGGTGAAAGCTCATGTTTCTTATCTGGAAACAGTTTAGTTGGAGTGGCAGGAGAGTGAAGATATGTAAGCCATCCAACAAAAGAAGACCGACTGGTGTAGAAGCTTTCATGTAAAAAGTTATTTACGAAAAGAAGACGATCCAAAAGATGCACAAAACTGTCGGGTGAAATGAATCCTGCAAGCCTCCAGTTGGCTTCAAAGGTATCATGTAAAAGATAAACATCAAGCTCTCTCAATTCGTCGTCCCTAAAACTCTGCACAAATGACTTCCATGTAGGATTTCCCTCAAGCTTATTAATGATATGCTCGTAAAGAGCTGCCGAGGTTTTTGAACCAAGACATATAATCATCACCCTCCCTATTTTCCAATAGGTGAAGTCACCCTTCATGTCAACATAATGAAGAATTATCTCATCAAGCAATTTTACCGAAAGATCAGTCTCCCTTAAAGAAATTAAGTCCTTAGAGACTGATTTCCGCCAGTCTAACGGAAACACAAGATCGAAGTAGGTCAAAGAAATTCCAAGGAAACATTGCAGCTTCTTTGTATAAGAATTTGTCAGATTAAGATAATGGCATCCTAGAAGAAATTTGGAGACCTCAAAAATGTGAAGGAGAGATGTGCTTTGGTGGAATGCAGGACCGTTTGACTTTGACTTACGAAGGGCTTCAAGAGTTTCAATTACCTTTGTACCCACAGTAAGTAATTCCGACTGCCAATAAGACCGAATAGCAAACACCAACTCCCTACCATCAATAATTAGATGATTCCCGTCCATATGAAGACCCTTTTGACCCCACTTCCTTACCCAATCAGCATCCTTATTAACTAACAAGTAAACCATGTTACCATTTACATGATGTTTCCTCACCCCAAAATAGATTAGACTGAAATCAACATAAAGCTCGTCTCTATCTGGTACTTCATTATGGAAACTTCCAAGACTCTCGAAGATATTCATGACATTCTCCTTCCATAAATTCCAATAAAAAACCAGAGTTCTAATAGAAATCTGGTTCTGAAACATCTTCTCTTCACAGTGCTTATTCATATAGATTGGTAACTCATCCTCCCACTCATACTTTGAGACATTCAAATGAAGGTGCTTATCTAAGATTTTCCTAATCAACAAGATTTCTCCCTTTAGACTCCTGTTTTTCTGAGTAACGTCCAAACCGATCTGTAGCTCAGGCAAGCTGTTGTAGTGATCACAGAGTACTTTAAGCTCACTACTAACAAAATCATAGAAAACATCAGACTCCATTTTGGCAAGCAACTTGGCTTTTTCACAATGTACTTCCTTCTGAGGAAACTGCTTCAATGGCCACCCGCTGTTTCCATTTTCCCATAACGAGCTAAAATATACATACCAAAGTAGCAAAACCGCTGCCTCCTTAAAATGTCCAACCTTCTCCAAAAGATGAGCCTCTTTTATAACATCACCCAATGACCTTGCCAGCTCAGCAGCTTCAAGAAACTTACCTGATTCTTCTTCCAACAATAAAAGGTCATCAAGGCAGCCTAACGACCTCAAGAACACACGTTTAGATTCCGTACAATAAAACTCCTGGACAAATTTCATCATGGATTTAGGATCATCTTGCCCATGGTATTCAAGGGCACAACTTTCTAAGAACTCTTGCACATTTTGTCGGAATTCTTTACTTTGAGAATTAACACCTTCCTTCCAGTATTTTATATACTCCAACCCTTTATCAAAAAGTTTCCCTTTTCTACAATGCGACAGACAATTGGAAAACTGGTCTCCCTTGGCGTAAGCTTCTGCAGCTTCGCTATGACACCCTGCTAGACTGAAACACTCTGCTGCTGCACCAATCTTTCCTGGTGTGGACAAATATATTTTCCCTAAACACACAAGATTTCAAGTTAGGAGTAGCAAGATGGGTGGGTTCGGCAATGCATCCATTGACCAGTTCCCATTTTAGATAATCTTTTTATTTAATACACTTGACCCATTTAAGTTCAAACACAACACAACCCAACCCAAGCCAAATCATTCATAAGTTAGTGATGGGCATTGACACGTTCTTCTTTTATATAATTTCTTTTTTATTCTACATTATAAATGATGATTAAACTAATGCAAGCACTTAATCTAAAGACGACGATTTATGTTATAAAAAGAAATTACCAGCTCTTTCATACTCCCCCAAATCACAATAGCATGATGCAGCATACTCGAGTTTCCCAATAGACTCAAACATTTCTGCTGCTTCTCTAACATAACCTACAAAAGCTTCATGATTTGTTCCCCGCATTTGATCAGCAGATGCTCGGAGATCAGATGCTTTAGCCATTTTTACCCACATTGCGTCTCCAGCTCTCTCAAAACATAGTATTGCCACCACAAAATTCTTCTCATAAAAAAACTGAACATATAATAATCATGTCAAATAAGGCAAATAAAATAACAACAATTAAAAAAATTGAACCAGTAGTAGATAAAAAAAAAATTAACCTTTTTTCCGCGCTCCCGCCACTCACGAGGGCTGCTTGCGACCCTCATAGTTCGTGCCATTGAATCATCCAACTTTCTCATCTGAACAAGTCCCCTCAATTTCCAGTAGTCGAACATTGGCTTGGAGAGTTCCTCTTTGTTCTCACAAATCCATAGCCTTTGCCTTGTTCGAGTTATGGCCACATACAATTGTTTCAACTCAGAACACAAAACACTGTGTCTTTCCTCACTGAATGTCGGGAAAGACTGAGGAAGTTTTTCATCAACCCAATTATGTTTTTTCATGTATTCATATAAAAGTCTCCACTGGCCTTTCAAAGGGGATGCCCCAAAAAATTTGTACAACAACACATCCTAAAATAAAAATAAAATATTAGTATTAATCTTTGAATGACAAAAGTTCATGATAGGATTAAAACACGCACCTGAAACTCAAGACCTTTACACTCCACTATAGTAAGAACAAGAGCTTGTCTTCCAACGTCTTCATAAATTTCAGCTTTCGTATGTTCATTACGTACTAAAATAACTTGTTCAGCACCAAACCCCACTATTTCTACACCACTTCCACCGCCACCAAAGATTGTTGCAATTGCATTCTCATCATCACCAGACTCCAGTAGTACAGGAGCTTCCCCCAATACAAGACTAGTTTCAGGCTCTAAACTATCAATTGAGTGAGCAAAGTAATGGTATAAAAGGTCAATGACACTCTGAGCTAAATCGAGCACACCAACATGCGTCCTGAAATTCTGTTTTAACTGTTTTATCTCGGAAACAAGACCTTTTCCAGTGTTTTGGGTGCCTAAGAATTCGTTAAAGAATAAAGATCGTATATCTTGAAACCTAAAATCTATCCCTCTAGCAATAGTCTGAGCAGTATCACCCGCAAAAAGAAATCCCTCATCAACATTTGGGCAAACATATTTAAAAAGAGAAATCTGCCTCATACTCAGATCTTGTACTTCATCAATATAAACAAAATCCATTTGGTCGCCTTCAAACTTCCCATTAGTAAGCCTATGACGAATGTCATTGACAAAATCTCCCAAATCAAACTCTCCATGCTCACTTTTCATCTTTTCATAGGCTTTAAAGAGCCTGTAAACATTCTCTCTTTTCTCTTTCGTTAAAGTGGAAGAACGATTTTCAGCCAATAACAAGTAACTCCCACAGCTTAATCTTCCGCCACTGCATTTCCCTTCTTGCAGCCCTCCTTTTATATGAGATATAATTTCAGTGAACACTCTTGAAGGATCAAGCTTTTTGGTTAGTTTTGAATTAAAGTGCGGCCAGTAAAATGAACAGAACCTATCAAATGTGACCTCCCTTAATCTTATAAAAGTTTGCAATGCAACAGATCTTGAACCTATACAGTTACCATGAGAACTTTCTCTTGCCTCGCGAAATCTTTCAAAGAACGAATTCCCCAATGTACCATCCAACATCATCAGAAACTTTTGAAATGTTATAACAAGCGGATAACTTTTCACCGGGATGTCAATAAATGTGTCTGGAATATCACTGAAATCACATGTAATAACATCCATATCATCAAGACTCATCTCTGCTGATGAATTCCCATTACTTGAAACACTGTCAAATACATCAGTTCTTGAAATCAGAACAAGAAAATAAAAGATGAAAGAAAAAGTGATAAAAGACGAGTATTTGGGCACCTTGTAAGTTGGGAAACATTTTGTTTCACAGCAAAACACAATTTTGGGCTGACAGTCACAAAAAGCTGGCGAAGAACACTCTTTTTGCTATCTTGATTATCATCGACAACTTCAGTATCCCTAAATTGGCTGCACTCCCCTTCATAACACCCCTCAGAAGCAATGCGGAATTTTTGTTCGTTTTGGAACAACTTCATAGTCAATACAGTGGTTTTCCCGGTCCCTGATCGCCCAATTAAAAATGAACTTTCTCCAGATAAAATTATGTCCATCTGCTCATCAGTGACTTGCATGGGTAGATCACCTTCTTTACCAGAGAGCAAATGACTCACGACCCCACGTGATAATGAGTAGAACTTCATAAGCAATAAGCTTTCGCTCACTTTTGAGTTTTCAACATAATTTCTAACATCAGTATTCACACTCGCTTCACTTTTGTCTTCACAATCACTTAAATAACGAAATCTGATAACTTCTTCAGATGTGGGCCAACTCCTAGGAACTTCCAAGTTCCTGAACAATATAAAAAGAACATGCTATTAGGCATTTTTGATATAATCACTAGGTTAAGTACTATATATCACTAGAAATTTAATGAACATACCCCTCGAAACATTTTTCTCTGCACCGATTTATATAAGCATCTGTGTATGCAGAAAATATGCTCTCAAGTCGTTTTGTAAGTTTCGGAATATACTCTAAGGCTAATACATCCCAAACCTTCAACACTTGTATATACTTGACTTCCTTGATGATGTCAATAGTACAAATCACATACAACCCTTCAACCTTAAACTGTTTCAAGATTTGTGAAGATTTTTCACAGCACAAGTCTACACTTTTGCTCTTGGGCCGCCAGCCACTAGAAAGTTTCAGTAATAGGTTTAAAACCTGCTTCTTCAAGCGAGAATCCGTCAGCTTTCCAAATGATCTTCTGAAGTCGTCACTGAAGAGAACCTGATGGCGTAACATTGTGAATAAACATGAAGAAAAAAAGTAGTGATAAAAGTTATATTTTGCAATGTAAAAAAAAGTTATATTTTCGAGTAACTTACTTTTTCAAATATATATATATATATATATATATATATATATATATATATATATATATATATATATATATATATATATATATAACCTACTCTTTTTAACCAATCAGTAAAGGTTATAATAACAATTTTACACTGACAGAAAACAACTTGGTAGTTATTTGACATAAGTAATTCCTTCCATTTTGCATACCTTCCATTTTGCCTGTATAAAAAGTACACTATTCCCGTTAACCAAGTCATCAAGTTGTTGTAACTCTTTCTTTGCTTCTATAATCGTCATTTTCAAGTATTCATCAGTATCAGCGTCAAACAAACAATGACGATTCCTTGCATCAGAGACTAATTCCTTCCATATGGACTCGCTATTAGTAAGGGTTCTTTCATTTCCTAGTATCCAAAGACAGTGTCTACACACAAGCGAAAGACAACATTATACTTTTTGACAAAAAGAAAGTGTCTATAAAGATCAATCATCAGAAGGTGAGAGGATTACACACCGTGCTCTTGTCAAGGAAACATTGGTCCTTTGACGACTTGATATGAAGCCAACAGATCCATGGCTATTGGACCTTACTGTTGACAAAATAATAATATCTTCTTCTCCTCCCTGAAACCCGTCGATTGATTTCACCTTTACTGAAAATCCATCAAGTTTCTCATACTTGTGACCAAGTTTTTCTTGAATCGAAACAACTTGAGCAGCATAAGGAGATATAACACCAATAATAATCTTCTTATTTGAGTCCTGCCAAGCTGTAAACGTGAAAGTAGAGATCAAACTTTAGTAAACAGATTTTCATCCTAAAACAATAAAAAGGACAAACAAAAACAAGAAAAGGGATGCAAACCTCTATAAAGTTTTTTGACAATCTTAACCACAATAGCCACCTCAACCATATTTCTTCGGCTTCTTCCATCATCATCTTTTTCTTCTCTTCCACCAACGATATTTATAAATGAATAGGAACCGAACATAGGTCCTGAAAGATACCTCTTTTCATAACTTTCAGATAACACATTTTGAGCATCCACGATCTGATTTTGATAAAACTTCAAATTTGGGAAGAAACTGATGGAAGGATGCATTCTATACTGAACATTGAGGAGATGCTTAGAATGACCCAAAGAGCTTAATCTGTCAAATAAGCTTCTTCCAAAGCCACATTCAATACAAACCTGTCCACAAACACCGAGGCCGTTAAAACTGAAAATTAAACAATAGTCTGAAAGGTAGAAAGAGATAAGTATAGACTTACATTGCTATTAACCATTGCAGGTAATTGGCGCTCGTCTCCAACAAGAATAGCATGTTTAATTCCCGGAAGTTGAAGGGGAATGGCGGACTCTGCCTCTTTCAATTGAGCAGCTTCATCTATGACCAGTATATTCAAAGGCTCCATATTGACAGCATGCAACTTGAACGAACTTGAAGTTGTGCAAAATATAACAGAAGCTCTTTCAAAACAAAATTGTTTTATAGCATGCGTGTTTGAAAAGCATGGAAGAGCGAGTCCTTCAAGAGATATTTGCAGAGTTTTCAGCAAAGATAGACAGGACTTAACGAAATAATCCTGCAATGGTTTAGAATTAAAAAGGTCTTCAAGTTCTTCTGAAACGAGATTCTTTTGAAACAACAAATATTCCAAGGAGCTCAAACTTTCCAAAAGAGAAATCATATTCCGGAAATTATATTCCCCCATGAAACTTCTCGAGATATGAGTACAAAATGTAACAATGCACCTTCTGAGTGGTGGTGCAGAAGAATTGAATTGCTCTTGCACAAACTCAAGGAATGATTTGAGCTCCGATATTGTTCTTTTACCTTCGTTCTCATTTTCTATAAAAGTGTAATATTTGGAAACACAATTTTCCAATAAATCAATCATAGATCTTATGCAATCCTTCAAACCAGTCACTGGCCCTAGACATTCTGCAAGCCTCTTAACCCGGTGCTCCAGATATATTTCTTCCATGTCACTACTAAATTTCAACCTCTCCATGTTGCCAAACAAGACCACCTCTCCCACTGAACAGAAACAATCACCACTTGCAGTTGTAGTCTCGTATGATTCTTTTACCAAGCTTAGCACACGTGAGGCTAACTGAACTATAGCCACATTCGTTGGAGCACAAGTAAGAGTCCTTTGCTTCATTTGCAAAAGGATGAAAAGCAAAACACTAACTGTCATTGTTTTCCCCGTTCCAGGTGGTCCCCATATTTGTTCCACAGATGAAATATGGCAACATTGCGTTTTACACAGCGCCGCCATAATTACTGCCCTCTGAGATTCATTCAGATTCAGCAAAAGTTTCTGAGTTAAAATACTATCATAATCAAAAGTACAGATACTGCAATTCCCGTTCACCTGTAAACAAAATAACCAAAATTATTAACATTAACAAAATTATCATTTATCAGTGACCAAAGGGAAAATTTATTAATCAATTTTATACCATAGAATCCGAGCAAAGAATCTTTTTGATGACATTAAGATTTCTATGCCTGTGCAATGATTTCCATATTCTTTTTTGAGTTGTTAGATTCATCACAAAAACAACAAACATCCCGTCTTGAAATTCCATTGGTTTTGATGCCTTCACTTTTATAGATGTACTATCATCTTCATTATTTTTAACCAGCGCAAAAGCCCATGTTCTTCCCAAATGCTGTAAATCAGAAACGGATTCGGGTTTCCCATCTACTAAAATAAGCAGATCCCCAGCTAACGTATTGTAAGCATCTTTGTCACGTTCGCTAAACTGATTCTTCCAAGGACCAACGGTAACATCATACAGCATGTTTTCACCACTTCTGGACTGGTTAAAAGCAATAATATCAGCAAATGGAGCTCTATTCATGATCTCCATAGAGGAAGCCATCTCACAACGTGTTTCCTCAAGCAAAGGATAAACAAAAGAACCAAAATAGTGATTTTTGGATACGAACGAAAGTGGTATGTTCTTCACCTACAAATAAAGCACTAATTCATGAGCAAGTAAAATCAACAAACGGAAAAGACCACTTGGATTACACAACAACAAGAATCGAGCTTGTCTGGTTCATGTTTCTTAAAACATACATAATAAGCGATCTACGTATCACTAACTAGGGAAAGAAAAAACCATAATACCTACAGGTTTTTAGCGGGTGTTTGTTTAAGCTTATTTGGCCGGCTTATGAGCTTATTGAACTGTTGGAAAGCTCATAAGCTCACTTTTTTGCGTTTATGAACTTAAGCTTATGAACTTAAATAGGCCAAAATAATTGAGCTCAAGAGCTTTCCAAAAGTTGAATAAGCTCATAATCTTGTGAAATAAGCTTAAACAAACACCCCCAAGGTAAATGATGGAAAAGTTGACTTTATGGTCAAAATTTGACTTTAAAAACTTTTTATACTTTGGTGATTTACTATTTTAAAAAAGTGTTACAAATTAAAAAATAGTAGTAAAAATCCTCATAAACATGTTAGGGTTTACGGAATAATAATACAAAACAAGAAGCAGCAGTAAATAAATAAAAATGAAAGAATATCAAGTTGCATATATCTCAAATGCTTTATATCATGCACAGTAAATTAAAATAAAAATAAATAAAAATAATAAAAAAGAAAGAGACCTTGTTCTTGTAAAGATCTTCATTAAAAATGTCATCAAGAGACCATGAAAGAATGAGCTTCGTAAACTCATCAGCAGCATCAAACCCCAAAGAAGATCCATGTTCCATTTTCACCTAAACTTTATAAAACTTACTAAAATCTGTGTTTGTTGATGGTTTTTAAAGATTTCAAGAAATGGGTTTTGATATTTAGTTTATAAAATGAAATGGGTTTTCTTTTCTTACAAGATAATGATGGTTTACAGCTGTCAAGAAACCATTGTTTTACTTTTACCTGAAGGGTTTAAGGGGGGTTTTACTAAAAATGGTATGAAAAGGAACTGAAAAGGTTTTAAAATGAAACAGAGTGAGGATGAATATGGAAACACTAGTTACATAATTGTACAAGTTTTATAGCGTAATGTACAAACTCATAATCCTTTGCTTCTGCTAATCCATACACGTGTGGCTTTTTGATTTGACATGTAAGGGGGTCGGCATTGGTCACGGGAAGGATAGCACGGTACCGTGCGGGAACACCGCCGCCATCCCCGCGATACTGCACGGTAGCCTTCTGGCACGGGGAGTCTTCTGGCACGGGAAGGAAGCAATTTTTGAACGTTGGAATCCTTTTTTGAACGTATCTACCGTTTAAGGCAACGGTTAGATTTTTTTTTTTTTTTTTTTTTTTTTTTTTTTTTTTTTTTTTTTTTTACTTTGGTATATATATACACAGCTACAAAGTCATACAACTCACAAAAAAAAGAACATACCTGCCCATTCAATCCCCATTCAATCCGATCTAAAAAAAACAAAAAACAAAACTCAACCATATGGAATTTAAAAGAATTGGTTCGACTCTATTGTTGGATGAGCCGTTTCAGTGGTCCAACGATGGTAGCCTCGAGGTTTTTGCTAGCGCGATTGACGAAGATGAGGTAGCTGATACGGCAAGGTCGAAACGCAAATCAGTAAAACGCGATCGGATCAAAGCTTCAGAAAGATTGCATCTTGATTATTTTTGTGAAGATCCCAAATTCGACGATGAGTTTTTTGAAGATAGGTATCGTATGCCTAAAAGTTTATTTTTAAAAATAACGCGCGCTATTGAGGCTAGATTCGAGTATTTTCAAGAAGGTTATGATGCTAGATCGAAAAAAAGTTTCACAGCCAAACAAAAATGTTCGTCTGCCATTAAACAACTCGCAACCGGTGCACCACCGGATGAGTTTGACGAATATTTAGAAATGGCACAAAGAACGTCACGTGAATGCCTTCAATTTTTTTGTGATGCTATTATTCAATTGTACGCTCGAGAATTCCTATGTACGCCAACAAGCCATGATGTTGCACGTTTGTACGAAGCACACCAAGAGAGACATCACATTCCGGGTATGATCGGTAGCTTGGATTGCATACATATTGTTTGGAGGAATTGTCCAGTGGAATTGAGGGGTCAATTTAAAAGAGTTGATCATCAATACCCGACGATTATGATGGAGGCAGTGGCGTCTCAGGATTTGTGGATATGGCACGCGTACTTTGGACCGCCGGGTTCAAACAACGATATAAACGTTGTGATGCAATCTCCACTATTCACCACCGAGCGTAATGGTACGGCACCTAAGTACCCATTTGTTGTGAATGGCCGTATGTACAAGCGTGGCTACTATCTAACCGATGGCATATATCCGACGTGGTCTACTTTTGTTAAAGCATTCAAATATCCAACCGACCCGAAAGAGAAAAAAGTTCAAGAAAGTACAAGAGTCGGCTCGAAAGGATGTTGAACGGGTATTTGGTGTTCTTAAAGGTAAATGGGATATACTGAATCGACCCTTACGGCCACACACAGTAGAAAGAATTAGCAAAATAGTGTATACGTGTGTGATTTTGCACAACATGATTATAAAAAACGCCGGTACCGCAATCTCGCCAGTTCATATTCGGGATCCTCCGATCCAACCGGTGTTTGATGAAGCAGCCTTTGCCAAGATACGAGATGAGGACACCCATTTTCATCTTCGATTTGATCTTATGTAGCATATTCACGCTCAACAATTACCATACCTCCAGGTGGATGATTCCAACGATGAAGTTTAGTTTTTTAGTATTATGAAATTTAGTATTTTAATATTATGTAATGTTATTTTATGTTTTTTTTAGGAATATTATGTAATGTTTTATGATATTTAATGGAATTTTAGTTTTATTTTAAAGGAATTAAAAAAAAAGAAGAAAAAAAATGAAGTGATGGATGGTGGTGTAGTGACACAAGTGATGCCAACAAAAAAAAAAGGTGAGGGATGGGAAAAATTGGTGAATGATGTGGCACAAGAGGATTGGTTAGGAGTGAGGGATGGTGGTATGGTGCCACAAGTGTTGCCAACCCCCTAATAGTGCCACAAACATACTCATTTCTTTTTCATACGAGTAATTGTGATAATCAATATTTTGAAAAAAAAGTTTTTTAATCGATCCAATCGAGTAATCGGGTTATCGGTTTAACCGGTTCAATCATCGGGTTAACTCGGTTTTTTATTGAAAAAAACTATTTTTTCAACTGGTTCGACCACTGGATTAATCCGGTTTTTATTAAAAAAAATGAAAAAAACCAAACCCGGCCGGGTTTCGAGAACTGGATTGACCAGGGTTACTTAAAACCGGCGGTCTAACCAGTTAACCCGTTTTTAAAAACCCGATTTTTTTACCTTTTTTTGCTGAACCGATTCAACCGGTTAATCTGCCTCGGTCAACCGGGTTTCAAAATATTGGTAATAAGGACCCTTAATTGACATACATTTCTTACACGTTGGAGTACAGGTTCTTATCTTTTTAATTTTGTTGCCTCTCGACGCGTCGCATTTTTTATTTTCAGTTGTCGGGTCTTCAACTGTATATTAGATTTTTATTTGTTCCTTCTTTTTGCCCCAACTAGCTGACTTGATGGTTTTTCATTATCCGCTACCAAATCAACAAGACCTCCTGCAACAGCTAAAGATTCAGAACGAACGGAGGAAGATGACCCTGTCTTCTTAGCTTTGTCTGGACGGTCGCACTTCCGAAACCTCTTCATCGGAATCACTCGCTTCCGAAACCTCTTCATCTGATGTGTCATGTGAGGTGGTTTCGAATGTCTTAGATGTTTTTAGACCCTTTTTTTGTTGCTTGTAAAATAGTGGCATCTCAACATCTCTCCAATTAAGATGTTCCTTCAAAATTCTCCAACACTCAGTCATTGTGAAGTCCGAACCGTACGTCACGTTAAATTCTTTACAAGCTTGTTCGTACACACTTATGTCACATGCTCACTCCTATGCCTCCGTTTTACATTATCGTAAATGGTGGTACAAAATTGACCAATTTTAGGACGAAGTCTATCTTTCTATTAGGTAGTAATGGCATCGTACCCTCTTGTCGATTCCCTCACTTCATTCTCAAAGTAAGTCACCACAAAACCCCCTACTCGTTTGAGCGTTTCCTTTGGCGTTATTTTTTGTCGTGTTGATTTACGCTTTACACAACGTTAACTCGCCCGCTGGTGTCCATGGTTTTGGCGGGGTAATGTCTATAGTCGTCTTGACTTTTTGACGCACGTTATATAATCTTATTAGCTTTGACGGGCGGCACCTCTTCGACGGGAGACTCGTCTTTAACGGATTCGGATGGACCACCACCCGAACCTTGACCTGTAAAATAATCTTAACAACCACCCGGACCTTGACTAGTAGGATAATCTTGAGTACTAAAATGCGTATCCATATCTATATCAAGATTAATAGGGTTAACTGGAGAAATTCATTGCGAAGATTGAGGTTGGTCGAACGATTGGTTAAAAAGTGGTTGTGATTGTGACTCGAATTGCGGACGATAAGGTTGTTGTCGTTGTTGGTAAAAAGATTATTGTTGTTGTTGTTGGTTATACAGAGGACGGAACAAATTATTTTGATAATATTGGCGTTGTGGTTGTTGTGATTGATAATTGAAACCCACGGGTTGACACGCACGGATGGTGAGACACCGGTTAACTGAAAATTAGGATCCGGTTTTGAAAAGTTTGGAACATTTTGTTGCCATCGGGATTTTGGAGTTTTGTTTTGGAAGTTTTGTGAGACATTTTAAATATAAATGAGAAGTTTATAGCAAAATGATTTGAATTTGTGTATAAAATGGTGAAGAGAATTGTGTATTTATAGTGTTAAAAGTGTCAAAGTTTTTTAATTAAAAAGTTTTTCTTAATCCAAGCGGTCATTTTGTGCCGTTGGGATTGTTTTTGGTTGCACACAAGTTGGTCAGCGACATACAATGACAAGGGACGTGGAATAATAGAAATAGGAATAAAAAAGTTGTAAATTTTAGTTAAGTTTTTTTAACTCGTGAATAACATTAATTCTTTGTTTCATTATCAGTTTTTACTTTAAATCCAGTTGTAAAATAATTTATTTTACTCACTTACATCGAAAACACTTAGACTATATTTATAACCAAATAGGTAGAGATTATTGGGCTAATTTAATGCCAATGGTCTTTGTCTAGTATTTGAATTGAAAATAACCTGACGGTAAACAATGTCCCTGAATGGAAAGAAACATTTAGGGAGTCATCTTCTAAGTTCTTCAGAGTCTAAAGAAAAGACTCAATATAACCTAAGGCGGAACTCAGATAGTGAAATTTATAACCAAAAAGAAGATGATGGAGTCAGCGAGTGATGATAATGACTCACTGACTTGAGGATCTCCTCAACAATACAAAACATTCTGAGACTTAGATACTTATGAAAAATATCTAAGTCACTGAATATATGGACGACAACTTTCTTTGAAAGATAATGATGCGTGGGAATTGCACCAGGCTTTACCTCTCGAGAGATCTCGAGAAGCTTACAACCCCCACCAGGCAGTGTACCTGATCGTTGTAGTATAGTATAGTGACAAGTACCGGGGGATTGATCGTTCAACTCAGGAATAGTGTCGCTAGGATTAGAAAGCCTAAAAACTAGGTCTAGAGGTGAGGGATGATTCTTTTTGTATTTTTTATATTTTATGAAAAGCAAGTAAAATCTCGGGTTTTGGAAGAGTGAGCGGAATTAGTTGCTAATCAACTAACCCAATAACTAAAGATGCAATCAAAATAAAATAACAGAAATGTAAATAAAACTAATTAAACTAGTGGTGTAAACAGTAATTGGGAGAATTGTGTTTACTTAGATTTCACTACTCCCTAGATATCTTTTACAGGTTAATTGTTTGTTACAGTTGCGTGGATGACGGGTTATATTCCTTAATACCAATTGTGGGGTGGCGTACGTACTTCCCCAACTCTATAAGCTCCTACTTCACTCCTATGTCAAGCCTGCAAGAAGCTCCTAACATGGGATCACTAGAATTCGCTCATGCATTAAATACAACCATAAAAACCTAGTACGCATTGGTTCATGTTTCTTAAGACGTTCAAGCAAGTTACACAATGGAGATCTGCCAGTTTTCTTAAGCCTAACATTGAAATCATTCATCCATTACAACTATAAACAAGCAATCAACCTATAATCAACATTTAGGTTTCATTACATCTAAGCAAACACACAAAAGATCTAGCCTAGCATGTTAAAATCAAGACAAGCGTAAGATATATTCAAACAACACATAGACATATTGAATAAATTGAAAGAATACTTATCTCAATTGAACATGAAGGGTTTCAAGGGGTGAAAACCCTTGAAAATACTGTTACAAACGAGCTAGAGTTTATTAAGTTCGACCCTAAAATTCTCCTCCTCTTAGAATGAAAATAACAAAGAGTATATATAGATTTACTAAGGTGAAGGCGTCAAGAAGAAAGTTCTGACGCCGTCATCTCTCCGCCAATAAAATTCTCGGACTGCCTAGATCCAGATCTGACGCCGACATGTGTATGAACATTGTTTAACCTCCCCTTACACTTAGGATGAACATTGTCCCCAATGTTCAATTAAAGATTGTAAAAGAGAAATAGGTAAAAGAATGAAATCAAATACTCCCCTGATTCACTCGGTATGGATAGTGTGGTAACAAGGTTAGATCTTCCTCCAAGAAAATGAACAATCAAAACTTCCCTTCCAGAATATAAATCATCTTCTTGTCATACATAACCTGTTAAACCTGAGAAAACAAACAAGGCAACCTCGCGTACAATCGGCGGCAATCTATATATGCTACAAATCCTAGAAAACAATGTAAGATATAATGCTTGTGGAATGAATGTTTGCAGATTTCCTGGAGTTTATAAAACTAAAGATTCAACAAAAACTTTAAAACTCCGTTAGAAAAACAAAACTGGCAAAATTTCCAGATTTTTACACGTGACGCCGTCAGGTACTGTTCCCAGCAAGGAAAATTAAGACTTTGCCGTTTTCTTCACTTTTATGCTCCAAAAACGTCCAAAATGCTTCCTTTTCCAGAATTCACTCTAAAAGTACCTAAAATCGCAAAAGGAACGATTTAGGGCAATATTTGATCAAATAAATTCCAATTCCGGCTTAAATGACCCCCTAAAAACGGATCATTTTTCGCCTCATCAGATAAGTGTAAAGAAATTATGAAAAAGTCAAGATAGTATTATAGTTCGTAAAAATATACAAGCAATCAACATTGTTCCTTAAAGCATGGTTGGCCATGTCCTAGAACTAAAAGCATTTAATGCCGTAAAAGTGCCATTGCACTTTTGTTTGATAAAGCTTGACACGTTGCTATTACCACACGGGTATCCACATTGAACCTTGCCTTAAATATGAGTGTTGTAAATGAGTAAATACAATCTCTTACAATTAATGTGAAAAACATTCAAGAATATTTACTCCTCTAAAATAGAACCAAGTCGATAGAATTTATCATAACATAGCTCTTATTCAAACAATTTTTTTTTTTTTTTTTTTTTTTTTTTTTTTTTTTTTTTTTTTTGGGTAAGTGAGAAGATCATCACACTTTGTCATTCAACTTAGATTGTTATTCTGCAAATAATCTTAAGTAAATTATTTGATTCACTATAATAAGAACTTAAACGTCGAAAATATTGTTGTTTACATATACGTTTATATATCTTGTTATTAGTTTAAACTTACATTATTATGTCATGAGTTGTTAGATAACTAAGTTATATCTTTGTAATAAACTAAAAAGGAACAACAAAATCGTTATATATTCGATCCACTGAATATTAAAATCTATATCCGTATAATATACATCCTTTTAGTGGTGAATCGAATCGGATGATGTTTGACATCCCTAGTACTGAAGATAAGTTACGCTCTACTTGATTCGATATGATGTAATAGGACCTTTGGTTAGTCATATTGGTTCGAGAAAATAAATGAAGACTCATTGTCATTGTCCCATTTGTTGAGTTTTTACATTGTGGTTAAATCTGTGTAAAAGCCCATATTTCTGTTAATGTAGGTCCAAGCCCAAAACTAGTTGCATTTTTAACTTATGACAAAATGAATGGCTCCGTATATGTTAGGTAGTATTAAACTTCTATGATTTCGCGACAAAAACGTACACAAAAGTGGTTTTAGTTACTAAAAAACTTGTTAGCGACAAACTACTATTTGCAACAAAAAATGTGTCTAGCAGCAACAAAAGGTGATTGTTTGCGACACTGTGAGGTGAAATGGACGGATAGTTATGGGGGAAAAAAATGATCCACAAAAGTGTTGTATCAATCCGGTTGGTTTTGTGTTTGCTATTCTTTGTGGTCAAAATGAACCGATGTGAGTGATTTCACCTGACATGGTTAAAATGTAAGTTTGCTGGTTTAAGCGAATGTCAAAGTAGCAACTTCAAGTCCAAGAAATTTTAAGCAAATAGCACAAGTTCACTTTCAAGCGCAAATCTAAGGGCAAGCGCTATGATATACCTTTACAAAAGTTTATAATTTATTCATGTCATTATTTCTTAAACTTTTTAATTGTATAAATCTATTTCCACTACACATAAACTTCTTAAAGCTTTATAAACATCACATATATCCCATATGCATTAAATTGTGAAGAGGTTCAAGATGTTTATTATTAAACCTTTTCATGTCAAGTAAGTATGAAATAGGTCTCCATTATAGCAAACAAAAATATAAACTTCTTCATCATATTATAAATCTTTTTATAAACCACAATAGTAGATGTTTTAAGATATGTATTGGACTTTCAACTTCAATGTGCAAGTCATACGTTTCTTATAGCTTATGATATTTCTACACTCTTTTAATAATTAACTTCGTACTACAATCACAAAAAGATCATAAATTTATAGAAAAATAATTGACACGTGATTGTAAGTACGAAACAAAAAACATATATAAAGTTTGATAAGTCAAAAGTAGTAAAAACATAATACGGATTACAAAACCGTAAAAGACTGTCTTTTCCTGTTAATATAGTTGGTAAAAATGCTGAAAAAGTGCGGAACATAAAATATAAAGTTTGACAAGTCAAAAGTAGCAAAAGACAAAATATACAGAATTTTTTTATTATTTAAAGTTGTCTTGTCTTGTCAATAAAAATATAAAAGGAGGGTGGTCGAGCTTTCTTTTTGGGGCCATTTATGGAACGGGGGAGTTTATACGGACTCTCCCATAGGGGGGTTTCGTGAGGCCCTGTGTATTGCGGGTTTGTACGGTGTGCATCGCGGTTTGTACATTTTGACCAAAACCCCCTATTGTCGCATCATAATGGGTCTTAATAACATAACCCTTATCGAACTATGAAATTACATAGTATATTGTGTTGTACGTTTGCCAAAATAACCAAAAAAAACAAACACAAAAATAACTTTATATTTTGTTTGTTTATATAACTTTATAATATATTTTGCTTGATAATATAATATAACTTTATAATATAATATAACTTTATATTTTGTTTAAACGCGTTCAAACACAAAAATAATAACTTAAAAAAAATAATAATAAATAACTTTATATTTTTGTGTTTGAAGAAAATATAACTTATATTTTGTGTTTATAACAAAATAACTTTTAAACAGAAATATAACAAAAATAACTTTATATAAAAATATAACTTTATATTTTGGCACAAAAATATAACAAAAATTATTTTATATAAAAATATAACTTTATAAAAATAATTTTTATATAAAGTTATATTTTTATATTTTTATAACAGAAATAAGTTATTTTTATTTTTATTTTTATATTTTTATATTTAAAATCGTTTCGTTTCTGTTGCCAATGAATTACTGGTTACCGTGTTCAATCTCAAAGGATGCTTTAACAGGTTGTGTTATGCTTGTGCTTGCTTATGAAAAAAAGGGTACGCATATGCTAGGTAAATAAGTGGGAACAAAATTTCGACCATCTAGAACTTTACATACATCCAACATGTACGGCCTTCTCTCATGTTTAAGCTCTAAGCATCACGAAGCTAATTTGAACATCTCACGAGTCTCCTTACAGTTTTCGTGCTTATTACCAAAAGGGCCATCTATATTTAAGGTCATGATGAATGTTCCGAGCATAAATCGTAAACCATGTTTTTGTTTTTTGTTAATTTTCTCTCTCCAACAAATTTTCAATACAATCATACGAAAACTATAGACATCCTTCGCTATCTTGATTTCCCCATGTTCCTTTAATTTAATTTAATTTAAGTGGAACTATATCTAGTGCGGATAAATGAGTTTCTTGTGGTTCAAATTTTTCTTTCTGTCAAGTGCTTTTTAATTTCAGTTTGGTCGTACCGAATAGTTCATGAAATATTCCATGAACGTTCAACTTTTTTACAGCCCTATAAATGACAGAAAAGGAAATGATATATTAGTAGTATTTAAAAATATCCATATTCGGATATCCGAAATTTAATTTGGTTTGGTTTGAAAATTAGGATACATGATTGTCACTTTTGGAGCTCATATGTAAGTTTTACAAAACATTTATAGTGAATCATGGTCTTAATCATCATCGAATCAAAATCATTTTTGGTAACAATTAGCCTGTATAATCGAAGCTAAAACCCAACGCATATCATAATCGAAGCTACAATGCAAACGCATATCATTATACATAAACACACACACATACACAAATGGCGAACATTACGTCATTCTTCTTCTTGTGCTTCATCATGATCTGTGTTGTTATAACAACTCGAGTCAAAGTCATCACCCCAAGTATGGCTCCAACTTTAGCACCCAAACCAATTTGAAACCCCCTTGCTTTAATTCCGAGTTTTGTACAAATTAATAACAATAATTACAATACTCCTTCTGAAAGCAAGAAAAACTGTGTCAAAACAATAATGGAAGTTATAATAGCCTTCGGTGGGCTGATGGGCCTGATTTATACGATAATGGCCAACATCAAGAACGGTAAGGGTAAAGTATATAAGACCCTTGGCCTTGATGTTGAGATGGGGTTGTTTAACTTTAACATGTGAGAAGTATTTTTTATAAAAATTGATGAAATATATTTATACGTTATGGTTGATGTAATATATAGGAGATGCAATATATTATATTAAGATGGTTGATGTAAGTTATTTCCGGTGCATGCTAGTGAATTGTAATATGGTCCTTGTTGACCAACACTCTTTTATTTATCCTAAATTTGTTTTATTTTTAATGTCACTTTTAATCATCCAAATATTGGTTTTTATATTGTTTGTCTGATTTCTGTCAAGTGCTTTTTAATTTCAAGTTGGCCCAACCAAACAATTCATGAAATGTTCGGGGAACGTTCAGCTTATTTACAACCCTATAAATGACATAAAAAAGAAAAGATATATTAGGGGGTTGAAATATGTCCATATTCGGATATCCGAAAATTTAATGGGTTCGGTTCGAAAATTCGGATCAACAAAACTGTTAAACAGAAATATTTTGTTTTTGGGTTTTTAACCCAAGGGATTAGTTCCAAAGTCAAAAAGTTTGTTTGTTTCACATAAATAGGATTTGAAAGTAGGACTCAATCCTAATAAAAGGGCATCTAGAAATCCCACCTATGAACTCATGATTTACTCACACCCTACAATCTCACCGTTTGTGTTCTTTTTTTCTTTTTGCATTCGTATATAAGCTTTTAAAGAATAATATATTAATTTATATTATATTTTCTCTCTCTCATATCAAATCTAAATCCTAGCCCTAATCCAAATTCTAATCGTAATCTAAATCTAAATCCTAAACCCACCTACAAACCAAACGGGCCCTAAAACCAAGCAAAACAACAATCCTGTATCTTAAAATCGTCTCGTTTCTGTTGCCAATGAATTACTGGTTAGCGTGTTATAACAATCCTGTATCTTAAACGGAGAATACCGAGAATTGAGAAATCAAGCACAACTCATTCACGGCTCTATTCCAACTGAGAATCAGAGAGCGTATTATAATAGTGGGGCTATAAAATAGGAAGACATGTGCGTGGCACATGCTGTCTCAATTGGGGAAACTCAACAATCCCTAAAACGTTTTTCTCTCTGGATATTGAAACTTTAGTGTTGGATCGATATACTCTGATCAAACTACTTTGTAGCTTGTAAGGGTTTAACAATATTGAGTAAACTCAACACTATTAATATTGAAACACTGTTTTACTTTGTAAAGTATGCGGAATCTACTAACACAAAGCTTAAGAAGAACTTTTATATTAACCAAACTTTGAACCTGCTTTGTTACACAGATTCACTAACAATCCCTAACTATTAACTTTGATCGACTTCTAAACGTATCTAAGACTTGTAAAACTTATATAACTTGTATCGATCGATACCTCTTAAGGCTCTTTATATAGATAACCTTAAGTCGGTTTACAACATGTAATGCTTGAACGACAAGTCATTATCCCTAACTAATTCTAGAATATTCGTTTAATATTACACAATAATCCTTATCTAATATTGCACATCAGTCCTTGTTTCCTTCGAAGTACTTTAAGCATTCTTCAATAACAGCAGTACTTTGACTTTATTCTTCAGCAGTACTTTGACTTTATTCTTCATGCAGCAGTACTTTGACATCCAGAAGTCCTTTGATATTTTATATCCCAACAATCCTCCCCTAACTTGAACTCTACTTGCTTGATTTCAAGTTTCTTTGTTATCTTCAACCTTCAAATCTTTAATTATGTAGTGAGATTGTTTCTTTATTCCTTTTCTTTTATCTGTCATCTGTCAAAGTACTCTTCATCAGCATCATATCTTCCATAGTATCTTCTCAGCAACTCAGCAACATTTTGGTACAAAGATCATCAAATCTTAAAAGTTTCATACTATTCTCATCACTTCCAGGTGTGTTAACTCCTGTGAGAGGTGAATCATTGAAAATTATGATTTTTAGCAAATCATCAGCTATCAACGGATTTGATATGTCTTTACCATGAGCCGTTTGCTATGGACTAGCCAACTCTTGATCACTTGGATGTATGGTGAGTTGATAACCTAGTTTTTTGGTAAACTATCAACCATCAACGGATTTGATTATCACATCAGAGCCGTACCCTCATGATGAGTCAAACTCTTTCTTGTTTGTTAAACATGGTGAGTTGATTACCATTTGTTGTGTAGTATAAATACTAACACCATGTGTTGCTTTTCAAATCCTTTTTCCTTTTTCTTTTAAACATCAAAACTTTTTTTTTTATTATTTTTTTTAAGAACCTATACTGGTTTATATCAGCAAGTAGTACTTTGATAAAGTACTGTTTGTTTTTGCAGTACTTTGAAAAATACTTTATTTTACAAAACAGATCATACCAGTATTATGCAATACTACTCTTCAGACTTGACCCATCTGATAAATAACTTGATAACATCCAAAGCTACTTCAGATTCATCTTCAAGTTCCATTCCATGATCCAGCATTCTGAGCATGATTTCTCTAATCAATGGATATCTCCTTTCAGCCAACATGTGAATCATGGTACCATCTTCCATCTCTAGTGTATGAACTCCTGATGACTCAAAGAATCTCCATCTTGTTATTTCCCAATTCTCTTGATCATTCCAGAGAGGATCAACACTTGTTTCTTCAGTATCCTAGATGGTAAATAAGTCTCCAAGCAAAACTAATCCCACTCCTGAAGCTTCCTTCTCTGCATAGTAAGTCTGCACTTGCACATATAAGTCATAAAGATCTGCCCTTGTGATACAGTGCAACAAATCCCATAACATATTGAATGTTGTGAAGCTTTCATCTTCTCTGTGGATCATAAAATAATTTCCCTCTTTAGATTCAACCACAGAAAATGAGATTATCTTGGACTTCTTTTCAGAATCTTCAATCTTTTTGTTCTCAAAATCAACAACTCTGAAATAATTTCTGAGTTCATCAACTGTATCTTCATGAACTAACTTCAGCCTTTTTGTCAGTTGATCATCTTCAGCTAATTTCTTTCTTTTCAATCTCCTTTGCTCAGCTTCTTCTTTTCTGATATCTTCTAATTTCTTCTTTCTATCAACTTCCATGGGTACAAAACTTTCTACTTCTCTTCTGATATCTTCTTGTACTTTATCCCATAAAGCTTTTATTTCTGGATACCTTTGTTTATGTAAATTCTTGTATCCCTTCTTTCTTAAGAATTGCATCATCCAATTCCTTTCCTGAGCTTTGGTCATTGACTTCTTTGTAATTGGCCTACTGACTTCTTCCAAATACTCAGCATCATATTCAGGTTGTTGCTTTCTAGCAAGCTCTAAATCATCTGCAATCTCTAATTCTCTAATCTGAGTAATAGAAAATTTCTTCTTCTTCTTAGTATCTTTCTGAACCATTATTCCTTTCCCTTTATCTTTTGGATCTAGTTTTTCTGATTCAGAAGTACTTTCATCATCTTTTTGTGCAGGCTCAGATATATGTATTCCTCCAGTAGGTCTTCTTAAATTCATCATAACCTGAGTAATTGTTTCATCATCACTAGCAGTATGTACTCTTTCTTCTTCTTGCTGTATAAAAGTGGAAGGACCAGCTTCATCTTCATGATACTTTATAGATGGACCAGCAATATCTTGTTCAGCAGTACCTTGCACAACAGTATTTTCAACAAAAGTACTTTGAGCATTATTTCCTTCTAAATCAATTTCCTCTGTATCACCACTTTTTACATTCTCATGCTCAACTTCAAGATTAATTTGCTCTGTCTCACCACTTTTTCTTTCAGTACTATTTTGAGCAACATTTTCATCTTGATCATTCTTGTCCTCTGAAAGTTGAACCATATCATCAAATCTATCCAAATTATCATCCTGATTCCTCCCCAATTTGATAGATGATGATTTCCTATGCCTCCTCTTTGATTTAGCTTCTTCTTTGTAGATTTTGGCTTCTGAGACTGCTTCTTTTCTTTCACATAAAGCCTAAAATTCTGAACAAGAGGCCAGACAAATTTCTTCAATCTTCTGAACTTCTTTCTTAGCTTTTTGATTTCTGCAGCTTGAGCATTAACAGTTGACTTCATCTTCTCCAGTTCTTGAACCAAATCATAAGTACTCGCAGTACCAGCCATTCCCTCAGCTCCTCCAGGTGTTTGAAGCCCACCTGTGGAAGTATAATCATTGGGAGTAGGTACTTGTGTATCCTCTGAAGCAGTACCTTGAGGATCAGTACGTTGTGGAGAAGTACCTTGAGCAGAAACAGATGTATCCAAAGAAGCTTTTTCTGTGGAAGTCCTTTCACCTGAAACAACATGCTGAGGAGAAACAATAGGTGGTGGGGGGGGGGGGGGGTATGTACTGAAGCAGAATGTTCAGCAGAATCAGATTGAGTATCATTAGAATGTGCAGAACCACTATTTTTTTCTTCATCCCTAACAGCTTGAGCTACCTCTAACATATAAGCATTAAGAGGTGTATTCCTACCTGGAAAATTTACTCCCTTATTGGACATAAAAGTGAAAATTTTAGGTGGCATCCTAATGGTAGATACATAATCCTGAGGTTTAGGTATACCATCAAGTGGATTCTCTAAAAGTAATTGAACAAACCTAGGATACATAAGAAAAGGTTTGCCAGCCTTAATATGAGTAAGCATACCTTCAAGAATCATATATGAGAAATTGAAAAGCTGATTGGTAATAAGACCAACAAAAGCAGAAGCTATGGAATGACTGAACTGATCCCAAGCAGTACTCTTTGGACTCAAACAATGTAGCAAAACATGAATAAGAAATTTCCAATGAGGACTAACCATAGCCTTCTGAAAAGTAAGCTTAGTCAAAGAACCTTCATACCCAATATCTCTGAGTGTATTCCAAACTTCTTGTTTCCCAAACAAAACAGAGCCTCCTTCATCATCAAATAACAAAGCCTCCCTGATTAAAGCTTCTGTAGCACGTATAGCTCTCCCAGTAACTGTAGCAGTAATGATATCCTCTTCATCTTCAACCTGTGACGTAGCTGTATCCCAAAAAGCTTGAATCCAGGGTCCAATAATCTCGGGGTTGACAAGGATGGAGTAACAGATGTTGGTACCGGTGAGAAAATCAATAATACCATGAAAATCAAGGTTTTCTTGGGTTTTCTCAAGGTTTGCGATCATGTTGTGTTTGGTGTTGGTACGTCGATTAGCCATGATGATTAGGGTTAGAGTGAGAAAAGTGATGATCGATGCAAAGTAGGTATGAGTTAATAAAGGTGAATAAGGTGAATAAAAGGAAAAGATATGCGGTTTATATAAGGATAAGATTACAAAAAATCACGGTTAATTAATGATTTTACCGTTATTTTTGGAAGTAAAGATCCCATATCGTTCGAAAGGTTGTTAGCCGCAAATCTGACCGTTGAAACAGTATCTGACACGTCAGCAACCCCTTTTAATAACACCAAGCAGTACTTTCCATAAAGAATGGAGCGGTACTTTCCATCATAAGCTCAAACAGTATATTGACCAAAGTACTTTCCCATTAAAAATCTTGAATGTTGACCATTTGACCAAAATATCTTAGAAAGTCAACTCTCATTAATGACTATCAGCAAATTAAATTCCAAAACAACCAAGGTAAGTGAACTTCAATACACTTCATTAAATGCCCATTTACCTTCACCTTGCTTATAAAAGCAACTTCACCAACAATTTGCAAACACCATATCACAAAAACAAGTAAACACAATGAGTCACATTCCAATTGTGAACATCTCTTCAGACTCAGAAGGCACCACTGATTCAGAGATAAGTTACTACTCTAATTCTGAGTTTGAAGATCCAGGATGGTCAGACTATTTTCCTCCTCATGTGCAATAGATGGGACACCAAGAATCTTCATCAACAATAAGTGCTGCCAACTCTACCATAACTGATGCAGGTAGTACTACCAGCAAAAAGCCCAAAAAGAAAGTTGTTACTCGTTCATCTTTGGCTAAAGAGATTCCACATGCTTTGACTCAAGCCCTGGAAACAGCTATCCAGAACATGAAGTGGCCTGCTCCAAGAAAAGAAAGACCTTCCAAACAGGTTCTTGGCCTGGCTTGCCCAAGAAAACAGACTTTTTTTTGATGACAAGAGAAGGACTGCTCAAAAGGGAAAACAAAGCTATGAGGGCAAGGGTAAAAGGCCTATGGAGTAGGTGTGTGGAGCTGGGTAGTAGGTTGATATAGTCTAGTGTGTGTGTTATCTTTGTTATGTCTGTGTCTGTTAGTTGAAAAACAAAAATGGTGATGTACTCTGAATGGTAGTTGTAAGAACTGCAGTGAATAAAATCCTATCTTTTGAATGATACATGTCGCCTCCCCTCAAATAATGACTAACTAATAACTACTTATGCCTCCCCTCAAAAATAGCTTACATATTAATCATGCCAATACTCACAACCAAAAAGGTAAATCTTGAAACATCAAAGCCCTTTGTGAGTAGATCTGCTACATTATCATCAGTATGAACTTTAACCACATTGATAAGCCTTTGTTCATAGCAATCTCTTATAAAGTGATGTCTAATCTGAATGTGCTTGGTCTTGGAATGATAGATTGGATTCTTGACAATACAGATAGTACTCTCATTATCAATATTGATAGGAGTATTCTTGAAATTGAATCCATAATCCAAAAGCTGATTCTGTAACCAAAGTACTTGTGCACAACAACTTGCAGCAGCTACATACTCTGTAAGAAAGTTCATCTTGAATGGCTTGATCTTCTGCAGATACTGGTATTTGTGGTGGAACAGTACTTTGAGGATCAACAGTACTATTAGGTTTAGTAGTACCTTGAGGCTCAGAAGTACTTTTCTTCTCATCATTGGCATTATCTTTTGGCTTATCTTCAGATCTTAAATTAACATCATGAACAATGTACTGTGCTTCTTCTTCAGTGGGAGCAGCTTGATTTTCTTCCCTTATAGGTACATAATTCATTGATGAAGACATTAAATCAAGATCAAACATCCAATCAGGACCTTTACATTTAGAATTCTCTTGTTCTTCCAAAAAATCAACGTGAAGACATTCTTGAACCTTCTTGGTAGCCCTATTGTACACTCTGAATCCTTTGCTATTAGTACAATATCCCAATAAATATCCTTCATCTGACTTCCCATCAAATTTGCCCAAATTATCAGCAGTATTTAAGATGGTTAGGGGACATCCAAAAGGTTTCATAAACTTGATGCTTGGCTTCTTTCCCATGAGTAACTCATAAGGTGTCTTCATTTGAGGTTTAGTCACTGATACTCTATTCAACACATAGCAGGCAGCACTTACAGCTTCAGCCCAGAATGGTACAGGAAGTTGAGAGTCTGCAAGCATTGTCCTTGCTGCTTCTATTAGAGTTCTATTCTTTCTTTCTGCAACTCCATTTTGCTGAGGAGTTCTAGCAATACTGAACTCTCTTTTAATTCCTTTCTTGGCACAAAATTCATCCATAAGCTGATTCTTGAACTCAGTCCCATTATCACATCTAATGCCTCTAACCTTGAGTCTTAACTGATTTTCAAGTGCTATTATTAGATCATGAATAGCATCAAAAGTTTCATCTTTAAAGCATAAGAAAAAGACCCAACTAAATCTGCTACAGTCATCTGTTACAACCAAGCAGTACTTCTTCTTGTTCAGACTAACAACTGAAACAGGTCCAAACAGATCCATGTGCAGCAATTCCAAAGGCTCTCTAATAATCTTCTCATCAATCTTCTTACAAGAGGCCTTGTGTTGTTTACCCTTCTTACAAGCAAGACATGTGTGATCATTCTTGAATGTCTTAGAAGGTAAACCTCTAACTAAATTACCTCTAACCAGCTTATTGATGTTTTTGAAATTTACATGTCTTAGTCTTCTGTGCCATTGATGTGCTTCCTCCATAGATGCTCTTGCAATCAAACATGCTGCTCTTTCAGCAGAATTTACATTCTTTAAGTCTATGTTGTACACATCATTAGTTCTTGGTGCTCTCAGCAACACCAAGTTTCTATCTTCTAACTTGAAATCAGGAGAAAGTATAAGACATTCTGTGTCAAAGAATAACACAGGGTACTTCTTATCACAAATCTGAGAGACTGACAAAAGATTGAATTTAAGCTCCTTCACATATCTAACATCTTCAAAATCAATGTTTCCTGCCTTGATAGTTCCTTTGCCAGTTATTCTTCCTCCATCAGGATCATTTCCAAATGCAACTTTTCCTCCAAAATAAGCTTTAAAATCTGACAAGAGCTCCTTTTCTCCTGTCATACTGCCAGAGCAACCACTATCTACAATAAGATGATCTTTAAGCTCCTCCTCTGGGTTGCCCTGCATTCACATGAAAAAGGTTAGTTATTTTTAGGAACCCAAGCCATTACTGACTTGTGTTCCCCTTGTGGAGTGACATACTCAAAATTTTTGAGTTTGTAATCACCACTGTCTTTGAAAGCATGATCAAGAATTAAGGTTTTTATTTCCAAAACTGTTGATTTTTCAAGATCACTTGTCCCCTTTTCACCCTTAACTTCTGAAAGTACTGGTTTTTCCCCAGCAGTACTTTCTTTCTTAACTCATTTAGTTGTAACTTTAGGAGTTGGGTTCTGTGTCCTAGCATCTTTTCTTGTGTTGTAAGGCTTTCTAGGGTTGTAATGATTGTGCCTCCTAGATCTTACACTTGAGTGTTTGCTAGAAACATTAGGGAACTTTCTATCAGTACTTTGTGAAGGTACTGAGGGTTTGGAGTATGACCTTTTCTGATGAGGGTGCCTATAGTCTTTTGAGAAATTACTATGGTTAACCCTATTTTTATAGTTCCAAACTGGTTTGTTATCCCTTGGCTTATTCTCCCTATAACTTGGTTGTGCAGTTCTGGTCTTCGGATATTTACTTAGGTATTCTGAATGATAATCACAGTCTTTAATCAAATGATGAGGACTATAACAAACATAACAGACCTTTGGACCAATATCCCCAAATCCCCTTCCATAAGTGTTTCTAAAATTAGCAGTATTTTGAAAGAATTTTCTTTGAGGTACTGCTGAGTGATCAGCAGTATTTCGAAAAGAGTTTGAAGGTACTGCTTGTTTTGAAAACTTGGTCTCTTTTACCTTAGGTGCTTCAACAGATTTTTCTAAAGTTTCAGGATTAAATTTACTTTTAAGCTTTTTCCTAAACTCTAGATTATCTACACCATAACAATCAACATCTTTTCTAGGTGGTTGAAAGCTACCTGGGGGTGAGGAACTACATTATATCCCTTTTCTTTCTGAAATATAGGAGGTGTTGGACTAGGGGATTCTTCATCACTAGAAGTGTTTTCATCTAGACTTATGAACTCTTCATCACTAGTGGAGGTATCAACTGTAAGATTTAGTTCCTTTCTCTTAAATGGAATACCTTCATTGCTATTATTATCATAACCTAGGCCTGTCTTAATATTAGATGTTCTTTGCTTTTCAACAAATTGAACATGTGACACACCTGCCTCATTCCATACAACAAGTTTTTCTAACAACTTATCCCTTTCAGCAGTCACTTTTTCTAGTTCAGACACCTTGCAACCTAGTTTTCATTCATTTAACTTAACTAGGTAATCCTGTTGTTTATATGTTTCAAGCCATGCTACTTCATTGTTTTCATGTGTAAGTATTTTGGCTTCCATTGACTCTAAAGTTAATTGATAACCAGTTATCTCAGCCCTAGCCTTTTGAAATTTATCTCTTTCAGCTACATACTCAGTAAGTAACTTTTGATACATATCATTACACTTAGAGCATACCTCAGAGTTAGTGGATTAACTTGGTGAAGCAGCTACCATAGCAAGCTGAACAGGTGCTTCTTCAAACTCCATGCTCCAATCAAAGCTTCCTAACTCATCTCTTGACTCCAAAGCAGCATATCCAGGCTCTTCATCAAATGCTGTGCTCCAGTCTTCCAATGCAACCATTGAATATGTTACAGGTTCATCATCAAACTCATTGGACCAATCAATCTTTGATAGATTCTCTTGAGCAACCAAAGCTTTTGGTTTTGGTTCAGTAATTGGAATCTCTTTTCTTTCAGGCTTGGGTGGTTCAATCATCTTGTTTGCTTGATACTTTGCAAATTTGCACTCCCTTGCAAAGTGACCAGTCCTTTGACAGTTGAAACACTCAATCTTGGACTTGTCAAATGTTATTCCTTGTTTAGCTCTGAAGTTGATGCCTTTTCCTGTCTTGTTCACATACTTCTTGATCCTTGCAGTGAGCATGGCAACTTGCCATCTGATATCAATTTCTTCCAAAGCATCATCATCTATTTGCAATACATCTTCTTGATAGGTGACTGGTAGAGATGCTTGTTGAGCAAAGAATGAACATAGAACATCATCTGAGGTGGGGGTTAATGATTGTGATGAATTGGTGGTGACCATTGTTGTGCATGGAACCTGTGTTTCAGTCACAGTACTTTGAACAGGATAAGCAGTACCTTTGTTAGAAGTACTGCTTCTCTTTTCAGAAGAGACAAAAGCAATGTTCTGTTGTGTGCTTGAACCTGTAGTACCATTCATCTCATGCTCATACACCTTCAGATTGTTGTAAAGATAATCAAAGTCCATAGTATCCAGCCCTGATTGTCCTCTGATCATAGTAGCAACTACATGCCATGCTGATGGCAAACTTCTCAAGAACTTCAAATTAGCATAATCTACTGATGCCTCAGCATCATATAGTTCTAACATACTCAGAAGATGTTGGAATCTTTCATAAGCAGAATCAAGACCTTCTCTTTCTCCAACTGTGAAAGTTTCAAATTGTTGCTTCAGCAAATTCCTATGCATCTTCTTGGAAGCATCATTACCTCCAAACTTCTTCTTTATTGCAGCCCATAGTTGTTTGGCATCTTTGGCATCATGAAACTTTAATAGGTGACCATCAGGAATAGCAGAAAGCAGTATGTTGAGTGCTTTGTCTTGATTTCTTTTGGTAGCAGTAGGTACAGTAATTTTAGGTGGTGTTGGTTGTCCAGGTACCTCTACTGGTTCATCAATTTGCATGTTACCATTGACAATCACATCCCACAAAGCATGGTCTGTGATGGCAATGTACTGCCTCATCTTCATGGCCCATAGGTTGGATTCTCCCTTCTTAACAATAGGGATTCTAACAGCAGTGATTGAGGGAGCAGGTGCAGCATCTGTCGACATCTTGAAGGGTTTGTAGTGAAATCGGTTTAAAGGTTTGTCTTCTTAATCAGAGTTTCCAACACAAGCTCTGATACCACTTGTTGGATCGATATACTCTGATCAAACTACTTTGTAGCTTGTACGGGTTTAACAATATTGAGTAAACTCAACACTATTAATATTGAAACACTGTTTTACTTTGTAAAGTATGCGGAATCTACTAACACAAAGCTTAAGAAGAACTTTTATATTAACCAAACTTTGAACCTGCTTTGTTACACAGATTCACTAACAATCCCTAACTATTAACTTTGATCGACTTCTAAACGTATCTAAGACTTGTAAAACTTATATAACTTGTATCGACCAATACCTCTTAAGGCTCTTTATATAGATAAACTTAAGTCGGTTTACAACATGTAATCCTTGAACGACAAGTCATTATCCCTAACTAATTCTAGAATATTCGTTTAATATTACACAATAATCCTTATCTAATATTGCACATCAGTCCTTGTTTCCTTCGAAGTACTTTAAGCATTCTTCAATAACAGCAGTACTTTGACTTTATTCTTCAGCAGTACTTTGACTTTATTCTTCATGCAGCAGTACTTTGACATCCAGAAGTCTTTTGATATTTTATATCCCAACATTTAGTCATCTTCTTCTTCAACCGACTTTCATCACCGGTGGCTCGCCTATGTCGGTATGTCATCATCATCGTTTATGGGTACTCATTTCTCTCTTTTTAAGGTACAATTTGTACATCTCAATGTTTATATGAACATATAAGCAAATTTATATTGAAATTCAATTTTTAACTATTCTCAATATTTTGTTGTTAGTAAGTTTTGGCAATTATATTCTAATGGCCATGATGCTTTTAATTACTACGTATAGTTTTATAAAAGAAGTTGATTAATTCTTATCTTCATAACTCGTGAACTGAAAAAAAAATGAGAATACTTGCAATGTGAACATGGTTTGTAAGTATTAAAATAATGCTTAAGCGGAAAGAGGCTAGTCAATAATTTTTGCATTTTTATATTCTTTTAGATGCAGGACTTGTTTTTAATTAAAAATCAAAATAGATATTGATGATGGGACTGGAAGTCTAGCTTGATAGTTTTTGCCATTATAATACTACCTCCGTCTCATAATTATTGTTCATGTTTGACTTTTTAAGTCTTTCCTTTACAACTTTGACCTTAATAATTTTATCTTGTGTTATATAATACTTGATGTAAAATATATGAATGATTGAGTTTTAAATATACTTTTCATTGGTATAATTTTTGTCAAACATTATATCATACAAACAAAAATATATAAGGTCAAACTTGGAAAAAAAAAGACTTGAAAAAGTCAAACTGGACAGTCAATGTGGGACGGAGGGAGTATGTGTTTTATGAACATAGTGTAATGATCTTTGTATTTGGGTTCGGGTTGCTTAACATCTTTTTCTGTATGGTGCCTGCGTTTCTTTGAACTTTTGTGTATTACAGGTATTTGCAGATTCAAATATTTCAAGAATTTTCTAAAAACACCAGGATGGATGTATAAAGATGCAACGCCACTCAATTAGGAATTGTTATATTTTTGTGGATATGTCTTATATTGTAACTTTTTCTTATCCAAGTCTTACCGTAAATTTGGTGTTTATTTATTTATTTTATTATTTATTTTATTTTTTTCTTTTATCAAAATGTGGTTTCACAGAAAATGTATTTGGTGGTTGAATTGAAAAGGCGAATGATAGATTAAATTATTTGTTAAATTACCTCAGTAGTTATTTGTTTTTATTTTAGTTGCATGATTCCCATTCTCTTATCGTACCAAACAAGATAATCTATCTTTTAACACATTTCTTTGCCCGATTCTTTGGTCGTATCAAACAATTGTGATCTTTCTCTAGGGCTATTCTCTTTCCTGGTCATTCCATTCTTTCTTATAACTCCATTCTTTGTGATTCACCCGTACCAAACACCCCCTAAGAGATTAGTTTCTCTTAAGGGAAATGGGGAAATGCTGTGAGTTGACCTATTGTTAAACACGATGGTTTGCGTTTATTTATTTATTTATTTTTACATGTCGGACTTTTGTGTAGGACTTTTGGGCTTGTTGGACTTCTGCGTGGGTCTCAAGCCAGCAAACAAAAGCACTCAAATTTTTCATAAATATGTATATATATATATATATATATATATATATATATATATATATTTTCTTTTCTTCTTTATTTTTTTTAATGTAATTTGTATTTTTATTCGAATGAATAAAAAACTAATATGTTTAAAAAAATAGAAAAAGAAAAAAGAATGGTTGGTGAGGCCCTTTTAACTCAAGCCATGAGGGAAGGGGTATTTTGATGTGTGAGTAAGTTAAGTGAGTTGCTATGTGCCTGTGAGGTGGCAAACTGGCTCAAGCTAGTTTAAGCCACGGTACTTGACACTCTACGAATATGTTGAGATAAAATGAAATGTTTTCGTAAACTTTTCTATGCTAACCAATTGTTTGTTTTGAAAAAAAATTGGGGTCTTAAAACTTTTTTTTTTCCTAAATCCATTGCTTTAATAGCTTTATGGTAGAGTCGGTCAAGTACGTGTGATATTTCAGTGTGTAAATTTCAACATCTAAAAAATGCTAAAAAAAATAAAAAATAAAAAACAAAAAAATTGTCGAGCGTATATATAGAGGTGACTAAAATATAATTTTATGCTTGTTATTATGGTGCAATTTTTTATTTTTTATTTTTTAGAAAGGCATATTATTATGGTATGTAATTAACTATTTGTGAGATATATAACTTTTAAAAAAGAACGTGTAAGTGAGTTTCATTTTGATTAAAAAGACGTGTAGCTAAAATTATTTCAATTTATATCTAGGGTTTTTTTTTTGTTTTTTTTTTTTTTTTTTTTGTTTTTTGAACCAAGTTCCTGGTCACCGTGTGCTAATTCTCCCTTGACTTAGAGGTCATACAAGAAGTTGTATGTTCTTGTTACTTTTGATTAATCATCATTGATTTCCCCTCGTACACATTGACAAATTGTGTGTTTATGTTATCAATTTTCGACATCAATACAAAACATAAACTTGATGAGAACATGGTAGCAGCTAGTGTGAAAGGATTTGGTAAACCTAATGCAGCTTTCCATAATTCCATTTCTAAGGAGCAATGCACTTACATATCCCAGTTGGCATGTAGACCGCCACAGCGATTTTAAGATTTTGAGATTTGATAGAACCGCACATTTATGTAAAATTGACCCATAGAAACATTAAAACAGCATAAAACAAATGAGAATTCCAACATCTCTTAAACTTCAATTCAACGTGCACAATCAGTTGGAGTAGTTAACTAAATCATAACCATCCTCGAAAGGTAAACTAGGAAACGTCTATTTTGCACGAAAACAACTTACCCATCCTAATTATCGCGTCATTTCTTTTTACCTTTTCCTTTTTTACCCTTAGTCCCCTTGCTACTCTCCCCTTTCTTGTTTTTAGTATCCGAAGTGTTAACGCCATCACCTGTTTGTTCAACCTCAGTTGTGCTGCTTCTCTCTGTCACGACCATTTTCCCAGACTTTGGATTCTGACTCTTGCCATAACGCTTCAAGAAATCTTCTAACTTTGGCCTACTTCTTTCTGGCCACTCCATAAGAATTTCAAGATTCCTCTTGAAAATAAAATGATTTGGACTGAAAAAGACCCAAGACCCAAATAAATCTTCAAAATTTTAAAAGTTTGTAAATTCATATATAAACATATCCAGTTCATGAGATTGCAAATCGAACCTTGGATCAAATTCCTCTAGAAGCACCTTCAGTTCACTAAATACATCGTGTGCAAGTGTTACATATTCTCCTGTACGGAATTTTCCATCTTCAAGAGCAGTAGCTAATGCGTCTAAATAAATTACAAATTCATTCTGAAAGGAAAAAATATAATTAGAAGTCAACGTAGTTTGAAACAATCATGATAAACTATAAAGAACCACGATGCACTTACTTTTAGCGTAGGAGGTATCCTCATATTTAGAAGTTTAGACATTCTTTTCAGTTCTTTCCATTTCATTCGCAGTTCCCGTCTGCATCCATCCACTGGATTCACAATTAGATTTGCATCTGCTAGTGTATTAGCACATGTCATCTCAGGAATCGACCCACAACCATCATCCTTCGATAAATTTTGAGCAGAAAGAGTAGTTTCTCTTTGGAATAGTACATTCATGATCTCTTCTCTGGAATCCATTAGGTCAACAAAAATAGCACAAGGGGCATGGATATTAGGTCTCAGATCTTCAGAACACACAATCACAAGAGGATCCTCTATGCTACTAAACGCATCTGCAACCATTTCCGGATTCAGGATCAAGTTTTGACCCTCCCTTCCTCTCAAAAGATTAGACACAAACTTATTTGGAAGAAAATGTCTATGATCCGACAGCAAACCAATCAATACTTTTGAAATATCTGGCGCCTTCAGAAAAATTGTACACATCATCATAATAAACTTCATTACTAAAATTGGAAAATAAGAATTGTACTTGATATCTGATCTATGTAACCATGATATAGTATCTTTTTCACCGTATATAATTGAGTGGAGCATATGAACAAAATAGAGTATGAGAAAGGGTGAAAGTTCCTGTTTCTTATCTGGAAACAATTTAGTGGGAGTAGCAGGAGAGTGATGATATGTAAGCCATCCAACAAAAGAAGACCGAGTTGTGTAGAAGGTTTCATCTAAAAAATTATTTACGAAAAGAAGACGATCCAAAAGAAGCACAAAACTGTCCGGTGAAATGTAGCTTGCAAGCTTCCAGTTGGCTTCAAAAGTACGATGTACAAGACTAACATCAAACTCTTCCAATCCATTGTCCCTAATACTCTGAACAAGGGACTTCCATGTAGGATTCTCCTCAAGCTTATTAATGATAAGCTCGTAAAGAGCTGCCGAGGTTTTTGAACCAAGACATATCATCATCACCCTCCCTATTGTCCGATAGGTGAAGTCACCCTTCATGTCAACATAATGAAGAATTATCTCATCAAGCAATTTTACCGAAAGATCAGTCTCCCTTAAAGAAATTAAGTCCTTAGAGACTGATTTCCGCCAGTCTAACGGAAACACAAGATCGAAGTAGGTCAAAGAAATTCCAAGGAAACATTGCAGCTTCTTTATATAAGGATTTGTGAGATTAAGATATTGGCATCCTAGAAGAAATTTGGAGACCTCAAAAATATGAAGGAGAGATGTGCTTTGGTGGAATGCAGGACCGTTTGACTTTGACTTACGAAGGGTTTCAAGAATTTCAAGTACTTTCGTGCCCACAGTAAGTAATTCCGACTGCCAATAAGACCGAATAGCGAACACCAACTCCCTGCCATCAATAATTAGACGATTCCCGTCCATATGAAGACCCTTTTGACCCCACTTCCTTACCCAATCAGCATCCTTATTAACTAACAAGTAAACCATGTTACCATTTACATGATGTTTCCTCACCCCAAAATAGATTAGACTGAAATCAACATAAAGCTCTTCTCTATCTGGTCCTTCATTATGGAAACTTCCAAGACACTCCAAGATATTCACAACATTCTCCTTCCATGAATTCCAATAGAAAACCAGAGTTCTAACAGAAACCTGGTTCTGAAACATATTGTCTTCGCAATGCTTATTCATATCAGTAGGTAACTCGTCCTCCCACTCATACTTTGAGACATTCAAATGAAGATGCTTATCTAAGATTTTCCTAATCAACAAGATTTCTCTCTTTAGACTCCTGTTCTTCTGAGTAACGTCCAAACCGATCTGTAGCTCAGGCAAGCTGTTGTAGTGATCACAGAGTACTTTAAGCTCACTACTAACAAAATCATAGAAAACATCAGACTCCATTTTGGCAAGCAACTTGGCTTTTTCACAATATACTTCCTTCTGAGGAAACTGCTTCAATGGCCAACCGCTGTTTCCATTTTCCCATAACGAGCTAAAATATACATACCAAAGTAGCAAAACCGCTGCCTCCTTAAAATGTCCAACCTTCTCCAAAAGATCAGCCTCTTTTATAACGTCACCCAATGACCTTGCCAGCTCAGCAGCTTCAAGAAACTTACCCAATTCTTCTTCCAACAATAAAAGGTCATCAAGGCAGCCTAACGACCTCAAGAACACACGTTTAGATTCCGTACAATAAAACGCCTGGACAAATTTCATCATGGATTTAGGATCATCATGCCCATGGTATTCAAAGGCACAACTTTCTAAGAACTCTTGCACATTTTGTCGAAATTCTTTACTTTGAGAATTAACACCTTCCTTCCAGTATTTTATATACTCCAACCCTTTATCAAAAAGTTTCCCTTTTCTACAATGTGACAGACAATTGGAAAACTGATCTCCCTTGGCGTAAGCTTCTGCAGCTTCACTATGACACCCTGCTAGACTGAAACACTCTGCTGCCGCATCAATCTTTCCAGGTGTGTGCAAAAATATTTTCCCTAAACACACAAGACTTAAAATTAGGAGTAACAAGATAATCTTTTATTTAATACACTTGACCCGTTTAAGTTCAAACACAACACAAGTCAAATCATTCATAAGTTAGTTGTGGCTAGATGGGCGGGTTGAGTGATGACTTAAAGCAGTATTATTACAATGCGTCCAGACAGTTTGACCCATTGACACGTTTCCCTTTTATTTAATTTCTTTTTTATTCTACATTATAAATGATGATTAAACTAATGCAAGCACTTAATCTAAAGACGACGATTTATGTTATAAAAAGAAATTACCAGCTCTTTCATACTCCCCCAAATCACAATAGCATGATGCAGCATACTCGAGTTTCCCAATAGACTCAAACATTTCTGCTGCTTCTCTAACATAACCTACAAAAGCTTCATGATTTGTTCCCCTCATTTGATCAGCAGATGCTCGGAGATCAGATGCTTTAGCCATTTTTACCCACATTGCGTCTCCAGCCCTCTCAAAACATAGTATTGCCATCACAAAATTCTTCTCATAAAAAAACTGAACACCATTTAATAATCATGTCAAATAAGGCAAATAAAATAACAACATTTAATAAAATTGAACCATTAGTAGATCAAAAAAGTAACCTTTTTTCCGCGCTCCCGCCACTCACGAGGGCTGCTTGCGACCCTCATAGTTCGTGCCATTGAATCATCCAACTTTCTCATCTGAACAAGTCCCCTCAATTTCCAGTAGTCGAACATTGGATTGGAGAGTTCCTCTTTGTTCTCACAAATCCATAGCCTTTGCCTCGTTCGAGTTATGGCCACATACAATTGTTTCAACTCAGAACACAAAACACTGTGTCTTTCCTCACTGAATGTCGGGAAAGACTGAGGAAGTTTTTCATCAACCCAATTATGTTTTTTCATGTATTCATATAAAAGTCTCCACTGGCCTTTCAAAGGGGATGCCCCAAAAAATTTGTACAACAACACATCCTAAAATAAAAATAAAATATTAGTATTAATCTTTGAATGACAAAAGTTCATGATACGATTAAAACACACACCTGAAACTCAAGACCTTTACACTCCACTATAGTAAGAACAAGAGCTTGTCTTCCAACGTCTTCACAAATTTCAGCTTTCGTATATTCATCACGTACTAAAATAACTTGTTCAGCACCAAACCCCACCATTTCTACACCACTTCCACCGCCACCAAAGATTGTCGCAATTGCATTCTCATCATCACCAGACTCCAGTAGTACAGGAGCTTCCCCCAATACAAGACTAGTTTCAGGCTCTAAACTATCAATTGCGTGAGCAAAGTAATGGTATAAAAGGTCAATGACACTCTGAGCTAAATCGAGCACACCCACATGCGTCCTGAAATTCTGTTTTAACTGTTTTATCTCGGAAACAAGACCTTTTCCAGTGTTTTGGGTGCCTAAGAATTCGTTAAAGAATAAAGATCGTATATCTTGAAACCTAAAATCTATCCCTCTAGCAATCGTCTGAGCAGTATCACCCGCAAAAAGAAATCCCTCATCAACATTTGGGCAAACATATTTAAAAAGAGAAATCTGCCTCATACTCAGATCTTGTACTTCATCAATATAAACAAAATCCATTTGGTCGCCTTCAAACTTCCCATTAGTAAGCCTATGACGAATGTCATTGACAAAATCTCCCAAATCAAACTCTCCACGCTCACTTTTCATCTTTTCATAGGCTTTAAAGAGTCTGTAAACATTCTCTCTTTTCTCTTTCGTTAAAGTGGAAGAACGATTTTCAGCCAATAACAAGTAACTCCCACAGCTTAATCTTCCGTCACTGCATTTCCCTTCTTGCAGCCCTCCTTTTATATGAGATATAATTTCAGTGAACACTCTCGAAGGATCAAGCTTTTTGGTTAGTTTTGAATTAAAGTGTGGCCAGTAAAATGAACAGAACCTATCAAATGTGACCTCCCTTAATCTTATAAAAGTTTGCAATGCAACAGATCTTGAACCTATACAGTTACCATGAGAACTTTCTCTTGCCTCGCGAAATCTTTCAAAGAACGAATTCCCCAATGTACCATCCAACATCATCAGAAACTTTTGAAATGTTATAACAAGCGGATAACTTTTCACCGGGATGTCAATAAATGTGTCTGGAATATCACTGAAATCACATGTAATAACATCCATATCATCAAGACTCGTCTCTGCTGATGAATTCCCATTACTTGAAACACTGTCAAATACACATCAGTTCTTGAAATCAGAACAAGAAAATAAAAGATGGAAGAAAAAGGGATAAAATACGAGTATTTGGCACCTTGTAAGTTGGGAAACATTTTGTTTCACAGCAAAACATAATTTTGGGCTGACAGTCACAAAAAGCTGGCGAAGAACACTCTTTTTGCTATCTTGATTATTATCGACAACTTCAGTACCCCTAAATTGGCTGCACTCCCCTTCATAACACCCCTCAGAAGCAATGCGGAATTTTTGTTCGTTTTGGAACAACTTCATAGTCAATACAGTGGTTTTCCCGGTCCCTGATCGCCCAATTAAAAATGAACTTTCTCCAGATAAAATTATGTCCATCTGCTCATCAGTGACTTGCATGGGTAGATCACCTTCTTTACCAGAGAGCAAATGACTCACGACCCCACGTGATAATGAGTAGAATTTCATAAGCAATAAGCTTTCGCTCACTTTTGAGTTTTCAACATAATTTCTAACATCACCAGTATTCACACTCGCTTCACTTTTGTCTTCACAATCACTTAAATAACGAAATCTGATAACTTCTTCAGATGTGGGCCAACTCCTAGGAACTTCCAAGTTCCTGAACAATATAAAAAGAACATGCTATTAGGAATTTTTGATATAATCACTAGTTTAAGTATTATAATTCACTAGAAATTTAATGAACATACCCCTCGAAACATTTTTCTCTGCACCGATTTATATAAGCATCTGTGTATGCAGAAAATATGCTCTCAAGTCGTTTTGTAAGTTTCGGAATATACTCTAACGCTAACACATCCCAAACCTTCAACACTTGTATATACTTGACTTCCTTGATGATGTCAATAGTACAAATCACATAGAACCCTTCAACCTTAAACTGTTTCAAGATTTGTGAAGATTTTTCACAGCACAAGTCTACACTTTTGCTCTTGGGCCGCCAGCCGCTAGAAAGTTTCAGTAATAGGTTTAAAACCTGCTTCTTCAAGCGAGAATCCGTCAGCTTTCCAAATGATCTTCTGAAGTCGTCACTGAAGAGAACCTGATGGCATAAAATTTAATAAACATGAAGAAAAAGTTATATTGCAATGTTGTAATACTAGCGTAAGCATAATTTTTCAGATATACGTATATGATAACAATTTTTCAAAGCATAATTTTTTAACCAATATCAGTAAAGGTTATAATAACAATTTTACACTGACAGAAAACAAATTGGTAATGATAAAGAATCAGTAAACTACTAATGCATTTAATGCAGGAGAGAGACTAATAATTGTTAATCACATACCTTCCATTTTGCCTGTATAAAAAGTACACTATTCCCCTTAACCAGGTCATCAAGTTGTTGTAACTCTTTCTTTGCTTCTATAATCGTCATTTTCAAGTACTCATCAGTATCAGCGTCAAACAAACAATGGCGATTCCTTGCATCAGAGACTAATTCCTTCCATATGGACTCGCTATTAGTAAGGGTTCTTTCATTTCCTAGTATCCAAAGACAGTGTCTACACACAAATGGAAGACAATGTTATACTTTTCGACAAAAAGAGAGTATCTATAAAGATCAATCGATCAGAAGGTGAGAGGATTACACACCGTGCTCTTGTCAAGGAAACATTGGTCCTTTGACGACTTGATATGAAGCCAACAGATCCATGGCTATTGGACCTTACTGTTGACAAAATAATAATATCTTCTTCTCCTCCCTGAAACCCGTCAATTGATTTCACCTTTACTGAAAATCCATCAAGTTTCTCATACTTGTGACCAAGCTTTTCTTGAATAGAAACAACTTGAGCAGCATAAGGAGATATAACACCAATAATGATCTTCTTGTTTGAGTCCTGCCAAGCTGTAAACGTGAAAGTAGAGATCAAACTTTAGTAAACAGATTTTCATCCTAAAACAATAAAAAGGACAAACAAAAACAAGAAAAGGGATGCAAACCTCTATAAAGTTTTTTGACAATCTTAACCACAATAGCCACCTCAACCATATTTCTTCGGCTTCTTCCATCATCATCTTTTTCTTCTCTTCCACCAACGATATTTATAAATGAATAGGAACCAAACATCGGTCCTGAAAGATACCTCTTTTCATAACTTTCAGATAACACATTTTGTGCATCCACGATCTGATTTTGATAAAACTTCAAATTTGGGAAGAAACTGATGGAAGGATGCATTCTATATTGAACACTGAGGAGATGCTTAGAATGACCCACAGAGCTTAATCGGTCAAATAAGCTTCTTCCAAAGCCACATTCAATACAAACCTGTCCACAAACACCGAGGCCGTTAAAACTGAAAATTAAACAATAGTCTGAAAGGTAGAAAGAGATAAGTATAGACTTACATTGCTATTAACCATTGCAGGTAATTGGCGCTCGTCTCCAACAAGAATAGCATGTTTAATTCCCGGAAGTTGAAGGGGAATGGTGGACTCTGCCTCTTTCAATTGAGCAGCTTCGTCTATGACCACTATATTCAAAGGCTCCATATTGACAGCATGCAACTTGAACGAACTTGAAGTTGTGCAAAATATAACAGAAGCTCTTTCAAAACAAAATTGTTTTATAGCATACATGTTCGAAAAGCATGGAAGAGCGAGTCCTTCAAGAGATATTTGCAGAGTTTTCAGCAAAGACAGAGAGGACTTAACGAAATAATCCTGCAATGGTTTAGAATTAAAAAGGTCTTCAAGTTCTTCCGAAACGAGATTCTTTTGAAACAACAAATATTCCAAGGAACTCAAACTTTCCAAAAGAGAAATCAAATTCTGGAAATTATATTCCCCAATGAAACTTCTCGAGATATGAGTACAAAATGTAACAATGCACCTTCTGAGTGGCGGTGCAGAAGAATTGAATCGCTCTTGCACAAACTCAACGAATGATTTGAGCTCCGATATTGTTCTTTTACCTTCATTCTCACTTTCTATAAAAGTGTAATATTCGGAAACACAATTTTCCAATAAATCAATCATAGATCTTATGCAATCCTTCAAACCAGTCACTGGCCCTAGACATTCTGCAAGCCTCTTAACCCGGTGCTCCAGATATATTTCTTCCATGTCACTACTAAATTTCAACCTCTCCATGTTGCCAAACAAGATCACGTCTCCCACTGAACAGAAACAATCACCACTTGCAGTTGTAGTTTCGTATGATTCTTTTACCAAGCTTAGCGCACGTGAGGCTAACTGTACTATAGCAACGTTGGTTGGAGCACACGTAAGAGTCCTTTGCTTCATTTGCAAAAGGATGAAAAGCAAAACACTAACTGTCATTGTTTTCCCTGTTCCAGGTGGTCCCCAAATTTGTTCCACAGATGAAATATGGCAACATTGCGTTTTACACAGAGTCGCCATGATTACTGCCCTCTGAGATTCATTCAGATTCAGTAAAAGTTCTTGAGATAAAATACTATCATAACCAGAAGTACAGATATTGCAATTTCCATTCACCTATAAACAAAATAACCAAAATTATTAACGTTAACAAAAATATCATTTACCAAAGTGAAAATCTATTAATCAATTTTATACCATAGAATCCGAGCGAAGAATCTGTTTGATGATATTAAGATTTCTATGCATGTGCAATGATTTCCATATTCTTTTTTGAGTTGTTAGATTCATCACAAAAACAACAAACATCCCGTCTTGAAATTCCATTGGTTTTGATGCCTTCACTTTTATAGATGTACTGTCATCTTTATTATTTTTCACCAGTGAAAAAGCCCATGTTCTTCCCAAACGCTGTAAATCAGAAACGGATTCGGGTTTTCCCTGAACTAAAATAAGCAGATCACCAGGTAATGTATGGTAGGCATCTTTGTCACGTTCGCTAAACTGATTTTTCCAAGGACCAACGGTAACATCATACAGCATGTTTTCACGACTTTTGGACTCGTTAAAAGCAATAATATCAGCAAATGGAGCTCTATTCATGATCTCCATAGAGGAAGCCAGCTCAGCGCGTGTTTCCTCTAGTAAAGGATAAACAAAAGAACCAAGATAGTGATCTTCTGATTCAAACGAAAGTGGTATGTTCTCCACCTACAAATGATGAATCCAGTCATTAAAAGTATTCATCAAGCGGAAGTCTCAAACAGGTTTATTATTTCTCATTTTGAAAACTTAATACGCGGAAAAGAAAAAATGATACTTATAAACCTTCTGGTCCAAAATCAAAGGGTGGAAATGTTGACTTTGAGGTCAAATGGGTAAAACCATGATTTGAAAACATTAGTGATCTTTATACTTTAAAGTTTTCTTGGTTTTTACCTTAAAACTTAAGCAAGTAGAAAGTTTCATTCAAACAAAATTTCAAGACATTGATTCCAACATAAAGGGGGTGTTTGTTTCGGCTTATATAGCTGGTTTATAGCTTATTTTGTTATGGGCTTATGTTTTATAAGCTCACTTTTTGTGGCTTATTTTGAAACTTTCAGGCATATATAAGTTCATTACGACATAATAAACTTACATAAGCCGAAAAGTTTCAAAATAAGCCAAAAAAAGTGAGCTTATAAAACATAAGCCCGTCAGAAAATAAGCTATAAGCCGAAACGAACACCCCCTAAAAATACCTATTGGAATAAATCCATAACCAATTAAATGCATGACATAAACATTAAGTTTCATAAGAGTGAAACATGAATAAACTAGCTTGGGTTTTTCATTCAAAGGGTGTTTGGGATTGCTTATAAGCACTTGGAAGTAGTGTTTGAATTTTCTATTTAGAGGTTTTTATGTTAGATCTGAGAGTTAAAAGCCAATTTTATCCTAAACCAACATGAAGAAGTGCTTAATATGCCCAAAAATAAGTATCCAAACACTCCAAAATGATTATCCCTTTAGAACTAAGCAAATAGTACTAGTACAAAATAAGGTATCCCAAACACCCTCACAATGGTCATAACTTTTTCCGTATCTTTAATAAGGGTTTTACATATAAAACTTAAAACTACAAACATGTATAAAAATCTCTAACAAACATTAAAAATAATAATATAGAAAAAGATAAGGACCTTGTTCCTGTAGACATCTTGATCAAGAATATGATCAAGAGACCATGAAAGAATCATCTTTGAAAACTCATCTTCATGAGCAAAACCCAAAGACCCATGTTCCATTTTCACCTAAAAACACATAAAAATGTAAACTTTATAAAATGTACAGTAACAAATGGGTTTTGATTTAGTATATAAAATGGAAAGGGTATCTTTTGTTTTCTTACACTTATTGGCAGAATTGCTGTGATAAAGTGTGAACTGTCAAGAATCAAAAACCCTTTTATTTTAGCTTTAGGGGTTTTACTAAAACTAGTATGAAAAGGAACTGAAAAGGGTTTTTTTTATAAAAAAACAAAACAGAGTGAGGATGAATATGGTAAAAAGTTGAAATACTAGTTACAACAAAATCTACAACTCCTATTGCATAATGTACAACATCATGTAGCAAGTCACAAATTTTCAAACTTTCTTTTTAATGAACAGGTTAATTTGATAACTAATACACATGTTAACATGTAATCTTATTCTTTGCTACGGTGTCATGAAAGCCGACCCGATCTAAACCCTACTCGAACTTAAACCCGAACCGAATGGTTATTCGGGTCGGGTCAACCAGGTTAATATTTATATTCGGGTCAATTCGAATTGACTCAAGTTCGAAATAAGGTCGGGTTCGGATTTAATATATGTATCTTACTCGGGTTCGGATCAACCCAATTGATCTAAGTTTGATTTTTTTTTTCCTTTCTAATTTTTATGTGTTGGGATTCTAGATTTGATGTGACAAAATAAATAAAAGAATGAAACAAGAAGGGCTAAAGATGACAAAGAGAAAAAGCTACAAAGAATAAAGATACAAGAAATATTCTATTATGTTGAAACGATTTTGATAATATTCTGTATTTAGTTTTATTCTTATCTCTTTGTAAACCCTAATATCTCTCTATATAAAAAGACATAGGGTACATGTTTTCATAAGTCTTCCACAATGCAAATATCATAAAGGTGTATGTGTGTTCTAGAGCATGTAAACTATAAATGCCTAGAACTAGGTAGTGTTAGTTCGAATCCTCTAAGGTCTGCGGTGTCTTAGATCCTTGTTACATTTAGGTAACATGTTGTTATTCTGATCAAATAATAATTGGAGGTGATTGGGAAAAACCTTGTGTCATGTTATTATCATTGTTATTGTTTAACCCTAGTGCTCAAAATGGTCCAAGGAGTCTAACAAACTCCACATTATGTATTTCAAGTTTGAACACCAAAATTGTATCATTTTAAAACGGCCTAAACGCAAACCCGAGTTGACCCCACCCGAATTGACCTGACCCGAGTTCTAAAAAAGGTAAGATTCATGTATGTTTTTTTTTAGCCTTGACTCGAATTGACATAACCCGATTGACCCGAATCTGAGCAAGTCAACCCGAATAACACCCCTACATATAAAGGAAGGATGATATTTCCTCCATTTAGGGGTGTTTGGTACGATTGAATCGTGAAGAATGAAAATCTAGTAGAGAATGTAACTAATTACTATTGTTTGGTGTGAACATAGAATGGAATCATTGCAAAACGAAAGTGTAACTAATTACATGTTATCTTTTCTAAATATTGATTTTTGTACAAGTTTTATCTGTCAGTTTGTTTGTTTCGATTTGCTTTTTTCATTAGATTGAATCAAATATACATTGAAGCTTTAAACTGATGAACTGAAAATGAAAGTGAAAATGAGATTTATAAAAACTCTTATATGGGTAATAAATGTCTTCTTGAACTGTTGCTTATTAAGGAATAATAGACGAGTACCCGTGCATAGCAACGGGATTTTATAGCGATAGATAGTTTATTGACAAAAAAAAGTTTATAGATTATAAACGAAAAATAATAAAAGTTTGAAGATTTGGGAATTAAACATAATGTTTTGAACCGTTCCGGTCGAAAATGGGTCGATTTAAACCGGGTCAACTTTCTAGGTTGGGTCAAAAACGGGTCAACCCGCCGGGTTTTAAGCGTCCCGGGTCAACCCGGTTTGTGATTTGTATTAATTGTTTTAATTGGTTGTATTTAATTTGGTAGATATGTTTTTAATTGGTTGTACAATATGAATAAATCATTGTACTTTTAAGTAATTAGGTGTTTTAATAAGAGTATTAATTACATTATTTTTCTCTCTCATATAACCAAATGTTGAAAACTCAACTTTTCACTTTAACTGTTTTCCGTTTATAAGTAGTATAGATAGATATAGATATAGATCAATACAAAATATTTTTTTTTTTTTTTTTTTTTTTTTCTGGAAGATAAAATTATTTACATCTACCAAAAAAGGCCTTGATTTTGACATGGATTAGAAAAAGACCAAAGAAAGAACCACACTAAAAAATTGGATATTTGGACTTTTCTTTTTGACAATTATGATCTTTTATAGCATTGCTAAAACTACAAAGAATTCACAAAATAAAATCTTCAAAAAAATACTTGTCATATTTTAATTGGTGAATTTTAAAATATTTTCTCTCTCCTCTCTTTGCTACAACGAATCACACATAGACAAGTATTTTTTGTGAATTTTATTTTGTACTCTTTCTGATTTTAGCAATGCTCTTTCAATAATCTATCCCTCTAGTCAACCACATAAAAAAAATGAAAAAGAAAGAAAGAAAGAAAATACGTACGAAATGTAATATCAAAATCTTAATTAAACTGTTTATTAGTTACGTAAACCTACAACAATCTTTTAATAATGGATTGAGATCCTCTCATGTTTCATTTGAACATGAGAAATCATGTTAAAGTTTATATGAGTGAAGATAAATAAATAAATTAATCATTTTGGGACTATTAATTTGTAAATTAATCATTGTGAAAAATATATTAACTAACATGATCATTCATGTTCAAATGAAACTGAGAGTATCTCAATCCTTTAATAATTTATTTCCCTGAATGATTGACAAATCAAGCGAACAAAGGTTTATCAAATTGATGGGTCAAGATTAGGGTCGTTAGGAATGTGAATAACTTGTTTTTTCTACAACTTTTATATAATAAAATAATTACATCATTTTGCAAATATTTTTTAAAACAATCTTATTGAGATAAAAATTAGATAAATTAAAAGTCAACATTGAAAAAAAATTAGTCAAACTTTAATAGTTGTAGTAGAGAAATTTGGTTGAGACAAAAATATAAAAATAAAAGAATATAGGTGTCAAATTTGTGAAAGCAAATATTTATTTTTAATTTTTTTTAATGGGGTAATTAATAATATTTTAGTGGCTGAATTTTAAATAAATTATATAGAGTTAAGTGTAAACTTATAAGTTTTCATGTTTAACAACAACATTAACTTTAACACCCGTCAGTTAAACAAAATTAAATCTTTCGTCCGACATAAATATTTACAAAACATTAATTGATATTTATACACAATGAAAAATATGTTTAAAAACCCATGCATAATTATACTTCACAATTACAAAATATTAAACACGGACAAATTCTTATATAACCACATATTAAATTAAAATTTTAAAATAAATTAGATTTATACGCACGGACTTACAAGTAATTACTAGTGTAAATTAAAAATAAATAAATAAATAAATACTCATTGAGTATTTATTTTTATTTATTTATTTATTTATTTATTTTTACTAAATAGGACGTATATCAAAATGAGTCGAGTCAATTCATTTTGTTACGTTCGGGCTTAGAATTAGTGAATGTTTTAGGACTTGCATATATGTTGTAAATCACTTTGTAATAAGAAACAATGTTTTAAACCTGGCTGGTTTAATTGGTTAAACCGGGAACCTGTTGGGAGATCGAGCAGGAAGCAAACAGGTTTTTGACTCTTTTGAAACCGGCTGGGTCAAGGCTTACTTTTATAAAAATTTTGGTTAATAAAAGGCTTTGATCCTTAAGCTCAAGTAACTCACCCCACGTCCCAACCCTTTGATTTCCCTCTCAAAACCTTTCATTTTATCACATGACTACGAAAAGCTCACAAACCATATGAGGTAATTTGTAGTTTACTTTGCATAAATGTTGTTTGATTAAATGTTACTACGTAGTATTTAACTATTGCCTTGAAAAGTTTGTTTGACTAATGTGCAAGCTTTGGTCCATCTGCTGCTACTCATTTTTATTATTATTGAAAATGTTTATTATTGAATGTTGTTTCATTAAATGTTACTGTATTTACTTATTTAGGGAGTAGTAATTGTTGTTTTTTGGTGCCAATGTATTGAGAGGACCAAGCAGGTTCATCTTTCACTCCTCGTTATTCCACTCATCATACATTGGCCGCCCCAACCATATACCCTTCACAGTGATGGACCCTACTTTATGGTACATTCCAACTGTTATACACCTCCTACTTAGCCATACTTGCCAATCCAGTTTCCTCCCAAGGCCAAACTGAATTATGACAAGAGGTTACATAGGTACAGTCTTACAGGAGGAACTCCAAGGTACAAGGTATCAATCACTGTTATGGTTTGCAAGTACAAACAACAACAGGTTTTAGTAGAAATGTTGTTGTTTATTCAGATAACCAAACACCCCTTGTAGCAGGGGATAGCATAAGAAGCATTCAGTTTTTAATTCTTCCAATCTTGACATTCCACACTTGTTCCACATGACTTATAGCAGAGATGACTTATAGCAGAGGTTGACTTAGCTTTAAGACTTAGGAGCCTGCTTCTAACTTGATCACAGATTTTACCAAGAACAGCTTCCCAAGTACCTCTTTTATCTCTAAATATTCTATTATTTCTTTCTTTCCAAATACCATATACTGCAGCAGCCAAGCTTAACCTTCTAACAATACTCCATATGCTATTATTACATGGCTTGTCTGCTATATGGTTGATAATCTCATTCCAGTTACAAGTCACCATTTGTTCATTCATCATTTTTTTTAAGCTGTCCCAAACAGCAGTGGAGAATTGACATTTAAAGAAGAGGTGATCATGAGTTTCAGCATCACTCATGCAAAGGGCACAAACAAACATGTCATAACTTCCCCACTTAGCCATTCTATCATAAGTCATCAATTTCAATTGAGCAACCAACCATAGAATAAAAGCATGCTTGGGTATGTTTTGTGAGAACTAAACACTTTTAGCCCAATTGACATCATTTGCTTCAACCCTCAAATCTTTGTAAACTTCCTTTACACTAAACTTGCATTCTTTGTTGTCCTTATTTCTCCATACTATCTTGTCAGCTTTGTTAGGATCAAGTATTGGAACACTTAAGTTTACAATTTGGGGAAACAAACTGTTCCATTCATGAGGCCATTTCCATTCTCCATTACATACTATATCTTTTATTACCAATTCTCTTGAAAGCCTAGAATCATATCTGCTCATATTAGTGACAATGTTAGATAATGGACCAATCTCACACCATAAATCATGCCACACAGATGTACTTTCCCCATTTCCAACATTGTGCCAAACACTCCTTTTGACATAATTTCTTATGTCCAACAGATTCTTCCATCCCCAACTATCATTCAAATCTGCATTAATCTCCCAAATACTACTACCTTTCAACTTCACAGTTGTGATCCATTTTACCCACAAAGTGTCCTTTTTACATGCAATATTCCATATATGTTTTACTAATAACGCCCTGTTCTAGACCTCCAAATCTTTAAGACCCAAACCACCTTTAGACTTAGGCTGACAAATCTTTTTCCAGGAAACTTTAGCTTTACCTTTAGTGAGCTCACCTTGACACCATAAGAAACCTGTAACAAACCGAAATTTTCCAAACTAGTTTTTAATAAATGTCCATTTTTTATTACCTAACTATTTATTTTAGCATTCATGAGCTTGCATAATTATTTCGGGAAGCAAACCTGCTCACTGTGGCTTACAGTAACTCATTACATTGTTTATTTTATCAGAAAATGTGAGCATTCCATTTTCTGACTATTACTGAGTATTCACATATTAAAGCGAGAAATATCTCGCACACAACACCACACGCGTACCGACACTACATTAGTAACGGCATAAATCCAATAACTATTATTCGGAGTCAACAATTTTGTTTTTATATCACTTTTATAATAACGTCCCCAAAAATATATTTCTTGTATTTTTGCCAAACCAAAGTACCGTAATTACACTATAGCATAGCGAAACATGAGGTACACTTAAATACCCATAAAGCTTATAAAACCTAAAATAAAATGTACCCTCTTGTAACTTATTCGTTCCCCTAGTAAATAAACTCACCCCACTATTCAAACAAGTAACTAGTTACATAAGCATATTGTGAGCTCTAAAACCCACGACACATATCAGACATACACATACAATATTTTCGTCTTGACCGAACCCATACAAACACTCTCATTGCATGACCCTTGTCACCTAGCCTAATCCACTAGTACCATTTGTCTCATTGGCATTTTGCCTTATGTTGACATAAATTAATAATGTCTAAAAACATTGTTAACATATTAACAATGTCTCTATGTTTTGATAATTACAAAGCATAAACTCATTAATCTAAAACTTATGACGTAAACAAGTTTTTAGTGCTTAACATTTGTCTTTACATCCAAATCACTTAAGGTATGAATAAACAAAGTGTTTATTGCATTCTATGATCAAAGGAACAATTTTCTTAAACACTAGACTTTTTATAAAATGTCACAAAACATTTTATATCTTCTACAAAACATTTTTGGAATTAAAGGAATATGTTTAATTCATTATAAATATATGAATTCAAATTTCCAACCAAAAATAGCAAATCTAATCCAGAAAAACCTTCCCCACAAAAAGACAAATAAACCCAACGTTCTGGAGGGGCGGCCCCCTTAATTCCCTAGGCGGCCCCCTTAATTATTAAGGGGACCGACCCCTAATTAAGGGGACCGGCCACGCTCCAGAACAGTATTTTTTCTCCCTATAAATACTGGTTCATCCCACAGAATTTTCTCACCTTTTGCACTTTTAAACTTTCTGATCTAGATCTATTTCTCTATTCTCTCATCCTTTGATCATAAGTGTATATATATTCTTTGTTTCAAAGTGATCTAATTTCCATCCTCTCAAGTGCAAGAGAAGAATACTTCTATCCTCCAAGACAAGAAGTATTACAACTTGTTGTGACATCCACATCCAAGTTGTTGGTGCATCATCAAGAATATTTACATATATCTTTGTTTAGTGTGTTGTGAATATTTGATTGTAGATAGTTGTGTTAGGAATATAGATAGTGTGATTGGCTAGTAGATTGTAGTAAAGATAGTTGGTGTGAAGTAGTTGTGAAGATAGGTGTGTAGTAGATTGGTGTGAAGTAGTTGTGAAGAAGGTGTGAAGATTGATAAGGTGTGAAGACGGTGTGAAGTCTTGAAAAAGGTGTGAAGGTGTGATTAAGGTGTGAAGATCACGTGGTGTGATATTTGGTGTGAGATTGGTTCTAGCTACGATTAGAACTCGACATTTAGCTTAGTGTCGTTAACTTGTGTAAGCCAAGGTGTAAGGTTTTCTCCGCCATAAGGGAGCTTGTTGACATAGTAAAGAAAACTCTCGAGTAGGTGACTCGAGGAGTGGAGTAGGGCAAGGAAGGTGTCCTTGTAGCCGAACCACTATAAATCCTTTGTCTCGCGGTTAGATCTTTCCATACCTTACTTATTATCTTGCTTATATCGTTATTACTTTTGTAGACGTAGATGTATATATATATATAGTTGCTCATATAGTGCTAGTATTGATTTTACTTAAAGATCAAACGAAAGTTTTAGTCACAAAATAAAGTTTTTACAATCAAACTAAAAAGGCTACATACATATAATTGATCATTTCGATCAAGTATAGTTTTCATACACAATACAACTAAGGATTATAAAATAAACGATTACGTACTTATCTCTCGTATATAGCTACAATTGTTTATATTATGCATGTGTTGATTTCACATACTTAGCATACATTATTATTATTGTTTATACTTAGACATATTTGTTCATATTGTTCAAGATTTGAGTTCACATAAGATTGAATCAAAGTTTTAAAAGCAAACAAGGTTTTAAAACTAAACTAAGTTTTCAAAATAAAATTAAAAAGACGTAAAACTATTCAACCCCCCCTTCTAGTTTTCCACACCTTACCTATTGACCCCCCACTCCCTTAAAACCTTAACAACATTTGTTGTTATACGTGTACAATAGTCACAAGTAGTAGACACCCACTTCATTTCTTTTGGCAATATATGTAACCAACTTAGTACATCTTGGTGGTATTTGATCCTTGTTTCTTATGCATCATGGCTCTATACACCCCTTGTCCCTTTGTGATCTATTGTACTTAACACACACAAGAGGTGTGTTCTTTGTTGCTGATTGATTTTGTTGTCACCCTCCTTTGTCTCTACACCCAACGAACAAGTACCCTCTTTTGTTATATAGCTTTGTCTCATTGCCTCTTGGCTTATTAAAGACCTAACATGCATATCTCACTCACATAATACAATCACCAAAGCAAAAGCACTCTTTCTCCCTCCCTCTCTTTGTGTATTCGGCCAAAACCCAAACACCACCACCAAAACCATTTCCTTTTCTTGAATCCTTGAAGATATTGGGTTACACTAGTATTAGTGGGTTGTTGATTTATTGTTTGGTGTTCCTGTCTTTCAACTTGTCGAATCCTACACTAAAACATTGTAAGAACTCGCTTAATTTTTAAATTTCTTATGTTCTCGAGTTTATTTAATTTGATTCTAGACATGTTTTGGTTAGAAAATAAATAACTATAGGCTTAAAAACTAAAAACATGTTTCTTGAATTATCTTGCACTCTACATACATATGATATAGAAAGAATTTGTGTTTTGAACTTGTGTGGTGATACTTAAACTTTTTTTAACACTAGTAAGCATGTTAAAAATAAACTAGAGCTTATATATAAGCAAAATTAACTTTGCTTTGTTTCTTTTTACACTCAAATGCTTTCTCAAACCATTTAGTAAACTTGATGCAATATGGGTTAGATTTTGTGACCTTGTGCTCGTGTCCTTCGGTTCAAGACAGTAGAGTGTTTTGTTTGCTATGCCAAGATTTACTTCAAACGCATACTAACTGTTATATATAAACTATGAAAATCACTGATAAGAAGTATATCAAATACTAAACATTTCGATAAGCATACATAAAAGTTGGGTTGGTCTGTTGGTTGGGGCGCTGCCCTTTTATTCGAAAGGTACATGGTTCAAATCCTATGGCTGTCACTTTTTCATTAAATTTTTTATTAGTTACTTATCTAATATTTTGTTGTTAGTCATCCTTTCAACTAAATTAATACAAAACCTATTTAATGGGCTAAGCTACGAGGTAAATTATATATTGATATGGTTAAGAGTAAGAGTAAGTTTGCAACATTTGATTTATAAGTAAAACTAATATTACGAACGGGTCATGCCCGATTTTGGTCAAATTTTTATACTTAGTGTATTTTTCATAAACTCGACTAGATTACGAAAACTAAGGGGCTGTTTGATAAAATAATATGATTTAGTACTGAATGAATCAAAACACTGAATAATTCAAAGATGCTGAATGAAACATAATTCTGAGTGAAAACGGCTGTTTGATAAATTCTTCGAAAAATGGGCTATAATTCTAAATTGTGAGGAATTATTATAATTAAAATTTTTATATGATTAACACTTTTTTTTTAATTATTATTATTATTATTATTATTATTATTATTATAAGGTTTTAAAGATCATGCAATTCATAATATCAATTAACAAAGAGAGTTAACGACATGTCGACATTTGATACCCACACACTTAATTTCATGCAGTACATATATTTTATTTTAGAAGAAGTTGTAGTTTAACCGTCTATTAAAATATTTACACCAACTCACATGGGAGATATTATTATATGGAGAAAAGAATTTTGGATTAGTTTGTGCCACTGAATGAAAGGACAGCCCTTTAGGCGCCGGTTCATCCAGAGCAAATATGAGCCGTTAAGAATCAACGCTTAATTATCCCATTAAGTGTGTATCAAACACACCCTAAGTAATATGAAATTACTTATAACAAATATATATATATATATATATATATATATATATATATATATATATATATATATATATATATATATATATATATATAACAACGTAAACATTTTATCAATACTTAATGTGAGTATTTAATAGTTTCCCAACAATTCTTATTTTCACAAACACTTTACTTGTGAATATTTTTCGTACTTAATCATTCGGTTACCCCCGAACCGGGGACTTATTTGTCATGACTACTTTCATATACTTATATACTCATGCACTTTCGAAGAGTCAATCCTTGCCAACATTTACAAAAAGTGTTTTAAACTTAAATGCTGCCACACAAGCAACAACAACACAAATATTGATGCGTGGGAATTGCACCAGGCTTTACCTCTCGAGGGATCTCGAGAAGCTTACAACTCCCACCAGGCAGTGTACCTGATCATTGTAGTATAGTATAGTGACAAGTACCGGGGGATTGATCGTTCAACTCAGGAATATTGTCGCTAGGATTAGAAAGCCTAAAAACTAGGTCTAGAGGTGAGGGATGATTCTTTTTGTATTTTTATATTTTTATGAAAGCAAGTAAAATCTCGGGTTTTGGAAGAGTGGGCGGAATTAGTTGCTAGTCAATTAACCCAATAATTAAGATACAATCAAAATAAAATAACAGAAATGTGAATAAAGCTAAATTAAACTAGTGGTGTGAACAGTAATTGGGAGAATTGTGTTTACTTAGATTTCACTACTCCCTAGATATCTTTTACAGGTTAATTGTTTGTTACAGTTGCGTGGACGATGGGTTATATTCCTTAATACCAATCATGGGGTGGCGTACTTACTTCCCCAATTCTATAAGCTCCTACTTCACTCCTATGTAGAGCCTGCAAGAAACTCCTAACATGGGATCACTAGAATTCGCTCATGTATTAAATACAATCATAAAAACCTAGTACACATCGGTTCATGTTTCTTAAGACGTTCAAGCAAGTTACGCAATGGAGATCTGCCAGTTTTCTTAAGCCTAACATTGAAATCATTCATCCATTACAACTATAAACAAGCAATCAACCTATAATCAACATCTAGGTTTCATTACATCTAAGCAAACACACAAAAGATCCAGCCTAGCATGTTAAAATCAAGACAAGCGTAAGATATATTCAAACAACACATAAACATATTGAATAAATTGAAAGGAAACTTATCTCAATTGAACATGAAGGGTTTCAAGGGGTGAAAACCCTTGAAAATACTGTTACAAACGAGCTAGGGTTTTTTAAGTTCGACCCTAAAATTAACCTCCCAAGTTCCACACTTAATGAATGAAAATTAGAAAAGTATACATAGATTTCATGAGGTGACGGCGTCAAGAAGAAAGTTCTAACGCCGTCATCTCGCCACCAATAAAATTCTCGGACTGCCTAGATCCAGATCTGACGCCGTTGTTGACATAAATAATGTCTTAAAACATTGTTAGCATATTAACAATGTCTCTATGTTTTGATAATTACAAAGCATAAACTCATTAATCTAAAACTTATGACGTAAACAAGTTTTTAGTGCTTAATATTTGTCTTTGCTTCCATATCACTTAAGGTATGAATAAACAAAGGGTTTATTACATTTCATGATCAAAGGAAATTTTTCTAATCACTAGAATTTTTATAAAATGTATTAAACATCTTATATCTTTTACAAAATTACTTTTGGAATTAAAAGAATATGTTTAATTCATAATAAATGTATGATTTCAAATTTCCAACCAAAAATGGCAAATTCTATCCAGAAAAATATTCCCCACTAAAAGACAAGAAAAACCAACGTTCTAAAATTTGCGGCCCCCTTAATTCCTTAGGCGGCCCCCTTAATCATTAAGGGGACCGGCCACTAATTAAGGGGACCGGCCACGCTCCAGAACAGTGTTTTTCTCTCCTATAAATACTGGATCAGTTCACATTTTTTCCTCACCTTTTGCACTTCAAAACTTTCTGATCTAGATCTATTTCTCTATTCTCTCATCCTTTGATCATAAGTGTATATATTCTTTGTTTCAAAGTGATCCAATTTCCATCCTCTCAAGTGCAAGAGAAGAATACTTCTATCTTCCTAGACAAGAAGTATTACAACTTGTTGTGATCTCCACATCCAAGTTGTTGGTGTATCATCAAGATTATTTACATATTCTTTGTGAAGATTATTGTGAATATTTGCTTGTAGATAGTTGTGGTAGATATAGATTGTGTGATTAGTTGATAACTTGGTGTGAAGAAGAAAAGCTAGGAAATCTATTGGTGTGAAGAAGATAGAGTTGAAGTAGTTAGTTGTGAAGTAGATTGATTTGAAGAAGGTGTGAAGAAGTTGTGACTTAGGTGTGAAGGTGTTGTGGTGTGATTATTGGTGTGCAAATTGGTGTGCAAATTGGTGTGTATATTGGTGTGTAAATTGGTGTGTAAGGTTTTCTCCGCCATAAGGGAGCTTGTTGATATAGTGAAGAAAACTCTCGAGTTAGGTGCTCGGGGAGTGGAGTAGGGCAAGGAAGGTGTCCTTGTAGTCGAACCACTATAAATCTCTTGTCTCGCGGTTCGATCTTTCCATCTCTTACTTATTTCATTACTTATCATTGTTATATATTTCGTATTGATATTTGTTTGTATTGTGCAATACTTGAGATCACATATTATCGAATCTAAGTTTTAAAAATTAAGTAAACACTAAAACTATTTTTACAACTAATTAAAAAGACGTAAAACTATTCAACCCCCCCTTCTAGTTTTCCACAATTGGTATCAGGAGCCACGTCTAACAAGAATTTTAAAATATATTGTATTTTAAAACTTGTAACGATCTATGGAATCTGAAAAATATTTAGAAGGGCAATCTATGCAAAGACCATCACTATTTGAAAGTGATGGATTTTTATATTGGAAAAATAGATTCAAAACCTATGTGAAATCAAAAGATCTTGATCTTTGGCATATTATTACCTTTGGTGATTTTCCCCTATTCAATATAATGTTGAAACTAAAATGGATGAGATTATAGCTTTTGAAAAACAAAATGATGATTTGAAAAAGAAACTAGCAAAAAATAATGTGGCTAAAATGGTTATTTATAATGCGTTACCACGCAAAGAATATGAAAGAATTTTTATGTGTAAAACCGCAAAAGAAATTTGGGATTCTTTACTAATCACTCACCAAGGTAATAGTCAAGTTAAAGACAACAAAATAGATCTTCTTGTACAACAATATGAACAATTTACGATTCCGGAAGAGGAATCAATTGATAATGCTTTTGCTAAATTTAACACCATTATCACAAGTTTAAAAGCGCTTGATGAGACATTTTCTAGTAAAAATTGTGTTAGGAAATTTCTTAGAGCATTGCATCCGAAATGGCGAGCTAAAGTCACGGCTATTGAAGAATCAAAGAATTTGATGACATTGTCACTAGATGAGCTTATTGGCAACTTGAAGGTCCATGAAGAAATTATAAGAAAAGATTTGGAAACGGTTAAAGTCAAGAAAGAACAAGTCAAATCCGTTGCTCTAAAAGCCAAAAAGGAACTTTGTGATGATAGTGACTCAAGTGACGAGAGTGAAGATGAAGAATATGCAATGGCCGTAAGAGAATTCAAGAAATTCTTCAAGAGACGAGGAAGATTCACTAGATCATCACATGATGATAGAAAATCGTTCCAAAGAAATAGAAGTGACAATTACGTGAAAAGAAAATGCTTTAGATGTGGAAGTCCAAATCATCTCGTTGGTGAATGTCTAAAGCCGCCGAGTTATGATAATCAAGGTGCATTTGTTAGTAGAACATGGAGTGATAGTGACAAAGAAGAAGTGGAAAAACCAAGAGAAGAAAAGTGTTTCATGGCAAAAGCAACCGACGAAATATGCCTTGGAATTGATTTGGAGCCTGACGAATGGATCAAGGATAGTGGATCCTCGAGGCACATGACAGGGAACCGAAAGCTATTCTCTACATATAAGGCATACAACGGAGGTAACGTTATTTTTGGTAGTGACTTGCGTGGAAAAATTATTGGCAAAGGTACGATTTCTCAAGACTCACTTACTATTGAAAATGTTGAACATGTAAATAATTTAACATATAACTTACTTAGTGTAGGCCAAATATGCGATAATAAATGTAGAGTTATCTTTTCCGAAGAAGATAGCGAAATAGTTAAGAATGGAAAAATTATAGGTAGAGGTATTAGGAAAGGAGGTGTATATGTTATGAAACTAGGAAACAAACCTGAAGATAGGATATGCCTAACGACCCTAGACGAAAACTCCACATTGTGGCATAGGAGATTAGGACATGCTAACATGCAACAAATACAATCTTTGGCCTATAAGGAATTAGTTAGAAACTTGCCTAATCTAAAATATGACAAACATTTTTGTGATGCATGTAAAATTGGAAAACAAGCTCATGCTAGTCACAAAGTTAAGAATACAGTATCCACTACTAGGTGCCTAGAATTATTACATATGGATCTTTTTGGTCCATCCGCTGTACGGAGCTATGGAGGAAACAAATAAACCTTAGTAATAGTAGATGACTATTCACGATACACGTGGACTAGGTAGGGAATTTGATAACGAAGTACAATTCGGAAAATATTGTGAGTTAAATGGAATATCTCACAATTTCTCCGCTCCTCGTACTCCTCAATCAAATGGGGTAGTAGAAAGAAAAAATAGGTCACTACAAGAAATGAGTAGAACTATGTTAAATGAACAATCCATTCCACAAAAATTTTGGTGTCACGCCGTAGATACATCGACTTATATTTTAAATAGGGTATCAATTAGAAGAATTCTAGGAAAAACTCCTTATGAGTTATTAAGAAATAGAAAACCAAACTTAAGCTACTTTAGGGTATTTGGAAGTAAATGCTATATCTTGAACACTAAGGACTACCTCACTAAGTTTGATCCAAAATCATATGAAGGAATATTTTTAGGATACTCACAAAATAGTAAAGCATATATAATACTTAACAAACACTCCATGAAAGTAGAGGAATCACTAAATGTAACATTTGATGAAACACCACCACCTCCTAAAACGCTACCTTTAGAAGATGATGATTTAGTCGAAGATGAAGCCATTGAGGTTAGTAAAACAAAACCCATAGGAAATGATAATGAAGACATTCACTTAGAAAATAACGAAACCGTCAATATTAAAGAATCTAGATCACATCCATTAGATAATATAATAGGACATCTTAACCAAAGAACCCTTAGGTCACAAGCCCAAGATAAAAACAACTTCTTTTGTTTCCTCTCAGCAATAGAACCTAAGAATATTAGCGAGGCTTTAAAGGATGAAAGTTGGATTATAGCTATGCAAGAAGAATTAAATCAATTTAAGGCAAATGATGTTTGGGAACTAGTCCCAAATCCAAAGGATATGACTATCATAGGAACCAAATGGGTATATAGGAACAAGTTAGACGATAATGGAATAGTTACTAGGAATAAAGCTAGGTTAGTTGCCCAAGGTTATAATCAACAAGAAGGAATTGATTATGATGAAACTTATGCCCCCGTAGCTAGACTAGAATCAATTAGGATATTACTTGCCTATGCTTGCGCCCTAGATTTTAAGTTATTCCAAATGGATGTGAAAAGTGCATTCCTTAACGGTTTTATCAATGAGGAGGTATATGTGGCACAACCTCCAGGATTCATTGACTTCGCAAAACCTGATTATGTTTATAAGTTAAAGAAAGCTTTGTATGGACTCAAACAAGCTCCCAAAGCTTGGTATGATCGATTAAAAGCTTTTCTTATTAAACATGATTATTCCATGGGAATGGTAGATAACACTCTTTTCACTAAAAGGAAAGACCCTAATCTCATCATTGTTCAAATATATGTTGATGACATTATATTTGGATCGACTTGTCAAGACATGTGTGATGAATTTGCCAAAATCATGCATGATGAGTTTGAGATGAGTATGATGGGTGAACTTAACTTCTTCCTAGGATTACAAATAAAACAATTAGAAGATGGAATATTCTTTAACCAATCTAAGTACATTAAGGAAATGCTTAAGAAATTTGGCCTAGAAGACTCAAAACCCATAAAAACACCCATGTCTACGGAGGTAAAGCTCACAAAGGACCATGAAGGTGAGTCCGTAGATAACACCAAGTATAGAGGAATGATAGGTAGTTTACTATACTTGACGGCAAGTAGACCCGATATCATGTTTAGTGTCTGCCTTTGTGCCCGTTTTCAAGAGGATCCCAAAACCTCTCACCTAGAAGCGGTTAAGCGTATCTTCCGATACATTAAAGGCACTATACACTTAGGATTATGGTATCCTAAGGAATCCGGCATAGAAACCATTGTCTATGCGGATTCGGATCATGCGGGAGACTACGTAGATAGAAAGAGCACTAGCGGTATTTGCACGTTTATGGGATGTTGTCTAACGTCTTGGTTTTCGAAGAAGCAAACCGCTCTTGCTATTTCTACAACCGAAGCCGAATATGTAAGCGCCGGAAAGGCATGTCAACAAGCACTATGGATGAAACAAGCTCTCGTAGACTATGGCATTAGGTTAGAAAATGTCCCCATTATGTGCGATAACAAAGGTGCGATAGATTTAAGTAAAAATCCGGTGCAACACTCTAGGACTAAACACATAGAAATACGTCACCATTTTCTTAGGGATAATGTACAAAAAGGAAATATATCTATAGAAAAGGTTGCATCAGAAGACAACATTGCGGATATATTCACAAAACCCCTTAAGCGTGAATTATTCAACCACTTGCGTTTAGGATTAGGAATGATGGAACAAGTTGACTAAATTATATTGAATTATTTCAAATTTATACTTGTATGAAATTTATTTTTCTTCCATTTCACCTTTTCTGAGTCTAGGAATCTATTTCGCACAAAACTAAAGATTGGGAAAATTTATTTTCTTTGCATAAACCTTTTTGTAAAACTCAATCAATTTTCTCTAAAAATTATTCTCACAATCTAGGAACCCCATGAAGATCATTTTCCTTGCATTGTTGACTAATTCTAAAAACATTGTATTTCAAAATCATGCATAAACTCTCCCATAAATTGTCAAGGTATATAATCTAATATATGTCTTTGACATTCATGATCGAGCAAAAATTGAATCAAGGAGATTATTTGGATTGTTTCTTAGGATCGTTATTTCTTTTTGCTTCTAGGAGTCGAAACAATCACAACTCCACATTTGTTGCATATAGACACTCACTAGGACAAATTTACTAATAATGGTGTCATCTTGATCCATCACTAGTTTTTCACTCACTAATTATCCTTGCCTTCAATCTAAGATAGGTGCCTTAGGAAGCTTAAGTGTGCTTGCCTTTGTTTACCTCCTATTGCTTATTATGTGTTGATTATTTGCTCTTTTGCTTATATGTTTTTGCATGCATGCTATATCTTGATTAGATTAGACTCTATATTGCCTAAGAGAATTGAACTTGCTTGAATTCTAATCCAAACACATAACCTTTCTGCAAATTTTCTGCCAAAAACCCAATTCTGGCAACCTGGAAATCACCAGATGGGCGACCCCCTTAATTTTGTAAGGCGGCCCCCTTAATCATTAAGGGGTCCGCCCCCTAATTAAGGGGACCGGCCATCTGATGGTCGGGTTTACAGAATCTTTTCTGCTTTTTAGCCCATTTCAACCTACATTTCCCAATTTTAACCAACACACTTTGTCCCAATCTTCCAAACAAACCTTATCCATCCTTAAACACACAAATCTTACACTATAAATATCCCCAATCCTCAAAACTATCCATTCATCTCATCATGAACTCTCCAAACAAACCAAAATCAAAAGCCTCAAGGCTAGCAAGGATGACGGAAAAACCCGTTTGGCGAAGAAAAAGCCCTCGAAACAAATCCATCATAACCAATGAAATTGGAAGTCATTCAACACATCCAACTTCTTACTTCGCAAACTTTACCTCAAACCCACAAGGTCATTCATTTGATCCTCTTTACAAACCATACAACATTGGCCAACCATCTTCCTACAATTCCAACTACACAAATCCAACACATCCATACCAAACCTATGATCCACTTCACATTGCCACGGAAAAGCAAAAGTTCCGTGATGAAATAAACCAAATCCATGATCTTAGTGATCTCCTTGCTATGCATCTTGCACAACGCAACAAAGGGCAACCTCCATCATCACCCTATGCAAATTGCCTTCCCCACTCTCTCAATTTGGATCAAGTTACCAACCACACTCACTTTTGCCCTTGTTGCATATTCCTTCAAAAACAAATCCTCTACTTGAGTGAAGATATTTCTTGGATTGAATATCTTCTCACTCGTAATCATCCAATACCACCCTTAACACGATACAACATCGTGAGATCCACCTCTTCCGCTCCATACTCCACCCCATATCCCTCTCCATCTAACAACTAAGCTTCATGCTTATGTTATCCTTCAAGCAAATAAAACAATCAACCATGAGTTGCAAGCAAGTCCAAGTGCTCTTTCTAGGCAATATAGGACTATGTCTTTTCATTTGTTTTATTATGATTAATATGCCTTAAGCATATTAAATGTTGTAATGCTTTCAATGATGCTTGAATGAATCTATTTTTATAACTATTTGTAGGATCATAGTTTTATGTTGATTATGTGATTCGGGAGGTCGGGTTTGGTGGAAGAAGATGAAACCCATTGTTAGAGAGAGAGAGTAGAGAGAGAAGGAAAACTATGTGTTTTTATTGAATAATAAGAAAGATGGAAAATAACACACAAGCCTCACCCCTCCATGGAAGTATGGAGGGGTATATAAAGCCTAACACATGCTATACTATGGCAATAATACATAACTAGTCCATGTGTTTTGGCTTAACAAGATAGTAAATGTAATCCCGTAAATGTCGTTCCATTTACGTGTTAGGATCAAAAACTTTGATCCCAACAATCTTCCCCCAATGGGGCGACATAAGGGATTACTTACAACATTTCCTACAAGTACAAATACAAATAAAGAAAGGTCTTCATAAGCTCTTCAAATTGTTGAGGATGACGACAGTTAACGCTCTTTGTCCTTATCTTGTACCCCGGCTTGAGAACTTTATCTTTACTTGTAGGCAAATGATGTAATATGCATGAAATGGATTAACTTCCCCCCAATTCATGCTGCATGTCTTTAGCGGCTTCTTCGTACACTTCTTTTTGGCGAAGTTTCTGAATCAGCTTCCCCCCAAACTGACAACCGTCTTCAACAGATTCGAAACTTTGATGTAGTCCACATGTCTTCTAACTATTGAAGTTTTGAGTACGCAGCGGAATTTGTAGATGACACCGTAAACCACACCAAGCAAATCTGACTAGTTACTTAATCACGGTTATGCTCAATGTGGAAGCTCCGTTCGGGGGTAACATGCAAGAAATCAGCAAGATCTTCTCACTTAAGTAGGCTACTTCACACTTCACAACCCGCGAGAGTTGAAACGATTACACCAAAGTCACAAAATTTAACCACTGATCGTCTATGCGGACGTCTCTCCGGTATTAATAAAATTGTAAGCTCGATCACGTGAGTCTATTATGCGTCCCTGATGTGCACATTTCTTCCCCCTAATTGCAGAACCTCGTGGAAAATGAGTGTTTTCGCAAAGAAGGCAAGAAAAGGGTAAGAAAGCAAAGAACACCCACTTTATCTTCCCCCACGATGTCTTCGCGGAATCGGAAGCATACACACTATGTTTACGATGGAAAACGGAGGCAGCGTAACCCCATATGTCTAACTAACCGATTACGTGTGAAGTATTAAAAAATAGCCAGTGAGAATCAACTGCTGATAAGCAACTCTACTCTTTGATACTCTTCTCATCTAACTCTTTACCGACCCCATTATCATTCTATCGGCTCTTTGTAGTGACTACTGATGGAGAAAATTCAATATTATGAACTTGAGAGCGAAGTAAAATAACCCGAACTTGTGACTTAAACTTGCACTATTGTCTGACTAAGAACCAATACTGAGAATTTCAATAATGGTAGGAAATCATATACCCATCCATCCATTCTTTATTGTATATGAACGTCTCTTGAATTATCCACATCTTTTGGTGACACTTGAGCACTACAACGTAACTCCTTTAAAGTGATAGCTATACACTGTGAGCACAACAACGTAACTCCTTTCATCAGGTATAACTAGACAACTCAAGTCTTGGTCATTTGTACGGATAAAAGTTCGAACAAGGATCTCGAAGAATCATGCATCCAACCAACCCCGATATCTTCAAGATACTAAGTACACGCATCCGTGATATTCCACTTCAACCTCAAATAAATAATAATTAATTAACGCCGTAGTCACATCTTACGGTTAAATGCCCAAAACTAGCCCTTTTGACGGTTAAATGAATTTTGATAATGGTTCCCGATCTTGTCAAAAAAATGTATCCCCGTGAAAATTTGTAATGACCAAAATATCACTCTTTTGCCAAAATTATATCAACAAACTTGACATAATGTATAAAACATACATTTATATAATCAAAAATTTCAGCTCAAGTCAAACACTTTAGATATAATGAGTGGCAGCCCAAGTCAGTTATTCGTATGATATTATCATTTCAGCCCAAAATTCTATTCGCATGATATATGTCATTTTGGCCCAAGTCAAATGAAATCGTGTATACATATCAGCCCAGAAAAGAAGGATGGAATTAGATATTACGTTCCATTTTGAAGCAAGCCTAGGCCCAAAGTGAAGTCATAACCCGATCCAAACTAAGATCAGTTATAAGCATCAGTCAAACCCTAATAATACACATTTATAACATACTCTAATCTCACACAACTTTTTGTACGCCCCCATCACACCTTTTTTTTCTTTCTCGTTTGCAGGCCAAACACAACGAACACAGCAAATCAACTAGAAACAGATAACCATCTTCACATATCAATCTCCATCAATCAATCATGTATCCTAATCGTATCACACAAATTAACCAACACGAAAGCAAATAGTACCAGACCCTAACCTATGTATACATTTGTTGCTCCATCCGAATCAGGAAATTGTTTATAAGGTTTCACGATCCTTTGAAGGGTTACGGGTAGGTTCTACTTGGGTTGTTCTTGTTTGTGTTTAGTTATAACGAATCAAAGAATGGAATATAACATCATCGTTGTCATTCCATCTTTAATTTTTTTGGATATTTATGAAGTTATACTTCAAAAAGTTAGATCAATGATGTTGTATCTTTCGTTTGATTGACTTTTAAAGTCTTGATATAACTGTGAGTAAAACGAAAGAGTTAACTGAGATCTCATAGATGTGATTAGGATTGAATATTGGATGTGTTGGCGTTTGTTGTGAGATGAGGGAGTGAGGCAATGGGTGATTAGGTACTTTGGTTGTGGTCTTGGTCAAACGGGTCAATTCCTTCATAATGCATGCTGTACATTTTTCGAAAACTTTTAGCTTATCGAGAACAATGATTTTCGAGAACTTGATTTTATCGAGAAGTGGATTATCGAGAACCTCAATATATGTTATCGAGAACATGGTCAATAATTTTGAGAACTTTAGTTATCGAGAAAAAGATTTCGACAGTTAAGGGTTTATTGTTCTCGATAACAAGTCTTTTTCTCGAAAACAAGTACTTGTCGAGAACTTCTTATACAAGAAGTTCCGACCAGATTCCGGCGATAATTTCGACTATTTATCCAGTTTCCGATGAGTCTTTTTATGCAGATTCCGATGACCATCTTTAAGACCACTCTTTGCAACGCGACTTCTGACCTCAAATATCACGGGTATGGATACAAAAGCAGTCACAACAATGAGTTAAACAAAAAGCTGTGAACTTGGACCATTAAAGACACAAGTAGCTGTTTTGTAAAACTGGAAAAGAAAGATTGAAGCTTTTATGTTTTGATCACTTTTGTATCAAAAAAAACTTTAAAAAAAAAAACCAAAAGAATATATAAGGAACAGTACGGCATATGGTTAAAAAAAACTAAAAGATGACATTTTTGACAAGATTCGACCACAAAATCAACAAATATGCAACCTTGGCTCCGATGCCACTTGTAGGATCATAGTTTTATGTTGATTATGTGATTCGGGAGGTCGGGTTTGGTTGAAGAAGATGAAACCCATTGTTAGAGAGAGATAGTAGAGAGAGAAGGAAAACTATGTGTTTTTATTGAATAATAAGAAAGATGGAAAATAACACACAAGCCTCACCCCTCCATGGAAGTATGGAGGGGTATATAAAGCCTAACACATGCTATACTATGGCAATAATACATAACTAGTCCATGTGTTTTGGCTTAACAAGATAGTAAATGTAATCCCGTAAATGTCGTTCCATTTACGTGTTAGGATCAAAAACTTTGATCCCAACACTATTGCTTTGCATATATATGTGCCTTGTTCTTTTCTAATATTTTGTGTAGCCAAGACTTCCATAGCTCATTCCTTTGATGCTCTCAAATGAGGGAGAGTTTACATCAAGGGGGAGCTTTAACCTTTTTGATTTTACAAAAAGGGGGAGAAGAGAATGTTAAACTCTAAATTCTTGTCTAAAAATTATTTTTTAGACCTAATGAGTTTAAGGTTTTGTAATCATCAAAAAGGGGGAGATTGTTGACATAAATAATGTCTTAAAACATTGTTAGCATATTAACAATGTCTCTGTGTTTTGATAATTACAAAGCATAAACTCATTAATCTAAAACTTATGACGTAAACAAGTTTTTAGTGCTTAATATTTGTCTTTGCTTCCATATCACTTAAGGTATGAATAAACAAAGGGTTTATTACATTTCATGATCAAAGGAAATTTTTCTAATCACTAGAATTTTTATAAAATGTATTAAACATCTTATATCTTTTACAAAATTACTTTTGGAATTAAAAGAATATGTTTAATTCATAATAAATATATGATTTCAAATTTCCAACCAAAAATGGCAAATTCTATCCAGAAAAATATTCCCCACTAAAAGACAAGAAAAACCAACGTTCTGAAATGTGCGGCCCCCTTAATTCCTTAGGCGGCCCCCTTAATCATTAAGGGGACCGGCCACGCTCCAGAACAGTGTTTTTCTCCCCTATAAATACTGGATCAGTTCACATTTTTTCCTCACCTTTTGCACTTCAAAACTTTCTGATCTAGATCTATTTCTCTATTCTCTCATCCTTTGATCATAAGTGTATATATTCTTTGTTTCAAAGTGATCCAATTTCCATCCTCTCAAGTGCAAGAGAAGAATACTTCTATCTTCCTAGACAAGAAGTATTACAACTTGTTGTGATCTCCACATCCAAGTTGTTGGTGTATCATCAAGATTATTTACATATTCTTTGTGAAGATTGTTGTGAATATTTGCTTGTAGATAGTTGTGGTAGATATAAATTGTGTGATTAGTTGATAACTTGGTGTGAAGAAGAAAAGCTAGGAAATCTATTGGTGTGAAGAAGATAGAGTTGAAGTAGTTAGTTGTGAAGTAGATTGATTTGAAGAAGGTGTGAAGAAGTTGTGACTTAGGTGTGAAGGTGTTGTGGTGTGATTATTGGTGTGTAAATTGGTGTGCAAATTGGTGTGTAAATTGGTGTGTAAGGTTTTCTCCGCCATAAGGGAGCTTGTTGATATAGTGAAGAAAACTCTCGAGTTAGGTGCTCGGGGAGTGGAGTAGGGCAAGGAAGGTGTCCTTGTAGCCGAACCACTATAAATCTCTTGTCTCGCGGTTCGATCTTTCCATCTCTTACTTATTTCATTACTTATCATTGTTATATATTTCGTATTGATATTTGTTTGTATTGTGCAATACTTGAGATCACATATTATCGAATCTAAGTTTTAAAAATTAAGTAAACACTAAAACTATTTTTACAACTAATTAAAAAGACGTAAAACTATTCAACCCCCCCTTCTAGTTTTCCACAGCCATCATGTGTATTGCTGCTCTGGGCCGTCACCACTTTTACTCTTGACGGCCTTGTTCTGACGCCGTCACGTTTTCTCTGGGCCGTCATCATTTTTGCTCCTGACGCTGTCACAAAATTGCTCTTGACGCCGTTAGGTACTGTTTCCAGCAAGGAAAATTAAGACTTTGCCGTTTTATTCACTTTTATGCTCCAAAAACGTCCAAAATGCTTCCTTTTCCAGAATTCACTCCAAAAGTACCTAAAATCACAAAAGGAATGATTTAGGGAAATAATTGATCAAATAAATTCCAATTCCGGCTTAAATGACCCCCTAAAAACGGATCATTTTTCGCCTCATCATATACCCTTACACTTAAGATTTTCTTGTCCTCAAGCAAATGCGCTTTTATTCTAGTCAAAATACAAGTTAGGGGTCATTTAACACTAATATAAAAGTAATTACAACAAATAATCGTTCCACTAAAGACCAAAGATAAGCACGGAGGTCATACACTAGCACCTCACAAATAGTGTTTAGATACTCACATCTCTCGGGTGTAATAAAGTATATATCACAATATGGAAATGGAGAACATCTCTCACTACCAGTCATAGCAAAATAGATTACCATAGGCTTGGGAAAGGATCAAACCTCCACCACATGGCGTAAGCACCTAGGATAAACTATCAAAGAGGTCTTTTAAAGGGTTATAATGTTAGGTGTAGGGATATGGAATACACGGTTTTGTTGGATATAGGCAGTGTTTACTAGTGGCGAGTTAATAATCTTGGTTAATTACATGTACAATATGGCATTGTTAAGCCAAGACTAGACTCGACTTAAGCTAATATATCAAAAATAACAAAAACATAAAACAAACATGAAATGAAACGGGATGGTAGTCCGTATGTTTTTTCTCTTTTTTCTTTTCTATTTTTTTTCTTTTTCTTAATTTTTTTTTTATTATTTTTTATTTTTTTGCATACACTCTTACCCTACCATCCAAAATAATACATCATAGGGAATGAACATTCCCCTTACAAGTGAATATTTACATACTTTACAATAAACTAATCTAATGACTCGAATTAAGATAATCAAACACTTGGAGTACTTTTAAGATTAACGGACATATGAGGGTAATAATATGATGCTCTTCCCCATTACTCCATAACAATAGTACTTTACCCATGAGTCCCAATCGTCCCAAAACAATATGTACAAGGATATGACTCGACTTAGCAACCATGTAATCAATTAGATAATTAACTAAGGGTTTAAACAAATAACAATAATGCACTAAAGATGAGTGCATAGATGGAAAGCTAAGGCGATTTGAGTGTACATTTAAGTGGGGTGTAACAAATTCTTCCTTTAAGTAAGATGCTTAAAGTTAGAAATGAAAAGATAGGCTCGGAGGGGTGTACTAGGGGTTTCGTGTACTAAAAATGAGTACAACGCTAAGGTGTGGGAAAAATTAATTGACTTTACTAGCCAAATAATATGACTTAAATGGTCAAGTAATTATGATACGGGTTTAACACAAGGGTGATCCTAATGCCTCTTATCATGTAGTAAATCCTACTACACGAATGTAGTCTCACTAGCGGTCTCGGGGTACATCACTAACGCAAGTTCTAGAATCTAAATGCTACCGGTACACTCATAAGCACTAATAGTAAATGCTTTTCCTATCAAATCTAAAGGCGAACCTCACATATTTTGGTGGAAAATTTTTCTGAATGATACGGTTTTGTGCTAGTCATACGACTCCTATCCATGAGACGCTTGCTAAGGCTAAAGTTTCACTCCTAAATGTTGTAAAAAAATTTAAATTTGGCGCTAAAATTACACTAACAAGTATTTCTCTTAGTTTTATTACACACCTACCATCAAACAAACAAACTCAAGTGCAAGTTTATTTATAAGGTATCATCAATTTACCATCCCCTTACACTTAGGATGAACATTGTCCCCAATGTTCAAGTAAAGAATGTAAAAGTAAAACAGGTAAAAGAATGAAATCAAATACTCTCCTGATTCGCTCGGTATGGATAGTGTGGTAACAAGGTTAGATCTTCCTCCAGGAAAATGAACAATCAAAGCTTCCCTTCCAGAATATAAATCATCTTCTTGTCATACATAACCTGTTAAACCTGAGAAAACAAACAAGGAAACCTCGCGTAAAATCGGCGGCTATCTATATATGCTAACAAATCCTAGAAAGCAAAGTAAGATATAATGCTTGTGGAATGAATATTTGCAGATTTCCTGGAGATTATAAAACTAAAGATTCGACAAAAACTTTAAGACTCCGTTAGAAAAACAAAACTGGCAAAATTTCCAGATTTTTACACATGACGCCGTCAGGAATTTCTTCCTGACGCCGTCAGAAGTGACCTGCAGAAATGTTTATGTTAAGTTTCCGGAAAATTTCTGGAAAAACTTTGTCCTACTTCCTGGAAAATCCTGCAAAACATCATTATGACTCGATACAAGTATTTGACTCTAACAAATACGAATATACATGTTCATTTAATATTGTGGAGAATCAAGATCGGTTTTGTTTCTTAAAAACATATTTGGGGTTTCCCCTTACACTTATCTTTTGCGAAATACCTTTGGATGAAGTTAAGACTAAGCCAAACGACAAAATAAAGTATTTTCACTATTTTAGTTTGAAACATGATCTACCAACAATAAAAATAAAACATGCATACGGAAACAAATAACAATCAAACAAATGAAAATCACACAAAGCATGGGTTGCATCCCAAGAAGCGCTTTTCTTTATTTACGAGTCTTGTAGCTAGACTCAATGTAAAACACTAAATTTTAAACATGTGAAATACCCAAAATACCCCTCTAATTTTAAACTTTTGAAAAGGCGAATAATAATTTAAGACCTTACATTATATTATAACCTAAGTATTTTAAAATCTTAATACGTGAACCATATATGTTACCAAAATTCAGAAAACTTATGATAAAAGGAATTGTACACATTTAAATACCAAAAATCTTATCACACGATTAAATGTTCCTTGGGCCAATTCTTTTTTTTTTTTTTTATTATTTTTTTTTTATTTTGTGCTTTCGAATGGGCCATGATAGTGTCTAGGTTCATGACTTAAAAGTAAATCAGCATTTAAATGGTCTTCAATCACTCCCGATAATTACGATTGTTTTCTTTTTTTTACTTCCCCACAATCTCGGTAATTCACCTCTTATACCTTCTTTATATCTTTTTTTGACTTAACCAAAAATCCTCACAAGAATTAGTCACAGAAAAACGTTGCATTCTTTAATCAGATTTGCTCCACGCATTTTTGTTTAGATAAAATTATATCTCATTCATGTATATACAATTTTTTGAGAAGATACGTTCTTGCCATATTCATATATTTCTGATTTCTTTTCTTCAATTGTCAACACGCATCTCCTTTTTGGTAAGGATACGATTGTACTCGACTATTTCAATATAATCATGATTTGAGCATATCTTCATACACGTTAATATCTCAGCCATTTATTTAACATGCTTAGCATAATACCTCAGCCAACTCTATAATTAATACATCATTCGTCCAAGGAAAGAACCAAATCAGCCTACACCCTTTTATTAATTCAGAAAAACACAATTCGTCCTAGAAATATCAAGCCAGCCGTCATTTATTTGTATACACAACTGGGTCCTAGGGAGATTAAGATTCATGCCGCAAACAATATATGCCAAATATATCCTCTCCGTATCATCCAAATACAGTACGTGATCGATTTGTACGTGCATGCATCAACGGTTCATGTACGTGTGGTTGTTGTACGTCGGATTTGGGTTCGGTTGTGTCTCGTCAAATCGTTGGTGTCCCGTGTTCGTGTTCGTACTCGCGAACGTTTACGTTCGTGCTATTGGTTTCGATCTATTCTTGTTTAGCCTAGAGGTATTTCTTTTAACTATCATCTTGTTATAAAATCATTACACACCATTGTTGTGTTAAGTAAACTTGTTATATGGTATCATGGTCTAATTAAATCATAGTCGGAACCCATCATTAATAACAAATCGGTAAACTACAGGTTTTCTTTAAAACACATTGATCATTGAAAAACTAAGAACTTATATGCATATATACGCTACTATACATATATATACATGTAAATATTATGTTAAGAACTCTTGTTATAATATATTACAGTAAGGTACATGTAAATAAATCACATGAATGGTCTATGAAATGAAGACCACATATAACTACCTATTTAAATATACAAGATTTGTAATGCATGGTTTGAGTTCGATAATGAGTGACTAAAGTAGCGTGATTTGTACTCTCTCAATAGCGTATGAAAACTATACGTAGACCTGTTAATACCCTTCAACTTAAGAACATAATATTGCAGCGACTGGTGTAAATGGTCGGGCTAGATAACGAGTCAAAACAGTCTTGCATGGAATATTCTGCATAAAAAAATGGCTCGTTCATAATGTATATAGGGCATGACTTGTTCTTTTAAATATGTCTTGTGTATGTAATCAACAAGTACATTATGATCGAAATATGCAATTAATGTTTTCAGTAAGCCAAACTTATGGTCACCTGTATAAAAAGAAAATTTTCTTTACTAAACTCATCACATTTGTTTTAATATTAAAGATGTCAAGTATCAAAGTGAAAATACATAAGCATGATCGATATAATAAATTAGGCTACTGAGGCGAGTTTAGTAAAATTCGGGCAACACTTATAACTATTAAATAGTTAGTATAAATGGCTAATAATTATTAGTTATTAAATTCGTGTAGATTCTTTGAAGAAGGAGTAACTCTAGTTTTCGAATACGCGTTGGTTTCAGTAAGGTTTCTTATGACTCATGATCCGTTCCATTGCCACTATTATGATTTCTAATCTTTATACGCCTGATGTCTTTGGTTCATTTGATAGTATGATTTCGTATGAAGACCCTTTTAAAAATATAACCTGATGACTTTTGAGAAAAACTATTTTTGAAATGATTTCTATGACTACGATACCATGCCAGTTTTATATGAAGGTTTTAATAACTTTTATGAAATGTATTTTTAAAGGAATACTTTTACAATAAAAAGGTTTTAAATAATTTACAAAAGTCCTTAATCTGTTTTATTCTCTAAGATTTATCAAGACTTTCTTTAACATCTTTTGATTATTTAACTTCAAATTTTGAAACTTGCTATGAACCTTTGCTATGAACCATTGATTTGAACCTCATGATATGAATATTTGATTTGGACCTTTGACTTGAACCATTGCTATAATCCCTTTGTATGACTATATCCCTTTAAGCCATTGCTATGCTTCCCTTTGTCTGATTATTATTTGATTGATCCAGTTTAGTTATGATTTACTTGATATTTGTTGCATGCTATAGTTCTTATTCTTATAGCATTCCTATGCCCTATTTGTTACCCATTATTTGATAAATTTGTAGCCAGTCATGGGGAGTCCATGGCCTTGCCACTGATGCACCAGTGGTATTGACACTATCTGTGGAGGTGGGTTTTTATCCACAGCGTTCCCTCTTATGCTATAGCTATTCAGGCCTATATTTATTATTTTATATGTTTACTTAGCCTAGATCTTTGTGCATATATATATATATATATATATATATATATATATATATATATATATATATATATATATATATATATATATATATATATATGTATATGTTTTGCGGGGAGCGTATGGATGCATCCTAGGTACTTTGTTTCATTTTGAATTTGGTGAATGTGTATGTGTGCGCGATACACTCCATTTCACATTTGGTACATCGAGCTAGCTACTCCATGTATAATTTGATATATGATTATTGGGCATTTCTGTTACTTCTACTATATATGTGATCCTTGTTGTTCTAACTTCTTTATTGTTATTGACTTATGCTTTCCTTAGTTCATTTGCTTACACTTATGATTCGTTCCATTTTCCTTTGATTCATTTGGTATTCCTTGTGCGTGTTTCCTTTGATCATATTCTGTTGATTCTATCATATGTTCCATATTCTTTGATCTTCGTCTCAACAGGTTTGCTTGGATTCATTTCGGATTCACTTTCGTTTCCCTTTTGTTATTAGCTTTTGTTTGTTTATATCTGTTCACTGGGCTTCTTTAAGCTCAGCCGCATTTCTTTTCATGCGGCGGGTTATTAGAAGGAAGTCGGGTTGAGGGAAGAGTGCTTAGGAGCTTTTAGTGGACTACACGGTTGATAGCTCCCCATGGATTTAGAGATGGACTTAGAGATTTCTCTTTTGGTTCTTAGTTTGTAATTTGTTTGGAAGCTGTTATGCTTAGATTTAGCACCTTATCATTTATTAGATTTGCTTTGTAACCCTTTTATTTTTTTATTGTTTTCCGCTTGCTTATGTTCTGATTCGACCCCATAATGTTACACTTTAGCCCTTTTCAGGTTGGGGTGTTACAATTATGGTATCAGAGACAGGTTTGATTGGCGGATTCAAAACCCGTAGAGCTTAGGCTATGACCTGTGAATATTAGGCCCTCTAAGTTTTGCACCATAAGAGTTAGGGAGCTACCTTTGAGAATTTTGCTTAGGATTTCCCACCCCGAAGAAACTTAAGTTTTGACTGGTGAGGATTGGGTAAACGATAAGACATTTGTTTAGGTATCCTTGTTTCCGCATCACTCTGGTTCGTGCTTTACTTTTAGTTAAGCCCTTTAAGATTTATCCTCCCGTAGATTTGAAACTTATGATTCTGCACAACATGAGATTAGTGACCAAGTAAGTTTAGAATGCGTTGAGAATTCTGCGGTAATGTTTGACATTATATAAGCTTTATTTTCTTTTGATCTCAACCTTAGATTCAATTGTTAACCATTTAGATGCCTCGTCGATCATTCTAAGAATTCGTATGACTATGATGTGTTTGACACAATCTATAATTCCTCTTGCATTTGCTAAGCATATTTAAGTTTTTCTGCACTATTGATTTTGCCCTATTTAATCTATTCCTATGAGAAATACCGTGATTATCTATCACGAGTATCCATATTGTTCGATGAGTTTTGAAGATATTTGAAGAGGAGTTCGTTCTGCTAATCTATTTACGTTGGATTCGATATTATTCTGAATATGGAGTTGTTGACGGAGCATCATGATGCTAAAAACGGTCATATTAGATTTGTCATCTATGGAAACTCAAAATTCTGTACCATGGTTCCCAACCTAGTAAACAATTATGATCACCTTCATTTTGAAAACTCATGCGTTAATTCCTTGCGGTTGTGAAGATATTTCGTTTGATGAGACTCGCCTCAAAAAAATCCTTCGGTCGTTTGAAGCTGTTCGCGACATATTCCTTAATGAGCTGCCAAGATTACCATCAGAATGTGAAATTGTTTTGATCGGATTATGAGATTTTGTTTTGTCACGACTTGAAGTAGAATGTGACTGCAATAAAGGCATGTGTATACGATGCAAGTATTATGACGCATGGCCAACGTGATAATAGTTACATCATATAACTTGAACGTATTGGGATCATATGATATTTTGAGCAGTGCTTGAAAACAGTAAGTTGGTGGATTTGTGAACTTTATCCGTATAAGAGTGACATTTCCTTAATTCTGAAACCTTGTTGTAAACAACATAAATTGAAAGGGAAAAGAATTGAAGAACCAGCTTCTAGGAAATGGTTTCATCTGTGCAAGTATGTAACTTTGATGTTCTTTAGTTTTATTCGGGGAGAAGAATGATAACAACATGAAGTTGTGGATGGATTTATGGAAGCTAAATCATAGTATGTTTGTGTGAAAAGCGAGATATTCCTAGAATTCCTTTTCGTATTCGTTATGATCTCTATGAGTGTTCTAATGCCAATTGTATTGGCTACTGCTCCGACTATTCCTATGGATTTGAAGAATTGTGTCTTTCGTGTACATTTGGACAAATTTTCATTGTATGACATTTGGTATGCTCAGAGACGAAAGAGAAACACGAGGATCATTTTCGTTTTTAGTGTTAACATTCTTCGTCCGAAGAAGCATCTGTGATATTTTCAAAGAGTAACTTTTGTGGGATGAAGAACGAGTGAAGAAATTGGAAAAGCTGGAAAAGAGATTTATTCCTACTCAAGGAGGAAGATTAGTTATGACCTTATGCAATACGATGAGATTTTAGTTATGCATCAATACATCTAGAACCGTAGGAGGTAAACTATCCAATGTTTGACTTAAGAGTGATTTGTGGCAGACATGAAGAAGTTAGAAGAAGGAAGGAAACAGTTCTAATTAAAGCACACAGTCTTATCGACTCTATTCATATTAGTTGTACTAATATGTACAGAGCCTTGAAGCAGGAGCTGGACGGGATGGTGTGAAGACGGTGGTGACTACATTGGTAATTTCCACGCACAGGAGGAAGAACTACGTGAATTGACTTGCAGTAAAGCATTGACTGGAATGGCTTGCTTGAAAGATCGGCAGAGATTTCTTTTGGCAGAGGATCATTCAAGCTAAATAGCGCACCTGCAGTGACCGTGAAAGAGAACCGCGTTTTGCAGCACATTCTCAGAAGAAGTACACAAGCCTATGGAAATTTGATTCAGGATGTTAGTACGACTTCTCATTTTCAGATGAATGGACAGACAGAATAATTTTTTTGAACTTTGAAGGTGTTGAGCGAGAAGTTTGACAAGTGTTTAGTTAGTTGTGGTTGCTTACTAAGGAAGATGACATGCAAGTGACAAGATGTCCTTCTAGGAGTTTGTATGAATGGAGATATAGAATACCTTTTGGTTGGAATAAGGACGAAGAGTTCTTACTGAAGGGTTAGAATCGACTTCAGCAATTAATGGATTAGTTATTATTGTGGAAGAAAAATTTGGAACTTAGACCGGGAGTTGTGTGTCCGTATGATTTCCCCGTATAGCAGTGCTGGATGTTTTAGCATCTAAGGAGTTATAGTTCGCGATATATTAGCCTTTGGGTTTGTTTATATCTATGCAATTATCCTACCAACTCCATTCTGCCTTCTGATGTGTTTCGGTACTCTGATACGTGCCTAGTGATCGTTTGTACGAATAGGTTACCCACCTTTTTAGGAAACTCTTGATACGTTGATGAGTTGATTTGTGCCCCTTCGACTTTGGCAAGTTCCTTTGATCATTCGAAATATAGTAGGAATTGATGAGGCTTATCGGTTAGTCCTATCTATGTGCTTGCCTCGTAGGTATATGTGTTTCGTGTATATCCTTGTAGGATTCCAAATATCATCTATCATCTGTCATCTATCATCTGACGTATTTGTTTCGCATTCGTTGGATCAGATTTGTTATAATTTGCGATCTATTGGGGGGCCTGAGGCTATCCAAGTTTGTCGGGATCGAGTCATGAGAAACTATTCCGTTCTGAAGATTTTTTGGAAGAACCTCCCCGAGCGTGAGGTTACTTGTGACGTTCTTTTGTGATTTGCTACGTCTCCGTCTAACCTTGCGACTTCAATTTTCGTGGACGAAAATTTTTTTTTAGAGGGGAAAAGTTGTAAAACCCGAAATTTTAAACATATGAAATACCCAAAATACCCCTCTAATTTTAAACTTTTGAAAAGACAAATAATAATTTAAGACTTTACATTATATTATAACCTAAGTATTTTAAAATCTTAATATGTGAACCATATACGTTACCAAAATTCATAAAACTTATGATAAAAGGAATTGTACACATTTAAATACCAAAAATCTTATCACACGATTAAATGTTCCTTGGGCCAATTTTTTATTTTATTTTTTTTTTATTATTATTATTTTTTTGTGCTTTCGAATGGGCCATGATAGTGTCTAGGTTCATGACATAAAAATAAATCAGCATTTAAATGGTCTTCAATCACTCCCGATAATTACGATTGTTTTCTTTTTTTTACTTCCCCACAATCTCGGTAATTCACCTCTTATACCTTCTTTATATCTTTTTTTACTTAACCAAAAATCCTCACAAGAATTAGTCACAGAAAAACGTTGCATTCTTTAATCAGATTTGCTCCACGCATTTTTGTTTAGATAAAATTATATCTCATTCATGTATATACAATTTTTTGAGAAGATACGTTCTTGCCATATTCATATATTTCTGATTTCTTTTCTTCAATTGTCTACACGCATCTCCTTTTGGTAAGGATACGACTGTACTCGACTATTTCAATATAATCATGATTTGAGCATATCTTCATACACGTTAATATCTCAGCCATTTATTTAACATGCTTAGCATAATACCTCAGCCAACTCTATAATTAATACATCATTCGTCCAAGGAAAGAACCAAATCAGCCTACACCCTTTTATTAATTCAGAAAAACACAATTCGTCCTAGAAATATCAAGCCAGCCGTCATTTATTTGTATACACAACTGGGTCCTAGGGAGATTAAGATTCATGCCGCAAACAATATATGCCAAATATATCCTCTCCGTATCATCCGAATACAGTACGTGATCAATTTGTACGTGCATGCATCAACGGTTCATGTACGTGTGGCTGTTGTACGTCGGATTTGGGTTCAGTTGTGTCTCGTCAAATCGTTGGTGTCCCGTGTTCGTGTTCGTACTCGCGAACGTTCACGTTCGTGCTTTTGGTTTCGATCTATTCTTGTTTAGCCTAGAGGTATTTCTTTTAACTATCATCTTGTTATAAAATCATTACACACCATTGTTGTGTTAAGTAAACTTGTTATATGGTATCATGGTCTAATTAAATCATAGTCGGAACCCATCGTTAATAACAAATCGGTAAACTACAGGTTTTCTTTAAAACACATTGATCATTGAAAAACTAAGAACTTATATGCATATATACGCTGCTATACATATATATACATGTGAATATTATGTTAAGAACTCTTGTTATAATATATTACAGTAAGGTACATGTAAAGAAATCACATGAATGGTCTATGAAATGAAGACTACATATAACTACCTATTTAAATATACAAGATTTGTAATGCATGGTTTGAGTTCGATAATGAGTGACTAAAGTAGTGTGATTTGTACTCTCTCAATAGCGTATGAAAACTATACGTAGACCTGTTAATACCCTTCAACTTAAGAACATAATATTGCAACGACTGGTGCAAATGGTCAGGCTAGATAACGAGTTAAAACAGTCTTGCATGGAATATACTGCATAAAAAAATGGCTCGATCGTAATGTATATAGGGCATGACTTGTTCTTTTAAATATCTCTTGTGTATGTAATCAACAAGTACTTTATGATCGAAATATGCAAGTAATGTTTTCGGTAAGCCAAACTTATGGTCACCTGTATACAAAGAAAATTTTCTTTACTAAACTCATCACATTTGTTTTAATATTAAAGATGTCCAGTATCAAAGTGAGAATACATAAGCATGATCGATATAATACATTAGGCTACTGAGGCGAGTTTAGTAAAATTCGGGCAACACTTATAACTATTAAATAGTTAGTATAAATGGCTAATAATTATTAGTTATTAAATTCGTGTAGATTCTTTGAAGAAGGAGTAACTCTAGTTTTCGAATACGCGTTGGTTTGTCTAAGGTACAGATATTCTAACCTTTCGGTAAAGTTTCTTATGACTCATGATCCGTTCCATTGCCACTATTATGATTTCTAATCTTTATACGCCTGATGTCTTTGGTTCATTTAATAGTATGATTTCGTATGAAGACCCTTTTAAAAATATAACCTGATGACTTTTGAGAAAAACTATTTTTGAAATGATTTCTATGACTACGATACCATGCCAGTTTTATATGAAGGTTTTAATAGCTTTTATGAAATGTATTTTTAAAGGAATACTTTTACAATAAAAAGGTTTTAAATAATTTACAAAAGTCCTTAATCTGTTTTATTCTCTAAGATTTATCAAGACTTTCTTTAACATCTTTTGATTATTTAACTTCAAATTTTGAAACTTGCTATGAACCTTTGCTATGAACCATTGATTTGAACCTCATGATATGAATCTTTGATTTGGACCTTTGACTTGAACCATTGCTATAATCCCTTTGTATGACCATATCCCTTTAAGCCATTGCTATGCTTCCCTTTGTCTGATTCGTATTTGATTGATCCAGTTTAGTTATGATTTACTTGATATTTGTTGCATGCTATAGTTCTTATTCTTATAGCATTCCTATGTCCTATTTGTTACCCATTATTTGATAAATTTGTAGCCAGTCATGGGGAGTCCATGGCCTTGCCATTGATGCACCAGTGGTATTGACACTATTTGTGGAGGTGGGTTTTTGTCCACAGCGTTCCCTCTTATGCTATAGTTATTCAGGCCTATATTTATTATTGTATATGTTTACTTAGCCTAGAGCCTTGTGCATATATATCTGTTTTGCGGAGAGCGTATGGATGCATCCTAGGTACTTTGTTTCGTTTTGAATTTGGTGAATGTGTATGTTTGTGCGATACACTCTATTTCACATTTGGTACATCGAGCTAGCTACTCTATGTACAATTTGATATATGATTATTGGGCATTTCTGTTACTTCTACTATATATGTGATCCTTGTTGTTCTAACTTCTTTATTTTTATTGACTTATGCTTTCCTTAGTTCATTTGCTTACACTTATGATTCGTTTCATTTTCCTTTGATTCATTTGATATTCCTTGTGCGTGTTTCCTTTGATCATATTCTGTTGATTCTGTCATATGTTCCATATTCTTTGATATTCGTCTCAACAGGTTTGCTTGGATTCATTTCGGATTCACTTTCGTTTCCCTTTTGTTATTAGCTTTTGTTTGTTTATATCTGTTCACAGGGCTTCTTTAAGCTCAGCCGCATTTCTTTTCCTGCGGCAGGTTATTAGAAGGAAGTCGGGTTGAGGGAAGAGTGCTTAGGAGCTTTTAGTGGACTACACGGTTGATAGCTCCCCATGGATTTAGAGATGGACTTAGAGATTTCTCTTTTGGTTCTTAGTTTGTAATTAGTTTGGAAGTTGTTATGCTTAGATTTAACACCTTATCATTTATTAGATTTGCTTTGTAACCCTTGTATTTTTTATTGTTTTCCACTTGCTTATGTTCTGATTCGACCCCATAATGTTACACTTTAGCCCTTTTCGGGTTGGGGTGTTACACTCAAGGTCATGGGTTACGTTTTCCTTTCCCATTTTTGTGCTGACTCAAAACATCTAACCCAATTCTCATCACGCTTGTATTCAGGGCCTAGATTCATGCAACCTGAATAGTATGTTCGCCTCCTCTTATAATAAGCATCATCATCAATTCCATCTTCCTTAACCTCATAAGGTCGAATCTCATCAATTTGTAAATTCTTGATGCCCTTTAATTCTTCCTTCATGTGAGGCATCACAAAAGTAACTTTTTCTATCCCATCAGTAAACTGAACTATTCCCTTCTCATGATCACAATACATCTTACTCTTCTCAACAAAAGGTTGTTGTAGGACCATTTCTCCTAGGTGTGGATCTATAATGCCTCTAACATCTTCTAGGATTACAAAGTCGCATTGATAAGTAAAATTTCCTATAAAGATGTGTATCCCTTTTACTCTCCTGACGAAATTACATAGTCTATTTGAGTTGCAGGGATCTTTTCTAGGGCTTAACCTTTCATTCATTATCCAGTTGTAGTAGAGCCTAGACATAATATTCATGGGTGCTTTTAAGTCAATGTATGTATGCTCTCTAGACATGTATCCAATCATGCAAGGAATTTTTATGTTTCTAAAGTAATGCCTCCTAATCATGGTATCTTTCTATACTTTGAGGGGCAGGGGTGTTGTAAAAGAAATCTATGGTAACTCAATTCATTAGGGGTTGGAGCGAAGTCCGTAAACTCAGTTTTCATTTGGAGAGGCTTAATAAATTCCTTAAATGTGTTAACTTCTCTCTTTCTTCTTTTATGCGCTATAAGCCTCTTGCTAACTTCTAAACGGCGATTCTCTAAATCCATAAAGACTAACTTAATACGAACAAAGACACGAAGAAATAAGATAGACTAAAGAAAACCTAAAAATAAAAATAAAATCTTACTAGAAAGGAATCTAGCAAGTAGACCTAATAAAAAGAAATCCTAACCTAGACAATAACTATTCCCCGGCAGCGGCGCCAAAAACTTGATGCGTGGGAATTGCACCAGGCTTTACCTCTCGAGGGATCTCGCGAAGCTTACAACCCCCACCAGGCAGTGTACCTGATCGTTGTAGTATAGTATAGTGACAAGTACCGGCGGATTGATCGTTCAACTCAAGAATAGTGTCGCTAGGATTAGAAAGCCTAAAAACTAGGTCTAGAGGTGAGGGATAATTATTTTTTGTATTTTATATTTTTATGAAAGCATGTAAAATCTCAGGTTTTGGAAGAGTGGGCGGAATTAGTTGCTAGTCAACTAACCCAATAACTAAGATGCAATCAAAATAAAATAACATAAATGTTAATAAAGCTAAATTAAACTAGTGGTGTGAACAGTAATTGGGAGAATTGTGTTTACTTAGATTTCACTACTCCCTAGATATCTTTTTACAGGTTAATTGTTTGTTACAGTTGCGTTGATGACGGGTTATATTCCTTATTACCAATCATGGGGTGGCGTACTTACTTCCCCAATTCTATAAGCTCATACTTCACTCCTATGTCAAGCCTACAAGAAGCTCCTAACATGGGATCACTAGAATTCGCTCATGCATTAAATGCAACCATAAAAACCTAGTACACATCGGTTCATGTTTCTTAAGATGTTCAAGCAAGTTACGCAATGGAGATCTGCCAGTTTTCTTAAGCCTAACATTGAAATCATTCATCCATTACAACTATAAACAAGCAATCAACCTATAATCAACATCTAGGTTTCATTACATCTAAGCAAACACACAAAAGATCTAGCCTAGCATGTTAAATCAAGACAAGCGTAAGATATATTCAAACAACACATAGACATATTGAATGAATTGATAGGAAACTTATCTCAATTGAACATGAAAGGTTTCAAGTGGTGAAAACCCTTGAAAATACTGTTATAAACGAGCTAGGGTTTTTTAAGTTCGACCCTAAAATTCTCCTCCCAAGTTCCACACTTAATGAATGAAAAATAGAAAAGTATATATAGATTTCATGAGGTGACGACGTCAAGAAGAAAGTTCTGACGCCGTCATCTCGTCGCCAATAAAATTCTCGGACTGCCTAGATCCAGATCTGACGCCGTCATGTGTATTGTTGCTCTCGGCCGTCACCACTTTTACTCTTGACAACCTTGTTCTGACGACGTCACGTTTTCTCTGGGCCGTCATCATTTTTGCTCCTGACGCCGTCACAAAATTGCTCTTGACGCCGTCAGGTACTGTTTCCAGCAAGGAAAATTAAGACTTTGCCGTTTTCTTCACTTTTATGCCCCAAAAACGTCCAAAATGCTTCCTTTTCCAGAATTCACTCCAAAAGTACCTAAAATCTCAAAAGGAACGATTTAGGGCAATAATTGATCAAATAAATTCCAATTCCGGCTTAAATGACCCCCTAAAAACGGATCATTTTTCGCCTCATCAAACATTTTAAAACTTTTAAGCTTGTCTAAACTTCATTGAGTCTTAAAACTAAAATTGTGAACTAAGACATGCCTTACTAATCTAGGTTGCGTGTCGGTGCTGCACACTATCACTACCTGACTGTTACTATCAGATTGCTATTTGCTGAGGTGAGTTCATGACCCCTACTTTTAATTGTTTTATAACTGTTTTGGGGGAGAACACATGCTTGTTTTTTTTTTAACTAAACTCGACGCTCATTTTGTTTGAACGCGCAATACTTGTTTGATTATTCAAATGTACCTATGTGTATATTTGGTTGCATACTTGATTATTTTCTAAACATACATAAGTGTTTTATAAACATGCAACACACTTTATGAACTATTGCTTTCATGCTACACACTCTATGAACTATTGCTTATATGCAAAACACTTTACAAATCATTGCTGTTACGCAAACACTTCTATTGAATGACAATTGCTTTTATGCAAACACTTTTATGGGCCACACTGAAACTTATGCCTTATTTACACTATTACGCGGGTTAGCCTAAGACACTGAATCCCACAATGCCCAAACTCATGAACCGTCAATTCCTGCTGGGAAGCGCGAATGCTATAAATAGATCTATTGGGGTTGACACCCCCGTTCGGTTTGGCCGAATAGGCAAACGCGAGCGTATAACATGTCGAAACACGAGTGTCACGGGATAGACACTTGCAAGGGCTTTATTAAACGTGCTTCTAGAGCATGCACACTGTCAAGCTTCGGTTGCATGAACTTAGTGCTAGCATAATAGACTATTTACTATGTGACATTATATTCGTTGTAATGATCACACACTCTACACACGGTCCACAATGCTAATTTTACTGTAAGGTAAACACTATTTTCATGACATTGTGAGCCACACAATGGTCACAAAACTCTCTATTAAACTAACAATACTACTATTTTATTATAAACCTATGAACTCACCAACCTCGTGTTGACAATTTTTAGCATGTATTTTCAGGTTAAGGTGATAGCTAACTATTGAAGGCTTTGGCATGGCATGGCATGGTCATAGACAACTCTGGCATATATTTAGGACCGCTTAAACTCTTATATGGGCCTGTATTTCCGCACTATTTTTTAACGATGTAAATTTGAATATTTTTGATAATGAAAGTTATTCTAAATGGTTGAGATAAAAACCGTTCTTTGTACTTGTGTTATGATACCTATTGAGTAGCACCCTAGTAACATGTATGCTTTCGCTGGACCCGATTTTGGGGGTGTTACAGATTGGTATCAGAGCCTTGGTTATAGAGAACTGGGTATTTTTAAAACCTAGACTATAACTACTTTTATAAAAACTTGACCCTATGACCGCCACATGCCTGCCTGCCAAGCCTGCTGCCTTACTTTTGATAAAACATTTTCTTTTAAAGTATGGAATATATTACTAGTGTAACTGAGCTGAGTATTTCAAAATTCATTGAACCTCGGTGGAATATAGACTGATCACCTATATTCGACCAGGGACAGTGGGACATAGCCTGATCACCTATGACCGACTCAGAGGTGAATTTTGCGATACCGAGAGTAATTTTACTAGAATTATGTCTAGATTGATTTTCTACTTGATTCGTGAAGGTTTCAAAAATTTTCTGCGTGTGTACATAATCATAGCATAACATGAACATTCACATCTACACACAACACACTGGCATCATAGTACTTTTTCTTTTAAATGGAATACTCTTTTATCACAATCTGGTTATGTTACAGTCACCTCCACCTCAAACCCTACACTCAATGTTATACCTTCCACGTTAAGTACTAAGTACACTACTAAGACAACCAACTGATTGCTAGTAGCAATCAACACCATTCTTCATAGTCAAACTCTAAACTTGCCAAACTCCACATTTACCAGAGATCCTATACCCAATAGAAACCTTAAAAATCTTACGTAGTAACCCAAACAACTATCTTTGGAACACCTAATCCTGCACACCTAGTTCTTCACTTATCCCTCGAAAATATCTTTGTCTACCTTGCTATCCTCTTATAAGATAATAGACTGCATCACTATTATCATACAAACTATTTTTGGGTATTCTACAGACCATTTTGCGGTCATCCTACAAAATGTCTTACTGCTATTTCATGAAATCAAGATTTTGACCCTGCCACTATTTTATAAACAATAAATTGTTTTCCTACCGTCCTATAAACTATTTTACGAATCATCTTTACAACTATTTTATCATGATGTAATAAACCGATTCATCACTTTACTACCATTTTATAAAACAACAAACAGTTTCGCTAGCATTTTGTAAACAATATCACAATTATCCTACAAGTCGACTACATTTTACAAACTATTTTACTCCTCTATGAACTGCTTTGCTACTAAACCACAATTTTTGCTACAATTTTACAAGTAATAAATTGTTTTCCTATTACTTTATAAACTATTGTACAACCCGTTCTATAAACTATTTTGCAATCACCATTTGCGCAATTGAAAAGCACTTTATGTTACCACTTCTTGATACTGTTAAAGTAAATTGAATACTTATGTTTATGAAATTCGCTTGATATTAAACATTGAACTCCACTCAGGCTTGACAAGTAGACTCCATCAATAAGCACCTGAAATTTTGTTAAAACGAACACACCTGACCACACCCTTTTCCTTGATATCTTTGCTTTTTAAGGACTTCCTATTTGAAATACGTTTATAAAAACCACAACACTCGTAATAGTATTTTTCCCGAGATACCCATTTTGATGTGCAAAAATTTATCTTGTCAAACCTTATTGAGACTTTTGTATATTAAAGGGGTGACTAAATGTTAACTTTTGAGACATGATTTTACCTACGCCATGTTTAAAGACTGTTTTATTGAAATTATGAGTCTGTTGAAGTCGCATCAGTGTACCTAACTGCAAATTTTCAGCAAAGATCCAAAACCAATCCCTATCGACAAAGTTTGTAGAAACACGCAAAAAAGGTCCTGAATTCACGTGGGGAAACGTGAAGATGAATTCTCGTGCGTATATACTCATCTTTTTACGACCGTAAAGGGTAACTTGAATTGAATCGCGAGGACGCGATTCTGTTTAAGGAGATGTGACTGTAACAAACCGAAATTTTCCAAACTAGTTTTTAATAATAAATGTCCATTTATTATTACCTAACTATTTATTTTAGCATTCATGAGCTTGCATAATTATTTCGGGAAGCAAACTCGCTCACTGTGGCTTACAGTAACTCATTACATTGTTTATTTTATCAGAAAATGTGAGCATTCCATTTTCTGACTATTACTGAGTATTCACATATTAAAGCGAGAAATATCTCGCACACAACACCACACGCGTACCGAACCTACATTAGCAACGGCATAAATCCAATAACTATTATTCAGAGTCAACAATTTTGTTTTTATATCACTTTTATAATAACGTCCCCAAAAATATATTTCTTGTATTTTTGCCAAACCAAAGTACCGTAATTACACTATAGCACAGCGAAACATGAGGTACACTTAAATACCCATAAAACTTATAAAACCTAAAATAAAATGTATCCTCTTGTAACTTATTCGTTCCCCTAGTAAATAAACTCACCCCACTATTCAAACAAGTAACTAGTTACATAAGCATATTGTGAGCTCTAAAACCCACGACACATATCAGACCTAAACATACAATATTTTCGTCTTGACCGAACCCATACAAACACTCTCAATGTATGACCTTTGTCACCTAGCCTAATCCACTAGTACCATTTGTCTCATTGACATTTTGTCTTACCTATTGACCCCCCACTCCCTTAAAACCTCAACAACATTTGTTGTTATACGTGTACAATAGTCACAAGTAGTAGACACCCACTTCATTTCTTTTGGCAATATATGTAACCAACTTAGTACATCTTGGTGGTATTTGATCCTTGTCTCTTATGCATTGATTGTGTGAAAATCAACTTATTATAGTATAGTAGTATATTATCGAAATGATCCGCGTGAAATACGGATCACCCGAGTCGTATCCGAGTGAAGGTGAATGGAATCAAGAATATTGATTCGTGAAAATCATGAATTGAGAAGTGTAAAAGAGACAAATAGTGATCAAGTAATTCAGGTATGAACAAACAATGATGAATTATGCAAAAAGTACAAGCTAGTTATGCACAAAAGTATAAAACGTAAAAACGGAAATTCAAACGCGTTTAATAAAACGTGACTTTTAATGAAAAATGATCCTACAAACTTGAAATTATTTTTCAAAAAATCTTAAACTATTAAAATGAATTTCCAGAAAAAGAAAATTATTTTTTTGACTTTTCTTTTATTTTCTATGAATTTATTTTGATTTTTGTAATTTTAAATGAATTAAAAATGAAAGAAAATAGAAAAATAAAGAGGAAAAATGAAAATTTAATTCTGAAAAATATAAAATATTATAAAAGAATTTTCTAAAATATTTTTGTATTTTTCACAGCTTTTTCTGAATTTTTATGGATTTTTGTTTAATAAAAACTATTTAAAAATGAATAAAATCAAGAGAAAATTAAGAAAAATAGTAATTCAACTTGGAAAAATCTGGAAAAATTCCAGAAAATCAAAAATAATAAAAAGAACTTGGAGAAATTAAGCTATTTAAGTGCTTATTTGAACCAACTGCTTATTCACAAGTGCTTATTTATAAGCACTTGTGAACCAAAATGAATGGAACTTTGAATACAGTCTTATAATGCTATTATATGCTCTGGTATGTAAAGAATGAACAAATGAAAGCACAAAAATACAAAGAAACACAAGAATATAGCAATAAGCTCAAATGATAAGCTCACTAAACAAGCAGAATAAGCACAATCTGTAAAAGTAGCAAAGCAGTGATACATAGCACTAACTCTACTCAAATGAAGCTCAGAATCAATCTTAAATCACAAATGCAAGCTTAATTGCATAGTAGCAGGCCTCAAATTCAAACAGTTAAACTGTCTCAAGTAGACAAATAGACAGGTGCAATATGCACTCAAGAAAAGCTCAATTAAACTAGCTTATGGGACAAAAGATAGATTGAACAACTGAAAAACAAATTCAAGCAATCTTATAACCAAAAACTCATGTATACAACTCAAAAATCAAACAAATTCAGCAGCCTATGAACTGATGATCCAATGAAACAGTTGACTTTATGAAACTTATTCTAGTTTGACTTATTCCAATTTTAATTGAATGAAACTACTCCTAAATGTTAAACTGAACTAATTTGCTACTGATTCAAGCTATTATTACTTAAAATGCTACTACTACTAAAATATAGCCAACTGATTTCAACTAAAACTAGCTACTAAGCTAATGTGATAACTACTTATTACTTTTTAATGAATGACTAACTGTTTTTATTACTCAATCCATAATTTCTACTTTAATATGTCCTGTGTGTACTTAAGTAACATCAATCAGACAATCACAACACTCAAAATAGTCAGATCCAAACACTCCTAGAAATGACTGTTTCACTACAAGTACATTCTAAACTCCACAAATCTCACATCCACAACACTTCATAGTTAACAATCACTAAATGAAACACTATCAGCAACCAATTTCCACTTATTACAAAAGAAATGAACAATCTCAGATCTAATTCAACAATGAACCACAGTCACACTGATTCAAACCACTATGATCAATCAGTCAACAATCAATCTCAACTACACTAACAATTAGTTAATACTCAGAAAACTCAATCAAATCCAAAGATGCTATTACAATCAACTAAACTATAATTCAAAAAAACTAAACAAAACATATTATCAAATGAAAATAGCAAACTCAGATCTAATACTAATCAATCAAACACAATATCAACTATACATTCTACTGAAATAGTAAATCCAATCTATTCATCTTTTACTACTATTGAGATCTATTTAAAACAGAATTTTACCAAAATACTCCCCCTCAGCATGAACAGAGGGGGACTCACTGAGCTTGCCTATCTCTAGGATAGGCAGGACCTTCCCTTTCTGCCCTAGCTTATCCAACAATACCACAGCAACCACTGGTTCACCTCCTTTGGTTATAATTGACTGAATTTGATCACTGATGAGAATGACATGAAACTGATATACAACAGGCTGCAAAGCTTATGTATACAGCTTATAAGCTGATGCAGCTTATTCAAAAACTATAAACACTGATTTGAAACATTTTTTATTTTTTTATAGTTTTTGTTTTTTTTATATTTATTCTTTTCTGAAAATGACTTATTGCTAATGAAAGAGTAAAAGTATTTAAGCTAATAGAAACTAAGATTAAGCAGAATAAAAAGGTATAAAGCAAAATAAGCAGTATCAAAATGACTAATAAGCTAGATTATATGAAAGGAAAATAAGCACTTTTATTAAAACTTCAAGTAAACTTTACATCAACTATACTAAATACATTCTAAAGTAATTTTAACAGAGTTTCCCTACTTAAATCTACACACTGAAATGGCTAATTAGGACATCTATATATAGGATAGGAGTGAGGGTTGGGGTCTCGGATTGCCAAGCTGGCAATCCGTGTGACCTGTGCTTGTTGATAGCCTCTGAGCTCCCTTAGATCACTATCCAATCATTCCCATCAAATATAAACCCTTTGATCATATTGGTGACGCGTTCCAACCAATGGTCTTCTGCCACGTAGCCCCCCCTGTGTGTTTCTTCGCTTCTGACACATGCTGACACCAATATCCTTCTAGAACTGTACTTGATCTGACATCTATACCCTTAATTACAGTAATAATATGATTTCACCATTTCACGGGCATCCCGATAAATCGTCGGCCAATAAAAGCCGGAATCGAACACTTTCTTTGCGGTGAAGTTGGCACCATGATGTCCCCCCACGGGTCCACTATGGCATGCCTTAAGAATTTCAACGGTTTCCGTACCGTGAACACACCGCCGGATCACTTGATCCGCACAGACTTTGAACAAATAGGGGTCGTCCCAAAAACAATGTTGGACATCTTTAAAGAATTTCTTCTTTTGTTGGGGCGACATCCCTTTCCTAATGAAGTTCCCCGCATGGTAATTCGCAAAATCGGCGAACTATGAGGTACTTTGGTCAATTTTAGTCACAGTCCTAAGTGTCTCGAGAGGAAATGTTTCGGTGATTTCCTTGTTCTCAAGAGCACTTTGATGGGGGTTCTCAAGTCGTGAAAGGTGATCAGCAGCAAGGTTCTCAACTCCTTTTTTGTCTCATATTTCGAAATCAAATTCTTGGAGCAAAAGAACCCACCGCATTAAGCGTGGCTTAGCATCTTGCTTTGCCATTAAGTATTTTAGGGCTGAGTGGTCCGTATACACTATGCATTTCTTAAGGAGCAAATAAGGTCTAAATTTCTCAAAAGCATAGGCAACCCCTAACATCTCTTTTTTGGTAGTTGTGTAGTGATGTTGGGCGTCATTCATGGTCTTACTTGCATAGTGTATCGGTTGAAAGTATTTATTCTTACGTTGCCCCAGAACTGCACCAATGGCATAATCACTTGCATCACACATTAACTCAAATGGTAAGCTCCAATCGGGGGCAACTAAGATTGGTGCCTCTGTTAACTTCTTCTTCAAGAAACTAAATGCATCAATGCATTCATTTGTGAAGTTAAACGGAGCATCTTTCTCTAAAAGGTGGGTCAGAGGCCGGGCTATTTTGGAGAAATCTTGTATAAAACATCGGTAAAGTCTAGCATGACCAAGGAAACTTCGGATTCCTTTGATGATCGTAGGATGAGGTAGCTTAGCAATAACATCAACTTTGGCTCGATCTACCTCAATCCCAGAGTTGGATATTTTATGGCCGAGGACTATGCCCAGTTTAACCATGAAGTGGCACTTCTCCCAATTTAGAACTAAGTTAGTGTTTTCACACCAAATTAGCATACTTTCTAAATGGGAGAGGCAAGAGTCGAAAGAATTTCCATAGACGGAGAAATCGTCCATGAATACTTCCATGGTTTTTTCAATCATATCGGAGAAAATGGCCATCATACACCTTTGAAACGTGCCTGGAGCGTTACATAAGCCAAAGGGCATTCTACGATAGGCAAATGTTCCATACGGGCAAGTAAAAGTGGTTTTTTCTTGATCCTGGGGATCAATGGGAATTTGAAAGTACCCAGAAAAGCCATCCAGAAAACAATAGAACTCATTTCCCGCTAACCGTTCAAGCATTTGGTCCATAAAAGGGAGCGGGAAATGGTCTTTACGGGTTGCGTCGTTCAACTTGCGGTAATCGATACAAACTCTCCATCCAGTCACAAGTCGAGTTGGTATAAGCTCATTATCATCATTTTTCAGAACAATGATTCAACCCTTCTTTGGGACACAATGAACCGGGTTAGAACTATCCGAGATCGGATAAATCATTCCAGCGTCAAGGAGTTTTATAACTTCCTTTTTGATCACTCCGTGGATTTGTGGATTAACCCGTCGTTGTTGTTGGAAGGAAGCTTTGTGATTATCTTCAAGTAGAATCTTATGAGTGCAAAATCGAGGGTCGATTCCCTTAATGTCGGTTATTTGCCAAGCAATCGCACTTTTATGCTTCCAAAGCACATCTAAGAGTCGTGTCTTCTCCTCATCTTTAAGGCCTTTTGATATTATAACGTGTAATTTATCATTAGTTTCCAAGTATGCGTATTCGAGATGAGGAGGCAACTCCTTGAGCTCGAGCTCCGGAGGATTCTCAATAGACGGCTTTACTTCTTTTACGTCTGCCATTTTTAGGTCCATTGGAGGGGAAGAAACAATCGGGTTTTCATTTAACAATTTCTCAATTAATAAAATGTCCCCCTACGGATCAAATTTAGAATTATCAATTTCCAGTGAAACTGAATCCTTTGAAAGACAAGCATTAATTTCTTCCAAAGCGAGATCACTTCCCTCAAACAGAGTGACAGAAGGGGAAGAATCGGAGACGATCGGTTCAAAAGAAGGAGTGGGATCGCCACTCAAAGCATTGTCGGTAAAACCAAGAAGTTCTTGAGAATACTCCTCTGTAGCTTCATCAATAACATTGATACGGTTGACGGAAGAAACATCGTAATCAGAGGAGTATCTCGCGGTTTGGTTAAGATTGAAAGTAACGGCTTCATTTCCCACACGTAAGGTAATCTCCTCGTCGTATACATCAATTAAAGCATGACCGGTCCTTAGGAATCCTCTCCCAAGAATGAGAGGAACCCGTGGATCAGCATCGAAATCAACAACCACAAAATCTGCAGGGAAATTGAATTTCCAAACATTGACAAAAATATCTTCGGCTATGCCAATTGGACGAGACGTAGATCGGTCGGCAAGCTCGAGGGTCATAAGCGTCGATGTCAAGTTAGGGAGAGACAACTTTTTCCAAATCGACAATGGCATTAGGTTAATGCTAGCATCAAGATCGGCCAAGGCGAAGCATTGAACCATACCCGGAAAATTGCACGAAATGAGAAACTTGCCAGGGTCTTCAAGCTTTTTGGGTAGCTTTTTAAGAAGAACCGCCGAGCAATTCTCATTCATTTGAGTCTTTGACATTTCAAAAAGCTTTTCCTTATTATTCAAAAGTCCTTTTAGCATCGAAGCAAATTTTGGCATCAAAAGTATAGCATCCGCGAGACTTATATCAAAGTGTAATTCTTGAAAAATTTGATAGAACTTTTCCATTTGGCTTTTATCCTTCTCGCGGTGCTTTTGTTCGTTTAAGCGTGACGGATATGGCAACTTTGTTTTAACCGGTATTTCCTTTTCAGTTTCATTAACAACTTTTTCCTTTCCTTTAGACGTCGGGACCACCGGAGGTTGGATGTCTTCGGTCCTTCCATTATTAATAGGAATTCCCGTATCCGTTGTCACCTCGGGTTCACGGGCGACTACCTTGGGAGGAAGAGAAGAAGAGGTAGTCGGAGCCGATGGTCCATCATAAGTAACACCACTCCTTCTTATGATCGCTTTAGCATCGCTCCTCGGGTTAGCGATCGTATTGCTTGGCAAAGTTCCATAGCCCGAGGGTCGATCATTTAAACGCTTGTTAAGTTTAAGAATTTCCTTAGCCATTAACTCTTGGTTTTTCATGATTTGCTTAAAAATCTCATCCGAGGGCGACGGATTGTGAACCACATTCGGATTTTGGTTTTGAAAGTTTTGCCCTCGGTTGTTTAGATTAAAACCCTGATTTTGATTTCCATGATTATTTTGAAAATTCCCATTATTTTGAAAATTGTTCCCTTGAGGCGGGCCTTGGTTGTAATTTCCCCGGTTTTGATTTTGATGAAAATTCTGATTTTGTCCTTGAAAACCATTATTTCCTAGGTTTTGATTCTGATTGTGATTGAATTGATGATTACGGTTTTGCACATTATTATTTTGATTCACTTGATTTGGTTGATTAAACTCGGGTGGTCCAAGGTAATTGTCGGAACGGTAGCTGAGGAGATTACGGTCTCCTTGAGGTTGTGGGTAACCGTTGCCACCCATGTTTGCAGCATACACGTTCTCTTGAGCAAAGCCACCGGAGGCTAGGCACTCAAGATATGAATGTGGACCACCACAAGTCTCACAACCGGTATTAACCATATTAACTTGCGTGTTCTTAACTTGATTTGGCATCATTTGATACATTCTTAACATTGCCGTCGACAAATCATCAAGTTTCTTATTCATGGCGGCTAACTCGGGATTATGAGAAGAAGAAGAGTTTAGAGTCGCAGTCGATCATATTGGCTCATTCCTCTCGGCTGAGGAATCCCAATAGTTGTAATGGGCCGTCATATTCTCGATTAGCTCGTAACAATCCTCAGGACGACGTTTCATGAAAGTACCACCAGTTGCAGCATTGAACGTGTCCCGATGTCGTAAAGTCAAACCATTATAAAACGTATCAATGATAGTAACGAGAAGCATGTTATGGTTTGGACAACGATCAATGGCAAGCTTGTAACGTTCCCAAGCCTCGAATAAAGACTCATCGGGAAGTTGTCGAAAATTGCTAATATCGTTTCTCAACTTCGTTACCATCGATGGTGGAAAATACTTTGCCCGGAACTTAGATACCATTTCATTGAAAGTATGAATCGAGTTCCTGGGAAGACGATCAAACCAAGCGGTGGCATGATGCGTTAGAGAATAGGGGAAGAGAGAGAGACGGAGGGCATCATCGGAGACCCCGTGTTGTTTCATATTTTGGGTGACGGTTAAAAATTTATCGAGATGCTTGTTTGCATCGTCACCCGGTAATCCGTGAAATTGGCACGAATTTTGGACTTATTGTATCATGTGGTGCTTAAGTCTAAAATCCGTAGCCTCAATATTTAGAGGGGCAATCGGGCCACCTCTACCATGCATTGTGGGTTGGCACAGCTCCTCCATCGTTCGGAGATTGGGAGTCGGCACGTGTTGGTGATCATCTCTACCCACCTGAGGGTGTTGATTATTCGGATCCATTTCCACAACGTTAGGGAAATGGACATGGTGTGTGTGTCGAATTACCCTCTCGGGGTTTGACAAAGGTGATATAAGACTCTCAAAAGAAGAGCGGGTGTGCATACACCAAAAACAAAATCAAAAAGAAAATGAAAAAGAAAAGAAAAAAGAAAATCTTTTTATTTTTATTTTTTTATCTCAAAAACTTTTTATTTCTTTTGTTTCTCTTTTTATAAAACCTAACGTTAATTGAAACCGTTTCTTTCAAAACCACGCGCTACGGGATGGGAAAGAAGAGTGTTTCTATTTTCAGCTAGCAATTTAATGTCTTAGCTTTCGTATTTCCCGCTTAATCGGTTGTAGTAATTGAAATAATCCGATAAACAACTAATTTCACGTTTTTGTTATATTGTGAGACTTTTTTGGTTTACAAAGCCCTCCCTTCCACGGGAGAGTCGAGGCAGTAACTTTATTACTTTTTTGGTATTTTTTTGTCTTACCTATTGACCCCCCACTCCCTTAAAACCTCAACAACATTTGTTGTTATGCGTGTACAATAGTCACAAGTAGTAGACACCCATTTCATTTCTTTTGGCAATATATGTAACCAACTTAGTACATCTTGGTGATATTTGATCCTTGTCTCTTATGTATTGATTGTGTGAAAATCAACTTATTATAGTATAGTAGTATATTATCGAAATGATCCGCGTGAAATACGGATCACCCGAGTCGTATCCGAGTGAAGGTGAATGGAATCAAGATTATTGATTCGTGAAAATCGTGAATTGAGAAGTGTAAAAGAGAAAAATAGTGATCAAGTAATTCAAGTATGAACAAATAATGATGAATTATGCAAAAAGTACAAGCTAGTTACGCACAAAAGTTTAAAACGAAAAAACGGAAATTCAAACGCGTTTAATAAAACGTAACTTTTAATGAAAAATGATCCTACAAACCTGAAATTATTTTTCAAAAAATCTTAAAACTATTAAAATGAATTTCTAAAAAAAGAAAATTATTTTTTTAATTTTTCTTTTATTTTCTATGAATTTATTTTGATTTTTGTAATTTTAAATAAATTAAAAATGAAAGAAAATAGAAAAATAATGAGGAAAAATGAAAATTTAATTCTGAAAAATCTAAAATATTATAAAAGAATTTTTTAAAATATTTTTATATTTTTCACAGCTTTTTCTGAATTTTTATGGATTTTTGTTTAATAAAAACTATTTAAAAATGAATAAAATCAAGAAAAATAGTAAATCAACTTGGAAAAATCTGGAAAAATTCCAAAAAATAAAAAATAATAAAAAGAACTTGGACAAAAATTTTGAAGTGAAATTAAGCTATTTAAGTGCTTATTTGAACCAACTGCTTATTCACAAGTGCTTATTTATAAGCACTTGTGAACCAAAATGAATGGAACTTTGAATACAGTCTTATAATGCTATTATATGCTCTGGTATGCAAAGAATGAACAAATGAAAGCACAGAAATATAAAGAAACACAAGAATATAGCAATAAGCTCAAATGATAAGCTCATTAAACAAGCAGAATAAGCACAATCTGTAACAGTAGCAAAGCAATGATACACAGCACTAACTCTACTCAAATGAAGCTCAGAATCAATCTTAAATCACTAATGCAAGCTTAATTGCATAGTAGCAGGCCTCAAATTCAAATAGTTAAACTGTCTCAAGTAGACAAATAGACAGGTGCAATAAGCTCTCAAGAAAAGCTCAATTAAACTAGCTTATGGGACAAAAGATAGATTGAACAACTGAGAAACAAATTCAAGCAATCTTATAACCAAAAACTCATGTATACAACTCAAAAATCAAACAAATTCAGCAGCCTATGAACTGATGATCCAATGAAACAGTTGACTTTATGAAACTTATTCTAGTTTGACTTATTCCAATTTTAATTGAATGAAACTACTCCTAAATGTTAAACTGAACTAATTTGCTACTGATTCAAGCTATTATTACTTAAAATGCTACTACTACTAAAATATAGCCAACTGATTTCAACTAAAACTAGCTACTAAGCTAATGTGATAACTACTTATTACTTTTTAATGAATGACTAACTGTTTTTATTACTCAATCCATAATTTCTACTTTAATATGTCCTGTGTGTACTTAAGTAACATCAATCAGACAATCACAACACTCAAAATAGTCAGATCCAAACACTCCTAGAAATGACTGTTTCACTACAAGTACATTCTAAACTCCACAAATCTCACATCCACAACACTTCATATTTAACAATCACTAAATGAAACACTATCAGCAACCAATTTCCACTGATTACAAAAGAAATGAACAATCTCAGATCTAATTCAACAATGAACCAAAGTCACACTGATTCAAACCACTATGATCAACCAGTCAACAATCAATCTCAACTACACTAACAATTAGTTAATACTCAGAAAACTCAATCAAATCCAAAGATGCTATTACAATCAACTAAACTATAATTCAAAACAACTAAACAAAACAGATTACCAAATGAAAATAGCTAACTCAGATCTAATACTAATCAATCAAACACAATATCAACTATACATTCTACTGAAATAGTAAATCCAATCTATTCAGCTTTTACTACTATTGAGATCTATTTAAAACAGAATTTTACCAAAATACTCCCCCTCAGCATGAACAGAGGGGGACTCACTAAGCTTGGCTATCTCTAGGATAGGCAGGACCTTCCCTTTCTGTCCTAGCTTATCCAACAATACCACAACAACCACTGGTTCACCTCGTTTGGTTATAATTGACTGAATTTGATCACTGATGAGAATGACATGAAACTGATATACAACAGGCTACAAAGCTTGTGTATACTGCTTATAAGCTGATGCAGCGTATTCAAAAACTATAAACACTGATTTGAAACATTTTTTATTTTTTTATATTTTCTGTTTTTTTTTTTAATATTTATTCTTTTCTGAAAATGACTTATTGCTAATGAAAGAGTAAAAGTATTTAAGCTAATAGAAACTAAGATTAAGCAGAATAAGAAGGTATAAAGCAAAATAAGCAGTATCAAAATGACTAATAAGCTAGATTATATGAAAGGAAAATAAGCACTTTTATTAAAACTTCAAGTAAACTTTACATCAACTATACTAAATACATTCTAAAGTAATTTTAACAGAGTTTCCCTACTTAAATCTACACACTGAAATGGCTAATTAGGACCTCTATATATAGGAGAGGAGTGATGGTTGGGGTCTCGGATTGCCAAGCTGGCAATCCATGTGACCTGTGCTTGTTGATAGCCTCTGAGCACCCTTAGATCACTATCCAATCATTTCCATCAAATATAAACCCTTTGATCATATTGGTGACGCGTTCCAACCAATGGTCTTCTGCCACGTAACACATGCTGACACCAATATCCTTCTAGAACTGTACTTGATTTGACATCTATACCCTTAATTACGGTAATAATTGGATTTTTGGGGTTAGGGTTCATGGGAACTGGGTAAATGGGATTTGGGGATGAATAAAAGGGGCGGGGTAATATTTTTATTAATGTTTGACCCCTTTTTGACCTTTGACCCGGTGTAATACTTTGACCCATGGCTGTTGGGCTTGGGTGAATGGAAATGGGATTGGGCTTTTGCTTTGATTTGGGCTTTGATATTTATTGGATTGGATAAATGGTTTGGAAATCAGATTTTTGTAATGAATAAAATCAAGGACCCTTTTTGAAATTATTGAAACTTTGAGGAATGTACTTGCCAATGTTCCAAAATAACTTTCAAGAACTGTTTATGACAATTTTGATTCTCCAAGGGTTAACTTTGTCCTTTTTCTTCATAAATTCCATGAGGGATTGAATATGTCAAAACTGAAAATGCATGGCAACTCTTCAAACTTCACACAAGGATCACTTTTGCTCATATATCAAATTCTGAGGACTCAAAATGATTTCCAGCTTGACTTTTTGACTCTATCTACTCTCATGCTCGTTATTGCCGGGTTTTTGCTTGTTTTTCGTCATTTTGTGAAATATCCGTACTTGCACCTTCACAAACATAAAACACACAATTCTTTGGCATTTGTTAGCATAATTAGTCTATTTGGGTCAATATTTGGCTATGAAAAGGTATGTGAATTAACACATACCATGCATCATGGCTCTATATACCCCTTGTCCCTTTGTGATCTATTGTACATAACACACACAAGAGGTGTGTTCTTTGTTGCTTATTGATTTTGTTGTCACCCTCTGTAACATCCCGAAATTTGATAAGCAGCGGAAGTCTAATCGGGGTCATTACAGTTTAGTACACAGTCATACTCATAGAAAATAATTCAAAAGATAGTCAATATCATTCCATGAAAACTCAAAGTAGTCAGAGTTACAAACATTTTCCAAATGTTAATTTGTTTTGCAAAAGAAGTGATGAGTTTGAAAAGAATGATATAATTATCGAAATAAAAAAGGAGGTCCTGTGTGCCCTTTTGCCAGCTCCGTGCCACCATGCCTGCTAATTTCCTGAGATAAACATGCTTAAAAAGTCAACACAAAGGTTGAGTGAATCCATAGTAGTTTAAATTGTAATAGTGTGAACACAAGTCAAGCATTTGAAATAAACAAGCCAAGATAGACAGGTCTTGACTAAACTGGTGAAATATTGCTCCTAAGCCTCACGAAACGCAAGCCTTAACATCGATTCGACATATCATAAAGATAATAACGATCACCTACACCACAGAGGATGTAAATGACAAGGGGCCCTCGGTGAGCAGAAATGTACCAATTTCTACGGTCCTCGAATATAGCACATCTCCTACCAAGTGATCACCTTGGTAGAGATGGGCTGCCATTCCAATAGATCTATCAACTATAGTCGCGCTCACTAAATAAGTGATTAAGGTTCGTGATATGAGGGACTTGTGGTACGAGTGTCAACTTAGGCAATATCAGATAGTAACATCATACAGAAAAATACTTGTGTTCGGTTTATAGCATGTATCTCCCCACGGGGTTTAAAAACAATTAAAAATGTGGGACCATGAACTCACCTGACAGGTGTGTAAATCACAACGGTGCTCAAAAGTGACGGTGTACTGCTACGACTAGCAATGAAATTCCTCCGACTTGCGACCTATATATATATATATATATATATATATATATATATATATATATATATATATATATATATATTGTCATCGGTGTCTTAGTTTTGATTCGTAAATGACATGTGACATGTCTCGTGTACGGTGATATCCATTCGGGTGTCTTAATATATTCCAAAATAACTTTACGTAGTTATTTGTAACGTTGATTCGAAACAGTGTCTAATAAATGTTAATTCAATTGTGATAATAATATCGTTTAATAAAAATATTTATAATTAAATATTTTTAGTAAAATTTCATATTTATTTTAAAGTTACAAAATATATACATATTTATATATACAAGATTACAAAATAATTAATTAATAAAGTATCTTTGTCATAATTGACCCTTAACTTTAATAAAGTTACACTTTTTATCCCTTGGTCAAAAATAATTACTTTTTAGTCCTTTTTAGTACTTTTTACACTTTATTCCTCAAGCTTTTGAAATTTACAGTTTCTACCCTCCATTTCTATTAGAAATCGATAGTGTCATATTTAGTCCAAAAGTTTTGTGGTTTTCTCACTTTTAGTCCTTTAACGCGAGTCTTTGCAAAAATAGTCCTTGGTTAAGTTTTTGAAAAAAATAAACTTTTTGTTACAATAAAAGTGGTAATTACAACTTGTAAAAATCTTTAAAATCTGTTTTATGCATCTCGCTACTTTCAAGTTTTTGAACCGAAAATCTCCTTTGAAAACTAATTGGGCTCGTTAGCCCATTCTAGGCCCAAGTGGTGTTTAGTTTGCTTAAAAAGATTGCTCGACTAGGATTTGGTTTAGGTTTAGTTTTCATAGTATACGATCATGTATGGCTTGCATGTTAAGTAGGTTTGGTTAAGTGTGAGTCGAAGATTTAGGCTGTCGAAAAATATATATATATATATATATATATATATATATATATATATATATATATATATATATATATATATATATATATATCATACGTGTAAAAATGAAATGGCGAGGCCATTCCTAGGGGTGTCGAGGCATGTACAAAATATTGTAAGTGTAACAAAAATATATACTTTTAGAAATTAAAGTGTGTCGTGTGAAAAACTAAACGTGATATGCATGAAAATAATAGAGTGGGAAATGAAATAAGGAAACAACGACTTACAACACCAAAGATGGTGGAGAGTCCAAGTGATACGCGATAACAAGAACCAACAAACGTGATACCCTCTTCGTGGTGACCCTCGTTCCAAAATATTTGTTACCCAAGTAGTTCTTAACCCAAAACCTTCGTGTGTGCCTTCCTTGGTCTCGAAAACAAGTAAGAAAGAAAGAAAGGAGTGTTTGTGATATGAGATCTTGTGAACTTGTAAGTGTGAGTAAAAATGCATTAAATGTGGGTTTTTATAGTGAAAGTTGGGTAGTTAGTGAGTTTTTAGCATGTGACTTGGTCTTTGTAATGTCATTCGAAACAAGACAAGTTTGTCTCTAGTTTTTGAGATATGTCAAGTCGAGTGTAAGTAGTCTTGTAGGGCTATAATGATATTTTGAAATTGTTTAGTACTGGGGCAAAGAAAGATTAGGGACATGTGATGTACTAGGAGGATTTGTTTAATTAGAAATGTGTTTTGTGTTGTTGGTTAAAGAAACACTTGATCCATTGGTTAATAACTTTTAGGAAAACGTTGTGTAGAAAGTGGTTGTGTTGTTGGTTAAAGAAACATAAGAACCTTTGGGTAATAGAACTTAGGGTGTAATGTTATGAACCATGGGTTGAACTAGTGCAATAGGTTCAACATGTATGGTGGCTTATATGTTGGTTTGTGGTTGATTTCACACGCAAAGAGAAACAAGGGTACTTAGGTAGCTTGGTGTCGAGTGTGTAGGGAACCAAAGAAAAGAAACGTGCGTGTAATATCAATGTTGTACACGAGTTGAGCTTGTTGAGTAGTATGCAACGCAAAAATATAAACAGCCATACGGGCTTGAGAAACAATCGGCCCAAAATAGAAACAAAGAAACAAAATGAAAATGAATTTGGGTGGGCTTGTGGTGTGCTCGGCCCAGCAGCAGGGCAAAAGAAAGAAAAAGAACAATTGGGCTTATGGTGGTATACGGCCCATTACGAAGACGAAAATGGTGTGTTGGCGACTACTGTTCTCGTACTTTAGTTTCGGTAACGGTATCGGTGTCGGGTCTATTCGTGTATTCATCATAAATATAAACGGTGTCGTTCCTAGGTATATATACTTATATATATACATAGTGTGATAACAATTCGTAATAATTTATATATATACATATATATATATATATATATATATATATATATATATATATATATATATATATATATATATATATATATATATATATATATATATATATAATATCGGTGTCTTAACAAAGTATCGGGTCGCAAGTGGTAGTTACCGGTGTTAACCTCATTGGGTGACATCCAAGAGTGACAATCAGGTGATACCAGGTGACAAAATAATCGGGTGTCAAACAAACGGTGATCAAAGTAATCGGGTGTCAAACAAACGGTGTCTCATATAAAAATTTCAAATTAGCCCGCAAAAATGGCTTAGATTAGAATAGTTTCAAAAATTAGCATTAATAAATGACCTGGGATTTTACGGAGTATTACAGTACCCACCCATTAGATTGGATTCGTCCCGGAATCCAAAGTTGAATCTGTGGAAAACTAGAAGGGGGGTTAAATAGTTTTACGTCTTTTTAATTTGTTATAAAAGATTGTTTGAAAGTTTTCTTTGTTTTCAAAAATATAGATTCGATGCTATATGAAATCAAATTATCCACAATATGAACAACACTAAATATGTACGATAAAGCAATAATAATGTAAGTAAAGAAATAGATGAGAGTTGGAATGATCGAACCGCGAGACAAGAGATTTATAGTGGTTCGGCTACAAGGTCACCTTCCTTGCCCTACTCCACTCCCCGAGCACCTAACTCGAGAGTTTTCTTCACTATGTCAACAAGCTTACTTATGGCGGAGAAAACCTTACAAACCAATTTACACACCACAACTACGTAACAACTTATTCACACCTTCTACACAACTATTTCACACCTATTTACTACTTAATCACACCACTTCTTCACACCTATCTCCTACACACCAATCTTCTTCACACCTATCTTCTACACACCAATCTTCTTCACAACTATCTTCTACACACCAATCTTCTTCCTAACCTTTCTTCTTCACAACTAACTACTAACCAATCACACTATATATATATCTAACTAAACTATCTTCTAACAAATATTCACACAATGAGATAAATACAATGATGATGCTCTAACAACTTAGATGTGGAGATCACAACAAGTTGTAATACTTCTTGTCTTGAGGGATAAAAGTATTCTTCTCTTGCACTTGGTAGGATGATGTTTGGATCACTTTGAAACAAAGATTTAAGAATGTATGATCAAAGGATTTAAATATTGGAAATGGAGATTGTAACACCCCCAATTCATGGATGCAGCGGAATTCAAACTGGGTGTTACTCGACGGCACAATAGTCACAATAATAGAAAACGAACTCCAATTGAGTCGTTTTAAAAGATTTATCATTCAAATTGTATAAATATCAGAGATTACAAAATGAGGTCCCCAATGGTTCAATGTTTACAGTTTACATTAAATGAGTTTCGAATGATAATAAAATTTATAGCCATCTTGAGTATCCGTGCCCTTCCGTGCCATCCTTGATCGTCATGAACCTGAAATACATGCTTGAGAGGTCAACACAAAGGTTGAGTGATATTCATAGAGTTTGTTTAATGTTTGAACACAATATGTTGGTAGTGTGAGCTATAGACTCACACCAATGTTTGGAAAACAAAGATGGGCCACGTTGTTATACGCCCGGAACAATTATTATCAAATACTAAGCTTATGACACCAAAACGTTAACGGGTACCAATATCGATCGGCGGAGTTATCCCGGTAGGTACTTTGCCGTCATACCTAATGTCTCAAATATTAATGTATTTGTTTGAACTTAGTCAATACAAATGGGATTCGTCAATCCCAATAGGCCTATTCACAATATTCACGCTCACTATTTCTAGTGATTAAATGGTTCATAATGAGGGATCTCGGTTTGGCAAGGATGGTACTTAGTGATAATAAAACAATTAGGCAAGCATACAATTAAAAACATTGTGCTCGTTTAAAAATAGCATGTATTCCCCCCAAGGGTTTGTAAAACAATTAAGTAATGGAAAGTGGGGCTATGAACTCACCTTGGGATGTAGTGACATAATGAACACAATTGTGCCAAGGAGTATGGCAGAATAGTAACATAAGTGATGTCAATAATTAGAGCGCAACAATACAGAATCGGCATAACCTAATGAATATAAGCTTGTCTCAAAACATAATACGCAGAAAGTAATCGATACGTATGAGTTTCAAAAGGTAGAGTGTTGTAGTTTTCGTGGAATATTTGTATCAATGTTTGTAAAAAGTTTAGTATCCCATTCGTGTGGTGGTATAAAGTCATAGACTCAGACAAAACGCACGCCAAAGCACAAATCATATAGCATAAGTATGAAAGGTAATAAGCACGTATAAAAGAATAAACCTAAGCAGATATATAAATGAGATATATGGATTAGTTACGTTTAACTAATAAATAGTCATTAGAAGTTCCAACTTGTATTTATTGGTTATTGGATAGAAATCCAATAATAATCAAGTGACAGTCCGTGTAATAAAGTCCGGTAATAAGTGATTTGTTAATAAGTCGTAAGTCCATTAAGAGTGCAATACATTAATCCTAAACCCTTGTAAGATTATATATGTATTTGACATGGTACATGAGGTTTGTAACTTGAAGATTTGCTAAAACAAGCCCTATATATGAGTTAGAAACCTGAAATTCTGAAACAGTCCCAAAGATTGGAAAGTCTGCACAACTCAGTGAGTTATGGGCCTTAAGTAATTAGATAGGGTGATAGAGCTATGTCTTGTGGTCGTTTCGCCGGGTGGCGCACCTCATAACTCATCCCGATGAGTAAATGAGAGCCAAAATGGCGAAAGGTGTCAAAATATGCACACCAGATTTCAATCAGAAAAAGCTCATGGTTCTGGTCATTTCTGGAGTTCGGCCCAGTTTTATGAAATGTGGGTAAGACATAAACTTAAATGTAGCCGCAAACGGTGCATCAACCGGAGTTGTAGAACTCTAGATATCGCCGAAAAGGCGGGACTGCAGTGAACTGTTCCAAACAGCTCATGTATGCAGTAAATAGACAAACAAAACGCACCCATTTGGTGCAGAAAATCAGCACACGAATACTCCCATTTGGTGCAGAAAATCAGCACACAAACACCCCTATTTGGGGCTGTTTTGCAGCCACTAAACACCCTCGGTTGGGGCTAGTCTTGGGGCTGTTTTGGCAGCCAACAAACACCCGCAGTTGGGGCTGAAATAAGCATATCTAGACGCCCCTGATGAGCATAAAATAAGCATAACCAAATGCACCTTATTGGTGTTGAAATGAGCAGGTCTAGACGCACCCTTTAGGGCTATTAGCGAACCGAGAAACCAAACCCCAACAGCACCCTTGGTGGGCTTGCGGTGTGGGCTGGAACAGCAAAACAAACACACCCCTTGGGCTGTTAATACGCACCCACAAACACCCCCTGATGGGGCTGTTGTGACAGCAAACTACAAACACCCTTTGAGGGCTGTAACAAGACGAATCAACAAGCAAATAAGTACACCCTTCGGGGTGGTTTTTCTCTTGATCCCGAGACAACCAAACAGCCCTTGTGGGTCGTCTCTGTTGAACCAAAACAAACACCCTACGTGGGTGTCCCTTTTGTGAATCGAACCCATCAAAACACCCTCCTGGCGGCTTCTATTAACTGAACCAATTAATATCCTTTTGGGTTTAGCTACTGACCGAGAATAGAAACAACCACAAACACACCTTCAGGTGCATGAACCAAATCAAAACCAACCAATCTGATACTAAACTCGAAAATAAAACGGGCTGACCCGACCCGTAACCTTAACTAATCCAGACAAACACCCTTTCAAATCAACTTATACCACACGAAGATGAATATTAAAACATGTTTAATCCGGTTTTTACATCCACGAAAGATTATTAAATCGATTATTAATCGGTTTGTATATGATGTTTAAACAAAAGATTAACAAAATAGGTGGGTGTTTCGACATACCCACAAGAAGAAGATGGTGGTAACGGTTGGAGTGAAGCACGAACTGAACCCGATCAAAACCTGAACCGACCCCTTTGATTCTTCAATCTCCTTGTCCTTCTTGATCCTTGATGATAGAGGGATGGTGTGGCGTGGCTGCGTTGGTGGTCAGGTGGTGGTGTCAATCGGTGATATAGGAGGGAAGTGGAGAGAGTAATAATATGTGATTAATAGAGAGATGATATGATAAGATATGATCCATCTATTATTAAAAGAGAGGGAGAGAGGCGGTGTATATTAGAGAGAGAATAGTTATCTCTTTTTATTTGTCTTTGTGTTGTGTGTTTGATACGTAAGAGATGAGAAAGCAGATATCAACAAGAGTGGTGTCGGTTTAATAAAGAAAAAGATAAGGAAGTGAGTAAATGTAGGATAAGAGTGAGTAGTTAATATTATCTTGATTTGAGTATAGTTTGATCTCAATAATTACTAAAGCGGTTCCTCAAGAAAAGCAATATAACCCTCATTTTTAAGTTTTTAATCACTAGTAATCGTTAGAAAATAAATAATTCGTATTTTCAGATTAAAAATAAATAATAGTACTATTTGAATAATAGTCTGAAAAATTATGGGTTGTGCCGGTACGCGTTGTGTGCGATTGTCATGTTTTACGATATAACATTTCGTTAAATAGACAGGTGAACGAAAACCTTCAGAGTAGTAATTTGAAATAGAGTGAATTATTTAACTAAAAAAATTACCTGTTAACTATCGGTTTCAGTAATTGCTTTTACGTTATGGTAAAAGCCAAACAGTAAAAAGTCAAAGTCAAAAGGGCAAAATAGTCATTTTGATGTGTGAAAATTTACAGGTTGCTACAGTATCCACCCCTCAATTGGAACTTCGTCCCGAAGTTCAGCGGGTGTTATCTGTTGACAGAGTGTTCGAGAGTCGAGACAAGATTTTGCGACGTATCTGGTCTTCACGCTCCCACGTGAATTTGAGTTCTTACCGAAAGTTCTAACGAACTCTTGAACAATAGGAATGCGACCTTACTTAAGTCGTTTGACCTTACGGTCTATGATCTTGATTGGTTCTGTGATAAAGTTCAGACATTCGTCAATCTGGAACTCTTCTAGAGGAATAGTGACCAATCCTAGTCCGGATCTTGTATAGTCCGATGTTGAGATGTATGGGAAAGAGTGTAGGTATTTGTGGAGAATTTTGATCTCACACTCCCAGGTGAAATCAGGAACTCTTTTAATGTTTTGATGGGTGAGCGAAAGTGCTACGATTAATATCATGGCTCAAACTAACATTTGTAAGAAATAAAGTAAGGGTATAGATGTTTGGAGGAGACTAAAACAATTGGAGAGTCTAATGTTGCAGGGCTAGCTGAAAATATTGGAGAACCAAATGTTGTGGCGCCTCTTCGAGTGATTGTTGTGCCAGGTGTTAAGAGGTTGTTTTCACAAGGATTTCATGAGTTGCAAATGCAGCAGTTTCAAAAGCCTAGAGAGAGTGGTTGCATTTAGGTGCCTAGATGATGAATCAATTTTGATGTCTCGTAAGCCAGTGGATCATGTTGTAAGAGCTCGGTGTGCTCATGAATTAAATAATGGCAAAAATAACAATAGTAACAAACGGTGTGGGGATGTGGAGAGAGAACCTTTCGAGAAACAATGTCTCTAAAATAAAGGTCAACAAACGGAAGGAACTTTTGGGAGAGTTTATGTGTAGGTGTCCACACACCCAAGTAAAGTAGGTATCTACGTACCCAAGTAAATAGGTAGAATATCAAACACAGTCTGTTAGTTTGAGACTGAACCAAGTCAAAAGTGTAACAAGTCTGTTAACTCAATAAATAACTCATGATTGTAAAGATTTGCAACGGCAAAACTGACAACTTATGAATGAACTTAGGAAGTTCTAATGAGATTTTAAAACTTTTGCTGAGAAATAGAATACTGGAGATTCTAAAGTTCAAGTTCATACTCATGTCATATCGGATACAACTAAGTCCACTTGTTTATAATTCTTTATTTACATAGAGAGGCATCCCAAACAATGTAAATAGAGGAATATAAACTTATGGTTCGGTGATTTACAATTTCTTTATTTAAATGAAAAGGCATCCCAATCCATTTCAAATAAGGACATTATAAATAATCCTACCTAAGAATTCCCAACACAACATTCATACTTAGCCGGTGAGTTACAAGGTAGTGTATTACGAGATGATACTGGTGTTCCAAAAGTACAAAATAAATATTCAATCTTGTAAAGCTGATGAGGGTGCTTGTGGTGTAACTAAGGATGATTTGAGCTTAAAAGTGCATCAAGATCTGTTAATGAGCTTGTGGTTGCAACGGTTGTGAAGATAATGATGTGATATGTTGATGAACAAAAGTGTGTAATGCATGCTTAACATTAATATTGGTAAAGATGTCAAGTTTGCTTTAAAATTTTAAGAGATTTTAAAGGTTTATGACGGAATGGTATCCTTTAGGACCTAAACAGGCTAGTACTTCTACGGGATGAAGAGAAGAATTGATAACTATCCCAAGATAGTAGTTCGGATTATCTCATAAATGAAAACTTTCAAGAATGAAATTAGATAATAAGGTGTTAAGATCTTGGGGAGTGGTAAGACACTATCGTGTCTCTAGATTGTTTTAATGAATTCTGGTGGTTTATTGAGTTCATGTAGGAAATTAACATGAACATAACCCTAGTACAACTATTCTCGGTATGTGAAAATTTTAAGTCGAATATAGTTAGTCAGACTATATTCCACTGTCCCTAGGTTAAATATAGGTGACTAGTCTATATTTAGCCAAGGTTCGATAAAATTTTCAAATACCTAAATTAGGTATACTTGTGATATGTCCGTTGCTTTTGAGAAACTGTCCACTAAGCAAAGGTGATGTCAAACCCTTCAGTTGCAAGTCCCGCCCATACAAGACTTGTAACGTATGTTTTCACATTCCATTGCATAGAAGATAGTACGGGTAGATATGTATGGAAAGGAAGTTTTAAGTAGTTCTAAAACAGTCCATGCTTGGCGAGGATCACGAACTTTAAACAATGAAGGTTTCAGAAGAAAACTTTGATGGATGTAGAGAAACTTCAGCTTTTGTAGATGATGGATTTGTTTGTCCTTTAGAAATCTCATATTTCTTGTTTGGAAATCGTTAGATTGTGATGGGTTTTGATATCATATGAAATGATATTGATGATGTGACGGAATAATTCCAGAGACCATTGCACAAATCACAATGTCTTGGAAGTAGATTAGACCATTGTGCAATTCACAATGTCTGGGAAGTAGGAAAGACCATTGCAATTAGTTATAATGTCTTGGACATAAAATGTTGGAGTAGGAACATGATTGGGAGAATGTGGTTGTGCCGAAATGCCCTAGAATAGGCATACGCAGATATGTTTAGTCCATTGTTTAGATAAATGATTGAAAATAAACCGAGTTTATATATCAATATACTAATATGCTCGTGTAGTATAAAATGCTTACGGGGAAATGCTCAATTATGTTTATGGTACATATATCAATATGCAATTATGTTTGCGTAGCATAAAAATGTCTACGGGGAAATGCTCAAAATGGGTATATATCAATATACTAATATGTTTGTGTAGCATAACATGCTTACTAAGTCCATAATCGTCTGGAGGATGGAAGACACGGAGAGCGGAAAGACTATAAAAATGTTTTTTTTTTTTTGCTTGTATGTGTGGTTATAGTTTAGGTCTCAATTAGACCCGTTTCTCTATAACCATGGCTCTGGTACCAATCTGTAACACCCCCAATTCATGGATGCAGCGGAATTCAAACTGGGTGTTACTCGACGGCACAATAGTCACAATAATAGAAAACGAACTCCAATTGAGTCGTTTTAAAAGATTTATCATTCAAATTGTATAAATATCAGAGATTACAAAATGAGGTTCCAAATGGTTCCATGTTTACAGTTTACATTAAATGAGTTTCGAATGATAATAAAATTTATAGCCATCTTGAGTATCCGTGCCCTTCCGTGCCATCCTTGATCGTCATGAACCTGAAATACATGCTTGAGAGGTCAACACAAAGGTTGAGTGATATTCATAGAGTTTGTTTAATGTTTGAACACAATATTTTGGTAGTGTGAGCTATAGACACACACCAATGTTTGGAAAACAAAGATGGGCCACGTTGTTATACGCCTGGAACAATTATTATCAAATACTAAGCTTATGACACCAAAACGTTAACGGGTACCAATATCGATCGGCGGAGTTATCCCGGTAGGTACTTTGCCGTCATACCTAATGTCTCAAATATTAATGTATTTGTTTGAACTTAGTCAATACAAATGGGATTCGTCAATCCCAATAGGCCTATTCACAATATTCGCGCTCACTATTTCTAGTGATTAAATGGTTCATAATGAGGGATCTCGGTTTGGCAAGGATGGTACTTAGTGATAATAAAACAATTAGGCAAGCATACAATTAAAAACATTGTGCTCGTTTAAAAATAGCATGTATTCCCCCCAAGGGTTTGTAAAACAATTAAGTAATGGAAAGTGGGGCTATTAACTCACCTTGGGATGTAGTGACGTAATGAACACAACTGTGCCAAGGAGTATGGCAGAATAGTAACATAAGTGATGTCAATAATTAGAGCGCAACAATACAGAATCGGCATAACCTAATGAATATAAGCTTGTCTCAAAACATAATACGCAGAAAGTAATCGATACGTATGAGTTTCAAAAGGTAGAGTGTTGTAGTTTTCGTGGAATATTTGTATCAATGTTTGTAAAAAGTTTAGTATCCCATTCGTGTGGTGGTATAAAGTCATAGACTCAGACAAAACGCACGCCAAAGCACAAATCATATAGCATAAGTATGAAAGGTAATAAGCACGTATAAAAGAATAAACCTAAGCAGATATATAAATGAGATATATGGATTAGTTACGTTTAACTAATAAATAGTCATTAGAAGTTCCAACTTGTATTTATTGGTTATTGGATAGAAATCCAATAATAATCAAGTGACAGTCCGTGTAATAAAGTCCGGTAATAAGTGATTTGTTAATAAGTCGTAAGTCCATTAAGAGTGCAATACATTAATCCTAAACCCTTGTAAGATTATATATGTATTTGACATGGTACATGAGGTTTGTAACTTGAAGATTTGCTAAAACAAGCCCTATGTATGAGTTAGAAACCTGAAATTCTGAAACAGTCCCAAAGATTGGAAAGTCTGCACAACTCAGTGAGTTATGGGCCTTAGGTAATTAGATAGGGTGATAGAGCTATGTCTTGTGGTCGTTTCGCCGGGTGGCGCACCTCATAACTCATCCCGATGAGTAAATGAGAGCCAAAATGGCGAAAGGTGTCAAAATCTGCACACCAGATTTCAATCAGAAAAAGCTCATGGTTCTGGTCATTTCTGGAGTTCGGCCCTGTTTTATGAAATGTGGGTAAGACATAAACTTAAATGTAGCCGCAAACGGTGCATCAACCGGAGTTGTAGAACTCTAGATATCGCCGAAAAGGCGGGACTGCAGTGAACTGTTCCAAACAGCTCATGTATGCAGTAAATAGACAAACAAAACGCACCCATTTGGTGCAGAAAATCAGCACACGAATACTCCCATTTGGTGCAGAAAATCAGCACACAAACACCCCTATTTGGGGCTGTTTTGCAGCCACTAAACACCCTCGGTTGGGGCTGGTCTTGGGGCTGTTTTGGCAGCCAACAAACACCCGCAGTTGGGGCTGAAATAAGCATATCTAGACGCCCCTGATGAGCATAAAATAAGCATAACCAAATGCACCTTATTGGTGTTGAAATGAGCAGGTCTAGACGCACCCTTTAGGGCTATTAGCGAACCGAGAAACCAAACCCCAACAGCACCCTTGGTGGGCTTGCGGTGTGGGCTGGAACAGCAAAACAAACACACCCCTTGGGCTGTTAATACGCACCCACAAACACCCCCTGATGGGGCTGTTGTGACAGCAAACTACAAACACCCTTTGAGGGCTGTTACAAGGCGAATCAACAAGCAAATAAGTACACCCTTCGGGGTGGTTTTTCTCTTGATCCCGAGACAACCAAACAGCCCTTGTGGGTCGTCTCTGTTGAACCAAAACAAACACCCTACGTGGGTGTCCCTTTTGTGAATCGAACCCATCAAAACACCCTCCTGGCGGCTTCTATTAACTGAACCAATTAATATCCTTTCGGGTTTAGCTACTGACCGAGAATAGAAACAACCACAAACACACCTTCAGGTGCGTGAACCAAATCAAAACCAACCAATCTGATACTAAACTCGAAAATAAAACGGGCTGACCCGACCCGTAACCTTAACTAATCCAGACAAACACCCTTTCAAATCAACTTATACCACACAAAGATGAATATTAAAACATGTTTAATCCGGTTTTTACATCCACGAAAGATTATTAAATCGATTATTAATCGGTTTGTATATGATGTTTAAACAAAAGATTAACAAAATAGGTGGGTGTTTCGACATACCCACAAGAAGAAGATGGTGGTAACGGTTGGAGTGAAGCACGAACTGAACCCGATCAAAACCTGAACCGACCCCTTTGATTCTTCAATCTCCTTGTCCTTCTTGATCCTTGATGATAGAGGGATGGTGTGGCGTGGCTGCGTTGGTGGTCAGGTGGTGGTGTCAATCGGTGATATAGGAGGGAAGTGGAGAGAGTAATAATATGTGATTAATAGAGAGATGATATGATAAGATATGATCCATCTATTATTAAAAGAGAGGGAGAGAGGCGGTGTATATTAGAGAGAGAATAGTTATCTCTTTTTATTTGTCTTTGTGTTGTGTGTTTGATACGCAAGAGATGAGAAAGCAGATATCAACAAGAGTGGTGTCGGTTTAATAAAGAAAAAGATAAGGAAGTGAGTAAATGTAGGATAAGAGTGAGTAGTTAATATTATCTTGATTTGAGTATAGTTTGATCTCAATAATTACTAAAGCGGTTCCTCAAGAAAAGCAATATAACCCTCATTTTTAAGTTTTTAATCACTAGTAATCGTTAGAAAGTAAATAATTCGTATTTTCAGATTAAAAATAAATAATAGTACTATTTGAATAATAGTCTGAAAAATTATGGGTTGTGCCGGTACGCGTTGTGTGCGATTGTCATGTTTTATGATATAACATTTCGTTAAATAGACAGGTGAATGAAAACCATCAGAGTAGTAATTTGAAATAGAGTGAATTATTTAACTAAAAAAATTACCTGTTAACTATCGGTTTCACTAATTGCTTTTACGTTATGGTAAAAGCCAAATAGTAAAAAGTCAAAGTCAAAAGGGCAAAATAGTCATTTAGATGTGTGAAAATTTACAGGTTGCTACAGAGATCTAGAACAGAAAGTTTAGGAGTGCAAAAGGTGAGAAAAATTCCAGATTTAAGGTGGTATTTATAGGCAACAAATTCTGACAGAGGAGCGTGGCCGGTCCCCTTAAATCAAGGCCGGCCCCCTTAAAATTAAGGGGACCGCCCCTTATAATTAAGGGGCCGCCCAGCTGTAACGGCCATAATTTTTGTTTTTTAGTGGGGAAAGTTTATTTGGTGAAAAACTAACTGATTTTGGTTAAAAATTTGAATTCATATATTTAGTATGAATAAAACATTTTTATTTATTACCAAAAGTGTTTTTAAAAAATATATAATATGTTTATATAATTAAATAAACTTTGTAATACTTAATTAAATTTCCCTTTGATTATAAATTGCACTAAACACTTTGTTTATTCATACCTTAAGTGATTTGGATGTAAAGAGAAAATGTTAATCACTAAATACTTGTTTAAGTCACAAGTTTTAGTTCTATGAGTTTATATTTTGTAATAATCAAAACATAGAGATATTGATAATATGTTAATAATGTTTTTAAGCATTATTTATGTCAACAGAATCGGTGCTCGGGGTTGTCTTATCGAATAGTTGTGGGTATTTAGCACGAATTTGATCCTCGCGCTCCCAAGTGAACTCGGGTCCTCTCTTAGAGTTCCATCTGACCTTAACAATGGGAATGCGACTATGCATAAGTCGTTTGACCTCCCTATCCATAATCTCAACGGGTTCCTCAGTAAAGTTCAACTTATCGTCGATTCTAATCTCCTTCAACGGAATCACAAGGGTTTCATCCGATAAACACTTTTTCAAATTCGACACGTGGAAGGTGTTGTGCACTCTACTGAGTTCCTCAGGGAGTTTAAGTTTGTATGCCACGGGAACGATCCTTTCAATGATCTCAAAGGGTCCAACGTATCTTGGGTTTAACTTTCCACATTTTCCAAACCTAATCATCCCTTTCCAAGGTGATACCTTAAGCATGACCCTGTCTCCAACTTGAAACTCTATTGGTTTCCTTCGCACATCGGCATAACTCTTTTGCCGATCCCTAGCGGCTTGTAATCGTTGCCTAATCTTTATTATTTTCTCAGTGGTTTCAAGAATCAACTCGGGACCTGAGAGTTGTACATCTCTAATCTCTGCCCAACAAACTGGTGATCTACACTTTCTTCCATAAAGTGCTTCAAATGGTGCAGCCTTAATACTAGCGTGATAACTATTATTATATGAGAATTCTGCTAACGGTAGGTGTTTATCCCAGCCTTTTCCAAAATCGATCACACGTGCCCTAAGCATGTCCTCTAGGGTCTGAATAGTCCTTTCACTTTGACCATCAGTCTGTGGATGGTAAGCGATACTCATGTCTAACTTAGTTCCCAAGGCTTTCTATAAAGATCGGCAAAAGTTATACGAGAAACGGCTGTCTCGGTCGGAGATAACAGAAATCGGCACTCCATGCCGGGAAACTATCTCCTTCAAGTATAATCATGCAAGAATGTCCATATCATCAGTCTCTTTGATTGGTAAGAAGTGCGCTGACTTCGTGAGACGATCGACAATAACCCAAATAGTGTCAAACCCACTCGATGTCTTGGGTAATTTTGTAATGAAGTCCACTGTAATCCTTTCCCATTTCCACATTGGTAGCTCTGGTTGAATCAAAAGACCGGATGGTTTTTGATGTTCAACCTTTACTCTTGAGCAGGTCAAACACTTACCGACATACTCTGCAATGTCAGCTTTCATGTTTGGCCACCAATACAACTTCTTAAGATCATGATACATTTTGTCCGAGCCAAGATGAATGGAATATTTAGACTTATGAGACTTATGCATGATGAGGTCTCGTATTCCTCCATACAATGGAATCCAACTTCTGTCCTTGAAACACAGCCTTCTGATAAGGCGAAAAATGAACCGTTTTTAGGGGGTCATTTAAGCCCGGAATTGAATTTATTTGATCAAATATTGCCCTAAATCGTTCCTTTTGTGATTTTAGGTACTTTGGGAGTGAATTCTGGAAAAGGAAGCAATTCAGACGTTTTTGGAGCATAAAAGTGAAGAAAATGGCAAAGACTTAATTTTCCATGCTGAGAACAGTACCTGACGGCGTCAAGAAGAAGATCATGACGGCGTCAAGAGTAAAAGTGGTGACGACCCAGTGAAAACCTGAAGGCGTCACAACAAGGGCGTCAAGAAAATTTTTGGTGACGGCCTGCATAAGGAGTATACATGACGGCGTCAGACCGAGATCTAGGCAGTCTGAGAAACTATTTGGCGGCGAGATGACGGCGTCAGACTTTTGTTCTTGACGCCGTCACCCATCAAAATCTATATATAGTTTTCTATTTTTCATTCATAAAAGAGGAACTTATGTGGAGAAAACTAGGGCCGAACTTTGTAAACCCTAGGTTGTATTTTACAGTATTTTCAAGGGTTTTCACCCCATGAATCCTTTCATGTTCAATTGAGATAAGTCTTCTTTCAATTCAATCAATATGTCTATGTGTTGTTTGAATATATCTTATGCTTGTCTTAATTTCAACATGCTAGGCTAGATCTATCTTGTGTTTACTTAGATGTAATGAAACCTAGGTGTTAATTATGTGTTGATTACTTGTTTATGGTTGTAATGGATGAATGATTTCAATGTTAGGCTTAAGAAAACTGGCAGATCTCCATTGTGTAACATGCTTGAACGTCTTAGGAAACATGAACCGATGTGTACTAGGTTTTATTGGTTGTATTTAATGCATGAGCAAATTCTAATGATCCCATGTTAGGAGCTTCTTAGCCGGCTCGACATAGGAGTGAAGTAGGCGCTTATAGGATTGGGGAAGTAAGTACGCCACCCCATGAATGGTATTAAGGAATACAATCCGTCATCCATGCAACTATAACAAGTAATTAACCTGTAAAAGATATCTAGGGAGTAGTGAAATCTAAGTAAACACAATTCTCCCATATATTGCTCACAACTCTAGTTTAATTTAGTTTATTTTCATTTTTAGTATTTTATTTTGATTGCATCTTTAGTATTGGGTTAGTTGACTAGCAACTAATTCCGCCCAACTTCTTCAAACCCGAGATTTTTATTTGCTTTTATAAAAAACTAAAAAATACAAAAAGAATCATCCCTCATCTCTAGACCTAGTCTTTAGGTTTTCTAATCCTAGCGACACTATTCCTAGCTGAACGATCAATCCCCCGGTACTTGTCATTATACTATACTACATCGATCAGGTACACTGCCTGGTGGGGGTTGTAAGCTTCTCGAGATCCCTCGAGAGGTAAAGCCTGGTGCAATCCCTACGCTACCACCTTCCATCTGGTTTCTTGACAAATCCATTCGTGCTTTCTGGCATGCCGTAAATCTTCTCGTGCGGTCTATTCTCTTCCTTAAGGGCCTCAGCTTGAACTTCAAGAATTTGAGACAGAAGTGGTGATCTAATTATCATACCCAATGATCTAACTCTGAGGGGTCTAAGTCGTTCCTTTCGACTCAAGGCATCTGCTACAACATTTGCCTTCCCCGGGTGATAACGAATCTCACAATCATAGTCACTTAGTAACTCTAGCCATCGACGTTGTCTCATGTTCAACTCCTTTTGATCTAAAATGTGCTGAAGACTTTTGTGATCGGTGAAAAACGCACACTTGGTTCCATATAGGTAGTGTCTCCAGATCTTAAGAGCGAATACTACCGCTCCTAATTCTAGATCATGAGTAGTATAGTTTTCCTCATGGGGTTTAAGTTGTCTAGAAGCGTAAGCTATTACTTTAAGTCTTTGCATCAATACGGCACCCAAAACTTGGATTGATGCATCACAGTATACCACGAAGTCCTCACTTCCTTCGGGTAATGATAATATTGGTGCTTCACAAAGCTTCTGCTTCAAAAACTGAAATGCCGATTCTTGTTCCCCTCCCCAGTCAAACTTCTTCTTTTTCTGTGTTAACTCAGTCAAAGGCTTAGCAATCCTTGAAAAACCTTCAATAAATCTCCGATAGTATCCGGCAAAACCTAAAAATTGGCGTATCTCGGTAGGACTCGTAGGTGACGCCCAATTTTTAACAGCTTCGATCTTGGCGGGATCAACGTGAATACCCTTACTGTCGATAACATGCCCAAGAAATTGTACCTTCTCAATCCAAAAATCACACTTGGAAAATTTGGCGTATAATTTCTCTTCTCTGAGCAGTGTTAGTATAGCCTTTAAGTGTTCTGCGTGCTCTTCCTTACTACGTGAATAAATAAGGATATCATCGATAAATACAATCACAAACTTACCCAAATAGGGTTTGCACACTCGGTTCATTAAGTCCATAAATACAGCGGGTGCATTTGTTAGACCGAATGGCATTACTTGGAATTCGTAGTGACCGTATCTTGTCCTGAAAGCCGTCTTAGGGATGTCTTCTTCCCTAACTCTCAGTTGGTGATAACCCGATCTCAAATCAATCTTCGAGTAGACACTCGATCCTTGTAGTTGATCAAATAGATCGTCAATCCTTGGCAACGGATACTGATTCTTCACCGTAAGTTTGTTCAACTCACGATAATCGATACACATCCTGAAGGTTCCATCCTTCTTCTTTACAAACAACACAGGTGCTCCCCATGGTGACGAACTTGGGCGAATAAATCCTTTATCTGACAATTCCTGCAATTGCTCAGATAGTTCCTTCATTTTCGACGGTGCAAGCCTATAGGGTGCTCGTGCTACGGGTGCTGCTCCTGGCATCAAGTCAATTTGAAATTCCACTTGACGAGTCGACAGAAGGCCAGGCAAGTCCTCAGGAAATACTTCTGGAAAGTTCCTGACTACTGGCACATCCTCGAGTCGCTTCTCTTCCGACTTCTTCTCAGTGACTTGAGCCAAAAAGACTTGACATCCTCGTTCGATGTACTTCACAACTTTGACGCAAGAAATGATGCTTAGACGTGTTTTACTTCTCTCACCGCGAATAATCAGGGTTTCGTTATTCAGGGGAATGTAAACGACCTTTTCATCACAAATGATTTTAGCGCGGTTCTTGGATAGCCAATTCATTCCTATAACAACGTCGAAACTATCAAGTCTAATAGGCATAAGGTCAATGACAAATGGGGTGTCTAATAATCGTAGGGTGCAACCTCGGAGTATAGTGTTAGTGCTCACTAGCTTTCCATCAGCTAGCTCAATCTCGTATGTGGTGTCTAGTTTGGTCGGTGTAATATTAAGTAGGGGTGCAAGAGAAATCGATATAAAACTTTGATCGGCTCCGGAATCAAATAAAACTTTAACGAGGCGGTTGTTTAAAAAGAACGTACCCGTGACTACGTTCGGATCTTGCTGGACATTTCCATCTCCCAGCACGTATGCTCTCCCATGTGCATTGTTATTCTTATAAGGGCACTGACGCCTGTAGTGTCCTTTCTCTCCACAAGCATGGCATACTACAGCCACGGGTTGCAAGTTTGCTCCTGTAACCTTGTAATCTTGTGTCTTATGTCCAGTCCTTGAACATTTCCCACACTTAGCATAGCAGAGTCCAGTGTGGTGCATCTTACACTTGTCGCAAAATGGAAGAGGTCCAGCATACCTAACATCCTTAACTGGTGCGGCGGCATAAGCTCTGACAGCTTCCTGTCGTCGGTTCTGTTGATTGTGGTGGGTGTTTCTGTCATGGTGGTAGTTACGGTTGAGGTTACGGTTGTTGTTGTTGTTGCTGTTGTTGTTGTTATTGCTTGTCTTTCGATCATCAAACTTCCTTTTGTGATCGTTGTTCCCCTGAGCAGAGTTACGCTTAATCTCCCGGTCTAGCAGTCTTTGGGCAATAGTCATTGCTTCTTCCAAAGATTGAGGCTTCGACGAGGTGGCGTTTCCCTCAATGCTCCTGGGTAGTCCCTCAATGTACTTCTCCAACAACTTTTCCAAATTGGGAACCTTTGAAGGGCAAAGCGTGGCAAGTTCCTGAAATCTCCTATCATAAGCCCTGAGATCATTTCCTTTCACGACCAACGTGTGAAACTCATCTTCTAGTTTATTGATCTCTCCTCTAGGGCAGAACTTCTTCAACATCTTTTCCTTAAAATCAGTCCAGGTGATCTGATAGGCCTCTTCCACACCTATCTTCTGAGCAGTTGCGTTCCACCAAGACAACACGTCTTCCAACAATGTTCCAGTAGCAAACGAGACTCTGCTTTCAGCGGCACAACCGCTCCTCACAAACACAGTCTCAGTTCGCTCAAACCATCGAGCAAGCTCTGTCACTCCTTCAGTACCTTTGAAGTGGGATGGTTTACAAGCTATGAAGTCCTTATAGGTGTACTTCCGAGTCGCAGCGGACTCGCTTTCTGCATTGGCTCGGTTATTGCTACTAGTTCGTGCCATTGAGGCAGCCTGCTCTTCCAAAGCTGCAGCAACACTGTCGGCAACCAACTTTCTGATAGCAGCCTGGGTCATAGCGGGTGATGAGGTAGCAGTAGCGGTTTTCCTAGGGGCCATAACTCTATAAAATCGCAAGTGTATAAGTGAGAATCCCAAACATCGATCAATAACAAGAAAAATAATGCAACCAAGCTCATAATAGTCGAGATCATCACAAAGTACATATCACAACCACACCATGAATACATACATCAACATAAACCATATTATTCATAAATAATCATCATGACATGTAACAACACACATGGAAATTATAATGAATATCAATATGGGAGCATAATAAAAGATCAGACAACTAGAACATCATAAATCAATATCAATACAGTACAATCATAACCAACATAAAGTTTTAATAATTTTGAATTCATTGTTACAAAACAATAAGATACAACATTATTAATGCCACAGGTGGCAAGTTAAGATGTCTCTGAATGTAATGATATGTCATAGATCTATGAAGGTCCAGGTGCGCCTCCTGATCTCCTCTCCAGCTCTCTGATGATCCTGGTAATCTCTAACATCTCTAAATCTCTGGATCTCTCGCGGGTCTGAATCTCCTCAATAGTGGCTGAAAGAGTGTGGACGGTGGCACTAGATGCGGCTAACTCCTGTGTCTGATGCTCCAACATCTCCTGCGTGATGATCGCTATCTCTCTTAAATCCTCCATCTCATGCCTCTGAACATCTAGTCGATGACCAAACTCAGTGATGGTAGCCTGTGCCTCCTTGATCTCTGTCCCCATCATCTCAAATACCATCTCTAAAACTGTCCTATGCACTATGAGGTTCTCTACCTCCTCCTGCATACCCTCAATCCTCTACAAGGATATCTCCTCAATAACGCTCAACAGCTCATCAAGACGATCCTCATGTCTAACTAACCTAGCAGCCAAAAGAGGGATAGTATGGTGTATCGGCTCCCCAGTGACCGGTAACACCGCTGAAGAGCCATCTCCAAGCTTAGCAGCCCTAGGTGATCCCTCAACAAACCTCCATCTACGAATGCACTCCAACAAGAACGACCATCGGCGGGCATCAACCAACCTATGAATGCCGGGTGAGGTGGGGGTCTCGGTAGGAACAGGTGATGGTGATGGAATAGGTGATGAAACAGGTGACGGTATCGGTACAGTAGTAGTCTGAGAGTAGAAAACTATAGGTGGTGGCATGGGTGGCAAAACCTCAAAAGAGTGGGGCGCGGTGTAAGTAGGTAGCATGTAAGGGTGTGGCTCAGGTAACGGTGATACGGGTGATGGTGAAGGTGCCGGTGATGCCACAGGTGTCAGCTCTGGCATAGAAACAGATGGTAGTACAGGTGTGGGTGATGGTACAGATGTAGGTACAGGTGGTGTAACAGTAGAAGCAGGCAAAATACAGACTCGTTTCCGAGCCGTGAATTTTCGGGTAAGGCTCCCTCATGATATCGAAACAACTCTTCGAAAGGCTCAGGCTCAAAGGGCTCAAGAATCCTCACTCGCTTGCACTGACGAATCGGTGCAGGCGGGGATGGTGGTGGGATAGAAGCAGCAGTGTCAGAAGTATCGGAGTCAGAAGGACTCGTCATCAGCATCTGAACCAGTGTGGTGACTAGCAGGTGGTGAAGGACGGTCATCAGCCGCAAGAAACTGCTGAGACGTGGGATACTGATCGTAAAGGTACTGCCCCTGTGTCATAGGTCCACAGACAGGACGAAAAAGAGGCTGAATAGCAAAAGAATCAATGGGTGTAGAAGCAACCTCACCCTCCTCGAAGGGCTCAGTATCAGCAGATGGGTCTCCAGATGGAACAGGAGATGGAATGGCAGGTGATACAGGTAGGGTGTCATGGTCAGAATCATGGGTGTCTCGGGTGTCATAGTCAGATAGGTCAATGGTAGGATAGGTGGATGATGCCGGCATGACGTCGTCGCTGTAAGACAAAATAATAACCGGGGGCGACATGGTACTGTAATATCCCAAAATAGCAGAAATAGAAGTCATTTAGTCTACATAATGCTGCATGCACTGTGATCTTAGTCTCATAGTGAACTAAATGCAATGGGTGCTAAAATCAAACCTTAAAACATGACGTTGACAAGCGCTGGCACGGAGGGCACTTTGGTGATAAATAGTTTGTTTAGAAATCCAGTGAGGTTATAGTCCAATGTTTTGAAAAATCATTTGGTACTCTATAACATTGGCTCTGATGCCAATCTATAACACCCCGAAATTTGATAAGCAGCGGAAGTCTAATCGGGGTCATTACAGTTTAGTACACAGTCATACTCATAGAAAACAATTCAAAAGATAGTCAATATCATTCCATGAAAACTCAAAGTAGTCAGAGTTATAAACATTTTCCAAATGTTAATTTGTTTCGCAAAAGAAGTGATGAGTTTGAAAAGAATGATATAATTATTGAAATAAAAAGGGAGGTCCTGTGTGCCCTTTTGCCAGCTCCGTGCCACCATGCCTGCTAATTTCCTGAGATAAACATGCTTAAAAAGTCAACACAAAGGTTGAGTGAATCCATAGTAGTTTAAATTGTAATAGTGTGAACACAAGTCAAGCATTTGAAATAAACAAGCCAAGATAGACAGGTCTTGACTAAACTGGTGAAATATTGCTCCTAAGCCTCACGAAACGCAAGCCTTAACATCGATTCGACATATCATAAAGATAATAACAATCACCTACACCACAGAGGATGTAAATGACAAGGGGCCCTCGGTGAGCAGAAATGTACCAATTTCAATGGTCCTCGAATATAACACATCTCCTACCAAGTGATCACCTTGGTAGAGATGGGCTGCCATTCCAATAGATCTATCAACTATATTCGCACTCACTAAACAAGTGATTAAGGTTCGTGATATGAGGGACTTGTGGTACGGGTGTCAACTTAGGCAATATCAAGTAGTAACATCATACAGAAAAATACTTGTGTTCGGTTTATAGCATGTATCTCCTCACGGGGTTTAAAAACAATTAAAAATGTAGGACCATGAACTCACCTGACAGGTGTGTAAATCACAACGGTGCTCAAAAGTGACGGTGTACTGCTACGACTAGCAATGAAATTCCTCCGACTTGCGACCTATATATATATATTGTCATCGGTGTCTTAGTTTTGATTCGTAAATGACATGTGACATGTCTTGTGTATGGTGATATCCATTCGGGTGTCTTAATATATTCCAAAATAACTTTACGTAGTTATTTGTAACGTTGATTTGAAACGGTGTCTAATAAATGTTAATTCATTTGTGATAATAATATCGTTTAATAAAAATATTTATAATTAAATATTTTTAGTAAAATTTCATATTTATTTTAAAGTTACAAAATATATACATATTTATATATACAAGATTAAAAAATAATTAATTAATAAAGTATCTTTGTCATAATTGACCCTTAACTTTAATAAAGTTACACTTTTTACCCCCTTGGTCAAAAATAATTACTTTTTAGTCCTTTTTAGCACTTTATTCCTCAAGCTTTTGAAATTTACAGTTTCTACCCTCCATTTCTATTAGAAATCGATAGTGTCATATTTAGTCCGAAAGTTTTGTGGTTTTGTCACTTTTAGTCCTTTAACGCGAGTCTTTGCAAAAATAGTCCTTGGTTAAGTTTTTGAAAAAAACAAACTTTTTGTTACAATAAAAGTGGTAATTACAACTTGTAAAAATCTTTAAAATCTGTTTTATGCATCTCGCTACTTTCAAGTTTTTGAACCAAAAATCTCCTTTGAAAACTAATTGGGCTCGTTAGACCATTCTAGGCCCAAGTGGTGTTTAGTTTGCTTAAAAACATTGCTCGACTAGGATTTGGTTTAGGTTTAGTTTTCATAGTATACGATCGTGTATGGCTTGCATGTTAAGTAGGTTTGGTTAAGTGTGAGTCGAAGATTTAGGTTGTTGAAAAATATATATATATATATCGTACGTGTAAAAATGAAATGGCGAGGCCATTCCTACGGGTGTCGAGGCATGTACAAAATATTGTAAGTGTAACGAAAATATATACTTTTAGAAATTAAAGTGTGTCGTGTGAAAAACTAAACGTGATATGCATGAAAATAATAGAGTGGGAAATGAAATAAGGAAACAACGACTTACAACACCAAAGATGGTGGAGAGTCCAAGTGATACGCGATAACAAGAACCAACAAATGTGATACCCTCTTCGTGGTGACCCTCGTTCCAAAATATTTGTTACCCAAGTAGTTCTTAACCCAAAACCTTCGTGTGTGCCTTCCTTGGTTTTGACAACAAGTAAGAAAGAAAGAAAGGAGTGTTTGTGATATGAGATCTTGTGAACTTGTAAGTGTGAGTAAAAATGCATTAAATGTGGGTTTTTATAGTGAAAGTTGGGTAGTTAGTGAGTTTTTAGCATGTGACTTGGTCTTTGTAATGTCATTCGAAACAAGACAAGTTTGTCTCTAGTTTTTGTGACATGTCAAGTCGAGTGTAAGTAGTCTTGTAGGGCTATAATGATATTTTGAAATTGTTTAGTACTAGGGCAAAGAAAGATTAGGGACATGTGATGTACTAGGAGGATTTGTTTAATTAGAAATGTGTTTTGTGTTTTTGGTTAAAGAAACACTTGATCCATTGGTTAATAGCTTTTAGGAAAAGGTTGTGTAGAAAGTGGTTGTGTTGTTGGTTAAAGAAACATAAGAACCTTTGGGTAATAAAACTTAGGGTGTAATGTTATGAACCATGGGTTCAACTAGTGCAATAGGTTCAACATGTAGGGTGGCTCATATGTTGGTTTGTGGTTGATTTCACACGCAAAGAGAAACAAGGGTACTTAGGTGGCTTGGTATCGAGTGTGTAGGGAACCAAAGAAAAGAAACGTGCGTGTAATATCAATGTTGTACACGAGTTGAGCTTGTTGAGTAGTATGCAACGCAAAAATATAAACAGCCATACGGGCTTGAGAAACAATCGGCCCAAAATAGAAACAAAGAAACAAAATGAAAATGAATTTGGGTGGGCTTGTGGTGTGCTCGGCCCAGCAGCAGGGCAAAAGAAAGAAAAAGAACAATTGGGCTTATGGTGGTATACGGCCCATTACGAAGACGAAAATGGTGTGTCGGCGACTAGTGTTCTCGACTTTAGTTTCGGTAACGGTATCGGTGTCGGGTCTATTCGTGTATTCATCATAAATATAAACGGTGTCGTTCCTAGGTATATATACTTATATATATACATAGTGTGATAACAATTCGTAATAATTTATATATATACATAGTTATATATGTAACACCCCCAATTCATGGATGCAGCGGAATTCGAACTGGGTGTTACTTGACGGCACAATAGACACAATAATAGAAAACGAACTCCAATTGAGTCGTTTTAAAAGATTTATCATTCAAATTATATAAATATCAGAGATTACAAAATGAGGTCCCAATTGGTTCCATGTTTACAAATCACATTAAGTGAGTTTTTGAATGATAATAAAGTTTATAGCCCTCTTGAGTATCCGTGCCCTTCCGTACCATCCTTGATCGTCATGAACCTGAAATACATGCTTGAGAGGTCAACACAAAGGTTGAGTGGAATTCGTAGAGTTTAGTTAAATCGTTTGAACACAATATGTCGTAGTGTGAGCTATAGACTCACACTCATAGTTAGAAAACAAAATCGTTATTTATTTCACTAAGCTCATGCAACCAAAGCATTAACATCGAACCAACAAAATTGGCATTATAGAAGCCCTACCAAGGTACTTTTGCCATTATACCGCTAAATCTCAAATATAGTGCATTTGTGTGAACTCATCGTTGTTCAACACAAATGGGATCCGTCAATCCCAATAGATCTATTCACAATATTCGCGCTCACTAAAGGTAGTGACTAATGGTTCATGATATAGGGACTTCGAACATGGCAATCGTTACTTAGTGATAATAAAACATCGTCGTGAAGCATACATTAGAAAGCATTGTGTTCGAGTAGAAAAATAATAGCATGTATTCCCCCCATGAGTTTGTAAAATAGTTAAACAATAGAAAGTGGGGCTACGAACTCACCTTAAGTTATGTAGTGAGTAATGAATGTGATGGTCGAATCGTGAAGGTTTCTACGAGCAACCTATAATAGAATGTCGCGACTTAGAATCGGAGTAAAGAATATGAAGTAGTGCCTATACATATATCTTGCATTTAGTCCATGATGTGGTATGATGTATATTGTAAGTCTTTGAAAGAAAAGATTCATGAACATGTATGTTTTGTATATCGTTTACTACCGTTCGGGCCGACATAATTCAGAAGTCATGTTAGTAAGCGTTCGAGGAGCCAGGATACTTTAACTCGTAAATCCACAACTCAACTCGACGGCTTACATAATGAACTCCTCACATGAGGCTCCCTACTATTGTAGTAGTTGATGAAATATATAGATATAAGTTTTGATCCGAAAGTTACATGTCCGATACTTGAATAAACTTAGGAAAGTTTATTTGTACATGAAGATTGTTATTAGGGGTAGTTTCATAAGTCTTGTATGACCATTTTTCCTTGTAATATCTCATGGTTCCTTTTAGGTGAAGTAGATCCAAATTGCTTGTTCAAGTTGTCGCCAATTCCTTGTTTCATGTTTTCGCCTAAGTAAGTTGGTATGGTCATTTCGTCATGGCCTAGCCATGACCTTTGGTCCTTGTTCCAAGGTCATGAGACACAACCTTGGCTCTAGCCATGGTTGTGGTCTTGATTATAGGTCATAAGACCTCTTGTTCCTTTCAAAGTATAACCATAATCTAGTGACTTTCGCCTAAAAATGGGCTGTTTAGAATTTGAAGAATTTTATCACTCGGAAAGCATTTTTAGGTCTCGAGCTTCTTTGTTCCTGAACGAAAACGTCGTTCCGGACAACTTTCGTGTTTTAACTTTTTGATGAATCGGACCAGAAGTGGGACTTTCAAAACCCAAATTTGATCAGAATGGTATTTGGCAGTTTTGCCGGAAATCTTTGGTAATTTCAAATGGGCGTAACTTTTGACTCGTATACTCGTTTTGGGTGGTTCAAATTGCTATGGTTTCCTTTTTAGGTCCTCTACCACAATATGTAATAATCAAATATCATATTTTTACCATTTTGATCAGGTCTTACCAAGAAATTCATTAGTTTGCTTGTTTTAGTAACTTGTTTCAACAATCCATTATAACAACATCTTTTACTCATTTTTATACATCATGGACATCAATACAAGACATAATATAGCAAGAATAACATGTAAATGATATGAACATGATAAATTAACAAGAAGTATGTTAGGGTTTGGCTCACAACTTTTGGCTTTCAAAGATGAAAGGAAGTTAACATGTAAGGATAGGACTTTGATAGACTTGCTTCAACCCACTTCTCTTCATGCAATCTTTCTACCCTTGGTATTCTTGAAAGATGGATGATGAAGGTTTAGGTGACTTGAGTGGATTCAAACTCAAGAGAAATCACCAAGTATATTAGGGATTGGAAGAGTTTTGGTGAATGATAATCTAGCTAGGGTTTCTATCTTGAAGAATCACTTGAACCATGCATGAAACTAGAAGGAAATGAGCAAAGGATGGTGTGGTTTGTGTGTGTGATATCCACGGCAAAGGGAAGGGGAGGAAGGGAGTATTTATAGTCCCAAAATGAGGAGGTTAGGAAAGTGCTAGGAAATTACTAAAACTTGGTGACCAAGTTGTAAATAAGTGTTGATTTAAGGGTAAATTCATGAAATTGAGCCACATAGTGTGAATCCCCCCTCCTAGGGCGGTTCACATGGATAAGGGGGGGTGAGGTGTGCCTTGGATGATATTATCCAAGTTACTAGATGAGTTTTGACTCCGGGAAATGCCAATCGTAAATGATTAAGCCTCAAAACGTAAAACCGGGTGTCGTAAAATTATGGAACTTGAAAGTATTGATAAACATGTCAATAAGTTCCATAATAAAATATAAAATGAGTGGTAGGTTCCATTTGGGTGGTAAACCCTGCTAAAAACTGGAAACACGGGTCTAAAACGCGTAATACGTAAAACGTACGAATATTGCGTAAAATTGAGAAAAGTAAAATGTTACTTTTCTAATGTGATAAAAATGATTTAAAATGACTTATAATGTCTAGACTGGGCTCAGTCTAGTGTCGGTTGGTATTAAATGTCTTTTAGACATCAAACCGTAAGCCTAGAAATCACGAAATGACTTATAACATCAAGGGATGATTTTTGGTCAATGGAGGAGGGAAAAATATGTTGACTTTTTCTAATAAGTTAAAAACTCAAATCGTCTTAGAAACGCATTTTGTGGTCTAACGGTTAATCGCCCATACGGTTAAGCGTGCTCATGCGAGAGTAGTACTGGCTTGGGTGACCTGCCGGGAAGTCTTTGGTCATGTTTTTCTCAGTCACGATTAATTCTCAAATAAATCATGAGTGTGTCAAACATTTTTCTGATGTGGGGTCACCTGACGGGGTTGAATTTCGTTGTGCGTAGAATTTCTGATTGACGTTTTACCCTAAAACGTGTAATTCCATGTAATTCCTTAATAACTTTCACGAAAATGATCTGACGGATGTCAAACATTTAATTTGCCATGGAAATGATTTATCACTCGAGAATATCAAATAAAAATCAACTTTCAGGAAAATTTCGGAAAGAAATGAATAGTAAAAATGAATAGTAAAAGTGAATAGTGAAATTTCCGGGAATAGTAATTAACCTGAAATTGCGAATTGTTACAATATATATATATATATATATATATATATATATATATATATATATATATATATATATATATATATATATATATATATATATATATATATAATATCGGTGTCTTAACAAAGTATCGGGTCACAAGTGGGAGTTACCGGTGTTAACCTCATTGGGTGACATCCAAGAGTGACAATCAGGTGATACCAGATGACAAAATAATCGGGTGTCAGACAAACGGTGATCAAAGTAATCGGGTGTCAAACAAACGGTGTCTCATATAAAAACTTCAAATTAGCCCGCAAAAATGGCTTAGATTAGAATAGTTTCGAAAATTAGCATTAATAAATGACCTGAGATTTTACGGAGTATTATACCCTCCTTTGTCTCTACACCCAACGAACAAGTACCCTCTTTTGTTATATAGCTTTGTCTCATTGCCTCTTGGCTTATTAAAGAACTAACATGCATATCTCACTCACATAATACAATCACCAAAGCAACAGCACTCTTTCTCCCTCCCTCTCTTTGTGTATTCGGCCAAAACCCAAACACCACCACCAAAACCATTTCCTTTTCTTGAATCCTTGAAGATATTGGGTTACACTAGTATTAGTGGGTTGTTGATTTATTGTTTGGTGTTCATGTCTTTCAACTTGTCGAATCCTACACTAAAACATTGTAAGAACTCGCTTAATTTTTAAATTTCTTATGTTCTCGAGTTTATTTAATTTGATACTAGACATATTTTGGTTAGAAAATAAATAACTATAGGCTTAAAAACTAAAAACATGTTTCTTGAATTATCTTGCACTCTACATACATATAATATAGAAAGAATTTGTGTTTTGAACTTGTGTGGTGATACTTAAACTTTTTTTTAACACTAGTAAGCATGTTAAAAATAAACTAGAGCTTATATATAAGCAAAATTAACTTTCCTTTGTTTCTTTTTACACTCAAATGCTTTCTCAAACCATTTAGTAAACTTGATACAATATGGGTTAGATTTTGTGACCTTGTGCTCGTGTCCTTTGGTTCAAGACAGTAGAGTGTTTTGTTTGCTATGTCAAGATTTACTTCAAACGCATACTAACTGTTATATATAAACTATGAAAATCACTGATTAAGAAGTATATCAAATACTAAACATTTCGATAAGCATACATAAAAGTTGGGTTGGTCTGTTGGTTGGGGCGTTGCCCTTTTATTCGAAAGGTACATGGTTCAAATCCTATGGCTGTCACTTTTTCATTAAATTTTTTATTAGTTACTTATCTAATATTTTGTTGTTAGTCATCCTTTCAACTAAATTAATATAAAACCTATTTAATGTGCTAAACTATGAGGTAAATTATATATTGATATGGTTAAGAGTAAGAGTAAGTTTGCAATATTTGATTTATAAGGAAAACTAATATTACGAACGGGTCATGCCCAATTTCGGTCAAATTTTTATACTTAATGTATTTTTCATAAACTCGACTAGATTACGAAAACTAAGTAATATGAAATTACTTATAATAAATATATACATACATATATATATATATATATATATATATATATATATATATATATATATATATATATATATATATATATATATATATATATATATATATACCTAACAACGTAAACATTTTATCAATACTTAATGTGAGTATTTAATAGTTACCCAACAATTCTTATTTTCACAAACACTTTACTTGTGAATATTTTTCGTACTTAATCATTCGGTTACCCCCGAACCGAGGACTTATTTGTCATGACTACTTTCATATACTTATATACTCATGTACTTTCGAAGAGTCAATCCTTGCCAACATTTACAACAAGTGTTTTAAACTTAAATGCTGTCACACAAGCAACAACAACACAAACATTTTAAAACTTTTAAACTTGTCTAAACTTCATTGAGTCTTAAAACTAAAACTGTGAACTAAGACATGCCTTACTAATCTAGGTCGCGTGTCGGTGCCGCACACTATCACTACCTGACTGTTACTATCAGATTGCTATTTGCTGAGGTGAGTTTATGACCCCTACTTTTAATTGTTTTATAACTGTTTTGGGGGAGAATACATGCTCGTTTTTTTAACTAAACTCGACGCTCGTTTTATTTGAACGCGCAATACTTGATTGATTATTCAAATGCACCTATGTGTATATTTGGTTGCATAATTGATTATTTTCTAAACATACATAAATGTTTTATAAACATGCAACACACTTTATAAACTATTGCTTTCATGCTACACACTCTATGAACTATTGCTTTGTCACACCCCGCCACGGCGGAAACGCGCGGGTGTAACTTCATGGATATCATCACAACACCTGGTGTCAACATAGAGAACAACTACATGCACATAATTAGAGCAATGTACCAACACACAGTGTTGTAACAATACCCGAAGATAAATAAACAAAACAAAATCCAAAAGGTATCTTCAATAATTTGAAAGTACCAAACATAAAACATAAATGTATCATATCCAAATCCAAATAAAATCAAATCCCAAAACATAAGTAAGTCTCCATGCAACTAAGTCTCACATAATTGTTGCCCTCAACTTTGGCCTTAGAATGCTCACTTGAAAATGATGATTAAAATGTCAACATAACGTTGGTAAGATTCATACGTTTGAGACTCAACACACAAGGCAACCGAATTCACTGTGATTACAAAAATATAGCTGGACAAATAATTATAGTTATCATATAGCTACATGCATTTGCAAGTTAATATTCACACACAAAGGCAACAACACTCATAAGGCAACCAATAGGACGGCTCGTGTCCTCCGACCCCAAAATAATTACAACAGGACGGCTCGTGTCCTCCGACCCCACAATGATTACATTAGGACGGCTCGTGTCCCCCGACCCCATTAAACATCAATTAGGTCGCATGCGCGAGCAACATGATAAGCATCCTCTTAATTGGATACCATATATATCCACAAAAGCAAATAATCACACATAGCATGCTTACGATAACATTATAGGTCCAAGCTCTTTAACACCACACACATAATCACAGTAAATCAAATCATTTAAGAAAAGCATCATTCCCATCTCAAGTTTAAAACAAAGTAAAAATATGGGACTATGAACTCACCTTAAACTCCGCAGCTTCCACAAAAACAATTCACAATCTATAGCACACAAAAATAATCCACATTACACAAGGTCAAGCTAAAAGCTACAACCCATGTAATACACATATGATGGATGTCTAAGACTCATATGACCCACCATGGATCTCCTAGACACCACACTAACCACTACCATAACTTAATACTCACTAAATCCCTTGCACTCTAAAACTCAGAAAACGCAGAATTTTTGAGTACATTCACTCACATGAAATCACGACAAATAAAGCTCATCAATTCACACCAAAAATTTACCATGGTCTCTCATAAGCATAGAAGCTAATCCCAGAAGGCCATGGACCAATAACACACACAAGTACTCATAAGAAATTCAAACTTGTCAACTACTCAAATTCAGATCTGAACGCACACCAAAAAGTTTTATTTTTAATAATTACTTCCACAAGTTTTTATCGCGAATCCTCTTTGTAGTAGTCTAATATAACCTAAAACTTAACTATTCCAGAAGTCCAAGTCAAAATACCACTTTTACAACCACATGACATCCTCAAACTTTTACCCAAAATCTGTCCCGGTTTGACAGCTTTGACACCTTAACAAAGAAAAATCAAAAGACCAACTTCCCAACCTCAAAATCGATCGTGGCCGGACTTTTTGGAAAGCTCTTTCATTATACTACAATTTAGACCTAAAATCCGTGACTTAACTCATTACCATCTATTATTTACACTCACATCTTTACAGCCTTACAAATCTGTCCAAACCCTAACTCAATAACTAGCATGTTTTACGCTCAATTCCCTTAACCATTAACCATATTATTAACATCTAATCATCCTAACATGTGTTACTTCAATAATTTACAGAAGTATATAAACCCTAGATTCCATCATATTAATTATTACATGAATCATAACAATAATTAATTAATTACACATAAGGGTTAAAGATTTTACCTTGATTCTTGATTTTTGCTAGACAATTGTGAAACCCTAATTTTTTCTTCATGGATCCCCCTTGTGTCGACTCTAATAGCAGGAAAAAGGGATAGGGGAGTTTTGATTTTGTATTTATAATTAATTTGGATAACCCTTAAGGCTTAGAGTTGTATTTGGTATCAAATTTGGTTTCCTTTTTCCCCCCCTAATACCCTTAATCGCCCCCCCCCCCCCTAATAATATATTTTTCTATTTTTTTATTAATTTATTTATTACACTCAAAACCTCATACTTTTCATATTTTATGTATTCCAATAACAAAACTAACGTCTTTCGCGATAAACCTTAAGTTTACGACAAACCGGAAAATATTCATTTTCAAAATAAAGTTTTCAAAAATAGATTTTTACACACTCCATAAGCATTTCCTCACAAAAACAACATCCCCGTAACTTACTAACGCTCAATAACTTGAACGAAGACTCGTTACGCAAAACCTCAAAACGCCAAATATACACAAGTCATTTCTACACCACATAGGTGATCAAAATGAACTTTCCCAAAATTAACATCATCAAAAATCACAATAACAACCACAACGCGAAGGGATTTAGTGCTAACTCAAATACTAATCACACTATAACACACAATAACACCCATATAACTACTCAAACTATACCAAACAAAGTTAGATCGACTCGAGGCTAAAAGTCTAACTAACCTGCTAAAATCACGGTTGTTACATCATCCCTCACTTAGGGAAAGCTCGTCCCGAGATTTAACAGCTCGTATCATCAGACCTCTCAGCAAACAACTTAGGATACTTAGCTCTCATTTGATCCTCACGCTCCCAAGTAAACTCAGGACCACGTTTGGAATTCCATCGTACCTTTACCAATGCAATCTTACTACGCTTCATACTCTTAACTTCTCGGTCCATAATCTCAACAGGTTCCTCCACAAAGTGAAGTGTTCTATCAACCTTAATCTCATCTAGTGGCACATGCAAACTAGCATCCGCCAAACACTTTTTCAAATTAGACACGTGAAACGTATCATGCACACCACTTAATTCCTCAGGCAATCTCAAACGATATGCCACAAGTTCAATCCTCTCTGTAATCTCAAATGGCCCAACATATCTAGGTGCTAACTTGCCTTTCTTACCAAAACGCACAACACCCTTCCATGGTGACACCTTCAACATTACAAAATCTCCAAAGGTTTGCGGCGATTATCCGCATAACTCTTTTGATGATCTCTCGCAGCCTTAAGTCTTTCTTTAATCCGAAAGACCATATCCGTAGTCTCTTGTACCAATTCAGGTCCAATTAACTAACTCATCCCAACGTCTGCCCATAACACTGGTGATCTACACTTCTTTCCGTACAACATCTCAAACGGTGCACATCTAATGCTTGAATGATAGCTGTTATTATAAGAAAACTCAGCCAAAGGCAAATGAGTATCCCAGCTTCCTTCAAAATCAATAGCACAAGCACGAAGCAAATCCTCTAACGTCTGATTCGTTCGCTCACTTTGTCCATCGGTCTGTGGATGATAAGCAGTACTCATATCCAACCGTGTATTCAAAGCCTTTTGCAACGACTGCCAGAACAGCGAAGTGAACCTACTATCCTGATCTGAAATGATAGACACAGGCACACCATGCCTTGCCACAATCTCATTTATATAGATCCTTGCCAATTTCTCCATCTTGTAATCTTCACGAATGGCCAGAAAATGTGCAGACTTCGTCAATCTGTCCACAATAACCCATATCGTGTCATGTCCATTACTTGTACGAGGCAATTTAGTAATGAAATCCATAGTTATATTATCCCACTTCCATTCAGGAATTGGCGGCTGCTGCAACAATCCAGAGGTTTCTGATGTTCAGCCTTCACCTTCAAACAAGTTAAACATCGACTAACATACTCAGCTATCTCCCTCTTCATGCCCGGCCACCAATAAGCATCTCTAAGATCATAGTACATCTTATCAGACCCTGGATGAATCGAGTATCTCGTCTTATGAGCCTCATCCATGATCACCTTTGTCACGTCTCCCACTAGTGGAACCCATTTTCGATCTAAGAAATATAGTCCACCATCTTCCTTCCTTTCCATCTGCTGATCTAAACCACGCAACATTTCAGCCACAAGGTTCTCATCCTTGAGAGCCTCCTCTTGTGCTGCCAATATCTTACTCTTAATTCCCGACTGCAATATTATGCTCATAGCTCGCACACGCCTTGGCTTAATTCTTTCCTTTCTACTCAACGCATCGGCCACCACATTCGCTTTTCCAGGATGATAACGAATGTCGCAGTCATAATCACTTAACAGCTCCATCCATCTTCTTTGACGCATATTCAACTCCTTCTGATTAAAAATATGCTGAAGACTCTTATGATCGGTATAGACCGTACTCTTCGTACCATACAAATAATGTCTCCAATTCTTGAGAGCAAATACCACCGCACCAAGCTCTAGGTCGTGAGTGGTATAATTCTTCTCATGAACCTTGAGTTGTCGTGATGCATAAGCTATCACCTTTCCCCTTTGCATTAACACACATCCCAATCCTTGATTCGACGCATCGCAATATACCACAAAATCATCTGGCCCATCAGGTAATGTCAGAATAGGTGCATTACACAAACTATCCTTTAATGTCTGAAAAGCCACTTCTTGCTCATCTCCCCGCTCATACTTTTCATTCTTCTGTGTCAACATAGTGAGAGGCTTAGCAATCTTTGAAAAATTTGCTATAAATCTCCTGTAGTACCCTGCCAGTCCTAAGAATGAGCGTATATCAGAAGGTGTCGTAGGAGTCTTCCAATTCTTGATCGCTTCTATCTTGCTAGGATCTACATGTATACCTTCACTATTCACTATATGACCAAAAAATTGCACCTCTTGCAACCAAAATTCACATTTAGAGAACTTAGCGCACAATCTCTCATTCTTCAACAAGCCAAGTATTAACCTCAGGTGTTCCCCATGCTCTTCCTTCGACTTAGAGTAAATCAGAATATCTTCGATAAACACAATTACGAATTTATCCAAATAGGGCCTACACACATGATTCATCAAATCCATGAATACCGTTGGTGCATTAGTTAACCCAAATGGCATCACCGTAAATTCAAAGTGTCCATAACGAGTTCTAAAAGTTGTCTTGGGAATGTCCTCCTCATACACTCTTAACTGATGATAACCAGATCGCAGATCTATCTTTGAGAAAAATCTAGCACCCTACAACTGGTCAAAAAGATCATCAATTCTAGGTAAAGGATACTGATTCTTCACCGTCAACTTATTCAACTCCCGGTAATCAATACACATTCTCAACAAACCATCTTTCTTCTTAACGAACAAAACAGGCGCTCCCCACGGAGAATGACTAGGTCGAATAAACCACTTATCCTGTAGTTCTTTCAACTGTGCAGCCAACTCCTGCATCTCCGTAGGTGCCAATCGATAAGGAGCTTTCGCTACCGGCGTCGCTCCAGGAATTAACTCAATACGAAACTCCATCTGTCGTATTGGCGGTAATCCGGACAAATCCTAAGGAAAAACGCCTGAAAACTCACACACTACTGGAATATCCCCCACTTTGAGTTCTCTAGACTTCGCACTCAAAAGGGATTTCAAATTCTTCTCCACGCTTTCTCCTTGCACTCGCAGCACACCACCACTCTCTAATGGAATTCGAACCACCTTCTCATGGCATATTACTTCAGCTTTATGCCTAGCCAACCAATCCATCCCTATTACCACGTCAAAGCTACCATGTCCTAAGGGTATTAAGTCAATCTTAAACGCAACACCCTCTAACACGATAACACACTCACAAATAACTTTATCAACTTCTATTTCTATACCACTAGCTATTTCAATCAAAATACTAGGTCGAAGTTCACTAAACTTAACACCCAATATTCTAGCAAATTCAGTAGTAGCAAAACAATAATCCGCACCCGTATCAAATAACGTAGTAGCATAATGACCATTGAGAGAGAACGTACCAGTAACAACATTCGGGTCTTGGCGCGCCTCGCTTGCATTCATTGTAAATGCCTTTCCCTTAGCTGCATTTCTATTAAACCCTTGTACTTGTCCTCCTTCAATAGCCAACTGATTCCCAGGCCGTCCAAACATTCCAACAAGTTTGGGACAACAATTTCGCAGATGATCAGCACTACCACACTCATAGCATGCCCTACGATGAGCCCCTGCGCCAACCGAGTTGATTGGAGTCGCTTGAGTAATCACCGCACGACATTCCCTAGCAAAGTGCCCAGGTTTGCCACACCTGAAACACCCACGACATGGAGTGTTCTCGAGATGATAGTAACTACACTTAGCACATCTAGGGGCATTACCAACATATCCCCTCTTCTCATTATTACCAGTCATAGCCGTAGAAACTGTTCCCACATAACCTGCTGCCATCATAGGATCCGTGGCTACGAACCCCTTTCCTTTTCTTGCTCTCTTATTGTCACCACTAAAACCAGCTGTCTTAGTAGTATCAACCTCCTCTCGCTTCTTCTCTCCCGACTTTGCCAGTGTTCCACTCCTAACTGCTTCATCTGTCAGTGCCCCAGCCTTTTGAATAACACTTAGAAGCGTTGTCGGCTCAGTCGCCCTAACCATCGAACGAATCTGTGGAACCAATCCACGTATATACTTCTCAATACGCTTCGATTCAGGAGTTACTAGATGAGGAACCATCCTAGCTAACTCATGAAACCTATCAGTGTACCCCATATGATTAGCTCCAACCATAGTATGATTCCACAACTCTTCTTCCAACTTTTGCAGCTCATTGACTGGGCAAAACTCCCCCGTCATTAAGGCTTTAAAATCCTCCCAAGTCATACCCAAAGCCGCAACTCGTCCCCTAGCCTGAAGTTGCGTGTTCCACCAGGTCAACGCCTTGTTAACCAAAGAACTAACCGCATAATTAACTTTCTGAACCTCACTACATCCACTTATATCCATCACAGACTCCATTTTCTCTATCCATCGAGTAAGTGCAATTGCACCACCCTTTCCATCAAATTCCTTAGGCTTACAGGCCATGAACTCCTTGTAAGTACACCCATTATTTCCGCCTCCTCCACTTCCAGCACCATCAGGATGAGCTCCACTGCCTATCTGCGCATTCAATTGAGTCACAAGTTCAGGCATTAAAGCTTCTAGCTGCTGGTTGATCATTTGCTGAAAGATAGGGTTGCTATCCCCAATAATAGGTATCGACTTCTTGGACTTCTTCGGTGTCCGGTAAGATCCACTCATAGGTGACTTAGTGATAGGTCGTCTTGGTTTCCTTGGTGCCATTTCCTAAACACGCAGGACAATAGAACCATTAGAGACCATTCACAAGATTCTACAATCTCCATAATCCTACTCAATCATCTACCTCTCATCACATGAAACACTCTCAATCATATAACCAAACAAACTCAACTCTACCACACATAAGCATATCGCCATTGATTCAATGTAACATTGGCTGTAGGTCCACATATGTCGTGATACATTTATAATTGTGTTGGCCACCCACAATTTTAGACGTATCCTTCCACATGTCTACTTACTTCCAAAGCCACACCTAACAATAGTAACATCTTATAACAAATAGCACGCAATCAATACTAACCAAAATATACTCCCATAATACACATAATATACACACCAAAAAAAATATCCAAACTCGCCCAAGGCTTCTCATTAAAACACGGGATAAATCCCAAAAATCCGAAGGAATTCACATTCCAACATACAATCAGTGTCAAAACAACTCAACAAAACCATAAAACATTAAAAACATAACATTGAAAACAAGTCGTACGCAGTTCGAGTCCTATCTAAGACCTAAAACGGTTTACGCGCAGTGGACTCCAAGTCTGAATCCACTTCCTCCTCCTCGCTTACCCACCCATTCCTATTTCCATGATTCTGTGGTAGAGGATGTCTTGCAAAATCATCTTCATGATCTCTTAACTCTTCATCTATCCTATTCACAAAATCATACAATCCTCGGGGTCTAGCCCAAACTACCCCATCATCTTCCAAAAACTGAGGACACTTGCACGGGTACTTGGTGGTGAAGCCTTCCTTATCAGCTACCTTTGTCCCATATCTCTCCACCTTTTCCCCATTCACATTCTCGAGTGTCAGCTTCTCTTCAATCACACATGGTACCATGCTAGCGGGGACCAATATCCTCCTGTTGGTTCTCTTCATCTTCCCAACTCTCTTGCGTCCCTTAGCAACTACAGTAGCCCAACGAAGTGTCTTTCTTGTAGGAGGTGCCATTCTATAAATGACACACACACGATGCTAAGTACAGGGTTCGATAGACGTTCAAAAAACTCAATAATATAACTCATAATTTAGGAAAATAGACATGTAAGATATTATACTTACACATAGGTCCTAAATGCAACTATATGAGGGACTCCTAAGCTATAGTCTAGGTTAAACCACCTAATTCTCTATAACCAAGGCTCTGAGCCACGACGAAAACGCGCGGGTGTAACTTCATGGATATCATCACAACACCTGGTGTCAACATAGAGAACAACTACATGCACATAATTAGAGCAATGTACCAACACACAGTGTTGTAACAATACCCGAAGATAAATAAACAAAACAAAATCCAAAAGGTATCTTCAATAATTTGAAAGTACCAAACATAAAACATAAATGTATCATATCCAAATCCAAATAAAATCAAATCCCAAAACATAAGTAAGTCTCCATGCAACTAAGTCTCGCCTAATTGCTGCCCTCAACTTTGGCCTTAGAATGCTCACCTGAAAATAATGTTTAAAATGTCAACATAACGTTGGCGAGATTCATAGGTTTGAGACTCAACGCACAATGCAACCGAATTCACTGTGATTACAAAAATATAGCTGGACAAATAATTATAGTTATCATATAGCTACATGCATTTGCAAGTTAATATTCACACACAAAGGCAACAGCACTCATAAGGCAACCAATAGGAAGGCTCGTGTCCTCCGACCCCAAAATAATTACAACAGGACGGCTCGTGTCCTCCGACCCCACAATGATTACATTAGGACGGCTCGGGTCCCCCGACCCCATTAAACATCAATTAGGTCGCATGCGCGAGCAACAGGATAAGCATCCTCCTAATTGGATACCATATATATCCACACAAGCAAATAATCACACATAGCATGCATACGATAACATTATAGGTCCAAGCTCTTTAACACCACACACATAATCACAATAAATCAAATCATTTAAGACAAGCATCATTCCCATCCCAAGTTTAAAACAAAGTAAAAATATGGGACTATGAACTCACCTTAAACTCCGCAGCTTCCACAAAAACAATTCACAATCTATAGCACACAAAAATAATCCACATTACACAAGGTTAAGCTAAAAGCTACAACCCATGTAATACACATATGATGGATGTCTAAGACTCATATGACCCACCATGGATCTCCTAGACACCACACTAACCACTACCATAACTTAATACTCACTAAATCCCTTACACTCTAAAACTCAGAAAACGCAGAATTTTTGAGTACATTCACTCACATGAAATCACGACAAATAAAGCTCATCAACTCACACAAAAAATTTACCATGGTCTCTCATAAGCATAGAAGCTAATCCCAGAAGGCCATGGACCAATAACACACACAAGTACTCATAAGAAATTCAAACTTGTCAACTACTCAAATTCGGATCTGAACGCACACAAAAAAGTTTTGATTTTTAATAATTACTTCCACAAGTTTTTATCGCGAATCCTCTTCGTGGTAGGCTAATATAACCTAAAACTTAACTATTCCTGAAGGCCAAGTCAAAATACCACTTTTACAACCACATGACATCCTCAAACTTTTACCCAAAATCTGTCCCGGTTTGACAGCTTTGACACCTTAACAAAGAAAAATCAAAAGACCGACTTCCCAAACTCAAAATCGATCGTGGCTGGACTTTTTGGAAATCTCTTTCATTATACTACAATTTAGACCTAAAATTAGTGACTTAACTCATTACCATCTGTTATTTACACTCACATCTTTACAGCCTTACAAATCTGTCCAAACCCTAACTCAATAACTAGCATGTTTTACGCTCAATTCCCTTAACCATTAACCATATTATTAACATCTAATCATCCTAACATGTTTTACTTCAATAATTTACAGAAATATATAAACCCTAGATTCATCATATTAATTATTACATGAATCATAACAAGAATTAATTAATTACACATAAGGGTTAAAGATTTTACCTTGATTCTTGATTATTGCTAGACAATTATGAAACCCTAATTTTTTCTTCTTGGATCCCCCTTGTGTCGACTCTAATAGCAGGAAAAAGGGATAGGGGAGTTTTGATTTTGTATTTATAATTAATTTGGATAACCCTTAAGGCTTAGAGTTGTATTTGGTATCAAATTTGGTTTCCTTTTTTCCCCCTAATACCCTTAATCGGCCGCCCCCTAATAATATATTTTTTTTATTAATTTATTTATTACACTCAAAACCTCATACTTTTCATATTTTATGTATTCCAATAACAAAACCTAACGTCTTTCGCGATAAACCTTAATTTTATGACAAACCAGAAAATATTCATTTTCAAAATAAAGTTTCCAAAAATAGATTTTTACACACTCCATAAGCATTTTCTCACAATAACAACATCCCCATAACTTACTAACGCTCAATAACTTGAACGAAGACTTGTTACGCAAAACCTTAAAACGCCAAATATACACAAGTCATTTCTACACCACATAGGTGATGAAAATGAACTTTCCCAAAATTAACATCATCAAAAATCACAATAACAACCACAACGCGAAGGGATTTAGTGCTAACTCAAATACTAACCACACTATAATACACAATAACACCCATATAACTACTCAAACCATACCAAACAAAGTTAGATTAACTCGAGGCTAAAAGTCTAACTAACCTGCTAAAATCACGGTTGTTACATGCTTATATGCAAAACACTTTACAAATCATTGCTGTTACGCAAACACTTCTATTGAATGACAATTGCTTTTATGCAAACACTTTTATGGACCACACTGAAACTTATGCCTTATTTACACTATTACGCGGGTTAGCCTAAGACACTGAATCCCACAATGCCCAAACTCATGAACCGTCAATTCCTGCTGGGAAGCGCGAATGCTATAAATAGATCTATTGGGGTTGACACCCCCGTTCGGTTTGGTCGGATAGGCAAACGCGAGCGTATAACATGTCGAAACACGAGTGTCACGGGATAGATAATTGCAAGGGCTTTATTTAACGTGCTTCTAGAGCATGCACACTGTCAAGCTTCGGTTGCATGAACTTAGTGCTAGCGTAATAGACTATTTACTATGTGACATTATATTCGTTGTAATGATCACACACTCTACACACGGTCCACAATGCTAATTTTACTGTAAGGTAAACACTATTTTCATGACATTGTGAGCCACACAATGGTCACAAAACTCTCTATTGATCTCACAATACTACTGTTTTATTATAAACCTATGAACTCACCAACCTCGTGTTGACACTTTTTAACATGTATTTTCAGGTTAAGGTGATAGCTAACTATTGAAGGCTTTGGCATGGCATGGCATGGTCATAGACAACTCTGACATATATTTAGGACCGCTTAAACTCTTATATGGGCCTGTATTTCCGCACTATTTCTTAGCGATGTAAATTTGAATATTTTTGATAATGAAAGTTATTCTAAGTGGTTGAGATAAAAACCGTTCTTTGTACTTGTGTTATGATACCGATTGAGTAGCACCCCAGTAACATATATGCTTCCACTAGACCCGATTTTGGGGGTGTTACAAAACCCTTCAAAAGACTATTTATTTCCTCAATAATTGACTTAGGAAGCAAGAAGACTGTGCACCAGTATACTTGTATGGATTCCAAAATGGATGCTGTAAGTTGCAATCTACCTGCATAAGACAAACACTTGTTTTTCCAATTGGAAATTCTATTTCTTACTTTATCCACAAGGCATTTGAAGTCTTTTAAACCCAATCTCTTAGTCAGCAAAGGCACTCCCAAGTACTTCATAGGGAACTTCCCTTTACCAAATGGCAATATTGCAAGAATTCTAGACTGCATATCCTCATTGATTCCTCCAAAAAAAACTGTGCTTTTGTTGAAGTTAGGCAATAGACCAGAACACCCTCCAAACTCATCAAGAGTGTTTCTAATCACTTTGCACAGACTGATTATCCCCATGGCATAGAAGAAGTCATCAGCGAAACAAACATGAGTAATTTTCAGACCTTTGCATCCAAAATGATATTGAAAATCAGGGCAACTTCTAACATTTCTAGCCATCATAAGAGTAAAACATTCCATGACCAAAGTGAACAAATATGGGGACATTGGGTCCCCCTGTCTTAGGCCCCTTCCTCCTTTAAAGAATCTACAATTCTCTCCATTAACATTTATAGTGAAACTTGCAGTCTTCACACATATCATCACCCATTGAACCATCTTTTCATGAAACCCAAATTGTCCCATAATAAACTCAAGAAAGCTCCAGTTAACAGTATCATATGCTTTTTGGATGTCTATTTTAAAAGAAACTCTTTTAGGACCCCATTTCCTGTCATAGCCTTTAAAGAGTTCCTGAGTTAGTAAGATATTATCTTGAATTTGTCTTCCAGCCACAAAAGCACTCTGATTAAGATCCACCAGCTTGCCCAAAACCTTCTTGATTCTCCCAGTGATTACTTTACTCATGCATTTATAGACTACATTGCAACATGCAATGGGTCTATAATCAGTAACTTTTAAAGGGCATTGAATCTTAGGGATAAGAGAAATTACAATAGCATTTAGGTCAGTTAGAAGCTTTCCAGTGTGAAAAACTCCTTTACTGCATTGCAAAAATCATCCCCACCTTTATTCCAAGCTTTCTTGAAAAATGTAGAAGTGTACCCATCTGGCCCAGGTGCTTTATGATCTCCAATACCAAACAAAGCCTCTTTAATTTCCTTATTTGTAACTTCATGAATCATTTGATTAGCTTCCTCAGTGGTTAACTTAGTTGAAAATAAAGAAGTAGGGTCCCATATGTCTTGCACAGTGGTACTAGTACCCAAGAAATTCTTGAAGTGAGATACAAACTGATCAGCAACTTCCTTCCCTTCAAATATATTGCCGTTAACATCTTGGACACTAACTATTCTGTTTCTTTGATACCTTCTTTTTAAAGACTTATGGAAAAAAGCATTGTTTCTATCTCCTAAACTCAACCAATTAATTTTACTTTTCTTAAATAAAAGCTTTTCTTCATCATCCCCAGCAGCTGTATACTCTTGAATTATTTTAACTTCAATATCCCTCAATCCTCTTTTATGAGGATCTTTGTCAATTAAATGTTGTACTTCCTTTAGCTGGTTTCTTAACTTTTCCACCTTCTCAAACAAATTCCCATTTTTCCAATTAAGCTGCTTCAAAGGTTTTTTAAGACTCTTCATTTTCTTAGTGAGCTTAAACTTGCTAAATCCACAAACCTCAGTTGAGTTAAAATCTTCCTTATCAGTAATGTAGTTTGCAAACTTAAACGCCCTCTTTCTTCTTGGAACACTATCAGGTAAAACCACTACAGATATCAGATAAGGTTTGAAGATAGCATGAGCTTTGTTGAACTTGTTAAGAAATTCCTCATTGATCATAACTTTATCCAGTTTCTTCAAGACACCGGTTCCCTTGCCACTCTTAGCCTTGTGTAGATTCTTGGTCTAAGTAAAAAAAACATCCAGAACTGCATAAATCATCCACTTCAATCAGGTTCACATAGTCTTTAAAGTCTTTCATATTATTGGTCATGTAAGAGCCTCCAGCTGAATGTTCTGCACAAGTTAAGGTGACATTGAAATCTCCACATAGCAACCATGGCTGTTGATTAGCAATGTGTTTATGCCTGTGCAAATCAGCCCATAGCTCCTTTCTATCATGACCACCATTTTCTGCATATATGAAGGAGACAAAACAACTAGTTACTATTGGCAATTTCAATAATACAAAAAATAGTTTGATCAGTCATATGTAGATTTCTCAGAGAAACCACATCACTATTCTATCCAATGCTTATTCTACACCCTTTTTTGCAATGTTGCATATTAGATATCCAATTCCAATTTCCAAAAGCTGCATCACATGCTTTGACAAGTTTTCTGTTCTTGAGTCTTGTTTCAATAGCAGCACATACTTGAAGCTTTTCTTCCAAAATTAACTTAGTCACTTCTTTCTGCCCATACCTCTTATATTCCATATTCCTATTCTTAAATCCATATTGATTACAGATCAGAACCCCTGCCTCTTTCAACATTCCGGAAGTACATTGGCATCACTACCAATGACCTCATTCCTTTCCATACTCATACCTATACCTGTCTTATTGGTTAGGACCTCTTCAGGTTCACTACTGCAAGCTTCATTCCTTTTGTTGCCAGCTTCACAGTTGGTGACCATACACTCCCATCTTGCTCTAAAATAACACATCATATCCTCATTCCAATTAGCTTGTTCCTCAGCTGTAGGTCTCCTCTTTTGGTTTACAAAAACAACAACAATTTCTCTAACTTGCATATCCAGAATTTCTCTAGTGTCATCATCCAAGTCTTCCAAAGCACCAAATTGGTTCCTATTACTCTTATCTATACTTTTTCCCTTTACATTTCCATTTTTCAAAGGAGATTCACTGCTGCCTTTTTTCCCCACATACTTTGACTTCTCATTCTTCTCACCCTCATTCTTCTTTTCATTAGCAGCTTTTGATTGTTTTGGTTGATATACTCCATTATTGTTTTTCCTAAAGTTGCCTTTATCCCCCAAATTTCCTCTATTGTTATTATTAGCATGTGGCACCTTACTATTACCATTAGTCTTATTATTCTGCTTATTATCTTTCTCATATCCAACCTCAGTAAAACCATCTGATTCTGCCACTTGCTCAAGTTCCTTAGCATCTTCAGTTTTGCTTGCCTTCTTTGGACATGTAACTTCATTATGACCAAAAACACCACACTCCTTACAGCAAGGTGGTTTCCAACAATAAACCACCTGTACTATCTTAGTTCCAATAATCTCACCAAAATTGTTTTTGTATAGAACATCAATTTTAGCAGGTAATTCCTTCTTAGCTTGAACTTCAACTAGTACCCTAGCATAACCACCTCTGCCCACTCCGACTTGACACATACCTGCTGTAACTGCATCCATGATCAAGGGTTTCCCAAGTATACTAGCCAATGCACTAATACCCTTACTACTCCATGCTTCTAAAGGAATATTGTTCATTTTGACCCAAATTGGAAGCATTGTTGGTTCAGTTTTAGCAACACACATGTTAATGTCCCATTTCTGCACAATCATAGGTTTATTGTTTACAAGCCATGGTCCATTTTCCACAACATGGTCCATTCCATCTTGTTTACTGAACTTAAACAAGAAAATACCATTTCCATTATCATGAATCTCCTTGAATCCATACTTACCCCACATTCTATTCAAGTTATATCTAAGGGGGCGTTTGGTTCAAGATATGTAAATGATGTTATTTAAAATTCTAAGCAAATTTAATTGCTTCCCAAGTGGAAGGAAATTAAATTAGCCCACTTTTAGCCTCATTAATGCAATTAAAGTTACTGGGTCCACGTTTTTATTATGAACCAAACAAGGATATTTGAGCAATTTTAATTTCAAATTACCTCAATTGCCTTCAATTTACCTCAACTAAACGGCCCCTAAGTTCATTCAGACTCATTTTATACCCCACAAAATATCCACATAAAGTCAGGTTCCACTTCCTATACCCATCAGCAATAACCTCCTCATTGAAGATTACAAACTCATTACCCTCATTATCAATCTCAGTAGGAATATGACACAATTTATTATCATACTTGACAGCATTGGTTGTGGTTAGATTGGCATATGATTTTTTAGTGTTATTATTCAGTTTATCAGCATAACTCACTTTAGGCACATTACCATTGTTACCATTTCTCTGAACATTACCTGAATTAGGAGAACTTACATTGCTTTTGTCAGAGTTATTACCAGTCTGCCCAGCCTCAGAATTCTTACCAGTATCAACACAAACCACAGGAGGACTTACAATCATTCTCCACTGACACATTTCCACAAACACCTTCCATACTCTTCACCCCAACAGCACTTGTTCCCATACCCTCATTTTTCTCTCAACTTCCATCAATTCTTACCTCATCTCTGGATACACTACTCATTTCAGCCTTGTTTCCTCCACTATTAGCATTAATTGTTGTTTTGGATTGACTTTGGAGTGTTAACTCATCTCATCTTCGTTTTAATAAAAGCCATGGAGAGAAGAAGGCGTGAATTATTTAAAATATACAACACATTAACCAAGCGAAAGGAAATATTCAAGCCAATTGTTGAAGGGGAAGTCTCGTTATATGTCTGTGGGATTACACCTTACGATTACAGTCATATGGGTCACGCCCGTGCTTATGTATCCTTTGATCTTCTACACCGGTAACTTAACTGCTTATTACTATGTTCCAACCAATTTGGATTATTTTTATATATGCATCGTCTTTTTAGGTATTTAAAAGATTATCTGGGCTATCAAGTTAAATACGTGCGCAACTTCACTGACATCGACGACAAGGTAAAACCCCCTATGTTTATACGCTTTAATCTTTTTGCCATCACAATTTACGTCTCTCTTGGATTTCACATTTGTACCCATTACAATGAGTCACTGATAATTATTTACAACCTTCCTGTCCATCCATCTGTATCTTGCTTATTAATTGCCTCTCGTTTCACACAAGCTCAACTTCTCGTTAGTATGCATTGCATATAATATGCTTCTGTGGTTATACATGGAACAATAGACATTTAGTTGCATAGTACGTAGTAGCTAATCTTTGACGTACTACTCCAACACGACTACAACTGGAACAACTAGCTACCAATAAATTTAATTAATACCCAAGACATTTATAATGACAATCAAATAACAAGAGCTGTCTTACTACGCCTCCCCTTTGCGCTTTTAAGTGTCTTGACAATATATGGAATGTAAATAAAGTTCCATGTCAGATTGGTTTACCTATTTGCAACAAACCAATTGTCAATCAAAATTAACCCTCCGTACTTACATTTTATGATATGCCATCCCTTTGCGCACTTAATTAAATCAATCAAGTAAAGAGTAATTCTTGTAAATATTTGTGCGCACTGCTCAAGAGTATCCTTCGTGGAGATGGAATGTGCAATCTTCATTTTGACTTGATTTAGTTTTGACCTCCAAACATCTATGTATAGGGTAGTGCTTTTGTGGGACAACTTCGCTTGCTCAACATGCCTCTTTTACCATGTTTGGATTTTTATTATTTTTTTATTTTTATTATTATTTTTTTAAATATAGGCCTAATCATGTACCAAATGCTATGAATTTGCCAATATGTTAACGGTTGAGTTGTTTCACTTCTAATATGACAATGCATGTTTTAACTATACCATATGTTGCCGCTGTATGTTGTTATTACTAGTGTGGCTTAGCAAATCTTTCTTATTGTACATGTAGATTATTAAGAGAGCCAATGGGGTTGACCCTTTAGCTTTGAGTGCTCGCTTTTGCCATGAGTTCTTGACAGATATGGCTGATCTTCAGTGCCTGCCTCCTACTGAACAGCCACGTGTTTCAGACCATATGGATCAGATAAAGGATATGGTAGCAAAGGTGCCAGCTTTTGCACGATTTTTACTAAACTACATAGATAAGCGTACTTGTATAATTTGACACTGATTTTTTTTTTTTTTTTTTTTTTTTTTTTTTTTTTTTTTTTTCATGCAGATTATAAACAATGGCTGTGCTTATGTTGTTGAGGGGGATGTCTATTTTTCTGTCGAGTCTTCTCCTAATTACGGGTGTCTATCGGGAAGAAATTCTGAAGACAATAGAGCTGGTGAGCGGATAGTTATTGATCCAAGGAAGAAAAATCCGGCCGATTTTGCCTTGTGGAAGGTCTGCTGTCTTTTAAATTTATATTGAAATATGTAGGTGGCCAATGGGCAGGTCTTAACGGGGTTAGGTCATTTTATTGAAATTGGTCAAAGTGGCATATGGTTTTGAGTTTTTGACAAAGTAGCCACAAAATTGGGATTTTGCTTTTGTTCAAAGTAGCCTGAAATGCCTTCCAAAGTACCAAAAGATGCCTTGAAACCCATTTTCGCGAAAACATGAAGAGAAAGTTAGACGATTCCGCGAACTATGATATTTATAGTTTGCAGACTTTTTTTATTTTATGCTAGTCAAGTTGGCTCACAAATAAATTTTCTCAAGTTTAGTTAAATACTCTTTTGGTGACTTCATACCTCTTTGACCCGTTTCTTGTTACATGATATGACCCATTTGACCCGATTGTGATAAAACATAATCCAAATCCACGCATTTTTTCAAACTCTTCCCTAACAGATATGCTTGTTCAGGCTGCTAAGGATGGGGAGATCAGTTGGGACAGTCCATGGGGCAAAGGAAGACCCGGATGGCACATTGAGTGCAGTGCATTGAGTGCAACTTATTTGACAGAAAAATTTGATATTCACGGTGGTGGGATGGATCTAATCTTTCCACATCATGAGAATGAGATTGCTCAGAACTGTGCTGCCTGTCCAGATAGCAAAATAAATTATTGGATGCACAATGGATTTGTCACTGCTAATAATGAAAAAATGTCCAAATCAACTGGAAACTTTTTTACTATTCGTGAGGTACTCTTCCTTACACACCTAGTCAATAGTTGGTGAAGATGATCAAAATAGCTAAAAATGCATATGGGTTTTGACAAGACAGACATAAATAAGTATTGTGTTTGTACCAAAATAGGCATAAATTCCATGTAACTATAGCATACCCCCTTTCACGAATTGCTACGAAGTTGTTAAAGGGCTAAACTTTTTCTTTTGGCGGATCTTTCTTCCCAATAAAGAGATAAGTAGTTTGTACTAATATTTAATCATGTGGAATTCTTGGTTATTTTGGTGTAAACAATAGTTTTTGTTTTTATCCAAATTAATATACTTTGTCTATTTTGATCATTTTCCTTAATAGCTAATCCCATGAATGTTGCTAATTCTCCTATATTGTTTTAGGTTACTAACCTGTACCACCCTCTTGCCTTGAGACATTTCTTGATGGGAACGCATTATCGATCACCTGTTAATTACTCAATTTCTCAGATTGAGATTTCCTCAGAGGCCATCTTTTACATATATCAGGTGGATAACGCTACAAATGTATTATTTATGTTATTGATATTTTTAACTATTGAGTTACATATGAGGTTTTGACCTTTTTTTCTTGGCTGTTGTTGGAAGACCCTGGAAGATTGTGCTAATGCTATCCCACAATTTCAAGAAGAAATCCAAAGTGGTAACAAGAAGTATCCTGTCACTGAAGATGCCGAAACATTCATCAAGAATTTGAAAACCAAGTTTGAAGAAAAGCTGTCTGATGATTTACACACCCCGACTATTCTGAACGCTGCTCTTCCAGACGCTTTCAGATTTCTGAACACAATTTTGAGCAATTATAAGGTTAGAATTTTGAATTTCCCACAATCCGACTTTTCATAATGCTTAATGGGTGACGGGTCAGGCCAAAATATGTAACGGGCTGGGTTGGCATGAAACTCCTTTTGTCCATAATTATCTATGAAGTATTTTATAATTTTTAATAAAACTATCCAGAGGTTTACTTTATGCATAAAATGGACGCTTTGTGCAATTGCTTCCATTTGACCCTTTTTCCTTTCTAGGTTTACGCATAAAATGTCTGTCCAAGTGGTTATTCCATATTTCGCATTTAGTCCCCGTACAGGAAAATAACGCCAAACCTCCCCAACGTTTCGATTAAGGGGCCCAAAATCTTAATGTTTGTTATCTACTCGTTAAGTGTGGCGGCAGGAAACTTTCAACATTTACACATTCAAACTAACTTTTATAACCCACACATAGCACAATCCACACATTTTATCCAAACACCTCTTTCTCCAACATCTTCACTCCCACCCACCACAATTTCATTTTTGAAGCTGTTTTCTGTATAGAAATCTGGCTTATATCATGTCGAAATCTTGGCTTATTTTTTGTTTGATTTCTCAATTGAGTTATTTTAGGGTGTTGATCTTAGTATCTGAATATTTAATTGTTGAGATCTATGGCTGCTTTTATGTTGGTGTTTGAAATCAATAAATGGAGTTTGGGATCCAATCATATTATGTGTTCTATATTTGTGTTTTAGCGATGGTGGATCAGTGGTTGTGTAGGGGAAAGGCAACAATGATGATGTTGGTAAACGGTGGTGGATGTCTGGTGGTAGCAATTTTGCTAGTAGTGGCGGTGCTAGCGGTGTCGGTGTTGAGTGGTGGCTGTGGTGCATGAGGGGTGGGGGTTTAATATATAGATGCATCTTATGTTTAAGTGGTGTTGACGTAAATATGTGTAAAGGTAAAAATACCCTAACACTTCACGAGCTAGATAACAAGCGTTAGGATTTTAGATCCCTGGCGTCCAGAAGTTGTAACATTGGGGAGGTCGACGTAATTTTTATGTAGTAGGGACTAAATGTGAAATCAGAGCCAACCATACATGTTTGGCCTGTGAAGACAAATGGTGAAAACCTAACCAAAAATTGCCACGTCTACGCTTCCTTGCTGCTAACATGTGTATTTTAACTGATTTGCAGAAGGAGCTCGGAAAACAAGAGAATATAAAGTCAAAACCACAGCAGCCTTCGGAGTCAAAACCACATAAGTTGTCGAATGACGTCGGGTCTTTAATTGAGTTGATGAAAGAAGTAAGAGAGATTTTGAATGTGTTGGGACTCCTTTCCAGTTTAACGTGTACCGAGGTAGGTGCAACTTTTTTTCTTCAATTTAGAGTAGCTTAGATTAATGCCTTAATGGCCCGTGTGGTTAGCTGAATATTAAGGAATGGGCCCTAGAAACATTTTCTGCTTTCATATATTGTCCCTCGCCCTTTACCCTTTTGGAACCAAAACCGAAATGAATTTCATACTAGAGGGGACCAAAAGTAAAATTAATCACATAAAGGTAAGGGAAACAATGTCTTTAGGGACCATGTCCGCTATTATTATTGGAAGAGGCTAATCTTGTAATTTTGAGCAAACAGGGACTATTTTTTGTGATTAAATATTGTGTTAAAGTTCAGTGTTTTGTTAAATATAGCCATCGGGGCTATGTTTAAGGTGGTCTTCATCAACCACCATGAAGTGGGTTATGTATGGTTAAAGTACCAAATCCATTATTTTCAATTTGCATATTACGAATCTTGGCATTTCTATTGTGTCACAGGTTTTGATACAACTAAAGGACAAAGCACTAAAGAGAGCAGAGCTAACGGAAGTAGTGTTATTGCAGCGTATAAAAGAAAGAGCATCAGCTAGGAAGAATAAGGATTTCTTGCTCGCTGATCACATTAGGACTGATTTGACTTCCAAAGGCATTGCTCTTATGGATGATGTTTTTGGCAAGGACACCGTTTGGCGGCCGTGTGTGCCAGTTAAACCAGCAGGAGCCCACCAAACACATCAGATGGTCAATAACTAATGCTGTGGAAACCTGATTTGGGTATACCTGGTATCTGTTAACAATATGTACTTGCCTTGTTGTTTCTCAACCGTATAAAACAACGATCGTGGTTAACCGCTCTTCCTAGCCTGAAATATATTAAAAAATGTTTATATGGATGTTTTCTTCCTAATCACTTGCCATATTAGTTAGTGACAGTGGTACATAAATCCATATTAAGTTACTGATAATGACAAATGTGAAAGTAGGTTATTGAGTCGCTTACGCCCTACAGTATTATTTATGAGTATTTTACTTTTAGAGTTAATTACAAATTTCGTTCATGTGGTTTTCACACTAATACACTTTTCGTCCTAAAACTTTAATAAATACACCGTTCGTCTTTATATTTGAATGCATATAAATTTACAGGTAGAAATTGAAACGTTAGAAATCATGAATTATTCTTGAATTTATATTCTTTTTATTTGTATCTGATTTCATTTCTTGTTTTCTTAATTGTAAACTTACACGTAGCAATAAGCAATTTGTGTTGTTAAATGAGATTAACGAGTTGAATTTACTTACGCATTGCACCGGGACTTGTAAATTTAAGGTGTTTTTTTTTTTTTTTTTTTTTTTTTTTTTTTTTTTTTTTTTTTTTTTTTTTAAATAAAAACGTTTGATAATGTATATAACTGTAACTATAAATGAATAAAATGGCGTAATTTGATCTATACGTATTTAAATAGAACATGGTTGTATGTCTAAAATGGTCGAGTGTTACTTACGTACAAAGCAACATGGTTATATTAGACCTTTATTTGTGGCCAAATAACTATGATATATGCATCTACTGATGCATCCATAGAAAGATAACACAAAAACACAGACTAAACTATCACAAAACATAGACTAAACTAGCACTACTCACCGCTATTTAATTTGCCACAGCTTTTTAGACAAGCATTGAAGAATTAGTCTTCCTAAGAAATAGACACAACTCATCGCTCATTTGCCAAACAACCATTAAAAATCAAAATGCTCACCGTTCCTTTGCCTAACGCCACTAAAAAGCAAAATGTTCATTGCTCACTGCTCACTGTCTCAAAAAGCTCCACCGCTCCACGCTATTTTGGTATACTAGGTAGTATAAATATTTTAAAACATATGCAAGGAGGATGACCATGTTTCTCGTCGATATGATACATAACTTGCTCATCCTGAAATACGTTAAAGAAGAAGTTGGGAAGATCGTGGAACATAAAATTTTCTCAGTATCGACGGAATTTAAACCATTTTGTTGAGAAGGCCGAAACATTAATGATTAACTTTTAGGAGGGCCGAACTAATAAAACAAAAGCTTGGCATTAATTTACCAAACAAAATACATCAAGGACATTTTTTTTTTTTTTTTTTTTGAAGGGCCATGGCCCTCCCTAACCCACAAGAAGTTCCGTCCATGTTCCTTAGGTTTTGATCTCAACAAAATCACTCGTAACTCCATTGTTTCGGGAGGAGAAAATAGTGGTATCGCGAAAGCCTTCCATGACGTATGTTTTATTCATGTTTGGATTATCTAGAAATGGAGGAAACACTATGTTCATGCCTATGTTGATCAAAAGCCCAAGGTTCTCATTGAGGATCTATTTTCACGGCTTCAATGTTATTCCTTTACTTTGGATTGCAAGCCGATCTTCAATGGCATCTATGGTTGGTCAACTTGGATTTCAAACCCGACAAGCTGCATATCTTAAGAAGTTCTTGATTTAGCATATGCTTGTTTTGAGTTTCTTAATTCGGTTGTTGTATTGTATGTAACTTAGGGGCTGATTGATAAAACTACATGATTCAACGCATTTAAAGACTCTAGTTGATTTAAAGGCTTTGAACCAAAGTGTTTCTCAATGAAAACACGTTGTTTAACAAAGTGTTATGCGGCTCAAACATTTTGTATGAATGATTACATATTTTTAGTTATTAACCGCTTTTGATTTTTTGTGTAAAACCAATTATTGAAAATTTAAACATTATTTCTTAAACGTTGCATATTGTTATTTTTTTGTGTTAGCATTCGCTTACATAATACTTTTGCTCATATTACTTTATGTGATTATACTAGGTAGTCTTTTTAGGCTATGCTGAAAGATAATTTGAATTGTCTCTAGTAGAATGATTTGTTTGTGCTAAAATGTTGCGTCGATAATGTGGTCGAATTGAATAGAGTTCCAAAACTATGATCAACAATAAAATAATGGTTATTTCTGAATCTCTAATAGAACAAAACAAAGTATCTCATCATAGATTGAATGATGTTGTGATCGGTTGAAGCTAGCAAATTCTAAAGCGGACAATCTGTATCATGGCTTGTGGCCCATTATTTTGTTTGCGTTCCTCTGCCATCGTTGGTTTGGAGTCAATGACTAAAACAATCTTTCCCTACACATAGGAAACTATAAAGGTTGTCTAAGCACAACCCAAATTAGTTTAAAGTGATACTCCATTTTAGGAAATGTTAATAGTCACTTAAGAAAAAGTATGAGTACTACGTAAATGAGTATTTTATTCTATTAAATATCATCCCCAAATGTCACTATATGTTGCGTGTTTATATATTTTTATTTATTAAAAAATAAATAATTTAATATTTATTTTATTTAATTTATGATTTTAATTATCACTTTTTATTATTAAAGACAATCATTTAAAAAGTTTAATCCTATTGTTAGTTGCATCTTATCTATATTTTTGTATTTATCTTTTACTTATTTATATCAACAAAATGAATTTATAAATTTATAAATTATAAAATAATAATTAAAATATTACCTGACAAGGAACTATTTTTTTTAAATACGAAAGTCCTCACTTAAGATTTTGTTTTATTATATAAAAAAGATATCATGTTTCATCCAAGGATTTTTACATTGCACGAGATCTATTATCATTTTTCACTAATGCTTAATTGTGTGTTAAACTTTAAGTTTAAATATTTCTAATTTACCGAACAAGCATAAAATCGATAAGGAAATAACTTTTTTTTTAAATACGAAAGTTCCCACTTGTGGTTTTGTTTTATTATATAAAAGTTATCATGTTTCATCCAAAGATTTTTACATTGCACGAGATCTATTATCATTTTTCACTAATGCTTAATCGTGTCTTAAACTTTAAGTTTAAATATTTCTAATTTACCAAACAAGCATAAAATCGATAGCTTTTACAACTTAATAAATTGACACTTAAACTTGGTGTATGAATTAACGTGACATATTTTGTATATACATAACTGGTTTCATTAGTTATAATAAATTTCTAAACATTTTTAGCTAATCTTGTTATATTCTTTTAGTTTTTTTTTTAAAGGTGAGTTTCTTTGAAAACTTCGTGTCGTCATTCGACAGCGGAAGGTCTAGCTTACGTTGTCTTAACCGGGCCCGCGCTAGAGAGCTCCCTCGAAGTGTAAGCCTTATTCAAATACCCGATGGGGGAGAACCCCCTACTAATTCGCCCGAAGGCACGACGATTAATAGGGGTAAACCCTGCCCCCTCAGACTTGACCTGAGTAAACCCAAGCCAAGCCCTCATAGAGGGACTTCCTTATATCTCAAATTCTTTTAGTTGTATTTTCATTAACAGTTTTCAATTTTAAAGGCAAAACTCATTTATTATGTTTAGTTATAGTAAAAAATTTCTAAATATTTTTAGTTTTGAAATAAAAGGTATTAAAAAAAATTACTATGTTGAACAAGTAAAAAGATAAAGACTAGCAAATGATGGCACTATGGAAGTTGCTTTACCAAATACCAACTACTTTTACTGCCATGGCTCTTTTAATTTGACAAGCTCCATCAAATCAACTCTACCGCCCATGCCCATCTCTGGTGTACGTATCTATGTATTTATATCGTTTTACAATATTAGCTAGTATTGTTTCTCTACCATATATAACACAAGTAAAATACATGTAAGTAAAATATCTGAACAAATTATCACTTACTACTCTAGAGATGTTTTTGTAAGGCAAATTACAGTAAAACTTATATAAATTAATACTCTATATATTAATAAACTTGATAAAATTAATAATTTGTCCGGTCATGACTTGAGATAAGTACAAATTTGGACCCCAATAAATAAAATAATAAGATAATAATTTTTTTAAAACCACAGTGTATATATATATTAGTTCCGACGAAACTATAAATTAATAATTACCAAAAGTTTCATATATATGTATATATGTGTGTGTGTGAGAGAGAGATACACTTCAAAATACTAAAATTGTTTAGTAAAAAATGAATTTATAGTCACTTGTGTTATGAATATACTTATTATATTGATTGTACACATTAATCATCATATTCATGACCTTTATGATTAGTCTTGTAATACCCAATATGTACTTAATACCATTCATGTTAAGCTCCCTATAAATAGAGACACCTAATGTAATGTGAAGACACACCAATAACAAGTTCTATATTTCCCTCTCATACTCTTTTATGTTCCTTTTATTACTGTTCTTATTGTGCTATTAGGCCGTTGTTTCACAACACGTTATCAGCACGATCAAAAGCTCTAGGTTTGTTTTCGTTTTGTCTCGTTTTAATTCCACCGCCGGTATCTCTTCAACCCTCTTTACATATATGATGCAGTAGCAAACTATGTTCACTCTTATACGCACACACTTTATGTGATTTAATATGATATTCTTATGTAGTCTTTTAAAGTGTCACGGTAACACATGCACTTTATGTGATTTAATTAATATGATATTCTTTGTTCACATCATTGTTATAGTACGAATAAAGGATAGATCGAATAAAGAATAGATCGAGATTATGGTTGAGATTTGATTTTATAGTTACATGTTCCTATTGTTTACTATATAGTAATATGCATACGCCGATTACGATTTATAGTACGTGATGATTTTTTTTAATTTTTATTTTTGCTTCCATGAGATTAAAACATGACATATTCATGAAAGTGGTATTATGAATTAACGTTTCCAAATATGTTTTCTCCATTTACCCGGTTTAAATTATAAGAGACTAAGACATCAATATTTATTGTTGTAATTTGTAAACTAGGATTTTGATTTGGGTTATTAAGGTTTATGCGACAAGCTTGATGATTTTTTGTCATCTTATAAATTCTTGATTGTACTTATATAATTTGCATCTCATGCTACTGATTTGGTGACAACTCGTCTTACGGTCTGAATTAGTTTTAAAATAAAAGCTATCATACTATGAGAATCTTGATGAAGACATAGATATACATTATTAATCAAGTAAAAAAATGTGAGGATTGTTATCATCTTAACATGCTACTATCTGAGTGCAAAATAGTTCCACAAATTGTTGATATAAATATAGTTAGTCCGATTTTATTGCAACTAAAAACCTTATGCAAATCCTTTTGATTTCTTAAATAAATGAACGATTCTAAACAGTGCACTAGACTATTTTGTCGGATTCCTTTTTGGTAATCGAAAAGCCACCATAAGAAAACACTATAATGATGAAAGGCTGGATAATTTGGTGTACCAAAACATTGTATTTAGCTATGATTTGAGACGTTAACATGGTTTGAACTTTAGTTACTAGTGAAAAAGAAAATCATGGCATGAAAAACGGGTCCATTCATTCATGAAGCGGGTGGCTATATTACTAAGATTTTTATACTTATATTTATGTTTGCACTCCTTAGCTTGTGCGATTTTTAATTATTGATTCAAGGTTTGACAGTATACATAATAGTATTATTAATTTTATAATGTGACGGATAAACATGATTGGGTGAGCTATAATGGTTTATAACATGTTGTTTTGCGATTGATATGATGTTTTTGCATATAATATATGTTTTATGCGATTTTGCCATGATTTACATATATCCTTCTCTATTTATTTGTTTGATTACTAGTTGGAAAATATTTAACGCCAATACCTTTATCGAAGTTTGTTAATATTAAATGACGTATAACTTGCTATATGATAGTGTATTGTTGTACGTGGAATCTAGTTTTTCATAAATAGAGTTTTATTATGACAATGACACATCTGATATAACTATGCAATTACATGCTTATATATGATGTTGATTCATGATCAGTTGCCTTAATTTATTCGTATGAAGTCTAATAGCAATTAGCATCTAATCTATACTTGATATGCACTTTATATGTGGTAACATTTTTGCATTATTCCGTGGACGCTACTAGAAATATTTCGTTTAATTTGAACGCTATGAATTAGCTATATTGTACCTAGTATAGAATGACTTGATAAGTTCGGTTGTTACTAGAAAGCATATTCTCTTACCTTTTAGATGCTATTATTTGTATAATACTAGTCTTCAAAACATGATAACAAGGCTAATTACTTGGAACATTTTAAGGCATATATGTGACACAATGTTATGCTATGTATACAAGACGTTATAAAAAGATTATCTATGATTGTGTAAGATTTAAAATTTGTACCTGGGTCATGTAGTTACTTTTTAACTAATGCGAAGATAAGACTATTTATGTGGTGATGTTTTACAATTTTTTTGTATGACTAATAAGTTTATTACCGAGCTCTGTGAAATACCACATACCGTAAGTCGAATTGTATATACTCCATCGTTTGAAGTAAATATAAAAATATATTGGTCATTCTAAAAAATTAGATATAGACGTGCTTGAAGTAAATGCAATTGAGTTTACTATGTCACTTGTTTGTCATGTAATTATAATTTTTACACTTTAATTAATTGATTGATGACATTTATGTTAAACTTCATTAACATGATTTATGCTTTATTATTTGATAATGTTATAAGATAATGTGAAAGACATAAAAGAGCTAATCGGAAAAATATGAGCTATTCATATTATTCGACTTTTATTTAATGAAAAATGTGCAATTGAAGCACATGTGGTCATAAAATAAAGTTTATGAGCCAAGATTATTTTATTAAGTGGCATGACCGGTTAGACCATCTCGGGTCAATGATGATGCGAAATGTATAGAAGAACCAAAAGTTTCTTCAAAGATAAATTTGATTGTTCTCAATGGAATGAAAGGTAATTGTTCATATATCACCACCATATAAGTAAGGACTTTGTCCTATAAGTTATAAAATTTTGGAAAAAAATATAAGGGGGATGTATATAGGTCTATACATCCTCCATGTGGATCATTTTGAGTTTTTAAATCGATGCATCGTCAAAATGATCATCAAAGACACAACTTAAGCTTAGCGTGATTAATGGCTCGGCTTATAAAATGCGGGCATGGTTTTCCAGATTGTAGCTTTGGAATTGGTGGTAAATACTTCCATATGTTGGGCGATTATTGGAATAAGTGTTGAACATAAAAGTAGCCTATGTTCATACGCGAATTGCTTTTGTTGAAACGTTTATAAAACATCTTTAGTTGATTTCAAAGCCAATAATATTTTGAGAACAAAAGTCTTAGTTTATGGGGCATGTTATAAAATATGAATTCGCATCTTGCCAGCAATATATAATGAATCCTCTCCATTAGAATGGTTTTGGTCACGAACCATATGTTGCCCATATAAGAATTTTGTAAATGTGCGATATATATTTCTTGTAAATCCACCACAATGCACAATGATGGGATGTTGAAATATATAATTCATTCAGGGGGAGAGAATGAGCAGTGAGGGATATGGAATGAATTATGATATAAATGTTGATCCTCACATTAATAAATATGAACTTAAAGTTCAAGAGACAAATAACATTCCAGATCTAGTAAATGCCAAACATGTTTAGTGACCTAAAGAAAGTGACTAGATCATATTACGCTGCTATTGCTCCAATTATAATGTATGTCCCAACATGAAAATAAATGATTGGTAGTGAGTCTATGGCATGGCTGCAGCATGATAGACTAATCGATTCCAAGTAAAGTCCTCGAATGAATAAATGAAATGGAGCAAGAAAATGAAGATGGTCACATCGAGGTAATAAGACCCGATAATAGTCAAGAAACACTAGACATGAAGGTTATTGAAAAATCCCGGGTACATGAAAAACTATGAGATCTCAGTAAATGATATATAATGTCTAGTAAAGTGTGGAATCGAAAAGAAATGAATCAACGTCGATAGTATTATCATATATGATAATGATTATGAAGTAAATAATATAGCGCTAAAATAAAAAGTGAGGATCTGTAAGAGGTGCAGATGTATAAAAGAATGGCCAAATGAAGTAAAGACGCAAAGATCTAATGAAAGATTAAAGTCTGTTGTGAAATGGTTACTGGGACTTGAAGTCGGTATATATGAATGTGTATGATTATTGGATATGCATTGATCTTTATGAGAAAGTGAAATTAAAGTATTGAAATATTCATATATAAGGCACAACTAATGGCACGCAATACTTTCGTAAAGACATGTAAATGATCATAAGGAGATATGTTCTTATGTGGTGGATCCAATAATGTATATAATATTTATAAGTCTGGAAATATAATAAGTAATTGATATGCGTCTAAAACTTAATGAATAGAGCTCATGTGATTTTGAGATTTCATTGTAGCATATAAAACGCATGGAGCATGCTAGTGATTTTTATGTTGGAGCATATAAGAAAAGTTCTCAAGAATAATATTTGATTGGATTGAACTAATCATGTTTTTGGCATATGTATAATAATCACCTAAACGTATAGTATTGTGCCATGTTCGCATATGAAACTTTATTATGAGATCTTGATTTGCATATGGTTTAAGTTTCATATAGTTTGTAAAGGTGATTAAATGCATGGAAATTGAATTTGAAACAAAAGACAAAGTTTGTCTTTATTGCGAATTGAACATCTTAAGGATGAAAATTTTGTGCATCATGAAAACTATAGAAAGATGCTAACTATATTTATATGGATAAACGACACTTATGTTTATGAGGTCACATGATGTTGAAAGGATTCCATTTGATTTATATAGATGATGATCAAAATATTGATTTAAATGCGCCATACTAGATTGTGTATATGTGAAGTACAATTATGAACTTGAATGAGATGTATGATGTATCTTAATCCTTAAATTGGATATGTGAACAAAATGTAGAGAATATTTATTCATGTGATTCTATCAAAACACTTTAAGGTGCATTTCACTGATTCAATGAGCATAAGTGATGTGATCATCAGGGGGAGAGAAGATACGCGTTGCACTCTTTTTCCCTTGACCATGGTTTTGTCCCCATAGGGTTTTCCGGCAAGGTTTTTAATGAGGCAACATCCCCAAGCGTATAAAGGAGTTATGTACTCTTTTTCCTTCACTAGAATTTTGTCCCACTGGGTTTTATCTAGTAAGGTTCTAACGAGGCATAATCCTCAAGTGGAGTAAAACAAATATTTCGGTATCTTCAAGGTACAAAGGATATGGGTTTATATTTCACTAACCCATAAAAAAAATTAGTTGGATATGCAGATGCAGGATATAGGCCTGACCCTCATATTGGTCGGTCTCGAACTGGTTATGTATTTACACTGGCTGTACTGCAATTTCATGGTGTTCCGCAGCCACTTCATCTAATCATGCAGAATTTTTGGCGATCCATGAAGCAAGCCGAGAATGTGTTTGGTTAAGAAATGTTATACAAAATATTGGTGAATCTTGTGGTATTATGTTAGAAATGAGGGACCAACAATTTTACACGAGGGCAACGCAGCATGCATTTCTCAATTGAAGGAAGGGTTTATTAAAGGTGACAGAACCAAGCACATTTCACCAAAGTTCTTTTTTACTGATGACTTGCAAAAGAATGGCGATATTATTGTTCAAAAGATTCGTTCAAGCGACAATCTAGCAGATTTATTTACCAAGGCACTCCCTACCTCAACATTTAAGAAATTGGTATATGACATCGGAATGCAGCGTTTCAGTGAGCTCAAGTGAAGTGATTATGAGGGGGAATAATACGCACTGCACTCTTTTTCCCTTAGCTATGGTTTTTCTTCCACTGGGTTTTTTCCTATCAAGGTTTTTAATGAGGCGGTATCCAAAGCGTATTTTGAATGATGTACAATCAAGGGGGAATGTTATGAATATATTTATTATATTGATTGTACACATTAATCATCATATTCATGACCTTTATGATTAGTCTTGTAACACCCAATATGTACTTAATACCATTCATGTTAAGGTCCCTATAAATAGAGGCACCTAATGTAATGTGAAGACACACCAATAACAAGTTCTATATTTCCCTCTCATACTCTTTTATGTTCCTTTTATTATTGTTCTTATTGTGCTATTAGGCCGTTGTTTCACAACAACTTGCTTTTTGTTGAACTTCAAATATATATTGAGTTTATCTTAAAATCTCCTTATTGCACTAAAGAGTTGGTGCGTTTTCTTCTCCTATTGCAACAAAAAGTGTTAATTTTATTTTTCATAAAGTGTGAATGTGAATTAATAAAATGTTAATTGGAATTTGTTTTTCAAATTTATTTTTCATCTCTAATGAGTATACATTGCAAATAGGTATTAGATTTGAAAATTTAAAGGCAATACATAAAACCTTTTTAAATTAATAAATTATTTATAGTGATTTTACTGTATATGAAAAAAATAAATAAATAAAGACTAAAGCCTCCCCAAAAAATGCAAAGGATAAGGGACAAAGCACACGAACAAACATCGGCCATCAAGCCTGTGAAAACAAACAAACAAGCCCCAAAAATCATCAGCAAAGAACAAAGACAATGCCGCTCAAATAAAAAAACAATATCTAGAATTGTAAATCCCAGCTCGGCCGCTAACATTGTACTATATATCATCATCATTATCAAGATAATTACGTCATCACCTCACCTAGTAATTATTAGAGTTAATGACTTAAATAAAAAAATAAAAAATAAATAAAAGAAACCTTGACTTCCGGTCTATAGACTTCGCGATTTTTTTTTTTCCAAAAAGGGAAAGTCAAGCAAAAAATAAAGCTGGAGTTGAGTGAAAAAAAAAGTTGTGCGTCCTTTTTGTCTATATTTGAATTTTTTTTAACAATCGTGTATAGAATGTATAAAAAATTTCTCTCAATCTATATAAATCATTGGCCTAAGTATTATTAGTAAAAGAAAACATAAGAAGCAAAATAATAATAATAATAATATATATATATATATATATATATATATATATATATATATATATATATATATATATATATATATATATATATATATATATAAGAAGAATAATTAAAATAAGAAGGGTAAGAAGTAATTCTAGCCACACATTTTTATATGGGAGGGAAAATTTGAATGAATATGCATCCATTTTAATAGGTGCATCTAAAATGTGTGGTTGTGGTTACTTCTTATCATTCCTATTTTAATTATTCTTCCTATTTGATCATATATATATATATATATATATATATATATATATATATATATATATATATATGGGACTTTCTTACGAGAACCATTTTATCTGCGAGAACTGAGAGAACCACCAAAAACATACATGCACGCCTTTTAAAATAAAATAAAAATACATGCAAATCATCAATAATCGTAAACATCCACCTATGTTCTTCAATATCATTATGAACTCATCCTCTTTTTTCACAAAAACCTTACACGCGGCCGCAATATTGTCGTTGCACGTCTTATAAGAACATACATGCACACCTTCAAAGAAATTTTTTGTATTTCGAATTTCTTATCAAATTCTTTAGAACAACTATGTTTTTTTTAAAACATATGTGTTGTTTTGAAAACATATGTGCAAAAATATAATTATTGAAGGCGTGCATGTATGTTTTTGGTGGTTCTCTCAGTTCTTGCGGATAAAATAGTTCTCGTTTGAAATATATATATATATATATATATATATATATATATATATATATATATATATATATATATATATATATATATATATATATATATATATAAAATAAAGGCCAAATATACCCAAAAACATGCTTAGCTTATATTGTAAATCATGCAATTAAAAACATGCTTAGACTCGAGTCTTTAAACCACAGCCTTTTGAAACTCACTGCGTGTTCATGAGTACATCCATTGTCACAGTATCTGCTACGTTAGCATCTGGGACACTTGATGATGATTGATAAATATAAGTAAGACACTAGCAATTGTCTCTCTCTTTTCGTTAGTCATGGCAGTTTTGTCTGTCAAGTTTGTGCTTGTTCTGCCCCAAAGTTTCAATTGGGTTGGCTATTTGGTCATGTGTCTGATCTTTGCACTAGCAGTTGCACGTTACTCTGAGAAGTTGGAACTTGATCTAGAAACCTAGTCCTTACTTGACTACATTTGCATTTCTATTTTCTACTAATTACTTTGAGAATGCATTTTGTTACAGTTTTATGAATCATGTTACTCAAGTGTTTTCATACTTACAGTAATACTGGCATACTTATTATTTGTTGCCAATCATATTATGATAAGGGACAAAGCACACGAACGAACATCATAGATCTCATGATGATATTGAATCATAACCGTCCCTATAAAGATAAGCAAAAAGGTTACATCACTACTATTCTCGAACCCAAAAGAATGTCAATCCTGCATAAAAAACTACGTATCCATCCTATCTATTGCATCATTTCTTTTTTACTTTTGCTCCTTTATTCCCCTTGTTTCTCTCCCCTTTCGGTTTTCCAGCATAAAAGCGAAAGTCACCATTTTTCACAGTTACGGTGCTGCTCTCTGACACCATTTTAATATATATGTACTTATGCATATATAAACACGGAATATTATAAATATCGAAAATCTAACCTTGAATCAAATGGTTCTAAAAGCACCTTCAGTTCACTAAATATACCGTGTACAACAGTTGTATCTTCTGCACTGAATTTCACATCTTCAACAGCAGTAGCTAATGTGTCTACATAAACCTTTATGTCGTTCTGAAAACAAGATATATAATCAGAAAAAAGAAATAGTTTAGAAACAATGATGATAAAACTAAAAAGAGCCACAATGCACTTACTACTAATGGAGATCCACCATCTATTATGCCCAGAAAATTTCCGATCCTTCCATTTATAAATTCAGATATTTCTTTAAGAGCTTTCCGTTTCATTTGCAGTTCCCCTTCATCCACTGGATTCACATTCCGATTTGCATCCGCTAATGTGTTAGAACATGTCTGTCACCTCAGCAATCGTCCCACAACCATCATTCTCTGAAGGATTTCCAACACAAAGAGTAGATTTTCTTTGGAACAATACATTCATGACCTCTTCTCTGGAATTACTAAGGTCAACAAATATAGCACAAGGAGCATGGATTTTAGGTCTCCCATCTTCCGAGTACACAATCACAAGAGGATCCTCTATGCTAAAAAACGCTTCTGCAACCACTTCAGCATTCAAGTATAGGCGTTGACCTTTCCTTACTCTCAAAAGATTACACAAAATTTTTTTTGGAAGCAAATTAGCAGTAATCTTATAACCCGACAACAAATTACGTAGCAACTTAAGTAGTACTTTCGAACCATCTGAGTCTTCTAGAAATATCAAACACAGCATCATAACTAACTTCATTGCTAAAATTGGAAGATAATAAGAGTGCTTGATATCTGATTTTTGTAACCATGATATAGTATCTTCCATATTGTATAGAACTTTGTGGACTATTTGAACATAGAATTTTACGAAAGGGTGGAAGTTTCTGATTTGGTCTCGGTATAGTTGGAGTAGCAGGAGAGTGAAAATATGTAAACCATCCAACAAAAGAAGACTTAGTCGTGTAGAAGGTTTGGCATAAGCAAGAATTCAAGAAAAGATTTCGATCCAAAAGATGCAGGAAACTTTCTGGGGAAATGTAGCCTGCAAGCCTCCAGTTGGCTGTAAAAGTATCGCTTCGAGCATTCGCGAATGGTTGAAGAATAAGAGCCTCTCTCTCAAGCCATCATCCCTAAATTTCTCCACAAATGACTTCCATTTAGGGTTCCAGTGAAGCTTATCAATGATATGCTTGTAAAGTGCTACGGATGTTTTTGAACCAAGACATATCATCATCACCCTCCCTATTGTCTAGTAAGTGAAGTCGCCCTTCATGTCAACATAATGAAGAATAATCTCATCAAGCAATTTCACTGAAAGATCAGTCTCCCTTAAAGAAATTAAGTCCTTAGAGACTGATTTCCGCCAGTCTAACGGAAACACGAGATCAAAGTAAGTCAAAGAAATTCCAAGGAAATATTGCAGCTTCTTTTTGAAAGAATTTGTGAGGTTAAGATATTGACAGCCTAAAAGAAACTTGGAGACCTCAAAAATGTGAATGAGAGATGTGCTTTGGCGAAATACAGAACTGTTTTGACTTTGACTTACGAAGGGCTTCAAGAGTTTCAAGTACTTTTATACCCACAGAAACTAATTCTAACTGCCAATATGACTGAATAGCAAACACCAACTCCCTGTCATCAATAGTTAAAAGTTTCCCGTCCATATGAAGACCCTTCTGACCCCACTTTCTTACCCAAACAGCGTCCTTATTAACTAACAAGTAAACCATGTTACCATTTAGATGATGTTTTCTCACCCCAAAATAGAATAAATTGAAATCCACATGAAGCTCGTCTTTATGGAAACTTCCAAGACTCTCAAAGATACGCACAACATTCTCTTTCCATGAATTCCAATAAAAACCCAAAGTTCTAATAGAAACCTAGTTCTGAAACATCTTCTCTTCACAGAGCTTATTCATATCGATTGGTAACTCGTCCTCCCACTCATACTTTGAGATATTCAAATGAATATGCTTATCTAAGATTTTCCTAATCAACAAGATTTCCCCCCTTAGACTCCTGTTTTTCTGGGAAACGTCCAAACCGTTCTTCAGCTCACGCAAACTGTTGTAGTGATCACAGAGTACCTTAAGTTCACTACAGACAAAATCACAGAAAACATCAGAGTCCCTTTTGGCAAGCAATTTTGCTTTTTCACAAAGTACTTTCTTCTGAGGAAACTGCTTCAGTGGCCAACCGCTGTTTCCATTTTCCCATAACGAGCTAAAATATACATACCAAAGTAACAAACCGCTGCCTCATTAAAATGTCCAACCTTCTCCAAAAGATCAGCCTCTTTTGCAACATCACCCAATGACCTTGCCAGCTCAGCAGCTTCAAGAAACTTACCTGATTCTTCTTCCATCAATAAAAGGTCATCAAGGCAGCCTAACGACCTCAAGAACACACGTTTAGATTCTGTACAATAAAACGCCTGGACAAATTTCATCATGGATTTAGTGTCATCATGCCCATGGTATTCAAAGGCACAACTTTCTAAGAACTCTTGCACATTTTGTCATGGATTTAGTGTCATCATGGATTTAGTAACAAAAGTCGTTTTGTAAGTTTCGGAATATACTCTAAGGCTAATACATCCCAAACCTTCAACACTTGTGTATACTTGACTTCCTTGATGATGTCAATAGTACAAATCATATACAACCCTTCAACCTTAAACTGTTTCAAGATTTGTGAAGATTTTTCACAGCACAAGTCTACACTTTTGTTCTTGGCCCGCCAGCCACTAGAAAGTTTCAGTAATAGGTTTAAAACCTGCTTCTTCAAGCGAGAATCCGTCAGCTTTCCAAATGATCTTTGGAAATCGTCACTGAAGAGAACCTGATGGCATAACATTGAATAAACATGAAGAAAAAAGTTATATTTGTAATGCTGTTATAGTAGTGTAGGCATAACTTTTCAGTAACTTACAATTTTACAATGACAGAAAACAACCACAAATTATTATTCGACACAAGTATCATAAAGAATCAGTCAAACTGTAATGCAGAATAAAGTTATCGAACACCATAAATTTATGGCTGTCTAACTCTTCAAGATATGTTACCATTGAGATAAAATATAACCACAAATTGTTAAAATGCATTTAATGCAGGAGAGAGACTACTAATTGTTAATCACATACCTTCCATTTTGCCTGTATAAAAAGTACACTATTCCCGTTAACCAGGTCATCAAGTTGTTGTAACTCTTTCTTTGCTTCTATAATCGTCATTTTCAAGTATTCATCAGTATCAGCGTTAAACAAATAATGTCGATTCCTTGCATCAGAAACTAATTCCTTCCATATTGACTCGCTGTTAGTAAGGGTTCTTTCATTTCCTAGTATCCAAAGACAGTGTCTACACACAAATGGAAGACAATGTTATACTTTTCGACAAAAAGAGAGTATCTATAAATATCAATCGATCAGAAGGTGAGAGGATTACACACCGTGCTCTTGTCAAGGAAACATTGGTCCTTTGACGACTTGATATGAAGCCAACAGATCCATGGCTATTGGACCTTACTGTCGACAAAATAATAACATCTTCTTCTCCTCCCTGAAACCCGTCAATTGATTTCACCTTTACTGAAAATCCATCAAGTTTCTCATACTTGTGACCAAGTTTTTCTTCAATCGAAACAACTTGAGCAGCATAAGGATATATAACACCAATAATAATCTTCTTATTTGAGTCCTGCCAAGCTGTAAACGTGAAAGTAGAGATCAAACTTAACAGATTTTCATCCTAAAACGATAATAAGGGCTAACAAAAACAAGAAAAGGGATGCAAACCTCTATAAAGTTTCTTGACAATCTTAACCACAATAGCCACGTCAACCATATTTCTTCGGCTTCTTCCATCATCATCTTTTTCTTCTCTTCCACCAACGATATTTATAAATGAATAGGAACCGAACATCTTCATAACTTTCAGATAACACATTTTGGGCATCCACGATCTGATTTTGATAAAACTTCAAATTTGGGAAGAAACTGATGGAAGGATGCATTCTATACAAACCTGTCCACAAACACCGAGGCCGTTAAAACTGAAAATTAAACAATAGTCTGAAAGGTAGAAAGAGATAAGTATAGACTTACGTTGCTATTAACCATTGCAGGTAATTGGCACTCGTCTCCAACAAGAATAGCATGTTTAATTCCCGGAAGTTGAAGGGGAATGGTGGACTCTGCCTTTCAATTGAGCATCTTCATCTATGACCACTATATTCAAAGGCTCCATATTTTTTTTTTTTTTTGTGCAAAGGTGAAAATTATATTACTTCAAAGGCTCCATATTGATAGCATGCAACTTGAACGAACTTGAAGTTGTGCAAAATATAACAGAAGCTCTTTCAAAACAAAATTGTTTTATAGCATACGTGTTCAAAAAGCATGGAAGAGCGAGTCCTTCAAGAGATATTTGCAGAGTTTTCACTTTTCAGCAAAGACAGACAGGACTTAACGAAATAATCCTGCAATGGTTTAGAATTAAAAAGGTCTTCAAGTTCTTCCAAAACGAGATTCTTTTGAAACAACAAATATTCCAAGGAGCTCAAACTTTCCAAAAGAAAAATCATATTCCCCCATGAAACTTCTCGAGATATGAGTACAAAATGTAACAATGCACCTTCTGAGTGGCGGTGCAGAAGAATTGAATTGCTCTTGCACAAACTCAAGGAATGATTTGAGCTCCGATATTGTTCTTTTACCTTCGTTCTCATTTTCTATAAAAGTGTAATATTTGGAAACACAATTTTCCAATAAATCAATCATAGATCTTATGCAGCCCTTCAAACCAGTCACTGGCCCTAGACATTCTGCAAGCCTCTTAACCCGGTGCTCCAGATATATTTCTTCCATGTCACTACTAAATTTCAACCTCTCCATGTTGCCAAACAAGACCACCTCTCCCACTGAACAGAAACAATCACCACTTGCAGTTGTAGTTTCGTATGATTCTTTTACCAAGCTTAGCACACGTGAGGCTAACTGAACTATAGCCACATTCGTTGGAGCACAAGTAAGAGTCCTTTGCTTCATTTGCAAAAGGATGGAAAGCAAAACACTAACTGTCATTGTTTTCCCCGTTCCAGGTGGTCCCCATATTTGTTCCACATATAAAATATGGCAACATTGCGTTTTACGCACCACCGCCATAATTACTGCCCTCTGAGATTCATTCAGATTCAGCAAAAGTTTCTGAGTTAAAATACTATCATAATCAAAAGTACAGATATTGCAATTCCCGTTCACCTGTAAACAAAATAACAAAATTATTAACACTAACAAAATTATCATTTATCAGTGACCAAAGGGAAAATTTATTAATCAATTTTATACCATAGAATCCGAGCAAAGAATCTTTTTGATGACATTAAGATTTCTATGCATGTGCAATGGTTTCCATATTCTTTTTTGAGTTGTTAGATTCATCACAAAAACAACAAACATCCCGTCTTAAAATTCTATTGGCTTTGATGCCTTCACTTTTATAGATGTACTATCATCTTCATTATTTTTAACCAGCGAAAAAGCCCATGTTCTTCCCAAACGCTGTAAATCAGAAACGGATTCGGGTTTCCCATCTACTAAAATAAGCAGATCCCCAGCTAACGTATTGTAAGCATCTTTGCCACGTTCGCTAAACTGATTCTTCCAAGGACCAACAGTAACATCATACAGCATGTTTTCACCACTTCTGGACTCGTTAAAAGCAATAATATCAGCAAATGGAGCTCTATTCATGATCTCCATAGAGGAAGCCAACTCACAACGTGTTTCCTCAAGCAAAGGATAAACAAAAGAACCAAAATAGTGACTTTTACGAACGAAAGTGGTATGTTCTTCACCTACAAATAAAGCAGTAATTCATGAGCAAGTAAAATCAACAAACGGAAAAGACCACTTGGATTACACAACAACAAGAATCGATCCAGGTAATTAGCTTAAAAGAGTAATAATTATGAAACAATTTTGTTGAATGATGGAGTCTTGTCTGGTTCATGTATCTTAAAACATACATAATAAGCGATATACGTGTCACTAACTAGGGAAAGAAAAAACCATAATACCTTCAGGTTTTTAGAGGGTGTTTGTTTAAGCTTATTTTGGCTGGCAATATGAGCTTATTGAACTTATGAAAAGCTCATAAGCTCAATTTTTTGCGCTTATCAACTTAATAGGCCAAGATAATTGAGCTTAAGAGCTTTCCAAAAGGTCGATAAGCTCATAATCTTGTGAAATAAGCTTAAACAAACACCCCCAAAGTAAATGATCATGGAATAGTTGACTTAATGGTCAAACTTTGACTTGAAAAACTTTATACTTTGGGGATTTCTTATTTTAAAAAGGTGTTAGAAATTAGAAAAATACTATTTTAAATCCTCATAAACATGTTAGGGTTTACGGAATAATAATACAAAACAAGAAGCAGCAGTAAATAAATAACTAAATATGAAAGAATATCAAGTTGCATATATCTCAAATGCTTTATATCATACACAGTAAATAAATAAATGAAAGAGACCTTGTTCTTAAAGAGATGTTCATTGAAAATGTGATCAAGAGACCACCAAAGAATGAGCTTTGTAAACTCATCTTCATGAAACTCACCCAAAGAAGGCCCTTGATCCATTTTCACCTAAAAATGCATAAAAATGTAAACTTTAATCAATTTTACAACGAAAAAGTGGGTTTCTTGTTGTTTTTATAAAAATTTAAGAAATGGGTTTTGATATTTTGTTAATAAAATGAAAAGGGTATCTTTTATTTCAAGAATCTTGAAACCCCATTTTGTTTGTTATTGTTTTTTTATAAGTTTTAACAAATGGGTTTTAATATTTTGTTTATAAAATTAAAAAGGGTTTTTGTTTCTTACAGTCAAATGCAGTGAGACAGTGTCAAAAATGCTAAACCATAACTTTTGCTGAGGGGTTTACTAAAAATGGTATGAAAGAGAACCGAAAGATTTTCGAGCAAAACAGAGTGTGGGTGAATTTGGTAAAAGAATTGAAATACTAGTTACATAATTGTACCAATTTTGCAACATAGTGTACAACATCAGACAGCGTGAAATAAGTGATGATCACACTTCACGAATTCACGTGTAGTCTTATTATTTGACATGTAATAGTGCGCCAAACATCATCTACTCCTACTCGTATTATTTGTCAAAGTATTTTTGTTTTGGTTAAATGTTTTAAAATGGTAACATATTTTTCATTATTTGTTTTTATAAGTAGCACATAAATTTTTTTTGCTTATCGATTATTTTTCTTTCAAATTAGGCCCTTTTGAATTATTTTATGGCATTTGGTGACATTTTGGCCTTCTCAATTAATCATAATTTTATTTTTCTAATGATAAAAATGTTATAAAGTACCTTAAAAATGACGAATTCGAAAGAAAAATACCCTTATAAGCAAAAAAAAAAAATGTTTGCTACCTATAAAAACAAATGATGTCAAGTATGATACTTTTTAAAAATATTTGCCCTTTCATTTTTACGAAAATAGTCGAGTATATACTGTCTGTAGTTTATAGCGTAAAAAAAAAAAAAAAAAAAAAAAAAAAAAAAAAAAAAAAAAAAAAAAGTTGCAAACTTTGTCTAGTGGTAATAACGTCTTGAACACGCGTCTTCCGGCCCTTGAAGACACGTTGATGTTATTAGGGTGACCCATTGAGGACACGTTTATATGCAAAGTGTGATAACTCAATCGTCCCAAGAATGAGTTGTGAGAGAATCTTGTATGCCAAGGGCCAAAAACTAGCCTTTTGGTGCTTATAATAATAATAATAATAATAATAAATAAATAAATAAATAAATAAACTTTTCTTTTAATTTATACCATGTACGTACCATTATTTTTATACATACTTTCAAAACATATTTAATCTCACTAACACAAATACATATTTCTCACTTGTCACAACAACGGTATTTCAAACAATGCATATTTACGTCCTCTGATAAAGAATAGAAGTTAATAGTATTGAGCTAAAGTTCAGATAAAGAATAAGAAGTTAATAGTATTGAGCTATAGTTCTTAAAAGAGGCGATGACATACTTTAGGAATTATCAAGCTTCCACTTCTGGAATCCCAACAAACTCAATGCCACGAAACATGATACGTAGAGATCACGACAATGCTCACAATCGTCTAGTGGCCGCTTACTTCTCTGAAAACCAATGTATGATGAGGAAATTAACTATACACGGTTCCAAATGAAGTGGCCACTATTCACACGCATTGTTCGGGAAATAACTGATCATTTGCCTTATCTTCAACGAGGTAGTGATTCTTTGGGAAGAGTTAGCATTCCTCATTGATGAAGTGTACCTCTGCAATTCATCACCATTCCTTATGCTCTAGACGAATATTTGCACATGTGTGTTAAAACTTCTCGTAATTTCTGTAAGGCTATTATGGACTTATATGGAGAGGAGTTTTTACGAAGATCTACTTATACTAACGTCGTAAAACTCTATGTTTATCATGAGGAGAAACATGGTTTCCCTTAGATGGGTGGAAGCACTGATTATACGGATTGGTCACAAACTAATTGCCCAAATGCATATTGTGTTCAATATTATAGGGGTGATCACAGGCCACATCCGTTCATTTAATTGGAAGCAGTTGCCTTATAAGATTTATGGATTTGGCATGCATTTTTTGGTGTTTCCGGGGCGAACAATGAAGCCAACATTATACGCCAATCGCCTATTTTCCATGATCACAAAGACGGGAAAGCACCGGTTCCGTTTGTGGCTAACGACGTGTCTTATTAACGGGGATCTTATCTTACCGACGAGATTCTGGAGACCGTTAAGTCTATTTCACAGCAAGGTACGAATTATACAAAGCGAATAAAGTATAAGTGGGCACATGATGGAGAAAGAAAAGATGTGGAATGAGCGTTTAGAAAAATGATCCGTCGTAAAAATAAAGCTAACACATATTGAATAAGTTATGTAAAGTGAAATTAAATAAGCAAAATATAAAATACATTTTAGAAAATGAATTTCTGGAAAACTTTTATTATTTATTTAAAACGAAACTAAGGGTGCGTTTAGTTGGAGAAAAAATTCTATTATTTTCTATCTTTAGTTTTGTAAAAATTTGGAAGGAAAATTTATCTCCACAAAACACTTGATAATATAGAAAACACGTTTAGTTGATGTTTCTATTTTCTATTTTGAAGAAAGGGAGGGAGGGTTGTGGGTTACAAAGGAAAACAACTAAAATTTGTTTTGTAATTTTCCTTGTTAGGCTAGGACATAGAGGATTTTGTGTTTTGCAAAATATTTTGTTAAAAAACGCTTATTTGAACGCGGTCTCTGTTTTCCTTGTTTTCCACAAAATATTTTGTAGAAAACAAGAGTGTTTTCCCCAACTAAACGCACCCTAAATATTAATTTAAAAAAAAAATGTTTTTTTGTTTGTCCAAAAACACAAACAAGACAAACCCATTTCTTGAAGAAAAGCAAAGCAAACCCCAACCACCAACATTCTCTTCTCCGGGAAGCAGAGCAGAGCAGGTATCTTTATTATAAGTTGCATTTCCTATCATGTTTTTTGCCTTCACTTTTTTATTCTTATGTAGCAAAATACTTAGCTTAAAAATAAGCACTTGAAGAAAATTTTCAGACCAAAAACCGAATAACTAGTTTGAAATAAGCTCATTTTGCCCCAAAATATCTAGCTAGATAAAAGCATAGTTTGTTTCTTTTATTCAAGTATTCTAAGTTGCTCCTGCTGCTTATGTGCTAGAAAATAGACTACCGTAGGGATGGCAAACACGACTCGAAACTGACACGAAAATTATTGGGTTAGGTTGAGTAAAAACAGGTTTAACCCGTTTATTAAACAAGTCGTGTTCTGGTTGGGGTGAGTTAAACAGGTGGAACCCGCCAACCCGCTTATTAATCTTTTTAAGCATCAAAAAATAAATTTGTAAATGATTAAATTGGTTAAGCGGGTCGACCTATTGTTTATCCCGAGTATTATGTTTAACCCACCAACTCATTAGATAAATGTGTTAAATATGTCGTGTATGGGTTACGCATAAAGAGGTTATAAGGTTGATAGGCGTGACACGACTACTTAAACATGTCGTTTTCGGGTTGAAGTTTTTTGACCCCCAACCTGAACCATACCTGAATTGCCACCGCCTACCCAGGTAAAACTAGATTCTTACAAAACCTATGTTAGACCATTGCAACTAAGCAATTTGAAAAAAAGTCTTCAGGGGACACATACACTTGTAACTTGATAAGTGTTGTGTGATATCGGGAGGAAAAATCATAATTTTGAAATAATTGTGTTATTCGATATAGGGTGATAAAAGAAACTAATTAGCATCTACTAGTTATCTGATATCCAACACACACTCAGTTGTTGGAGACAACACAACTCAGTGTTGCTGGATACGTGAACACACCATCAGTTCTCGGACACAACATCAATGTTATTCAGTGTTGTCCAATAGGTGAACGCTTAGAATATTTCTCATAAGTTTTAGAATTTCAATTTTTGTATTCTTCATACAGGTATACAATGCTTTCATCTCAACAAACTGTTATGCCTCACGATGAATTACTTCCAAGAGATCAATTCTTACCAATCAAGAGAACTAACCACATATTTTGTCCGGATTCGACCTCTACCAATTCTCCTGTTATGGTAGATATTCTCCGAGGACATCCCATCTTTAAAGCACTCACTATATCCGAAGATGTTCCAGAAATTTATGTTCAACAATTCTGGAATACTTTAACCTACAATATAACAGTGACGCCACACAAATTTGAAGGCATGATTGAGAATTTTCACGTTGCTTTTACCCTGAAACACTTTAGAGAAATGTTTGATCTTAAAAAGAAAAATGACTTTACTGGCAAAGACGAGTTTGATGATTTTACAACTGAAGAAGAGTTATGTGCTGATATCGTACGCTTAGGATACGGAGCACCACTTCCTAAGGCCTCAGCATTCAGAAGAAAGTATTTATCACAACTGTGGGCTACTCTATTTTCAATCATTAATCGATGTCTTACCTCGAAGAGTACTGGAATGGATCAATGCAGCATTTCAGTGTTAAGAATTTTTCAAGGAATTGCATTCAACAAAAACTATGACTACGCTGGATTATTTTGGAATGATTTGATTGAAGTGGTCAAGGACAAGAATCTGCCATCTAAGGCTCGGAAGTTCATACCATTCATACGTTTTCTGAAGATTGTTATCTCTTCAATTATGAGGGATCGTAAAGAAATTCCTAGAAGACCAAATGATCCTTCAATTGCAGATTTTCAAATGAAATTTTTACGAAGAGATTGTGGAGATTCAAATGTTCAAGAAATGAGAATTCCTGATGAACTGTTAGCCTATGCTGACCAAACGACACATAGTGTTATAGAATATAGGAACTCTTTACGTCCTAATTTGCAGCCCAAACCGGAGGAAGGATCTAATGATGATGATAATGAGGGAGGAGATGAAAATGATGAGAGGTTTAGTGTTGAAAGTGAGAAAGAATCAACAGAAAAAGGAGGACATCTACTTTCGTCCCCGACTACTTTGAGTGCACAATCGAGTATGGAGCCATCTAAAACAATGTCTACGACACTTGAGTCAAATGAAAGTCTGCGTGAATTTGCTGGAACTTCTGCAGTGGTACCTAATGTTGGTATTTCACGAAGATCGGAATCAACTGTTTTGGTAACTGAGCCTCTAAGTGAGCCAGGTGTTAATGATTCCCCAGAATTTGTTTCGAGAGAATATCTGGACGGCGCGCTAAAGGCTGTCCAAGAATCTTTTGCTAAACAACTGGGTGATATGCAACAATTACTTAGAAAGCTTGTTGCAACAGAAGAAACAATATTACCACCGCCTCCACCTCCTAGACCACAACAACAAGAGTTATCTGTAGATGAATTGAAGCAATTGTTACTTGCTAAACTTTTGTCACAGTCTGAAGATGAATCTGCTGATGCTGATTTCATTACGATCTTACGTAAACAATGTGAAGTTTCTCAAAATATTGCTACTAAGGAGGATGCCACGAATTCTAAAAAATCTCTTAATGATACATTAGAAAAGTTATCTGCACGTGTCGCTGCTCCTAAACAATCATATAGATTTCAAGCTCATGATTTAAAACGAAGACATGATCACGACCATGATCACCATGAGGGGGAGAAGCGGAAAAGATTGAATGGAACTGTGGTTTCGGGTGACCATTGCTTTGGTGATGCATTTGCCGGATAACTTGAGCTCGATTAGGATGTAACCATTGTGATCACAATTCCGTATAACTTTGGTGTCTTTTTTGACGTTAAGAAAGGAGAAACGTGCACAGAATTTGGAAGTTCATCAGTTGGTAGAAGAAGTTGATGTTAAAGTCGTCATTTGAGTAGGTTGCTTACATGATTTAGAATTTTAACGTTTTTCTTGGTATGACATAGCAGACTAATATTGTTAATGAAGCTGTACTAAACATTCGTACGGAATTCAGTTCATGGTTGGTATCATACGCTTCGTAGCCTTTGGTTGTAATGGTAGTTAACATTAAATAGAGCATTCTATGATGCAAGATGTATTGACTTTGGTTAATGTAGTGTGTGTTGAAGTCCTATCTTGTTTAAAGAAATCTGTGTTTTGTTTATTCTGATGCAATGCAAATTGGAATGTTGACCTGTTTCATTCTTAGCTCATGTTGTGTTTGTTGTTTCGAAAGAGACACCTGAAATACCTCTGATTCGGTTTCACTAAGCACTTGACTAATTTTGAGAGTAGACTAATATTTAGGACTTGGAGATTTAGGTGATTAAGATATGACATAAGAATTAAGAAGAAGTATGGAATCTTTTACAAAAAAATCTCAACATCACCAGGTAGTTCAAAATAACTTCTGAATCTCAACGACATCACCAACACCATAACTTCTCTTCATACAAATTGTGTTTAACGAAAATTTCATAAAAAAAACCATTGATTCAAAACCTGTCCTCAATTAAAAGTAACATCTTTTGTTACAGTTTTATCAATCATGTTATTGAAACTTGAAGACTTGCAGTAAATAGTGACATATGAGAGTAAGATACATATAACTTTTTACCTCTCAGATATACCAGCTTCATTAGTTGTATTTGTGCAGGTTTTATTTGTATAATAAGCATATAACTATTTATCTTCACATGATCACATCATATAAATTCGACCATAAAATATATTGAAACAGCTTAAAACAAATGAGACGAAATGTTTCCAACATCTTTTAACAGTGATCAAGTGTAAACAATCAGTTGAAGTTAGATGAGATATCATAACCATCCTTAAAGGGTTAACTTAAATTTCTTACATCACTATGAGTCTCGAACCCAAAAAACTTAACACCAAAGGTCAAGCACAACCCCATTTGTGCTGCTGCTCTTTGACACTACCGTTTGCCCACACTTCGGATCTTGACTCCTGGCATAACGCTTCAAGAAATCACTTAGTTTTGGTCCACTTCTTCTTACCAAATCGAGAACTCCTGAAAGATTCTTCAATTGATCGAAAGACGATAATCTTTGTGGACTGTAAAAGATCAAACTCTTAAATAAATCTTCAAACTATTAAATGGAAATATAGACATATAAACACATCAAACTGAAAATGTTGCAAATCTAACCATTGATCAAATGGTTCTAAAAGAACCTTCAGTTCACTAAATACACTGTGTACAGCGGTTGTATCTTCTCCTGTACAGAATTCGCCATCTTCAAGAGCAGTAGCTAACGCTTCTACATAAATGTTTAATTCTTTCTGAAAACAATATATATAATTTAGAAGGCAACATAGTTTGAAAAAAATGATGACAAAACTGAAAAGAGCCACAATGCACTTACTATTTCTGGACCTTCATCTAGAAACATGCTCGCAAAATTTACCACCCTCCCATTTAAAAATTCAGATATTTCTTTCAGAGCTTTCCGTTCAATTTGCAGTTCCCCTTTGCATCCATCCACTAGTTTCACATTCCGATTTGCATCTCCTAAAGTGTTAGAACATGTCACCTCAGCAATCGTCCCACAACCATTAGTGTTCCATGGATTTTGAGCACAAAGAGTAGTCTTTCTTTGGAATAATACACTCATGACCTCTTCTCTGGAATTCCTAAGGTCAACAAATATAGCACAAGGAGCATGGATTTTAGGTCTCACATCTTCAGAGCACACAACCAAGAGAGGATCGTCTATGCTAATAAATGCTTCAGCAACTACTTCTGGATTCAAGTTCAATCGACAACCCTTCCTTCTTATCAAAAGATTAGACACAAACCTCTTTGGAAGCATATAAGCAATGCTTCTAGAACCCGACAGCAAATTAAGTAGTACCTGCGAACAATCTGACTGTTCTAGAAAAATTAAACACAACAGCACAACTAACTTCATTGCTAAATTTGGAAGATAATAAGAGTGCTTGATATCGGATCTTTGTAACCATGATATAGTATCTTCTCTATTGTATAGAACTTTGTGGGCTATTTGAACATAAAAGTTTGCCTGATAATGTAATGATTTATAATTTGGACTCATTTTAGTTGTAGTAGCAGGAGACTGAAGATATGTAAACCATCCAACAAAAGAAGACTTAGTAGTGTAAAAGGTTTGACAAAACCAAGAATGCACAAAAAGAAGACGATCCAAAAGATACACGAAACTGTCCGGTGAAATGTAGCCTGCAAGCCTCCAGTTGGCTTTAAAAGTATCCATTAGAGCATCTGCGAATGGTTGAAGAATAAGAGCGTCTCTCAAGCCATCATCCCTAAATTTCTCTACAAATGACTTCCATTTAGGGTTCCAGTGAAGCTTATTAATGATATGCTTGTACAGTGCTACGGATGTTTTTGAACCAAGACATATCATCATCACCCTCCCTATTGTCCAGTAAGTGAAGTCGCCCTTCATGTCAACATAATGAAGAATAATCTCATCAAGCAATTTCACTGAAAGATCAGTCTCCCTTAAAGAAATTAAGTCCTTAGAGACTGATTTCCGCCAGTCTAACGGAAACACGAGATCAAAGTAAGTCAAAGAAATTCCAAGGAAATATTGCAGCTTCTTTTTGAAAGGATTTGCGAGGTTAAGATATTGACAGCCTAAAAGAAACTTGGAGACCTCAAAAATGTGAAGGAGAGATGTGCTTTGGCGAAATACGGAACTGTTTGACTTTGACTTACGAAGGGCGTCAAGAACTTCAAGTACCTTTATACCCACAGAAAGTAATTCTGATTGCCAATAAGACCGAATAGCAAACACCAACTCCCTGACATCAACAGTTAGAAGTTTCCCGTCCATAAGAAGACCATTTTGACCCCACTTTTTTACCCAAGCAGCGTCCTTATTAACTAACAAGTAAACCATGTTACCATTTACATGATGTTTTCTCACCCCAAAATAGATCAAATTGAAATCAACATAAAGCTCGTCTTTATCTGGTTCTTCATTATGGAAATTTCCAAGACTCTCGAAGAGATGCACAACATTCTCTTTCCATACATTCCAATAAAAAACCAGAGTTCTAATAGAAACCCGGTTCTGAAGCATTTTGTCTTCACAATTCTTGTAAAGATCAATTGGTAACTCATCCTCCCACTCATACTTTGAGGAATTTAAACGAAAATGAGCATCCAATATTTTCCTAATGAACAAAATTTCTCCTCTTAGACTCCTGCTTTTCCGGGAGATGTCCAAACCATTCTTCAGCTCACACAAGCTATTGTAGTTATCAGAGAGTACTTTAAGCTCACTACAAACAAAATCAAAGAAAACATCAGACTCCAATTTGGCAAGCAACTTGGCTTTTTCACAAAGTAATTCCTTCTGAGAAAACTGCTTCAATGGCCAGCCGCTGTTTCCATTTCCCCATAACGAACTAAAATACACATACAGAAGTAACAAAACTGCTGCCTCCTTAAAATGTCCAACCTTCTCCAAAAGATCTGCCTCTTTTATAACATCACCCAATGACCTCGCCAGCTCAGCAGCTTCAAGAAACTTACCAGATTCTTCTTCCAACAATAAAAGGTCCTCAAGGCAGCCTAACGACCTCAAGAACACACGTTTAGATTCCATAGAATAGAACTCCTTGACAAATTTCATCATGGATTTAGGATCTTCATGCTCGTGGCAATCAAAGGCACAACTTTGTAAGAACTCTTGCTCACATTTTCGTATCTCTTTACTCTGAACATTAACATTTTCGTTCCAGTATTTTATATACTCCAACCCTTTATCAAAAAGTTTCCCTTCTTTGCAAACTGACAGACAGTTGGAAAACTGATCTCCTTTGGCATAAGCTTCCGCGGCTTCGCTAAAACACCCTGCTAGACTGTAACACTCTGCTGCTGCATCAATCTTTCCATATGTGTACATATATATTTTTCCTAAACACACAAGAGTTCTAGTTAGTGGTGGCCAGATGGGCAGGGTGGGTTTAAAGGGGTATGAACTTTGGGCGAAAGTCAAACAGTTTGATCCAAAACCAAATCAATTATACGCAAAATGGGTTGAAATTGTAAATGATGATTAAACTAGTCTTAATCTAAAAACGACAAGTTATGTTATTAAAAGAAGTTACCAGCTCTTTCATACTCCCCCAAATCACAATAGCATAATGCAGCATACTCGAGTTTCCCAATAGACTCGAACATTTCTGCAGCTTCTCTAACATAACCTCGAAAAGCTTCATGATTTGTTCGCCGCATTTGATCAGCAGATGCTCGGAGATCAGAAGCTTTAGCCATTTTTTCCCACATTGTGTCTCCAGCTCTCTCAAAACAAAGTGTTGCCGTAACAAAATTGTTCTCATAAAAAAACTGAAAACCATATGATAGTCATGTCAAATATGGCAGTAAAATAACTAATTATAAGAAAACTAAACCAATAATAGATCAAATATTAACCTTTTTACCCCTCTCCCGCCACTCTTGAGGACTGCTGGCGACCCTCATAACTCGTGCGAGTGATTCATCCAACTTTCTCATCTGAGCTAGTCCCCTTAATTTCCAGTAATCAAACATTGGCTTGGAGAGCTCCTCTTTGTTCTCACAAATCCATAGCCTTTGCCTCGTTCGAGTTATGGCCACATACAATTGTTTCAACTCAGAACATAAAACATTATGTTTTGCCTCATCGAATGCCGGGAAGGATTGAGGAAGTTCCTTATCAAGCCAATCATATTTCTTCATGTACTCATATATAACTCTCCACTGATCTTTCAAAGGGGATGTCCCAAAAAAGTTGTACAACAATACATCCTACACAATCATAGGCAATCACACATTCAGAAACTGAAGCAATTTAATATAACTCAAAATGATAACTATTTGTAATAGAAAGTATAAGAACTTGACCTGGAACTCAAGACCTTTACATTCCACTATAGTGAGAACAAGAGCATTTCTGCCAACATATCCACATATTTCTTTTTTTGCATAATCGTCGCGTACTAATATCACCTGGTCAGCACCAAAGCCGACAATTTCTCCCTTAGTTCTTGTATCACCAAAGATTGTCATTATTGCATTTTCATCACTACCATACTCGAGCAAAACAGGAGCTTCACCCGATATAAAACTAATTTCAGGATCTAACTTGTCTATTGAGTGAATAAAGTAGTTGTATATAATGTCAATGACACTCTGAGCTAAATCAAGCACACCAGCATGCGTTCTGAAATTCTGCTTTAACTGTTTTGTCTCGGATACATGACCCTTTTCTTGTTTTCCAGATGTTTTGGCACTTAAAAATTCTTTATAGTAAAGATATCGTATATCTTCAAACTTAAAATCAACCCCTCTTGCAATAGTCTGAGCAGTATCACCCGCAAAAACAAAACCTTCATCCACATTTTGGCAAATATATTTAAAAAGAGAAATCTGCCTCATACTAAGATCTTGGACCTCATCAATATAAACAAGATCCATCTTGTCACCTTTATAATTTCCATTTTTAAGCCGATGATGAATGTCATTTACTAAATCACCCAAATCGAATTCTCCCCTCCTAGTTTTCATTTTTTCGTAGTCTTGATAGAGTCTGTAAACATTCTCTCTTTTCTCTTTAGTTAAAGTTGAAGAACGACTTTCGGCCAATAAACGGTAACCAACATAGCTTAATTTTCCATCACTGCAGTCCCCTGCTTGAAGCCCTCCTTTTATATGAGATATAATTTCAGTGAACACTCTTGAAGGATCAAGCTTTTTGGTTAGTTTTGAATTAAAGTGCGGCCAGTAAAATGAACAGAACCTATCAAATGTGACCTCCCTTAATCTTATAAAAGTTTGCAATGCAACAGATCTTGAACCTATACAGTTACCATGAGAACTTTCTCTTGCCTCGTAAAATCTTTCAAAGAAGGAATTCCCCAATGTACCATCCAGCATGATCAGAAACTTTTGAAATATTATAATGAGAGGGTAATATTTCACCGGGATGTTAATTAACGTGTCTGGAATATCATTGAATTCTGATGGAATAACATCCGTGTTATCAAGAATGATCTCTGCTGATGAGCTCCCTTTACTTGAAACACTGTGAAATACATAAATTCTTGAAGTCAGAACAAGACCATATAAATGGAAAACAAGAGGAAAAGGATGAGTATTTGTGCACCTTGTAAGGTGGGAAACATTTTGTTTCACAGCATAACATAATTTTGGGCTAACTGTCACAAAAAGCTGGCGAAGAACACTTGGTTTGTTATTTTCAGGATCATCAACAACTTTAGGCCCCCTAAACCGGCTGTTCTCCCCTTCATAAATCCCATCAGAAGCCATGTGAAATTTCTGTTCACATTGGAACAACTTCATAGTCAACACAGTGGTTTTTCCAGTTCCTGATCGCCCAATGATAAACGAACTTTTGGGAGAAAGAACTATGTCTGTTCATCTGTGACTTGCATGGGTAGATCAACTTCTTTACCAGTAAGCAAATGGCTCAATACCTCATGTGACAATGAATAGAACTTCATAAGCAATAAGCTTTCACTGACTTTTGAGTTTTCAACATAATTTCTAGCATGACCAGGATTCACACTAACTTCACTTTTGTCTTCACAATCACTCAAATAACGAAATCTGGTCATCTTTTGGAATGCCGGCCAACTCCTAGGAATTTCCAAATTCCTGAACAATATAAAGAAAATGGAGTTAGGAATCAATAATCCCTACTTTAAGAATTGAGATCGCTAGACAACAAACGAACATACCCATCTAAACATTTTTCAGTACACTTATTAATAAAATCATCTGTGTATGCAGAGTGTATGCTCTCAAGTCGTCTTTTGAGTTCCGGAATCTCCTCTAAGGCTAATATATCCCAAACCTTCAAAACCTGTGTATAATTGACTTCCTTGATGATGTCAATAGTGCAAATCACATAGAACCCTTCAACCTTAAACTGCTTCAAGACTTGTAAAGAATTTTCACAGCACAAGTCTACACTTTTGTTCTTGGGCCGCCAGCCACTAGAAAGTTTCAGTAATAGGTTTAAAACCTGCTTCTTTGAACGAGAACCCTTCATCTTTCCAAACGTTTTTCTGAAGTTATCACTGAAGAGAACCTGATGAAATAATAATGTAATCGTGAGTTTTTAAGAAAAATTAAAATCCTTACACATTGGAGTTGTGCAAGAGGAATCCTTTTTTGGGTGAAACTGTAAACATAGTAAACTATTCTCTATATATATGCAATTCTAGAAAGATGCATACTTGGGAAATGTCATGTAAATTATTCTGGCTATCATTTTGTAAAGTTCTCATTGAGTTTGGAAATATAGTGCAAGAGGAAACCGTAACATTTTAAAATTTTCTTTCGACCTTATGTTGATACTTAATATTAAGAGGTAGCTATCACATACCTTCCATTTTGTATGTTTAAAAAGCACACTATTCCCTTTAACCAAGTCATCAAGTTGATCTAACTCTGTCATTGCTGCTAAAATTATCATCTTCAAGCTATCATCAGCATCTGCGTCAAAGAAACAATGTCGATTCCTTGCATCCAATACCAACTCTTTCCATATAGACTCGCTATTAGTCAGGGTTCTTTCATTTCCCAGTATCCAAAGACAGTGTCTACACAAAAAAGGAAGGCAATATCATACTTTAAAATATCAATAAAGATCAGTTGCTAAGAAACTGAGCCGATTGCTTACCGTGCTCTTGTCAAGGCAACATTAGTCCTTTGAGGACTTGATATGAAGCCAACAGACCCATGGCTATTGGATCTTACTGTCGACACAATAATGATATCTTCTTCTCCACCCTGAAACCCGTCAATTGATTTAACCTTTACTGAAAATCCATCCAGTTTCTGATACTTGTGAGCAAGTTTTTCTTGAATCGAAACGACTTGGGCAGCGTACGGAGATATAACACCTATGCTAAGCTTCTTCTTTGACTCCTGCCATGCTATAAAAGTGAAAGGCGCAAATGTTATATTTTGAGTTCATTAGAAACACATTTAATGAATTAGCTAAACTGATAAAAAGAATCTGAAATGACATAATGGATATGCACACCTCTATAGAGAAATTTAACAATTTTAATCACAATAGCCACCTCAACCATATTTCTTCGGCTTCTTCCATCATCATCTAATTCTTCTCTTCCACTAACCACATTTATAAAGGAATAGGACCCGAACATTGGTCCTGAAAGATGCCTTTTTTCATAACTTTTAGATAACACATTTTGAGCATCCACAATTTGATTTTGATAAAACTTCAAATTTGGGAAGAAACTGATGGAAGGATGCATTCTATATTGTACACTGAGAAGATGTTTAGAATGACCCAAAGAACTCAATCGGTCAAATAAGCTTCTTCCAAATCCAGATTCAATACAAACCTGTGCACAGACACCAAGTCCATCAAAATCATATTTAAACTATTAGTCTTAAGGTAGAAAGATAAGTATTGACTTACATTGCTATAAACAATTGCAGGTAATTGGCGTTCATCTCCAATAAGAATAGCATGTTTCATTCCCGGAAGTTGAAGGGGAATGGTGGACTCTGCCTCTTTCAACTGAGCAGCTTCGTCTATGACCACTATATTTAATGGCTCCATGCTGATAGCATGCAACTTGTAGGAACTTGAAGTTGTGCAAAATATTACAGAAGCTCTTTCATAACAAAATTGTTTTATAGCATGTGTGTTTGAAAAGCATGGAAGAACTAGTCCTTCAAGAGATATTTGCAGAGTTTTCAGCAAAGATAGACATGACATAACAACATCATCTTGCAATGGTTTACTATTGAAGAGGTCTTCAAGTTCTTCTGAAACCAGATTCTTTTGAAACAACAAAGATTGCAAAGAACTTAAATTATCCAAAAGATATATCATATTGAGGAAGATATATTCCCCCATGAAACTTCTCGTGATATGAGTACAAAATGTAACAATGCACCTTCTCAATGGCTGTGCAAAAGAAATGAATCGCTCTTGCACAAACTCAATGAATGATTTGATTTCCAACATTGTTCTTTTGCCTTCATTTTCATTTCTAAGTTGTTTTTCTTTCAAGAATTCAGTTTCTATCAAATTATAATATTGGGAAACACAATTTTCCAATAACTCAATCATAGATCTTATGCAACGCTTCCAACCGGTCACTGGCCCTAGGCACTCTACAAGCCTCTCAATCCTATGCTCGAGATAGATTTCTTCAATGTCAGTACTAACTTTCAATATCTCCTTGGAGCCAAACAAGAGCAAATCACCAACTGGACAGAAATAATCACCACTTGAAGTTGTAGTTATAAATGATTCTCTTACTAAGTTTAACACGCGGGAGGCTAACTCTACTATAGCCACATTCGTTGGAGCGCACGTAAGAGTCCTGTTGTTCATTTGCAAGAGGATGACAATCAGAACACTTACTGTCATTGTTTTCCCCGTTCCAGGTGGTCCCGAAATTTGCTCCACAGAAGAGATATGGCAGCACTGCGTTTTACAAAGTGCTGTCGCAATTGCTGTCATCTGAGATTCATTGAGATTAAGCAAAAGATGTGGATCAAGTTTTTGAGACACCATACTATCATAACCTAAAGAACATATTTTGCACTTCTTTTTAACCTGTAAACAATAAATTCATAATTATTAACAACAATATCAATAAACAATTGGAAAATGTATATAACCAAATTCTCACCTTAGAGTCAGAGTAAAGAACCACTTTGATGATATTAAGATTTCTATGCATGTGTAATGAATTCCATATTCTTTTATGAGTCGTTATATTCATCATGTAAACAGCAAACATCCCATCTTGAAATTTAATTGATTGTGATGCCTTAACTTTTAAAGATGTACCATCACCTTCATTACTTTTTACCATTGAAAGAGCCCATGTTCTTCCCATGTGCTTCAAATCAGAAACAGGTTCTGGTTGCTGATCTACTAAAAGAAGCAGATCACCAGGTAACGTATCATGTTCACTAAATTGATTTCTCCAAGGACCAACAGTAACATCATAGACCCTATTTTCAGCACTTTTGGACTCGTTAATAGATACAATATCAGCAAATGGAGCACTATACATGATCTCCATGGAAGAAGCCAGTTCGGAGCGTGTTTCCTCTAGCAAAGGATAAACAAAAGAGCCAAAATAGTGATCTTCCGATTCAAACGAAAGTGGTATGTTCTCCACCTACATATGATGCATCCATTCATCAGAACAACAACAAGAATCAGAAAGACTTATAACTGTGAAACCATCTTGTTTAACTATGAACAAGTCTAAACAGGTTTATGTTTTCTTTTTGTTTTAAACATAAATCATTAACCATTTACGTGTCACTGAGGGAAACATAAAATTCTTCGTGTCCAAACTAAAGAGTGGAAATGTTGACATGAAGGTCAAATGGGTCAAACTTTGACTTCAAAAATTCTAATGATCTTTTCATATTTCGGGGGGTGTTTGGCAATTCTTACTTACTGTATGATTAAAGCTTATAAAAAGTTTGATCCAAACATAAAAAAAAAGCTTATATGCTTCAAGAATAAGTAGATAACCACACAAATAACAGAATTTCAAACACCGAGTACCTAAATATCTTAAATAAACAAGAAACTTGGTAACAATAAAATATAATTAAAGTAGCTTTAGTTTTCCATGCCGATGTTGGGATTGCTTATATTTTAAGCACTTCACTAGTATTGTTTACACTTACTTATTTAAAGGTCTTTACAAGTTAGATAGCATGTCCCACTTACTGAAAAACTGCTAATTCAAACAGCTTATCTGCTAAATAAATGTCCTTGAGCAAAATTAAAGTAATCCCAAACACCTTCACAATGCACATAACATAAATAATTCAAATATATCAAGGTTATCTTATATTTTCCACAAGCCCAACTTTAAAATAAGAACCAACAACAATAGGCCTATTTTTTTATTTTATTTTTATTTTTATTTTATTTTTTTTACAAAATAAATATAAGCTCTTTCAATAAGCTTGCCCAATACACAATGCTAAAAGAAGAATAAAAGGTAGAAAAAATATAATACCTTGTTCTTAAAGAGATGTTTATTGAAAATATCATCAAGAGACCATGAAAGAATGAGCTTCGTAAACTCATGCTCACCAGCAGCAACCCCCAAAGAAGACCCTTTATCCATAATAATCACCTAAACTAAAAATATGCATAAAAATGTAAACTTTGATCAAATTTTTAACTAAAAAGTGTGTTTGTTGATGGTTTTTATAAATTTTAAGAAATGGGTATCTTTTATTTCTTTGCTGTGACAAGAAACAAGAATCAAAAACCCTTTTTTTTTTTATTACTGAAAATAGTATGAAAAGGGTTTTAGAAACAAGAATGAATATATATGGTAAAATATTGAAATACTAGTTACAACAACAACAGCTTACAACTCTTATTGCATAGTGTACACTTGTTGGTTTTTCATTTGCTAATGTTTTATTAGTGCGCCAAACATAGAGTCTCAACACATTTGAGGTAACTTTTTCTTACCCGGCTACATACCGAGATTAAGGGCCCGTTTGGTTTTAGGATATAGATTCAAAGAATGAAGTGAAAGAAAGAATTATTTGTTTGGTATGTGGGTACCGGTTTATAAACAGTATTTGATATACTTGTTTGAGTGTTTGAAGGATATCATGGGTCACTGGTTGGTTTCATGCAAAAGAGTGGGCCACTTTGTCAGTTACCTGTATTTTATATTTTTTTGCTTTGTCTTTTTCCTAGAAATATAGGGCCTAATATTTATATAACATTTAATTAATAATTAAATAATAATACAATTCAAATACTTTATCAATTTCATATTATAAAACAACAACACTTTATACTATCATTTCTTTTCTCTCTCCTATTTTTCTTTCAAACCATTTTCAAATCTAAATCCAATTCTAAACCCACTTACAAACCAAACGGGCCCTAATATGAGTTATTGGTTTCGGCATCACCACACTCGTGCCTCTACGTCAGCATGGGGTTGGGGCAAAAGTAGCAAGGATGCGGAGTGGCGTGAGAGATATGTTTGAGTGTATAAATGGGTTAGCCGTGATGAAAAATCATTATAAAATAAAAGTGGAAAATCACTCGTCTTTGAAAACTGATCCAACGTGTAGTGATTAGTGGACAATTGCATATACTTTTAGCTAAAAGTTTAAAAATTAGTCTCTCGGTTTCAATATTATTAAAACGGTACCCGCACAATGTGGTGGCGAGTACATGTTACTATATTTTGCGTTATTCAGTTATTTGGTTACACATTTAGTTATCTTTATGCTTTATAAGTAGAGATGTTAAAGATGTTAAGCTAAATAATTTTAGTTTGTACAACCAATTTACTTTTTAAAAAACTTCCTAATCAACTCTTCCTAACCAATTAATTTTGAAATCTTTCTATAATAAGCAAGTAAAAGTCTTAATTTTAAGCCTTTCTAATTATAGAATATTCTCAAATACATTATATAGTAGCATAGATTAGCAATCTTTTCATTTTAGTGTGTTCTAAACAAGGTTATAAAAGGCATGAGGCGTGACATGGCAGCATGATCGCGCCTCAAGCTTTACGCGTCATGGCGGAGCTTTTGCATTTCTTAAGGCGTAACTAAAGCGGCAAAAAACATTTATAGATTTATGTATTTATAATTTTATATCATGTTACTCGTACTATATTAGACATTTAGACTACTACTTAATATATAATTGCCAGACCATATAGCAAATAGCCTAAATTTCAAATACTAGTTCAAATAGTTCAAAATAAAATAAAATAAATAATAAATAAAAATTAAAAAATAAACTAGTTCAAAAAGTGGCGTCACGCCTTATCAAAAGGCGTGCCTTTTCTCGCCTTATTTCACGTTTTTTTGCTTCACGCCTAGATCAGCAGTCAAAGTCCATTTTGTGGCGATGCCTCACGCCTTTACGACGCCTTTGAGGCACCTTGACGCGCTTTTTAGAACAATGGTTCTAAATAATTGTTCACTTTTAGATTTCAAACCAAATAAAAGTGTGTAAAAATAAATTTCTGTCAAAGTATAACGTAGTAATTACAGTTTTCTTAAATGATTTTGTTTGCACTTTCCATAAATTTTGTGCTTTTTTTTTATGTGTGGACTATAAATTTAAGATGAAGGAAATCGTACTGGCGGATACAGCTACTACAAACTAATTTACACTTTGTCAACTAATGTGTATTGTTAACATCCAAGATTACATGCTATAAAATACTCGCAACTCACACGGTGACCATTGATCTCACACTAAGAGCATTAGGTGTAGTGTGGAGCTTCCTCTCTTCATTTGGAGATTGCGGGATGTCACATCACTTTAACAAACCTCCATAACTAACCCCCTCACTAACAACTAAATTAAACTTACTCATTTGGAGCCCACCACTTACAACTTTATTTTTTTATTCATTTCATTAAATAAACTAAATTCATTTCATTAAATATAAAAATACAATGCAATGCAAAAAATATACGAAACGTAAAATAACGATACAGTTTCAAGAATCAAAAACCCATTTTTTTTTAATTACTGAAAATAGTATGAAAAGGGTTTTAGAAACAAGAATGAATATATATGATAAAATATTGAAATACTAGTTACAACAACAAAGTTTACAACTCTTATTGCATAGTGTACACTTGTTGGTTTTTCATTTGCTAATGTTTTATTAGTGCGCCAAACATAGAGTCTCAACACACTTGAGGTAACTTTTTCTTACCCGGCTACATACCGAGATTAATATGACTTATTGGTTTCGGCATTACCACACTCGTGCCTCTACGTCGGCATGGGGTTGGGGCAAAAGTAGCAAGGATGCCGAGTGGCGTGAGAGATATGTTTGAGTGTATAAATGGGTTAGCCGTGATGAAAAATCATTATAGAATAAAAGTGGAAAATCACTCGTCGTGTAGTGATTAGTGGACAATTGCATATACTTTTAGCTAAAAGTTAAAAGGGTTTTTCTAACTTGTGCCCTTATGGCATAAGTTAAGAACATCAAAAAGTACGTAAAATTACTCAGGGACTTACACAAAAGTACAGACAAGTGTATTTTTGTGTGAATTCTTATGTCCTTTTTCGTAGGTCCCATTGTACTTTTGGTGTGCTTAACTTGTGCCCTAAAGCACAAGTTAGAAAACCCCAAGTTAAAAAATTATTCTCTCAGTTTCAATATTACTAAAACGGTACCTGCGCAATGCGGCGACAGGTACCTATGACTATATTTTGCGTTATTCGGTTTTTCGGTTACACATTTAGTTATCTTTATGCTTTATAAGTAGAGATAGTTAAGCCAGATAATTTTAGTTTGAACAACCAACCTACTTTTTAGAAAACTTCCTAACCAACTTTCTAATCAACCCTTCCTAACCAATTAATTTTGAAATATTTCTACAATAAGCAAGTAAAAGTCTTAATTTTAAGCATTTCTAATTATAGAATATTCTCAAATGCATTATATAGTAGTTTAGATTAACAATCTTTTCATTTTAGTGTGTTCTAAACAAGGTTATAAAAGGCATGAGGCGTGGCGTGCCGGCATGATCGCATCTCAAGCTTTACGCGCCATAGCAGAGCTTTTGCATTTCTTAAGGCGTCACTAAAGCAGCAAAAAAATATTTATAGATTTATGTATTTATAATTTTAGATCATATTACTTGTACTATATTAGATATTTAGACTGCTATTTAATATATAATTGTCAGACCATATAGCAAATAGCTTAAATTCCAAATACTAGTTCAAATAGTTCAAAATAAAATAAAATAAAATAATAAATAAAAAATAAACTGGTTCAAAAAGTGGCGTCACGCCGGCCTTATCAAAAGGCGCGCCTTTTCTCGCCTTATTTCATGCTTTTTTGTGCCACGCCTAGATCATCCGCCAAGGTCCATTTTGTGGTGATGCCTCACGCATTTACAACGCCTTTGAGGCACCTTGACGCGCCTTTTAGACACTGGTTCTAAATAATTGTTCAGTTTTAGATTTCAAACCAAATAAAAGTATGTAAAAATGTGGAAAAGTATACAAAGATCAATAAAAACAGCTTGTTTATGAATTCAACCAACCTCCCCACTTATTTTATTCACAACATCAGTCAATCACTTCAAATGTGATTACTGGTTTTGAGTTCAACAATTACACAAAAAGAAAAGAAAGAACAATCAAACGATTACAATGAGTTCTCAACTTAGCGAGCAATACACAGAGAGATAAGCAACAATAATATCAAAACCCTAATCTATAATTAAGCTTATATAGCTGCTCTAATAGTACTTCCTCCAGTTGTCAATATAAGCCCTCCAACTTTAGCTTTCCTGCACAACTAGTCCCTGCACATATAGAAACAAGAGAAAGACTACAAACCAAGTATATAATAATTACCTCAAAGTCCCTGTACTTGACTACATACTAAGTCAAAGTAAACAAGGCTTAGATTAACCTTTTGAACATTCCCCCTTAATCTCAGCCTTGTACATATCATACAAACCAAGACCATCACAAAACTTTTTATGCTCCTGAGCACTTAAGCCCTTAGTAAAAATGTCAGCCACATTATCAACAGATTTAGCCTTCACAGTTTTAACCACACCTGCAGCAACTTTTTCTCTTAAGAAAAATAACTCAATCTCAAAATGTTTTGTTTTCTCATGGAAAACAGGATTTGCTGCAATTTGAATAGCAGAACTATTATCACAGTGTAATGGTACAAGAAGAGATGTTTTAATATTCATTTCAGTTAGAATTTTTTGAATCCAAATGACTTCACAAGTAACAGAATTCATTGCTCTATACTCTGCTTCAGCAGAGGATTTGGAGAGCATAGACTGCTTTTTACTTTTCCAGGATACAAGACTTTTACCCAGAAAAACACAATATCTAGTTACAGATTTTCTAGTAACTTTACACTTTGCCCAATCTGAATCAACAAACACATTTATGTCTAAGTTATTTCCTTTACAAAAGGAAATACCTTGCCCAGGTGCATTTTTCAAGTACCTAAGTACTCTAAATGCCAACTTAAGACGAGACTGCATAGGTGCATGCATATACTGACTTAGGACATGAACTGCATAACTGATATCATGTCTTGTATGAGTAAGGTAAATAAGTTTACCTACTAATTTTTGATAATTTATGATACCTATTAAAGGTTCATCAACAATAACCTGGTCAAGCTTAGCAGAACATTCCTTAGCCTCAATAGGTGTATCACAAGGTTTGCAGGCCAACATACCAAACTCTGCTAACAGTTCTAAGCAGTATTTTCTTTGAGTCAGAAACATGTTCCCATCAGAGTTAAGAACCTCAATACCCAAAAAGTATTTCAGCTTCCCTAAATCTTTAATTAAGAACTTTGAACCCATAAATGCTTTAACTTCATTAATAGCTTGAACATTATTACCAGTGATGACAATGTCATCCACATATACAAGTAAAGCAATGAAAATCCCATTTTTATTTTTAATAAACAATGAAAAATCATTTTTACTTTGTTCAAAACCATTTTCAATTAGAACTGAAGTTAATTTTCATTCCATTTCCTTGGTGCCTGCTTTAAACCATATAAAGACGTTTTCAATTTGCACACCTTGGCATCATTAACATCACAATAACCCTCAGGTAAATACATATAAACATCCTCATCAAGTTCACCATATAAGAAAGCATTATTAACATCCATTTGAAAAACAGACCAACCATGTTGCACAACAACAGACAACAAACATAGACTTATATTTAATTTTGAACACCCATTTACCTCCAATGGCTTTCCTGCCAACTGGAAGTTCAGTGATTTCATCCCAAGTTTCATTCCTATTAAGAGCTTCTACTTCAAGATTCATAGCTTCAATCCATTTAGGATTAGTAGCAGCCTCTTTATAAGTCTTTGGTTCTCTTATTTTATTCAAATTGGTAGAGAAATTATAGTTTTCAGTATTCAACTTAGAATAATTGACATGTTTGTCTATATTATACTTCACTTTTGTATCAACTTCATAATCACTAAGTTTAACAGGCATCTGAGTTTTTCTAGCAAACCTTCTAACATATGTTCTAAGAGTGCTCTGTTTATTTGGTGTCACAACCACAGGTTCTTTGAACAAATTATTAAACTCATTATAAAAATTGTCATCACCCTCAGATTGGTTTACATTTTCCTCAAGTGTAACATTCTCCTCTTCATCATTGGTTGCTTCTGCTGATTCACTAGGATGCACCCCCTCACCCTTTTTAGTGAAACCAGTATTTTTAGTACCTCTCAATGATGAAGGGTCTATGTCCTCACTTACCTTAGGTTTCTTATCTCTCTTTTCATCATAGGGTTCATCTGACAAATGTTCATCATCTAGAAAATGATTAAAAAAGTTTAAACTGTCTGTGTTTTGAAAATGAAACTCAAAATATTTATTTTCAGATTTATTTTTTAAGGGAAACATTGTTTCATAGAATGTAACATCTCTTGAAAACAAGATTTTCTTACTTTCAAGACTAAACAATTTATACCCTTTTTTCTCAAAAGAATAACCAATGAACACAGACTTTTCAGACCTAGATGAGAACTTATCAGAATTATTTAGCACAGTAGCAAAACAAAGACATCCAAAAACCTTTAAATGAGAGATGTTTGGTTCAATGTTATACATGATTTCATAAGGTGATTTTCCAGATAAGACAGAACTGGGTAACCTGTTAATCAGGTAAATAGCAGTTAGAATACACTCAGTCCACATGTTTAAAGGAATCCCCCCCCCCCCCTGAAACATGAGGGCTCTAGAAACAGAGTAAATGTCTATGTTTTCTCTCAGCTATTCCATTTTGTTGAGGAGTATAAGAACAAGATGTCTGTTGTATAATCCCATTATCTTTACAAAACTTTTCCATATATTGATTTATAAACTCAGTTCCATTATCTGATCTAAACACTTTAACTGTTTTATCAAATTGATTTTTAATCAAAGTATAGAAATTAACAATATTTTGAAAAACTTCATATTGTTTGGACTTGGTCTCACCAATGTTTGGACTTGGCATTGTTCCGTCCTTAAAACTTATCGAGAGATACCCCGAAGGGCTTAATCCTTCGATTGGCAAATTCCCACTTTGTAACTAGATCATTGATGATTAGTTTTATGCCAAATAAAGTTTTAGGAGGCTAGCCAGAGCCTTCGATTATGTAGGTTGCGATTAGACTCGAAGGGAGATCCTTCGAGCTAATCGGAGGGTACATCATCAAGCCCCCCAGTTGAAAGTTAAATATGCGCACAAGAATATGTGGCTTTCAACTCTATCTTCAAGTAATCTAACTGTGTTAGCTCGTAGGACCCTTCGAAACAATGTTTATGTATGCTGTTTGGGTTATGGCTGTATGTTATAAACAATTTATGTTTGTGTTGCACGTAGACAATAGTTATCATCTTTTGAGCAGCGTATATGCTGCGTACTAGTAATGATTAATATTAATGGGTGTGCTTCCCATCTTTGCTTATATGTTTCTTTCTTCATCGTTTATTAATTAAACGTTAATATACATCCTAAGGCTTAGAACAAGGATCCTTATTGTGTGTATTTTGAACCAAGATTTTATAGCAATCGTATAATTTAATTGCTAACAGAGGGTTGCGACCCGCTCTGTCTTTATCCTTGAAGTGCGAAGGGCTTCGCATACCCTAAGACCATTTAGGAAAGTTAATGTGAATTGTGTTGGATGTTTGATAGCATACAAGATATAAGTACCTTGTATCATCCTTCGAACATTGAACTTGTAAATACTTGGCTGATTAAATCTTTGTTGTTAGTTGTAACAAAAGATTCGAGGAAAACATGTTGTATCATTAAGTGGGTAGGGAAGGATTACATCATTGTACAAATGAACACTAAGAAAGCCTACCATTAATGCTTTTTTTTCCTGAAAGAGAAGAATTGAATACATAATAAGAAAAAATTGTAAGTCTTGTACGTAGGACTTACGAAGTAGATGGCAAGTCATTCATACGCTGAAGGAGGGTTACTGACGTGTAATCCTTGCTACTTTTGACTTGTTCCACATATCCTCCTCGGAGTATGTTCCAGGAAGCTTCCTTTGTTATTATTTTTGCAAATAAACGGGCAGCATATTGCTATGGAGCCTGCGATTCGGAGCGTGAAAGGCTCGTTACTTTGTCGAAGCCTGCTGCTCCGTTCCGGGTTCGAGACGTTCTTGATTGTGTGGGATCGAACGCGTCTTTGTATCATTTATGTGGTGTTTTTCCTTTTGTTTGGCTTGGAAAACTTTTTTGTTGGAGGACATACTCGATTCGCATGTTTCAGCTGGTTCATTAATTTGTCCTTCGAAAGGATCGTTTTCTCCATATGCTATGTCATATTCCTCCAATTCTTTAGCCCATTTGACCATTCTCCGTGTTCCCTCTGGGTTCAGGAATATCCTTTCGAACGGCTTATCCGTAAGTACTCTGATGGGGTGATCCTTGAAATACTTTCGGAGACGTCTTGTGGCATGAATTAAGGCTATGATTAGCTTTTCTGATGCTGTGTAGCTTTGTTCCACGTATGGTAGGGCTCTGTTCACGAAATATATTGGTATCTGTAGTTGTCTTCTTTCCGCGAAGAGCATGGCACCGATCTCATCAGGGGACATTGCTATGTGTAGGAACAACACTTCTCCTCTAGTTGGGGGTGCAACTGTTGGCAAGATCTCCATGCAATTCTTCCATCTTTGGAAGGATGTTTCGGCTTCCTTGTTCCATTGATATGATAAGTTGCTGATGACTTCATTGCGGACCTTGTAGAGAGATGAAGATCTGTTGACACCCTTCGACAGGAATGCTTTTGGTGTTTCCAAGTCGTCTTTTAGGTTTTGAGTCCTCCCTTGCGTTCTCCTCGTTTGCATCTCTGAGTAGGTTTCTTCATTGATTGGATTGGTTCTAATCATTTGCCTTACGAATGGGCATTCGTTTGACCCTTACTTTTCAATGCCGAAAGAACACATTATTGGGTTTAGCTTTAGGTTGATTTTCCTTAGTTGCATGAGGGTTTCTTCTACATCATGAAGGAGATCTTCTTTTGTCTTGCTCTGGGTGACTAAGTATTCGCCGTGAATTCTCAGGTTCCTCCCTATCTGTTTTTCAAAGGCCCTTTGGATCAGCCTATTGTAAGTGGCTTTGGTGTTCCGTAAACCGGAGGGCATGCGTTTAAAGCAGTAGGAGCTTCTGTCTACACGAAAGGATGTTTTTTCTTCATCTTCTTTTGCCATCTGTATCTGATGGCATCCCATGTTTGTATTAAGGAAACATTCCCAACATGAACTCCAGGTAGCGGTTGCTGTTCTCCTTCCGACAAATAGCTTCCTTTTTGGCAAGCTTTGTTGATGTCTTTGAAGTTAACCTTTAGTATCCATTCTCCATTTCTCCGTTGGGCTGCAATTAGATTAGTAACCCATTGTGGGTTTACTACCCTTCGAAGTATTCATGTAGCTGTGAGTTTGTCTACTTCTTTCTTAATTGCTGCACTTTGTTCAGGCGTCACTTGATGAGGCTTCTGCTTGACCGGTTTGATGTATTTGGATTCGTTTAGCTTGTGTTCCGTGCTAAAAGGCCTGCCGTTGAGTGTGAGCAACCTTGGAACTCCTGTTATATCTGAATATTTTCCTACAGACACATCTTCACAGGCTTCGAGCAATTTTTCCAATCTTTCTCTGAAAGTGGTAGGGAGTCATTTCCCCATTTCCACCTTTCGTACTGGATGAGATTCGTCTAGTGCCGCATACCCCTTGGGACCGGAGCCTTCTCTGACGTTCATCGTACGCTGTCGATTACCTTCTCCCTTATCCTTTTGGGCTTCCTAGTGTTTCTCTTCGTGATAGCTAGAGAATATGGTTCCGACACCATTGGCTGTTTGGAATTTCACTGTTGCATGCACCGTAGAGACCACAATGCCCATCTTTTGCATGGCAGTTCGTCCGATTAACATGTTGTAGGGTGACTTCGATTTTACGATGACAAAATTGAGGATTTCCGTTCTCGCAAGCTTTCCACTTCCACGTGTTACCTCCAGAGGTATTTCTCCGAAGGGCCACGATCGTTCCCCCGAGAAACCTACCAGGGGCATTCTTGACTCCACTCGTTTGGATTTGATTATAGGGCTGAGTTTCCTAAAGCAATGTTCGTAGATTACCTTGCAGGAACTCCCGCAGTCCATATAAAATTTGTTAACCTCCGTATTCGATACTACGACCTTAATGATCACTGGATCCTTTGAAGGGAATTCTCCTGTTTCGGATGGGAACGTTATTTCCCTTGCATCATAAGTTTCCCTTTCAGAGGCCTTTCTTTTCAATCGGGAGGAATCCCACCGAACCATTAGGATAGGAGCTTCCTGAGGGGTATTATCTTTTCCCAGTTGCGTATCAGTGGCTTTCTCTTTGCCCTTTCTTATCCCTTTCACGAGATGTGTTAATTGCCCGGATTTTACTGCCTCTTCTATTTGCTTTTTCAGCTCTCGACAGCTGTTCGTTTCATGACCAAAGTCTTCATGGAAGTGGCAATATTTAGTAGCGTCTCTGTTCTTGCTTTTTCCTACCATGCGAGGGGGTGGCTCGAAGGCTTTGGCAGCCTTCTCTGTCGCTAAAATCTCCCTTGGAGACTTCGTGAGATTTCCTAATAAACCATGGTTCGGACCCTTGTTGTAAGGAGTAAATCTATTATGGCTCTTGTGTTTGTTCTTCGATCCTTCCCACGAAGACGATTTTGTTCCTTTATTGTTCTCCGTCGGAGCCCCATTGGTGGATACTTCTTTGGCTTCTATCCACATGTATGTTTTTTCCATCAGGCCTTTGTATGTTGCCGGAAGATCTGTAGATAAGAATTCCACAAGAGTTCGGTTGCGTAGGCTATGGACGAAACCAGAAATGCGTCGCTCTTTGTGTAAGCCTAGAATCTGCAGAGTTTCGTCAGTGTACCTAGTAACGAAATTCCTTGTGCTTTCGTTCTCCTTCTGCTTAATGTTGTGCACTGTGAGGTGTGTCCTTGTGAACTTCTTTTGTTGGCTAAAGTGAGATCGAAACTTAGCCTTCAAATCATCAAAGTTGATGATGCTTTCTGGTTTCTGCCCATTCTACCAAATACGCACGGAATTCCGAAGGGCATACGTAAACATGTGACAGGCTACGGGCATGACCCATTTATGCATTCTAATGGATCCTTCGAACAAATTCAAGAAATTGTCCGGATCCCCTTTCCATCGTAGGTGCCTATATGTGAAGGCATCTTTAGACCATCCGGCAAGGGATAATATTCAATCCATCTTACAAAGGGTGTCGTAGGACCTGCAGGCTCTGCGTATGGATGGGCGTAAGGTGGTATGTTCATTTGGACATTATGGTATGGATTATAAGTAGGGGGAACCCCTGAAGAAGGTTGACTAGTGTAGAAAGGATGAGGCGTACTTGTGTTTGGAGGGTAACCGTTATACATGGTATACGGAGGGTATATCATGGGATGATTGTAGGGTACAGCCGTTTGTAAGGGATACTAATTTCCAGGTTGCCCATTAACGGAGGGATAAAGATTTGAAGGATAACTTTGAACCGGGAACTGAGGATACAGGCCGGCGGGAGGGAAACTTCCTCCTGTGTTGACCGATCCCGGGTTACCCCCCACACCATATGTGTGGGAGGGTTGCAGTGGAACTCCTCCTTTGGTCCTCCCTAGATGTGCTGCTAGTAACGGAGGTAGGTTTACCTCCGTGTTCTCCCTCTGCTGGCTCCTCCCATTAGGGCCTTCGGTAACAGTTCCTTCCTTCCTCGTGGGAGTTCTTTCGGTAACTCCCTCAAAGCCTATGTTCCTTCCTCCAGCCCTTCTACTTGCGGAAGACCCAATACGCAGGATAGGGTGATGAGCCCTAGAGACTGAAGGCCTCGACTCCATTTCGATCTCTTCATCATATTCATTGCTGGAATATTCTAACTCTCTTCGCATCTCTGTGTTTCTGATTTGCCTCCTTCGAGCCCTTAGTAAGGACTCTAGCTCTTCATAATTAGCATCGACAATGGTGGGGCTAAGGATGAGCTCCGGATTAGCTGATGCGGATGCGTGGTGGTTGGGCGTTATTTCAGGATGAGATCGTGTAGTAAAGGTGGAGGTCGTGATTGGCGGAAGGTTGTTGGTGTCAGTTATAGGTAAAGGGGTTAAAGACGAGAAACCCAGTGGGGGTGTAACATCTCTTTCTGGATTCATTCCGGAATAATAGCGAGTATATTTGACTTGGTTATTTTACTTGGAAATAACGGGACTAATTGTAGCGTGTCCCACGGATGGCGCCACTGATTGTACAATATTTTGCACTACCAGGCCTTCGATGGTGATCAAAGGAAATGAAGGGTGTTGTGATTACGCCAAGTTTGGATATAACCTGAAATAAGAAATACTAAAACACTACGTTAAGTGATTGCGCAGGGGTTGAGCCCTGCGAACCACCTCCGGCGTGTGAATAAGTGATCGGTATGAGAGTTTTAAGTGTAAGCGTAGTAAAGTAAGGTAAGAGAGATTGCATACCAGATTTGTCATCATCCAAGACTATTTATAGGTGAAGAAAACGGTCCTGGAGAGTGGTCACACGTTTGAGAGAGATCATGGGGGCGTCCCATGATTTGTGGTAACCGCTAGGGGTTAGTGTCCCACTCCTCCTGGTTTAGCGGGGGAGCTAAAGAGAAAGAGGAGACGTGGGTAAGACTTGGTCTCACCAATGTTTGGACTTGGCATTGTTCCGTCCTTAAAACTTATCGAGAGATACCCCGAAGGGCTTAATCCTTCGATTGGCGAATTCCCACTTGGTACCTAGATCATTGATGATTAGTTTTACGCAAAAGAAAGTTTTAGGAGGCTAGCCAGAGCCTTCGATTATGTAGGCTGCGATCAAACTCGAAGGGAGATCCTTCGAGCTAATCGGAGGGTACATCATCACTAATAAAACAGAGTTTTTTACAACTCTCTTAAGCACCTTTGTACAACCATCTTTAGCACATCTAATTAATTTTTTCTTAAAATAACTTTTAACCAGGTGCTGACACGTGGCTTTTGAAAAGTCAAACTTTGAAAACTAAATACTCAACTAACAAAAAATACCATCCGTTTCTCATACTTTGACTACCATTAAAAAGTGATTTTTTACTAAAATCATATCTTCTTCGGTTACCAAAATCATATCTTCTTCATACTTCCTAAAAAAGATCATACCTCCTCAAAATCAAAACAACAAAAACATCTACATAAGGTACACTAATAATTTTATTAGGTTTTGATTTAATGCATTTCTTCATTGACAATTTTTTTCTTGATTGACAATTTACACTAATATTTTTTTAGCCTTCAATTTTTTTTTTCTGTTTAATAATTCTTAATGGGTCATTTTTTAGGGTCTTTTATCATCTTTGTCTCAACAATCTTAATATCTATTTTGTGTTAAATTTAATCTTGAATGTATGTTAGCTAAATTTGATCGCGGCATAGTTAGTGATCTTTGTGTATTATTCTTAATCGTCGGTTTTAATAAAATTTTGCTTCCTAATCGTATCAGCTAATAGAATAGAATATAATACGGTATTAAATTGGTTTGTTGTGAAAAAATTCTAAAAAAAAATAGATTACCGTAGTATGTTTTCTTGATTGACTTATTTTAGGTAAAATAAAAATTTCTTAATTGCATCAGGTAATTTTATGGGCTGTATAATTTAATTGATTTTTGGGAATTCTTATTTATTGGATGTTTAATTTAATTTTTTGGGGTCTTTAATCAGATTATTTTAATTGGTTGTCATGTTTGAAATATATTTGTGAAATATTTTAGGTAAACCTTTTTAGGGGCATGGAACTTAACTGTATGCTATGGGGTGAACAATTTACAGAGTTTTTGAAATCGTCTACTGATGTTCAACTGCTTAATATTGTTATTCAGCTTGGTCGTATGAAGAAATGGGATGGTAATTTTTATCCATTTGGATATTGATCTAAATTGCATATACCTTTATGATATGTTGTTCTGATTTATTTTATTTTATTTTATTTTATTTATATATATATTTTTTTAGGTGTAATGCAAGTGCAAAATGCTTTTTGGGGGTACCATTTCATTTATATAGATGATTGATCATTCATGCAAGTGCAAATTGATCTAATGTAGCTGCTGCGCAGCAGGGTACCATTTATAATGATTTATATAGATGCTTGAAGTTTGTTCACTTTCAGAAAGTAACATGTATTCACCTTTTATATGTGCCAACCGATAAGTTTTTGTTTATTTCCTCATATCCATAGGTCGAGAGTCTTAACATTAGTAGAGGTGTATCGTGTGAGGGTGTGCAGCAGGCATTACCAAAGATGCTTGGAGGAAGTGTAAGTTCTTACTTTCTTGCATGTCTATTTTAATAACTGTGTCAATGTCAAAACTAAAAGTAAAAAAATGATTTCATGACATCATGTATTTCAGATTGTCAATATCCCTGAAAAGGGTGCGCAAGAAAGCATCGTAGAGGAGACAATATTCAGGTAGATTGCATTCTTTTCTTAGTAAGAAAAAAGTCTGATGCTTCCTTTGTCCATCTGATTTTATTCGAGTCAAAAAAATTATAGCAAGTTTACAAATCAAGCATGTATGTAGTTTTTGTAGTTTATGGGTTGCGGTCGTCGGTCTGTGATGGAGCATTTACAGAAGAATGCTGAATTTTCAGGTAAATCAACAATATTTAGTTTTGATATTTAGATTATGTAGAATACCTAAAGCTTCAAATAACAGGGCAAAAAGAAGTGTATATTAATAAACTTGAAACCTTGGTTGATATCATTAGAATATAGTGTTGTAATATGCTACAATAGTTGATTTATATATTGAATTAATCTGTTAAGTTTTATAAAGTTTTGTGTTGAACTATGGGTTTTATGTTTTTGTTTCATAATTTCACGTTGTTGCTAAAGATATGTAACAGGTTAAACCCAATTCAAGTGGTAATATGTGTGAGATTGCGATAAACTTTAAACTTAATTGTAGCTTGAAAACCAAAACATCATATTAAAACCCAATTTGAAATAGTCAAACACCAAAAACAAGTTGGCTTAACATTACTTGAGTGTTATTTGTTCCAGAGATGCCTAAGTCATGCATAAAACATGTTGCTTCAATCTCATTTTCTTTAAGATCACAATGTTTTTTAAATCAACTTTAACAGTGGGTATGCATCAAATTTTATTTATGAGATTATGTATGTCTTCAATTGTCCATGAACAAACAATAATATATTATCAGTACGTTCCTAAAGAAATAAGTAGAGTGTTGATTCTATGCTTTTTGTCTCAATAAATTTATAGTTTCTAAAAGTTTAAAGCATCGTTTCATAGTCTTCAATTCTGTTCATATAAGAACATGTAGGATACTTTTTTCTATTAACATAATCCACACAAATTTAATGATGTTAAATTAAGATTAAAAAAAGAAAAGAAAAGAAATGAAAGATCAATGATCTTCCGTTTGGGTATTTAATTACAGGTTTGAGCATATGGTGATCTCGCAATTGTGATACTTGTGGTATTGAGAAGGTATTAAATTGTTTTATGTTCTCAGTTAAGAGCTGGTCACAACATGTTTGGGTCGAAACATGTCATTGTTCTTTTATGAGCTAAAACGGGTTGGGTGAGCCGGTATACTTTTTGTCTAAACATCCTTACTTTTTAAATAAACTAATAGTAACAAATGAACATGATTTCATGTTAATTATATGTGTTCTTTTAGGTAAGAGTATTTAGAATGCCTAATGTATGCGAAAATATCGACTCAACGACTTTTGACCTTATCGACTTGTACTCCTTTTCTTTTTTTAGCTATTTTCTCAAGTATTCCCGTTCGAAAGTAAATGTGTTGAAATCGATACCTTTAGCGATGTTTCATTTGTTAAAATCATTTTTTATACAATGTGACAAGTTCAGTATAACATATATTTTCATACTACATGCATCATGTGTTTCTTTAGAAATATAATGGGTTATTTTCTGAACGGCAAGAAGAAATATAATGGTTGTGTGTGTAGTTGTGCAAAACATGTATCTTAAGTCCTGAGTTGTTCAAGTTTCATTACCGCCTCTGTTACGTTGATCCAGAATCATGACCCTACATCATTTTGAGAACAAAGTTAGTTATTAATCAATAGCTACAATTATTGTCTCGAGTTTTTATTGTTATTTGTCTATTAAAATACTGGTCGATGTCTCTCTCAATGGTAATGATTCAAAACTGGTCATGGATTCGAATAGTCATAAAAGGTTGAAACAACTTTGGGTTGCTACATTTTTAGGTATTATTCTTATTCATTTTATACAGAGTTCTGAGTTAGATATGATTTTGACTTTTTGAATGATATTGGTGTGATATCACATGTAAGAAATGGATTTTTAGCATTCAGGAACATATGTAGTCGGTCGTAATGAACAGGAGCTGATGAACTTAGAATTACACAGGCAAGAGAAAGAGCTTAAACTTAGGAGGATTAAACTGCAAAAACTTTAGGTAGCAAAAGAAACGGAAAGTAAAAACTTGCTAAAATGATCTAAGAGGTGTAATATTTATATTGCTATATCGATACCTATGATGAGTCATAAAAAAATATGTTCGCACTATATAGGTAATTCAAGTTACATTATGCCCAAGTGTTGCTGTTGGGGAGAATAAAATACATGTCAACATCATTTCCCGGGAGGAAGGTACCCTTTTTCTACTTACTAAAGCACACCTTCCTTTGATAAAAATTAAGTTCGCATCCTTTCTCTGTTAGAAACCGACATACAAAGTCCAGCTGTCGTGCCAAGATCGAGAGAATCTAATAAGAGAACCAAATTAAGCTCTAAACTGCTGAAGCTTAAATGCATAGGCTGGCAAAGACTAAACCATTGGAGACACCTCAAAAATGTTATCCAGAAATGACAGTTATATGAGCAAAAAAAAAAAAGTTCAACTGCAAAAATGTTTTTAAGTGAAACAATGACTTAAAGACTGCAAAAATGACACTTCAACCCAATGGTATGCATTGAGAAAGAAGCTTATTATTTGTTGAGAGGGACTATAAAAAGGTTGAGTGGGTAAAACCGTAGAACAAGAAGACATGGAGAATTTAATGGATTGAAGTCATAATGGAAACTTATCAGGTATGCTACTTTTGCACGAGATAAAAAATTATTAATAAAAAGATTTTCTTTGCAATTTTTATTTAATTAATACTATTATCTTTATTTGGTTAACGTAGGTAAAAAGCAGAGCATGACCTTTAAATGATAAAGAAGGTGATCATGCAAGCAAAGAGGAAAACCTGCATCAGGAAAACAAAACACTCAGAGAGAAAATCTGCACTGTTTGGAACTATCACTTATTAGTTATTAGTTATTACAATGAATCCCAATAGAGTTTGAAGAAGGAGATGACAAAGAAAGTTAACAAGATCTATGGTGGCATTGATTCTCTCGCAATAAGAGTTTGAAGAAGATTATGGACAACTAGATTCAAGTTTTCAAGATTTCAAACTAAAAATATAAGCTTTGGAAAAGATGTTCTAAACTGGTACTTATATATCCCATAAGTGCTGAAATTTATATTGGTCAACTAAAGCAATGGGTGGCAAGTAATCCCATTTGGTTTTATATATGTTTAATAACTTCAAATCATAACGTTGCCCCCCAACAGATAGAAATGTAGTTGTTTGTAATTCCTGATAAAGATCATTTATCACATAAAAACACGGTCACGGGGTGTTCCAGAAGAACATTATGTTTCATATGTGAACACATGGTGAGAGATGGGTGCACCACTTATGGGTGGTTGCTGCAGAACTACCCCCGACACCATTCGATAATTGGATATTCATTTGAATAAAGTTGGAGATTGGCGAATCACTCTATTTGCATCAACTTAAAAAATGATTAAATTCACACAATTTTTAGATTGAAGCTTTCTAATTTACCTGTCACCTCCAGCTTTCACACATGAAAAAGAAAAAGTAAAAGTTGTCATTTGTGATCAAGACGTTGTCTAGAAAGAAATACTTCAAGGTCTAATGTTCAACCGGTATGTACAAGTATAAAAATCACATGTTTTATATGTTTTTTTTAACTTACTATATACTCTTATTAATTACTCCATTTTAGTTTCGCTTTTTTCTCTAATTAGGTGTTCATGCAATCAACATGAATTACTCAAGCGTTTGATGTTGACTAAATAGTTTTGCTCTCAATGTCTACCAATTGTAAAAGAATATATCTTAAGAGTTGATCCAGTAATATGATTTTAGAGGTTTTACATCTTAAGAGTAGAAAATTTGCAAGTTTCTCAATATTCATTTGAGGACTAATTAAAGAAGTCCATAGCAAGATCGTGGTGCAGATGCATATGGTTAAAATTTTATAGACATGGACTATAGTTTGAGTCTTATGTATCATTTCATATTTTTTTTTTCTATTTTGTGATTGTGTTGGTGTGCAAATTAGAAAACAATGCAAGTAAACGAAGACGTATTATCTACAAAATTTATTACTGGCCTAACATTTTCCGGATGCCCAAACCACAAGCGTACATTGAAAGTGAGTGTTACGAAACATCGATCAATCCAACGGTTTGTGAAAGGGAACAAGACTTCAAGTAGCTCGGTTGATGAAAACTTGCACGACCACTATAATCATCAGAAGCCATTTCGATAAATGAGTGCTTATCACAATGATGAAAATCTCAGCTTATGATAAACGATTTCTGTTAAATATTGTAAGAAACAGTTCCAGTGCCCGCCTCACTCGCGATTACGATCAACAAAATTCATAGACAATCTCTCGGGAAAGTGGGTTTGTACTGGCAATAGCCTATTTTTACATATGAGCAGCTTATGTAGTCGTCTCTAGCGTTAGGAGCAAAAAAGGATTGAACATGGTAATTTGTGATGATGATGAATGTTAAAATGAACGTGGTTTACAAAGAAGTGCTATGAATTTGTGATCACATCTACGTGTCATCATATCTCACGTTAGTGAAAAAAAAAAACAATAAAATATAAAAAAAATAAAAAAATAAAAAAATTGAGTGTGTTTATGTTCTTTTTCAATTATTACTATTGTGTTTCACATAATGTATGTTTCATGTGTTACCAGCTTTATATTTTACCTTTCCTTATCCAAATGTGTTTCTTTCTAACCTCTTACTTCATAATATGCAATGCCATTAACATTCTTTTTTGACGTTACTTTAAAATACCCGTGAATTTCACGAGTCTTTTATCTAGTATAAATAAATAAAAGAGTTTAGGTTACAATGGTAATGAGCCAACTTATTAGACCTAAACATGAGAACCTATATGATTAGAGCTGCTATAAACATAACAACAACACTAGACTATCATAACTACCAAGAGAACATATCAAAGTTAAAACCAAAACCAATAATTTATTTTGAAAAGTCGTTACACGATTAATCGTGATATCAAAGGGTGCGTTTGGTATGCCGTCATGAATCACAATGGGAATTATTTTGATAGTAGTGGTGGGCCCCTCGGTATGATAGATCCATACCTTACCCTTTTGAGGTATATGGAGTAAGAAACATTTCTATATTTCATTACCATAGTGGTGGGCCCCTTCATCTTAAACAAACACCTTTAATCACTTTCATAGTGATAATGTCATTCCCATAGTGGAATACCAAACGCACCTAAACTATTAATTATCTTACCTTTGATAAACTAAGGGGGTGCTTGGTTGGGGGTAATGGGGGGTGGGGAATGGGAAAAGTAATGATTAAACATGCTTGTTTATGACTAGGGAATGCAATCATTGTTTAGTATGGGGTAATGGGGCATTACCCAGTAAATTGGGAGGTATGGTAATGATTACCCACCAGCAGCAACCACCACCACCAATAGCCACCACCACCACCACCAGCCACCACCATTAGCAACCACCACCACTAGCCACCACCACCACCAGCCACCACCACCACCACCACCACCACCAGCTACCACCACCACCACCAGCCGCCATCACCACCAGCCACCACCACCAGCTACCACCAGCTACACCACCACCACCACCACCAGCAACAGCTACCACCACCACCAGCCACCATCACCACCACCACCACCAGTAGCCACCACCACCATTAACAGCCACCACCACCACCACCAGCCACCACCACCAACACTAGCCACCACCACCAGTAACCACCACCACCAGCAGCTACCACTACCACCACCAGCAGCAGCAGCCACCACCACCAGCAGCCGCCATCACCACCACTACTAGCCACCACCACCACCACCAGTCGCCACCACCACCACCTTGGAGGTTAATGTGTTTTTCTTAAACCAAGCACCATCAAAGATAATGATAATCTTCATTCCATTCCTTTGCATTCCCTTTGCCTTTCCCTTTCCCATTCCCCATTTTGAACCAAGCGCACCCTAATAAACTCCAACAATGACACCGTGATACATCCTCTAGTATCGTCATCGTCCTTTTTTTTAATAGATTTAAACACTTTTAGAAATGTCTAATTATCATATTTTGTGTTGTTTATCAGTAAAATATCATATTAACATTTGAAACTTTTTTGACTAGCTACAATGTAAAAAGTAAAATTTTGTTTTAATAATAAACCAATATAAAAAATAAACACTTAAATTTGAGGATTGAGATTAATGAATTGACTAGCATTGGTACGTTTGGTATTCCAGTATAGGAATGAGACTGTTACTATAAAAGTGATTAAAGGTATTTATTTAAGATAAAAGGGTTCACCACCACTACAGTAATGAATGATAGATATAATTCATAATCCATATACATCAAAAGAGCTAACTATAGACCACTACTATCAAACTCATACCCATAACAAACACACCAATTTGAAATTGTACTACCTAGCCATTTTAAACCATTTTGATTGATTTATATGATTTGAAGGACTACAAAATGATTCCCTAGGCTAGGCCCAGTAGTCACAACTTACTCCACTACTCCTGAATTAAATTTGTGATAAGAGATAATTACTGATATACCCCTGCACGGAAGGGTATGTCATAAAATACCCCATGTATCCGCCGTTTTCAAAAGTACCCCAGCATTCCCCTTACACGTGTACGCGACACCCGGGGAGGACACGTGTCAACATTCTAGCTCGGGCCAAAAAAAAATATATATATAATAATGCATGTCGCGTACACGTGTACGCGACACCCATAAAGTCATACGCGACATGTTTTTGAAAATATTTGACAAAAATAGTGCATGTCATTGTCGTGTAAGGTTTTGGATTTTAAAACAAAAAAAATTAAAAACTTACAAAAAATACCCTTTAACTTTTTGATATTTACAACTTTTTTATATAACAAACTTTATTTGTCAAATATTTAGCAAATATATATCAAATTTGTTAATGAAAAAAATATCGTTATGAAGAGCTCCGAATTACGAACAAAACGAGCCCAATATTGATATGCTTTTGACATACGTACGATTTTATAAAATTTCGAAATACCGTTTATAGGTTTAGAAAATTATACCGTTTTTAATTTATGAATATGATATTCATATTTCATAGAATTGTACGTCTTTGTCCCTTGTGCTTTAAGCGTATGTTTTAAAAGATTATAAAATCGTACGATTGGACAAATATTTGACAAATCTTTATTTGTCAAATAAAGTTTGTTATATAAAAAACACCCTTTAACTTTTTCTAAAAATCCCTTTAAATATTAAATAAGCATAATGCCAAAAGTTAAATCACATTTGTTTTAAAGGGTGTTTTTTATATAACAAACTTTTTCTAAAAAAGATTTGACAAAAAAATTAAAAACTTACAAAAAACACCCTTTAACTTTTTTATATAACAAACTTTATTTGTGCTTTAAGTGTATGTGTAAGCTATGGTTTTTTATATAACAAACTTTAAGCGTATGTCAAAACTTTATTTGTCAAATATTTGTCCAATCGTACGATTTTATAATCTTTTAAAACATACGCATAAAGCACAAGGGACAAAGACGTACAATTCTATGAAATATGAATATCATATTCATAAATTAAAAACGGTATAATTTTCTAAACCTATAAACGGTATTTCGAAATTTTATAAAATCGTACGTATGTCAAAAGCATATCAATATTGGGCTCGTTTTGTTCGTAATTCGGAGCTCTTCGTAACGATGTTTTTTTCATTAACAAATTTGATATATATTTGTGCTAAATATTTGACAAATAAAGTTTGTTATATAAAAAAGTTGTAAATATCAAAAAGTTAAAGGGTATTTTTTGTAAGTTTTTTATTTTTTTTGTTTTAAAATCTAAAACCTTACACGACAATGACATGCACTATTTTTGTCAAATATTTTCAAAACATGTCGCGTATGACTTTATGGGTGTCGCGTACACGTGTACGCGACATGCATTATTATATATTTTTTTTTTGGCCCGAGCTAGAATGTTGACACGTGTCCTCCCCGGGTGTCGCGTACACGTGTAAGGGGAATGCTGGGGTACTTTGAAAACGGCGGATACATGGGGTATTTTATGACATACCCCTCCGTGCAGGGGTATGTCAGTAATTATCTCTTGTGATAAACTTTGCAGTTGGATTCTAACGTAACTATATACTGTTCGACTTACGTCTGGTTAGACTTTGGTAACCCATCTTGGACTAAAGTATTTTCCATAGTAATTTTTTCTAATGAATAGTACGAGTAACATTTAAAAACCCCATTATACATTTTACTTTTCTATTATCCTATATTACATTTAGTAGGCTGGGCAGCCCCCCTTTGCTGCCCGGCTTTGCTGCTACAGTTGCCCTAGAGAGCAGCTACAATATTTTTGGTCAGCTGCTACAGTAACCCCCGGTAGCTACAGTACTATCGGCCGTTAGTTACTGTAGCAATGCCCGTTAATTTTTTAAAAGGCTGTTAGTTACTGTAGCAAGGCCCTTTTTTTTTTTAGCGGTTACTTTGGCAAAACACCTCGCGGCAACGCGCGGGTAATCCACCTAGTTTTAGTTATAAAGCATTTTTATTTCTTTTTGCAAATCTTAATGACTTTTATAGTACCATCTTGATTAGAGCGTTAGGTGTGGTGTCGAGTTTAATCTCCTCATTTGTGTCACGGGGTGCTATATCATCTTAACAAACTTCTTTCTACAACCATTTTATCAAAATTAACTACAACTTACTCATTTTTGTACCACCACTTTCTATTTTACTTGTTTTATTCAATTTTCCAAATAAACTAGATTTATTTCATTCAAATAATACAAATAACATTTTTTTAATAATTTACAAAATAATTACTCTATTAAAAAAAAATCTTCTAAACTTTTACAAAAGAAGTAAAAGAAGAAAAAGAAAAAGAAAAAAAAACTTTGACATTACAAAACAAGCCCACTTCCCCTTCCAACCAATATATATATATATATATATATATATATATATATATATATATATATATATATATATATATTATATATATATATAATATATATATATATTCCGGTTTTCACTCACTTAAAGTCCATTCCTTGCTCTTGCCTAGTTCTAGGCTTAGACGAAAGAGCTCATTCATAGATTCCATCTTTCTAGCATTTCATGTCTTTCTTCCTTCAACTCTAATTCATGCCATGAATTGTTAAGTCTAGCTATTGGCTCTCTTCTCACCTCCACTAGAGCCTATTGAAGAAAAATCCGAGGCTCACTCGCTGCCCTAAGCCCTACAGTTCCTTCGCTTACCGCCTAAGATGAATCTATTGCCTCCCCTCCCTCCATGAGTAGATATTTAGTATTGAATAGTGTTAAACCCAATCCCAAGCAATATATATATATATATATATAGAAGGTCATTCTTCTTTTTGTTGCTTTACACACACTTCCATTCTAGCAGTAGAAACAACACCAACAAATAAACGAAACTTGCAAAAATAACACACTAACACAAAAACACAATTAAGAATTAAAAAAAAAAAAAAAAAAAAAAAAATTGTCAAAGTTTTACCTTCGTCGTGCAGACGACGAGGTGATGTTTAGCGAGGCATAGCGAGGTGAGGCAGTATGGTGGCGAGGTATGGCGAGTTTGCCGTGTCTTCACTGCGAGGAGCAATGAAGCCCACACCTTTCGCTCTTAATATATATTTCATCATCCTCACAGTATTATTATTATTACTATGATTATTAGGCTAGTGACAGTTGTAACCCATATTGCATCATCTTTCCGGCTGCCACCTCAGCTTTTTCTCCTCTCAACCCATATTCACATCTCTCTTCACAGGTGACCCATATATATGTTTTTAACATTTTAAATTCAAATATATATATATATATATATATATATATATATATATATATATATATATATATATATATATATATATATATATATATGGTGGGGTTATTCTAAAAATGGTCTTATAAAAAAAAGTGTAGAAATGATTGTGGGAGTGACATGTGTCACCCCCTTGCCACATCATATGACACCCCCCGCCCCCCCCCCCCCCCCCCCCCCCCCCCCGCCGAATTTTTTTTTCCCGCAAAAAAAAAAATTTTTTTTGGGCAATTTTTTTTTTCCCGCCAAAAAATTTTACTGCATCACTGTTATAAATTTACTGCATCACGGTTATAAAGTTACTGCATCACGTTTACTGCATCACAATTATGATTTTACTGCATCACGGTTACTGCAATTCATGGTTTTTAATGTTACTGCATCATGGTTATAAAGTTTATTGCATCATGGTTATAAAGAAACTCAATTATCATAAGTTTTCTGCATCATATATGTATGTAACTGCATCACAATTAAAATACGATTCTTTTTAAGTTTTGGTGCATCTTTATTATAAGTTACTGCATCACAGTTAATAGTTTCGTGCATCAACTATGTTTGCAGTACTTATAACCTCAATGCACTAAAATTTAAAACTGTGATTCAGTAACTTTTATAATTGTGATGCAGTAACTTTATAACTGTGATGCACTAAAAATTTTTGGCGGGAAAAAAAAGTTTTTTTGTCAATTTTTTTTTTTTTTTTTTTTTTTTTGCGGGGGGGGGGGGGGGGGGGGGGGGGGGGGGGGTGACATGTGTCATATGATGTGGCATAGGGGTGACACATGTCGCCTACACAATCCTTCCTACACTTTTATTATAAGACCCTTTTTATTTTAACATATATATATATAGTCAAGCGTTCAAATGAGAAGTCATATTTTTGTGAGAATGTGAGAAGGGATCCTAGCCACTCATTTTATCTTTTTTTTAATTTTGATCTAATGCCTAATACTAGTTAACCAATTTTTCTGAAAATTAAAAAAAAAATTTCAAAAAAAATTTTTCAAAAAAATTTTCGATTTTTTTTCCGTTCATTTTTCACATGTGAAAAAAAAATTCCGAAAATTTTTTTCCGAAATTTTTTTTTTTCGAAATTTCTTTTTCGAATTTTTTTTTTCGTGACATGTCAAAAATATTTCACATGTGAAAAAAATGAAAAAAAAATAATTTACATGTGAATTTTTTTTTCACATGTGAAAAAAATAAAAAAAAAATTTACATGTGAAAATTTTCAACTTTCACTGTGAAAAAAAAATTTCACATGAGAAAATTTTCAATTTTCACATGTGAAAAAAATGAAAAAAAAAATTCACATGTGAAAATCGATTTTTTTTTTCAAAATTTTTTTTTCCGAATTTTTTTTTTTCGAATTTTTTTTCGAATATTTTTTTTTCGATTTTTTTTCTTCACATGTGATTTTTTTTTTTTTTTTTTTTTTTCAAAATTAAAGAAGGATAAAATGAGTGGCTAAGATTAGTTTTCACATGTGAAAAAAAAATTCCGAAAATTTTTTTCCGAAATTTTTTTTTTCGAAATTTCTTTTTCGAATTTTTTTTTTCGTGACATGTCAAAAATATTTCACATGTGAAAAAAATGAAAAAAAATAATTTACATGTGAATTTTTTTTTTTCAACATGTGAAAAAAAAAAAAAAAAAAAAAATTTACATGTGAAAATTTTCAACTTTCACATGTGAAAAAAAAATTTCACATGAGAAAATTTTCAATTTTCACATGTGAAAATAATGAAAAAAAAAATTCACATGTGAAAATCGATTTTTTTTTTTTCGAAATTTTTTTTTCCGAAATTTTTTTTTTCGAATTTTTTTTTCCGAATATTTTTTTTCGATTTTTTTTTTCTTCACATGTGATTTTTTTTTTTTTTTTTTTTTTTTTTTTTTTTTTTTTTTCAAAATTAAAGAAGGATAAAATGAGTGGCTAAGATTAGTTTTCACATTCTCACAAAAATTAGATTTTTCACAAAAATTAGAGTCACGTTCAATGTAGAACCACTTTTTAGTACATAACTTACTGAACCACTTTGGACCAATGAGAATTTAGTATTATTAAATACTTTTTTTTAAGTTCAAAAGGGCATAATAGTAAAACACATTTTCAACTTTTTATTTTATTTTTTTTAATAAAAACCTTTTTTTAAGCTTTTTAAATTTATTTTATTTTATTATTATTTTTTTGCATGCATGTTTTTTGGTAAAAGACCGGTGCATATGTGTTTTTTTAACGTTGTAATTTTATATATTTTTTTTGCGTACAATTGTTTACTTATCAAGCCTTGTTTTGCTTAAAATGATAATTGCACATATGTTTTGGTGTACATTCTTTAATCTTTAAAATTTATAACAAAAAAATATAAACATATACATTTAATCTCTAAATTTATAACAAGCCAAAGACATAAATACTATACACAAATTTGATAAAATAAAATACAATTCAAATACAAGAATATGTGTGCACTCTTCCAAGAACATACGTGCACGTCATCAAAAACATGTGTGCACTCTTTCATGAACATACGTGCACGCTTCACTTTCTCATCAAATTGTTAGAACATTCGGGTATCCTTCCACAACATATGTGCACGCTTCACTTTCTCATCAATTTCCTAAGGACAAATGAGTACCCATCCAAGAACATATGTGCACAGTGACGAAGCTAGGATTTTTAACTCGGGTGGGCCAAAACATATACAAACCCGAATTCGAGAAAAATTGGTCTGATAACTTTTTGTTAATGCAAATGACAACCAAACTTCTATAACTAGGAATTTCCAATTAACGTCATTAAATACTAATAACATCTTGGTTGGGCCACTATTTTATTGTGGGTGGGCCAAATATTTTATTTGGACGAGTCTTGAACAATTTTATAGTACAAGTACATTACAATACGTATATCAGTATATGTTACTTGTAGCTTTGGGTACGTTGCGCTTTCTCGTCGAATTCATTAGAACATATGTGCAAGCTTTTCAAAACATATGGTCTTGCTTTAACTGCATATCGAGGGGAACATACAATGATTAGTATGGTTATGATAACTAATTTTTTAAGCATAAACTAGATAACACATATGCTACAACAACAAACAATGAAACCAACTGTAAAACGTATGCCTTTTACATCTGCAATTTTACTTTGACTATCAAACAGAGATTAATCAACTTGATATAACAAATGTGTGTTCCATGTGCAAGCAATTTATTAATAGCACATTAATATGGTGTTTATTTTTGGTTCTATTTTTTTTAAAGTCCATTATTGATTTCTAAGTGTCAAATTAGTTGTCACTATACTTCTTATAACAGTGTTATGCACCATTACTCATTGCGTATAAAACTTAGTAACTTAACACAAATATGCTAAACATTTCTTACTTTTTAAACTCGTTTTGTTAATATTTCAACTTTTGAGCATCTTTGAGCATCAAATAACATACTTCTATATCTATATATAATATATATATATATATATATATATATATATATATATATAAATATATATATATATATAATATATATATATTATATAACAAATGTGTGTTCCATGTGTACCTCTTTAAGCTCGTTTTGTTAATATTTCAACTTTTGAGCATCTTTGAGCATCAAATAACATAATTTCAATTAAGGTATAATATATTATATATATAATATATATATATATATATATATATATATATATATATACTAGCAGGGTACCCGCGCGTTGCAGCGGCGGGTACCTTAAATTAAAATTTTTCGGTGAATCGTGTAATTTTAGTTTATTATGTTCTTTTTGACAATAAATTTACGGATATCAAAATTTCGTTTAGCTCGTGTCCGTTCGGGCTCGAGCCCGTTGCTCGTGTCCGTTCAGGCTCGAGCCCGTTTGGCCCATGCCCGTTCGGGCTCGAGCCCATTTGACCCGTTGTCCGTTCGGACTTGAATATTTGTATAATGTGCTTTATTATTTGTATTAGTGACATTTAATGCAGGAATTGTGTTTAAGTTGGTTGTACAATATGCTTGATAATTTGTAGTTCTTATATAAGGGATGTTTTAATAGTGCATTAATTATATTTATTGACCGGTTAATTAATTGTATTTAATGTACATAATGTTTTATTTATTATATTTAATGTTAGTATTAATGGTATGTTAGAATTAAATGAGGGGAAAATTGTGTCTACTTTAAGCTTAATGTCTAATTATATTTTCATCACTTGTACTTTAAGCTTATTAATTTGTAAGGCTAAAAATTAAGCATGCTAAAATTAGAAGACATTCCTCCTTTATAATATAGTAAGATATATATATATATATATATATATATATATATATATATATATATATATATATATATATATTATATATACCTTAATTGAAATTGGACTTAAGATGTGTACCTTTTTATGCAATTTGCCTTTTTTTTTTACGATCCATGATTTATATGTTGGGATCAATTTCGTTTCTTTGAGATCAGTAATTTGATCTGTCTGTTGCTTTTTATATTGAACTTTATAAACCATGTGGCATTGTGATAATATATTCTTTTGGAGCGTATGAAATTCAAAGCTTTTTTTTTAGGAGTATATGGAGTTGATAAAACGAGAGTTTAGCTTTTGTAATATACGATACTACGTGAATAAAGAATAAACTTTTTATGGGAAGAAGCGAGCTTAGCGGAGATACCTTCAGCTTGGCTTATGAATTGGCTGCTTCTAAATAATTCCGGATCAACCTTTCGTACAATTTTTTGTTTAAAAATGCAAAACAGCTTGGTCTAATGAAAAATACGGAATTATTTATTTATTTATTTATTATTATTATTATTATTATTATTATTATTATTATTATTATTATTATTATTATTATCACGTTTGGCTCATTGGGATTGGCTTACGAGTAGTGATATTAATGCTAATAATCTGTGTACTCTAGACTCTAACCTATAGCAAGGGACTCAATCAACACATTGGTCCTATTTGAAATCCCAGTTTGTACTAGGCTTACTTCCGATCAACTTTAATGTATCTATTGGCAAATTAAAAAAATAAAAATAGAAATAGATTAAAACCGGCAAATAAAGGTCATGTCATTTATTATCCTTGACTTAAACGATTTGGAATAACCTGGGTCACATGGCTTCCCCCAAGTTTTAACCCATATCATTATCTTTTGAAGTTGTGTCATCCAGAAATGAACTTGTAAAGTGTAGAACTTGAACAAAAGTGCAATAAAGGAGTGTTTGGAACAAGCTTCAAAAATACCCATTTTTGGTAGTATTGGGTTAAATGGGTCTATATATGTATGAAAACAGTATAGTATCACTTGTTTTTTGTTCAATATAAAGTATATTCAGTTTTTCCAATGTGCTTCTCGGTTTGGTTATGGATTCCCGAGCCTTTTGACCAACTCTGTACACACTTTCCCTTATACGCGCATTAAGCAACAAGCATATGCTCATTATTCAACGAGCATACAAATGTTCAGCACAAATGAAAATCTGTCGTAGTTATTCACTCCAAAATGGAAATTAGTTGATTTGCAGTTGTCCTAGTTTGGATGCCATTTTCACCGTCATTGCCCTTGCGGGAAGACACATAAAAATTTACTAACTGCTTTATAGCTAAAAAGTATTGTTCCTAAATATAATCAAAAAGTTCAAATAAAGAAATTAGATCACATGTATTCATAACATAAACACAAATTACATGAAACCAACATCCCTGGAATTAGTAAAAATACAAGAAATCACAGTTCTTCAAAAACATCAAGATTCATTTTCAGCTACACCTTCGCATCCATCCATAGGATTCAGATGCAGGTTTGGAAACAAGTCAGACATTATCTCCTCCCTAGATCTCGTAAGGTCCACAAATATCGCGCAAGGTGCGTAAATTCTTGGATTCACAGAATCCCCTATCACAAGAGGATCTTCTACACTCATAAATGCTTCTGCGACCATATCGGGATCTAAGTTCAAGTCGCAACCCGTCCTTCTTCTTAGCAGAGGAGACACAAAGTTCCTTGGAAGCAAATAAGCAATATTGTTACTCCCTGTCAGCAAATCAAGTAATGTTCCAGAACAATCTGCAGGTACTTGCAAACAAATTAAAGACAGTATCATAACCAGCTTCAGTGCTAAAAGTGGATGGTAATACGCGCAATCAATCCCTGATCTCTCAATCCATGATACAGTATCAATTTTATTGTTTAGAATATCTTTGATCATTGCAACAAGGAAGCTTATGGCATGTTCTGGAAGTATCTGTTTGGATGCTGATATGTCAACGTGCATAAACCATTCAACAAACGAAGATTTTGTGGTGAAAAAAATTTCTGAGAAGAAAGATGCCTTGAAAAGAATATAATCCAAGAGATATATGAAGCTGTGAGGTGACATGTAGCCAGGCAACCTCCAATCGGCTGTATAAGTATCTTTCAAAGCATTCTGGAGTGCTTCAGTAGCATGCATATCTTTCAACCCACAAAAATTCTCAAAAAATAACTCCCATTCAGGTATCTGTTGAAGCTTAGTAAAGATTTCCTCGGTAAGTGTTACAGGTTTTCTTGAACCAAGACATATCATCATCACTTTACCGATTTTATAATAGTTGAGTTGGCCCATGGAGTTGACCTCTTGATTAATAATGCCCTCCAGCAATTTGGGAGAAACATGTGTCTCTCTTGCAGGAATCAGGTCCTCGGAGATTGATTTCCGCCAATCTAGGGGAAACACAAGATGAAAATAAATTGTAGAAATTCTGTCCTTCTGATTAAATGTGAGGTTGAGATACTTGCAGTCTAAAAGAAACTTGGAAACCTCAAACATTTGAGCAAGAGTTATGTTTTGCTGAAATACAGAACTTTTATATGTCTTCTTAACATTATGAAGATCTTTAAGGGTTTCAAGAACCTTCACACCGACACATTGTAATTCTGACTGCCAATAAGACCTCATTGCAAACACCAACCGCTTGAGATCCAACGTTACAATCTTTCCATCCCTGTGAAGATCGCCAGCATCTCTTAGCCAACCTGCATCCTTATTGACTAACAACAAGTAAACCATGTTTGCATTCACACTCAGTCTTTTCACCCCAAAATAACTTAAACTGAAATCAACATGATCTGCATGTTTGTTTAGTTGTTCAAATTCAAGACTTTTAAGGCCTTTAAATATTTCCACCAGATTCGCCTTCCACATATTCCAATAAAAAATCAGAGTTGTAGCAGAAACTCGGTTTTGAGAGATCTTGTCATCCACATACTCATTGGTAACAAAAGATAACTCGTCCTGCAAGTCATACTTAGAAAACTGAAAACGTGCATGAGCATCCAACAACTTTCTAATCGTTAAGATTTCTCCTCTTAGACTCTTGTGTCTCTGGGATTCGTTTAAATGCCTCTTCAGCTCAGACAAGCTACTTTCCTCATTAGAGAGTACTTTAAGCTCACTACAAACTAAAGCATAATATACTTTTGAGACCATATCTGCAAGTGACTTTGCCTTCTTACAAAGTTCTTCCTTGCGAGTAAACTGCTTCAATGGCCAACCTCCATTTCCTTTCCCCCATAATGAGCTAAAGAACACATACAAAACTAAGAGCCACGCTGCCTCACGGTGTTGTCCAGCTTTCTCCAAAAACTCTGCCTCTTTTAGAACATCACCCCATGACCTAACAAGCTTCGCAGCATCAAGGAAATTACCTGATTCTTCTTCCAAAACCAAAAGGTCATCAAGGCAGCCTATCGACCTCAAAAAACCACGCTTAGATTCCATGGTACAAAAAGCTCTAACATATTTCATCATGGACTTATTATCTTTACGCTCATGGTAATCCAGGGCACAACTCTCCAAGAATTCTTGTTTCATTTGTTCAATTTCTTTCCTTTGATCAATAACATTCTCTTTCCAGTACGCTAAATACCTCATGCCTTCATCATATAGTTTCACTTTTTTGCATACTGATAGACAGTTGGAATACTGATCATTAGTGGCGTATACCTCGGCTGCTTCACTATAGCAGTTTGCTAACAAGAAACACTCTGCTGCTGCATCAGGGCGTCCACACTTATCCAAATATATTTGTGCTGCAAAAAAAAGTGAAGACGAAATTTTACAATCACATTCCGATTGAGCTGTGGATACTAACAACGGAATAGCACATGTACCAGATTATTAATTTTTTTAAACATTTACACTACATTAATTACTGTCAAGTACTTAGGATTTTAGCATATTTCCTTCTGTTTTAAGAATTGAAGAAATGTAACAACTTCGTTGATAAATGATGTTTAATTGAACAGCTTTCAATACTATTTTCTTAATGGTGTAAAATTTTCTCATAATCATCAATTTCAGTTTCCCAAAAGATTGTACACAACTGTATTTAGAATACAATGAACTACCATGTGTGATGGAGGAAAAAAGTTACCAGCTCTTTTATAATTTCCCAAATCACAATAACATGTAGCAGCAGAATCATGTTTCTCAATAGATTCAAACATGTCTCCAGCATCCCTAAGGTAGCCAAAAGCAGCTTCGGAATTAGTTCCCAACATTTGTTGAGCAGATGCTCTGAGATCAGAAGCTTCGGCCAGTTTTTTCCATTTTGTGTCACCCGCTCTCTCAAAGCACATTTTGGCCATTTCAAAATTGTTCTCATAGAAAAGCTGTAAAGGATAGAGATGTATGTGTATGTGTCAAATGATCACCGTAAACAAAAGACGAAAAAAAATAAAATAAAATAAAAATACAGAGTAAAAAAAAAAAAAAAAAAAAAAAAAAAAAAAAAAAAAAAAAAAAATTGGCAGCAGTAATTATCAGGTACATTTGATAACAAAAGATACATAATAGATCAAAACTAACCTTTTTACCACGCTCTCGCCACTCCTGAGGGCTGCTTGCAACCCGCATAGCCTGAGCTGCAAATTCATCTAGCTTCCTTACCTGAACGAGGCCCCTCTTCTTCCAATAGTCAAACATTGGCTTTGACATCTCCTCACTGTGTTCACATATCCAAAGCCTTTGTCGGGTGCGAGTTATTGCAACATACAATTGTTTCAATTCAGAACACAAAACATTGTGTCTTGCTTCACTGAAGCTTGGGAAAGCATGAGGATGTTTCTCATTGAGCCAATCACGTTCCTTCATGTATCCATATATTAATCTCCATTGCTCCTTAAGAGGAGATGACCCAAAAAAGTTATACAGAAATACATCCTACAAAATCACGGCATGTGAGATTTATTTTAGTAAATCAATCAACGTGATATATTTAACACAAAAGATGCACACATGAAAGTAGCTTATTACAAGTATGAAGTACAAGGCACTAACCTGGAATTCAAGACCCTTACACTCCACTATAGTGAGAACAAGAGCATGTTTTCCAACATATTTACAAATCTCAGTCTTTGCAGATTCATCACGTACCAATATCACTTGTTCCGCACCAAATCCGACAATATCTCCGATATAGTAACTATGACCAAACATAGTCACAATTGCATTCTCATCATTACCAGACTCAAGTATAATAGGAGCTTCACCAGAAATAAGACTAACTTCAGGTTCTAACTTGTCAATTGCATGAGCAAAGTAGCAGTAGAGAATATCAACGACACTCTGAGCTAATTCAAGTACACCAACATGAGTTCTGAAGTTCTGTTTCAGTTGAAAAATATCGGATACAAGTCCTTTCTCTTGTTTCCCATTTGTTTTGTTGCTAAGAAACTCCTTATAGAAAAGAGATCGTATATCCTGAAACCTAAAATCAATCCCTCTTGCAATAGTCTGTGCCGTATCACCCGCAAAAATAAAGCCCTCGTCAACATTCTGACAAATGTATTTGAATAGAGAAATCTGCCTCATACTAAGATCTTGCACTTCGTCGATGTACACAAAATCTATCTGGTCACCTTCATAATTCTTTTTTTCAAGTCTACGATGAATGTCATTTACAAAATCTCCCAAATCGAATTCACCTCGTTTAGTTTTCATTTTTTCATAGGCTTGAAAGAGTGTGTATACCATCTCTCTTTTCTCCCTTGTTAAAGTGGATGTGCGGCCTTCAGACAACAAAGAGTAAGCCTCATTGCTCAGTTTGCCATCACGGCTTCCTCCAGCATGCATGCCTCCTTTTACGTGAGATATTATTTCAGTAAACACTCTGGATGGATCAAGGTTCTTTGTAAGGATTGAATTGAAGTGGGGCCAGTAAAGTGAACAAAACCTATCATATGTAACCTCACTTAGTCTTATAAAAGTTTGCATTGCAATAGATCTTGAACTTATATGGTCACCATGAGAACCTTCTTTTGCCTCAAGAAACCTTTCAAAGAAAGAATTCCCTAAAGTACCATCGAGCATCATCAGAAACTTGTGAAATGTTATAACAAGAGGATAACTTTTCACAGGGATGCCAACAAATGTGTTTGGGATATCACTGAATTCTGACGTGATATAATCGGCATCATCAAGATTGTTCTCTGCTGACGAATTCCCATTACGAGCATCACTATCAAATACATAGGATTTTGAGGTCAAAAAATGTTTATGGGATTCCCATACAGATGAATAGACCATTGCAAAGCAATAACAAAATAACAGACACAACATACGGTTTAACATGTATACAGCTTGTTATAACTGCAAAATGCTAAAAGGCAACAAAAAATTTAAATTAATCAAAAAATAAAGAAATCTATGTATTTGCGCACCTTGTAAGTTGGGAAACCTGTTGCTTAACAGCATAACACAACTTTGGACTGACAGTTACAAAGAGCTGGCGCAGAACAGTCAGTTTGCTTTCATCACAACCATCAATGACATCGGTATCCCTGACGTGGCTACTCTCTGCTGAACCAACTCCTTCAGAGGCAACACGAATATTCTGTTCATTTTGGAACAACTTCGTTGTCAATATAGTGGTTTTACCGGTTCCTGATCTCCCGATAATAAATGAACTTTTGCTAAACGATATTATTTCCATCTGTTCATCGGTTACTTCCATTGGTAGATCAACTTCATTTTCTGAAAGCAAATGGTTTACAACCCCGGTTGACAAGGAGTAGAACTTCATCAGTAACAAGCTTTCACTCACTTTTGAGTTTTCAACATAATTTCTACCTTCACTCACTTCAGATTCACCTTCGGATTTACTTGGTTTACGTAGTCGGATAATATCTTCAGACGCGGCCCAACTCTTAGGAAGTTCCAAGTTCCTGAAGAGCAACAATACACATCACAGAAATATGAACATGGAATCAATAAGTTCATTACAACATTTAAGAATTAGCTAAAGAAAAATAAGCATACCCTTCTACACATTTTTCTGTGCAACGATTTACATAATCATCTGTGTAAGCAGAAAAAATGCTCTCAAGTCGTTTTGTCATTTTGGGTATCTCTTCTAAAGATAATACATTCCAGACCTTCAATATTTGTACATACTTGGATTCCTTTCTGATATCAATCGTGCAAATAATGTACAGCTCTTCAACCTTAAATTGTTTTATAATCTGTAGAGAATTTTCACAATGCAAGTCTACGCTTCTGCTCTTTGGCCGCCAGCCATTAGAGAGTTTCAACAGTAGGTGTAGAACCTGCCTCTTCATGCTAGAACACTTCAGCTTTCCAAACGATGTTTTGAAGTCATTACTGAAGAGAACCTGATTTCACAAAGTGAAAGAAGTACTATCATGAGTAACTATATATATATGATAATAACAAGGAGAAATGAATAATAAATCATGTTTTAATTATACCTTCCATTTTGCATCCTTAAAAAGTACACTATTCCCGTTAGCCAAATCATCAAGTTGATCTAGCTCTTTCTTTACACCAACTATTGTCTTCTTCAAGCATTTATCAGCATCAGCATTAAATAAACAATTGCGATTCCTCGCATCACATACTAATTCTTTCCATATGGACTCTCTACTAGCCAAGGTTCTTTCATCGCCTAATATCCAGAGACTATGTCTGGGTAGATATGAAAGAAAATAAAGAGAGTCGGTTGTACTTTTATAAAGAGAAACTATTTTAAAGATCAACTGTTAAAAAGGTAAGAAGTCCATACCGTGCTCTTGTCAGTGCAACATTAGTCCTTTGAAGGCTAAATAGAAAACCAACAGATCCTCCACTATTAGATCTTACTGTAGATAAAATAATGATATCTTCTTCTCCTCCCTGAAACCCGTCAATAGACTTCACCTTTACGGAAAATCGATCAAGGTTCTCGTACCTGTGAGCAAGTTTTTCTTGGATTGTTACAACTTGGGCAGCATAGGGAGATACCACGCCAACGCTAAGCTTTTGGTTGGTGTTGTTGCAGGCTATAAATATGAAAAGAGAAATCAAATTCTAGTCCAACTTGACCATGCAGATACAAATGTTGACTTCCAAAAAATTGGAAAACAAAATATAATACAACTAATATGATAAAATCAAAATTTTGCAAACACACCAAATTGAGAAAACTTTTACAACTGCAAGTGTAACCAATATGTTCACCTCTATAGAGATTATGAACTATTTTCATCACAAGAGCCACCTCAACCATATTTCTTAGGCTTTCATCAACTTTCTCTTCTCTTCCACCAACAACATTTATAAATGAATACGAACCAAACATTGGTCCTGAAAGATATCGTTTTTCATAACTTTTACATGCCACATCTTCTGCATCTAAGATCTGATTTCGATAAAAACTGTAATTTGGGAAGAAACTGATGGAAGGATGCATTCTGTACTGAATATTCAGAAGATGCTTAGAATGCCCTAAAGAACTCAATCTTTCAAATAAACTTCGTCCAAAACCAGATTCCTTAGAAACCTGTCCACAAAAATTTGGTCTCTAAAATAATAGCTGAAAGCCTGAAATTTAAAATTAAAACTATAGAAGACAAAATATTAAAGGTACAAAAATAAAAATTAGTCTTACTTTGCTCTTAACCATAGCAGGTAATTGACACTCGTCACCAATTAAGATAGCATGATTTACTCCTGGAAGTTGAAGGGGAATTGTCGACTCAGCCTCTTTCAGTTGGGCAGCTTCATCTATGACCAACAAGTTCAAAGGCTCCATTTTGACGGTATGCAACTTGTAAGAAGTAGAGGTGGTGCAGAATATAAGAGAAGCTTGTTCAAAACAGAAATTCTTTAATTCAGATGTTTTTAAAACACTTGGAAAAGCAAGCCTTTCAAGAGATTTCTGCAAAGTTCTTAAAACAGAACAGCACATATTTCTAACAGAACTGATCGATGACATGTCCCCGTACTTAGAATAGTCATCTTCTGGCAGCTTAAAAGAGAAAAGTTTCTCCAATTCTTCTGAAACCAGATTCTCTTGAAACAATAATGATTCCAAAGAACTCATATTGTTCAAAAGAGATGCCATATTCTGAAAATTCTCCTCCCGCAAGAAACTTCTTGAAATATGAGTACATAATGTAAGGATGCACCTTCTAAGTGGCAGTGCAGAAGACTTGAATCGATCACGCAAAAAACCAATGAATGGTTTGACTTTCAACTTATTAGTTTTAATTTCAACTCCAGTGGTAAGTTGTTCTTTGAACTCATTTTCTACAAAAACACGGTACTGAGAAACACAATTTTCAAGCAAATCAATCATAGATCTTATGCAATGCTTCCAACCAGTCAGTGACCCAAGGCACTCCGTAAGCCTATTAACACGATGCTCAACATATATGTCTTCAATTTCTGTACCAACTTTCAACCTCTCCATGTTTCCAAACAATAGCACATCCCCAACCGGACAAAAGGAATCACCATTCACAGTTCTAGTTTCAAATGATTCTCTAACCAAGTTCAGCACACGTGAGGCTAGCTGTACTATAGCAACATTTGTTGGAGCACAAGCAACCATCCTACAGTCCATTTTCAATAGCATGAAAAGCATCACACTTACTGTTGTTGTTTTTCCTGTTCCGGGAGGTCCCCATATTTGCCCCACTGAAGAATTGTGGCAACATTTTGTTTTATTAATGGAAGCCATAATTGCCGCTATTTGGGATTCATTCAACCTAGACACGAACTGTCGATCAACATTTTCAGAAACGGAATCACTGCAACGAAAAGAACAGACATCGAACTCCTTAACCTGAGAAAAACATATCCAGAGTTATTACAATAAAGTAACTTAGCAAAGGAAGATTTTATACAATGAAAAAATAAAAAGTTTAAAAACTTCTTACCACAGAATCAGCGTAAATAACCTCTTTGATAATATTCAGATTTTCATGCACGTGCAACGAATTCCAGATTCTTTTCTGGGTTGTAATATTCATTAAGAAAACAACAAACATCCCATCTTGGAAGTTAATTTGATGTGATAACTTAGCTTTAAAATGTTTTGATGGGCTACTATCTTCATTGTCATCATCCACGGTTTTATTTACAAGGGAAAATGCCCAAGTTCTTCCCAGCTTCTGCAAATCAGAAATGGAGTCGGGTTTCCCATCCATTAACAAAAACAGATCACCAGGTAACATCCTATATGGTTCTTTACCACGTTCACTGAATCTGTTTCTCCAAGGACCAACCCTGATATCATACGACATTCTTTCTTTACCTTTGACCTCGTTCAATGAAAAGATTTCAGCAAATGGAGCACTATGCATTATCTCCAAAGCTGAAGCTAGTTCTGTACGTGTTTCCTCTAGCAAAGGATAGACAAAAGAGCTAAAGTAGTGTTCTTCAGACTGAAACGTAAGTGGTATCTTCTCTGCCTACAAAGGTGCATTAAGTCATCATGATGATTTATGCAACCACAAAACTTTATACAGCGCCTAAACAGGTCTAACTAGGATTCCCAAAAAGTTTATATTATCTATATATAAGATACACAATCGATCTTCATGTCACTAAACTAGGTATGAACAAAATAAACAGTGATAAACATTTTAGTTTAAAAGAAGACTACGGAAAGTCATCTTTAATGTCAAATACTCAAATAGCTTATATTTTGACTTGATTTTTTCTATGATCCACATTTGTAAAACCAACATTAAACAATACATGTACAAAATACATATGATGTTCAATACAATTCACATAATGTCAATGTATCTTAACATTATAGGGTCTTTTAAAGATTAATGTTGGATATAGACAACAAATTATCATTTAGGAATTTGACCCCCCCCCCCCCCCCCTAACTTCTAGCAATTCCAACTTTTTTTAGGCTTCACCATATATTTATATGTGAAATTTAACCAACCAACCTTCGTCATTTAATTGGTCACATAAAGGTTACCCGAGGGGGGCGAGTTTTTAACTGACATGTACGTAGCCTAACCTAGGTATTCCCGTGACCATTTCCGACACACCCCAAAATGTGTACCTAGTGAGTCTGAGCCCTAGACCTCATGTGAGGAGGTCAAATGCCGTACAATGTTTTGTTTTGTTTCGTTATTTACTGTCTGAACATTTAGACCCATAAAGTAGAAAAGAAAATTATTATTTAACCGATATAAACGTTTGATTATTAACCTTTTGCTTACAAAACAAAAGTTCATGCTTAATCTATTTTTCCAGAAACAAGCAACAGAAAAATAGAATATTCACCAAGCAACATGCATTGCATAAACCTGTGTTTCACATATACAGAAATAAACAAAAACTAATAATTAAGATGTCACAACAAACCTTAGTGAAAACTACAAAAAAAACACGTACCTGGTATTTATAGAGTTCCTCGTTACGTATGTCATCAATAGACCATGAAAAGATCAACTCAGCAAACTTATGATCTTGGTGGTGAGCAGCGCCTTTTTTCTTCCACGAATCCATCATCACTGACCTAAAGATTACAAAAAACCAACATGCACGATGATATTATATCATAACAACTAGTATACCTTAATGATTTGAAATTGAAATGTTTCTTACTGCCAAAGGAAGTGATATAGTGGATACAGTAGTAGTGTTGCTATCTCAAGGAGCAAAAATCACTTTTTAAAAAAACTATGTGTACTATAAAGACTAAATAATAAAGGAAAAGTCTCCTCAACTTCTTCATTTTGTTTCTCTTTTTCTCGGTGAAGTTTCCTCAACTTCTTCCATTTTGTTTTTGTTTTTGTTTTTCTTGGTGAGAAACTAAACAATAAGGTTGTCTTTGGTTAAAAAGAAACACCTTTTTTTTTTTTTGATAAAATTTTTTATACAAAAGAAAATATATATATATATATATATATATATATATATATATATATATATATATATATATATATATATATATATATATATATATATATATATATATATATATATATGGTAAAGTTAAAATAAAAAGACAAATATCCGTAAAAAGAATAAAAATAATTTTTCTTTTTTAAAGTTCTGGAAAAATTCCTAAAAAATTCCACTAGATCGGGTATGTTAGTGCATAAAACTTTTGTGAAATAAGTTTTTCTAATTTTGAGTTTTTATACATTTTTTTTAATGCACAAAAAACGAATTTTAATGCACAAAAAACGAATTTTAATGCACAAAAAAAATTTTGATGCACAAAATTTTCAACTTGTTTTAGTTAGATGCGCAATATTATTTTGATGAAAAAAATCAAAAGAAGTTGGGTCCAAAAACGAACTTTTGATGCACAAAAAAAACGATTTAATGAACAAACGTATTTTTTTATAATTTTTTTTTCGGATAAAGTATCCACTTTTAGATAAACTTCCTTTAGAACTTTTTCATGCACCAACATAACCGATCTTGTGGAGTTTTTTTGGAATTTTTCGAGAACTTTAAAAAAAAAAAAATTCTTTTTATTCTTTTTACGGAAATTTGTTTTTTTATTTGATCTTTACCCTATATATATATATATATATATATATATATATATATATATATATATATATATATATATATATATATATATATATATATATATATATATATATATATAGGTTGTGTTCAAATTAATATTTCTCATCAATTCTTTTGTCAAAATAGAAAATTTGCATTTCTTACTTAAAAAAACTATAAAGCACATATTTTTTTTTTTTTTTTTTTTTTTTTTTTTTTTTTGTTTCTTTCGTTTTGAAAATAGAAAACAATATCATATGAGCCCATTTTTATATTTTGAGGAAAATTGAATTCCCTTTGTTTTACAAATCTAAAAATAGAAATTTAATAATTTTTTTTCTTTAACTTAACGCACTCAAAGTGTCTCGTGACGGAATCTTGATGAAATCTTGTTTCGTAATTGAAAGTTTTATTAAAATTTTCAAATTCTTTTACATTCGCTCGATCTAAAACCCTTTTGTTTTCTATGCTTACTTGGTTAATTCATTAACAAGTGAAAAATAAACTAGATTTTTATCTTTTTAATTCATTTTTGCAATTTAAAATAAATTGTGCACCGTAATTATATGAAGTTCACATCTGTAAATCTTCCGTCAATGTTTATACAGAAAAGAAAAATCGAAATCATCAGGTTCATGATATATCATGTGTATACTTTTTATGGGCCAATGAGTAAATTAATGATGCGACTTTTTAACCTTATAAATTTACCGAAGTTTATAAAAAGTAAAAAAGATTAAGCATGCATTCGGTTTATGGGAATGAGAATGAAGAAATAGATTTCATTCCCAATAAATTGTTTCGTTGGTAGGTTTTATTTTGAGGTATGAATTTGAAACCCATACAAATAGACAAATCTCACACCCATCAAGCATGGTGAGTTTACAAAACTATAGTAATTCTCACACCTATAGTGATTCCCGTTAACAAATCAAATCAAGCGGCACTTTAAAGTTTACTGGTATAACAAAAGTGGTCTATTTGAAGGTGGGGTATAACATCACGTGGTCTTGCTAAGATTTGATAAGATGTTCTTATGTAACTTTTTTGTAAAACGATTAGGAATTTCGTGACATCTTCTTTAATTTGATTATAAAAAGGTTTAAAAAAATGGTTGAGTTTTTCTAACACTATTAGATTTTTTGTAACTTTTTTTTAAACAAATTTGTAACTTGTTAATATGACTTAAAAATAAAAGGGAAATTTGCATATCTAAGATGATAACTAATTTCAACTTGTTTTGTCGATTTTGCCCTTTTTCATTCATTGCACACATATTTTTAATTTATTTATCATTTTATTTAATAATCTACCACATACCCAACTTCAAATAATCGGCCATATCTCCTCGAAAGCACCTCCATTATTGCCGAAAATTGCACCGTATTCACCATCATCTCATTTTGATCATGACACCCGCTCGTCCAATTTCCAGCAAACCGTATTTCAACCATAATGAAGTCGAAGATTGTGAAGGACGTCCCAAATGGAAAACGGTTAAAATGCCACATTTTTTAAAACGAAATCAAGCGGTTCCAAAAAATTTAAGGACATCGGAAACCACCTCACAAGAAGCATGTGACTTAGCACATTTTAGTTTGGATCTCAACGATGAAGCAGGTGATTCAGAGGATGTCAATGTTCAGGAGGTTCGACCTATTGTACGTAACAATGCAAAGAAGAAAGGATCAGCCTCTATTACTCATTCGCAAGGATCGACCTCAGCTGCTGTTGACCCTCCTCTATGTGAGACGGTGCTCAATAAATGATCATATGTCGCGACCTCTTTATTTACCCAAAGGCATGAAGCAAATGCTTTATATTTGAAAATAAATGAGTAGGAATTGGAATTGGAGAAACTAAGGCTTGCTCTGAAGCAGATAAGCTTGAACATGAGAAACAACAACTTCAGTTTCAACGTGAAAAGTATGAATGGAAAAAACAAGAAAAAATGGAGAAAGACATCTTGTACTACACTGCATCCCATTGGCATTTGACCAGGAAAGCACTAGAGACGTGCTTGGCCTTGAAGCAACAAATCAAGTAACGTTACAATTTAGACTATTAGTTTAAGTTTGTTTTAGTTTTTATCGTAATGCTTTTTAATTAGTTGAATTACAAACGTTATTGCGGTCACATTAGCAAATTGTGGTTGGTGTGTAGTCTTGGAGAAAGAAGGCTGAGGTAGCGGGAGGTGACCAATAAGCCATATTGGCCAATAAGCCATCTTTCCTTACCTCCCACCGAACTTGATGTTAGTACACTGACGTTACACTTTTACGTTGTAACTGGAAACTAGATCTAAGCTCATTGAGAAACAAAGTCGAATGACCTAACTCTTCAAGTCCTCGAGATAGTCCTCACGATCAGGGAACGCCATTAACTAGATCTAAGCTCATTAAGTGTGGTACAACTATGTGATGCGTGAAATGGTGTCCCAATAAAATTATGTACAAATCAATTCTTATTAGATGGTGGTAACCTTTCAAAGTCCTACGCATGCATTTCTCAATAATGATCGTCATTAGATATTCATAGAAGGCTGGCGACAAAATAAACCGGTCAACTATGATTACTAGTCATGTTGTTTCATTTAACTCCATGTTATTATGTAAACTAACAAACCGTCATTTCTCACTTTTAAAGATTATCATCGTCAACACAAAGTTTAAGCAATGTCGTTGTCCTCCTCCTCTTCCAAAAATCGGTTCAACAAAAACAAACGACCAAGAATTCCATCACCGCCATCATCACCAAGAGCTCCATTGCCGTCAATGGTGCCCTTCTCATAAACATCAGTATCAAATCTTTACCCATATGCATGTGTCTCCCAAGAAATCTGGGAGAAGTGAAAAAAAAATAAAAAATAAAATAAAAATTGCACAAAGTTGCTTTTGATTGAACAATGTGAAAAATTGATCAAGCGTTCCAAACTGGAAAACCGATAAGATGAAGATGCTATATGAGAGTTGATCGAAGCAGTAGTGATTTGAAACAAGATAATTGCAATGCGGGAGAAATAATTAACGGAAGAAACAAAGAGGATTTACCATCCTTACTCTTTGATCACCTATCATCTTTTGTAATTTTGATGAATGCATTTTTTTAATGCAATCCTAATGGATCATTATTTTATTTCTTAAATATTTTCATGATTTTTCATTAATTTAAATACTTCGCAGGGTGTTTGAGCAAACTTCCGTAAGTGCTCTTCAGCCCTAATCCTTAGGAGGTCCTGCAGCTGCTCCTGTGGAGGCCTCGTAGTTGCTCTCGCGGAAGTCTTGCAGTGGCTCCTTCGTCTCTAGGCTGAAATAAGAAACAACACCGTTAGCTCGCCCCGGGTTTTTAATCCGAGACCAAGCTCCGGTGTGAGAATAAGTATATGCTTGGCATAAGTTTTAGTGAGAGAAACTAGAGAGAGATAGTAAGAGAGGTGAGTGAGAAGTAGAGTGTGTGTGTTCATATGTGTGAACATCTCCTTTTATACTACCTGGGCTTAACCCCACGACAAAAGGATTGTGGGGACTAAGTTGTCTTTTAGGGGCAGCACACATATCGCTGAAGAGTGTCAGGCGTGGTCCTCGGGGTCCAAGTTGTTGTTATGCTACAAGTACCGGTTGTGGACCAAAGCCTCTGTGCTCATTTGTACATCATTGTACTTGTATGTCAGTGGCTATTGTGCCAGCACCGATGCAGGCACTGCTGCGGCACGCACTGTTCTGTCACTATGCATCATGTCCAGGCACTGCTCCATCATAGAGTGGATTTGTCTTAGAAATATTAAGGACTAATTGTGATTATCTCCTCCAAAGTATCCGGAGGAGACTATACCTCATCATGTCCCCCCCCCCCCCCCAAGTCTAGTATTAACGTATTGCCAAAGAGTTGGTACTAGACTCAGAGAATTTTGTCTGATTATTCGAATGTCTCGATCGGAGGTGAAAGAGTTTCCAAGAATGCCAATAATTTCCAATACAAGAGTGGGTCACTAACTATACTATTTCACCTGTCCCAAAAGATTTGGCTATTCATGCACCTACTCCGGAGAAGATTATTGCCACTTGACCTGATCACAAAGTGGTTGCAAAGGCCAAGGTAGTGACCAAGCAAAAAACCTCTACTAAGCTGCAAGAGCCTTCTGATGCAACCAAAAGGTGCGGATTGACCAAGAGAAGTTCTGAAGCAGGGTTTAGTGAGCCATCAAACGGAAAAGGTGATGAGATTGATGAGAGATGATTGAGCCTAAACCACCTAACTTATATTGACCAAGGAATAGTCAACAAAGTCAAACAGCCTAGATCAATGCTCCGCGGAATATAGTGGTTTCCCCGGGTCGTATGTCCCGACGAGGTGTGGATTGTAAACAAACGGTTCCGTGATCGGGTGAAATTGGATGGAAAAAGGTTTTGAGTTATTTGAACTAAGGAATATACGAAGAAATAGCTTAAACAAGCTATATGAATAAGACGAGAAAGTTAGAAAAACCAGAAACGTTTAAAACCTAAAACGCGTACGTTACGTTTAAATAAAACGTAAACGTACGAAATAAAACGCGAGTTTTGGTAAAATAAAATACTTACAAAAGTGAAAATCACATTTTTACAATTCTAATAATAAAAGAAACTTTTTAGAAAATTAAAATTACTTTTTTACACTATTTAATTATTTAATATTAATTAAAAACTATTTAATACTTATTATTAATACTTAAATAACTAAAATACAATATAATATTATTTAAATACTAAAAAGGTGAAAATAAAATTCCTAAAATTATAAAATAACTAAAAATAAGTTTTAAAATTAAAAATAAGTATTTTTGTCTTTTTGTGGTTTTTCTATTAAATAATTACTAATTAATTACTAATTATTAATTAAACTATTTTAAATTAAGAAAAATACTAAATGAACAGTGAAAATTCTAATAAAATTTCTAAAATTATTTCACAACATATAAAAGCTATAAAAAAATATAAAAACTTGGTTTTGCTTAAGAAAAACTAATTATGCTATTTTAAACTAATTATTAACTAATAATTAATAAAACTAAAATTAATTCTAATTAATACTAAATGATACAATAAAAATCTGAGAAAATTAATATAAGTACTTTAATATAATAGGTAATTAAGAAAAATATAAAATAACTAAGTACTTAATGAAAATATAAAAATGAAAATTAAATAGAAACTATCACTTAAAAATTACTTTTGATTTTCTGGATTTTTCTTTTAGAAACCTACTTTACATCTAAAAACATAAACTTTTTATAAAAACAAACTTTTTAGAACTTAATAATAAGCAAAATATAAGCAAAAAGGGTCAACAGTTGACCACAGTTTACCAAACAAGGAAACTAGCATGAACCAGCTTGTGTGGGACCCACACTGGATAATTCAGGTGTAAATAAGCTCTACTGACTCAAATAAGCAATAAACAACCATTGGTGATCCAAATAAGCTGTTTAAGAAACAAATAAGCACTTTGGGAACCTTGCTTGGAACTGAAAAGTGGGACAGATTTAATGGGCATCTAGGGGGCACACCAGGTTGATTGGGGGCACAAGAATGGGTGATATGGAGAGCCTGGTAGGAGGGGGGTTGGGAGAACCTGATTTGGAGGTGTGGGGCCCACTGTGGGGCCCACTGTGGTGGTCACAAAACCACCACAAAGTGGGTGGTGTGGGTGAGTATCTGCTGAGACTGAGCAGATATGTGCCCTGCAAGTCACTTTGTGGCTTTGTGGGGCCCACAAGAAAAATGGCAAAATTGTAAACAAGCAAGGATTTCAAACATGAGCTGGTGGACTCTAACTAGGAACAAACCTCAAAGCTTAAATCCAAACACATAATTCATTAAAAATCTTTGAAGTTTTGTGAAAATCTGAAAATGGGCAAATTGACTTTTGTGGATTATTCACTATGTTGACTAAATTGAACTTTGGCTGATCAAAGCTTACCCTAGAGGTTTAGTAAACATGTTTAAGCTTTAAAATCACACTCTTAATCACAATATGCATCAAATCAACAAGCTAAGCATTCTCAGATTCCACAGGCACAAGCAGTTTATGAATTTCAAGCCATTTTTGACTTTTGCACTAAAACCTACCATTATTAAACTTGAACTGAGCTATTATGACTTAAAGACTTATGATTGAACCATAGGGAACACCAAAAACACACTGGAACACAGTGTGTTCCCCTGAACCAAACACTACCTTAGTAATGACAGATTTGAAGGTTTGAGTGAGTGCAAGGAAAATTAAGCTAATCCAAACTTACATAGACCATCTCTAAACTAAAATAAGCTATTGTAAACACCAAGTATTCAGGAATGAACAATAATAACAAGATGAAAGTGATCATGTAATAAAAATATCAAATAAGCTAAAATTGAGAATTGAAATGAGTAGAAGGCTTCTGACCTCAGGACAAAGATATGAAGCTTATTAGAGCTCAGTTACCACTAACTAAAACTTATTCAACCCACAAACTCCATTACTGAATCAGCTAAACCATAATACATCCCATGTTGACTTTTATTAACTAATAAGGAATCTTTGAGCAAATCAGTGAACATGAATCCCTTACACTTACCAATAGCTACACAAAGCTATTTTGAGCTTGAATAACCAATAAAAACCAATATTAAAGATAAACTGAGAATTTGATGATTTGAAGTACAAACTGAAACTTAAACTTAAGGCTTAATTGATTAATAAAAATCACTTCACATTACATTAATAAGTCCCAAATTACACTTTTACAACTGAAATTAATATATAAAGGGTTAAAATAAATTACAACGATTTCCTAAGCTACACTAGAACTACTACTACTCCCTGGTTCTTCTTTTCTTCATTTTATTTAACCTTGAAGCTCTGTGGGTCCCACTGGTTCTTTCCCATCAGCTTTTGACCATTGGATTGCTAAGAATTCATCTTGGCCTTTGAATCCCATGTTTGGCGCCAAAGTCTAAGTTAGCAGTTGGGGTTTGCTTGTGAGGGCTTTGTGAGCATTAATTGGAGTTTGGAGGGTTGTGTTTGGAGGGGGGGACAAGGACTGGGAAGATGAGGAGGGGGTTGAGTGTGGCAGAGGTTTAGCAGGGTTCAAGTTGGGGGAGAGGGAAAGGGGTGACTGGGTGTGTTTGTTTGACCGGGGTCAACGCGAGAGGGTAATAAAAAAACGGGGAAGGTTTTATTTTGGGGAGTGGGCTTGGGTAGTGGTTTGGGCTTGGGGGTTGGTTAATGGATCAGACCATGGGTTGGTTTGGTGTTTGGGTTTATTTTTGGTTTTGGTTTTGAGTTTTTATTAGATCAAGGGTCCGTTTGGTGGTTAGTAAACAACAAGGACCACAAATATAATTTTCTGAAAACCCAAGGCTGTTTTTGTCCATTTTCCGAAGTTACTCATAAGGGATAATTCCTGCCAAACATAAATAATCCAAGGGCCACATGTGAAATTTTCATTTTTTTTTGTATCCGAGGACCTATTATGTTAATTTCCAAATTCCAAGGACCAAACATGTAATTTCATAAAACTTTTCACCCAGGGACTAAAAATGATTTTTGTAATTTTCCAATGACCCAAAATGATTTTTTTATTCAAAATTACCCCACCAGGGACTAAATCTGCCAAAATTTGAAACTCTGGGGACTAATTTCGTAAATTTCCAAAACTTTCCAATTTTTCACCAAATGACTAAATATGACATTTTATGATTTCAAAATGACCTTTGGTGATAATTTTCCATATTTTGAATATCCAGGGACTAGTTTTGTAATTTTATGAAAGTTGAGGGACTGAAACTGCCAAATTTGCAAACTTTGTGCGTTTTTCATTTGTTTTTGCTCGTTTTGCATCTAAAACATATAAAACACAATTTTGAAATATTTTCAGTATTTTGATGCATTACTGAGTGTTTTTGTATGTTTTGCAGTTCAGATTTGACCACAAATGATGAGTGTTTGAGCACTCATCAAGAGACTTTCTCCTCTTGACTGTATAAGTATTCGGGGTGCGACGGGAAGAATATCGATTCGGTTGGTGATTCCCACTTGGTAATTCACACCGCATATTGGTGATGAATTATATGCCATGTCTCGATAGTCAAGACTAGACCTGAATCCACTTCCCGAAGTGATGCTCCTTATGTTGTTAGTCGCTTGGATCGTGCCGATATTGTGCCTTAATGTCGAAGTTCGCTAGTTAGAAAGTTTGCTCATTCGTCTGAGTGTTTTGTTCGGAGGTTAAGAGATTTTTGGAACATACCAATAATTTTGTACCTTGTATCTCATCATGCCCCCCAGTCTAGTAGTAACGTGCTGCCAAAGAGTTGGTACTAGACTTCTGAAAATTTGTCTCACCGGTTGAGTATTTCGCTCAAAGGTCTATGTTAGAGTTCTTTGCCTACTTCGCCGTTGTGTTTCATTCGGAGCTTTATTCGACTGGAATCACAACACGAGGCTGTCATTTGGAGTTTTATTTGGTTAGAATAACAACTCGAGGGTTTCATTCGGAGTTTCATCGAAACTTGAAGACTTCGATCGGCAGTTTTTGTTGGAAGAGTTGGGTAAACCATGGGTGAGGATCTTGATCGGAGGTATTCTTATACCGAAGGACCTCGATCGGAGGTATCCTTACAAACTGAAGGATTTTCTTTCAGAGTGTTTCATTCGACTAGCATCACCAACTTGGAGCTTTTTTCGAGTAGCTTCACAAACATAGAGTTTCGATTGGAGCTCTAGTCATGAATAACATCACAAACATATAGTTTCGTTTGGAGCTTTCCATCGGAGAGGAACTCGTTCGGAGGTAACCCGACCACAAGGGTTTCGATTGGAGTTCTCCATCGGAGGAAAGTGTTTGGTATTTCAAACAAGGTTTTCGATTGGGAGTACTTTTTCTCGATCCGAGGTACTCATTAGTCTTGATCGAAGTACTCACTAGAGAGTTTCGAATGGAGCTTTCCATCAGAGAGGAACTCGTTCGGAGGTAACCCGACCACAAGGGTTTCGATTGGAGTTCTCCATCGGAGGAAAGTGTTTGGTATTTCAAACAAGGTTTTTGATTGGGAGTACTTTTTTCTCGATCCGAGGTACTCATTAGTCACGATCGAAGTACTCACTAGAGAGTTTCGAATGGAGCTTTCCATCGGAGAGGAACTCGTTCGGAGGTAACCCGACCACAAGGGTTTCAATTGGAGTTCTCCATCGGAGGAAAGTGTTTGGTATTTCAAACAAGGTTTTTGATTGGGAGTACTTTTTTCTCGATCCGAGGTACTCATTAGTCACGATCGAAGTACTCACTAGAGAGTTTCGAATGGAGCTTTCCATCGGAGAGGAACTCGTTCAGAGGTAACCCGACCACAAGGGTTTCGATTGGAGTTCTCCATCGGAGGAAAGTGTTTGGTATTTCAAACAAGGTTTTTGATTGGGAGTACTTTTTTCTCGATCGGAGGTACTCATTAGTCACGATCGAAGTACTCACTAGAGAGTTTCGAATGGAGCTTTCCATCGGAGAGGAACTCGTTCGGAGGTAACCCGACCACAAGGGTTTCGATTGGAGTTCTCCATCGGAGGAAAGTGTTTGGTATTTCAAACAAGGTTTACGATTGGGAGTACTTTTTTCTCGATCAGAGGTACTCATTGGTCTCGATTGAAGTACTCACTAGAGAGTTTCGAATGGAGCTTTCCATAGGAGAGGAACTCGTTCGGAGGTAACCCGACCACAAGGGTTTCGATTGGAGTTCTCCATCGGAGGAAAGTGTTTGGTATTTCAAACAAGGTTTTCGATTGGGAGTACTTTTTTCTCGATCCGAGGTACTCATTAGTCTCGATCGAAGTACTCATTGGAGAGTTTCGAATGGAGCTTTCCATCGGAGGTAATTCCCACTTCTCTCGTATCATATACCAATATGTATATATTATGCATGTACTTAAGCATAACAAAAGAAACCCACCAGCTAGACATTCTTTGTGTAACCATTCGAAGAATTCTCATTCAGAGGAGAATCCTACCCGGAGCAGTGGCTCTTTATTCATACATTTGTTATGTTATCTTAGTATTTGCACATTTTTGGATGTCTTGGTGTTTCGTATGTGCAATGTTTACAATATCACGGATAGCACCACACCCTGAATCGGTAGGGTTTCCCAGAGTAACATCTGTTAGCCACTCATAGATTTTAACAATTATGGATGCACAACATTAATATTATAATTGTGCCATTGATATTGTCGATGCGTTCCAACACTTAGATAAATACACAACACATATTGTGTTTGACACACATTTGCCAATGGAGCAGCTGCACATGCAGCAGCTGCCGATGCATCAGCTGTTGACAGAGTGTCTAGTTCGGTATAACGCATTTACCATTATATTTTGTAGGTTTAGTGCACCGCCATACTTATTCCATGTTTAGATGTAGAACTTAGATCAATATCTTTGTGTTACTTTTATATTTTGATGTAGCGTGTGCTTATATGCAGCGCATACCAATGTAGCACCTTATAATGGTGCTTTTAATATATGCATCACTTGGATATCCTTGTTCTACCCTCTCCCTCAAGTGTAGCTACTTACCGGAGAGTAACTACTAGAGCCAAGTAGAGGTTGCTCAACCAAAGATTTTACCATCACTCCTGAGGAGGTTATGCGCTAGTTAGTAATTGTTCCATTGATTATTTTACCATCACTCCAGAAGGGTTGTTCCGCCACTTCGAAAGAGTTTATGGGCTAGTTAGAGTTTTAGCCAGATCAAAGATTGTACTATCACTTCGGATGTCAATCATTTATGTGGATCATCACAAGTGCATAAACTAAGTCAAGGTGGTTCATCCTTAAGATGTTTCGGAGACGTCCCTCCATGGAAGTGTCCTTCCGTATAGTACTAAACCACATGTTTGCGTTATTACTAGGCCCTGGCGTGCAAGTCCTCCACGGGCACTACCTGCTGGTGATGTATTCTGGACCTAAGTCCTTTGAGTTGCTTAACTTGCCAACTCATGAATGTAGTTATAGTGTGTGTACATTCCACTACCGATGTAGCTAGTCATCTGGTAGCCTATACGCGTGAAAGGAAAGGTGGGTGTTCCCGGCCTTCTATTACGGAGTCAATTAGCAAAGGTTGCTCAGCCTAACCACCGATGGTACAATTTCACCATGGGGAACACATTAGTAGGAGTTATCCTTTTTCGTACGGAGGTAGCGAACCATCCGACGTTATTTGATTGTTTTATGATAACAAGTTCAATAACACAATCTAGACAGAGGTTGTTTTATAGACTCTGCTTCCTCCCATTATTTATGAAATGAAGGAAATAGTCTTTAGCCGGGGCATAGTCGGGGATCCCATCCTAGAAAAGAAGCGAATAGCCTCTATCTCCTTTTCAAGGAGGTTCCGATGCCTCTGGCTATAGCATGACTACTCCGACGAAGGAAGTACGTAGTTCTCATTCATTACACCCGAAGGATGAATTTTCTCATATCACTCCCGATGAGTGCCTAACCGAGCATGTTCATAAGATCAGAGCTATTACTTGTGACACAAAACTACACATTGGAGCTCTCTCCCATATAGTAGGATAAGACATTTATATGTATATGAATATAGGATGGCTCCGAAGATACATTGGCCCGAAGGCCTATCGCGTAACGGAGCATTGGGTGCATGCTCTTATACCTTTGCATTCTAGCTCTTTACGGATCATACCCCTAAAGGTGGGTATTCGACAACCCGTATGTGAATCATTCTCACAAGAACAATTACATTTTAGACTGTAGCTCACGGTGCAATATCATGGAACAAGCTTATAGTTTAAGTCAAGCCTAGTGACTAATAGGGTGGAGATACTCCTCCGGAGGAGACACTCCCCTTAAGGAGGCACTCCTAATCCACTAGATGACATCGTCTTGCTAATTGGTGTAAACTATGCATGCTCCTAGAAAGCCTAACACGATGCTCCTTCATGCACAACGTGTGTTTTAGGTATGATATCTAAATATATACTTTCGATATGGTGATATGCATTGTTCACAAGAGGCTAAGGCGAGATTAACAGTTGCGGTACCAACAGATCTATTTATGTGCTTTTTAAATTCTCATGGAATCCTTAGAACACGTGAAAACAAAGAGTTCAAGCACTTACAAGTATTTTGATGAGGCGAAAAATGATCCGTTTTTAGGGGGTCATTTAAGCCCGAATTCGAATTTATTTGATCAAATATTGCCCTAAATCGTTCCTTTTGTGATTTTAGGTACTTGGAGAGTGAATTCTGGAAAAGAAGCCATTTCGGACGTTTTTGGAGCATAAAAGTGAAGAAAACGGTAAAGTCTCAAATTTCTATGCTGGGAACAGTGCATGAAGGCGTCAAGAATTGCTCTTGACGGCGTCAGAGTCCCAAGAATAAAATACCGTGGTTGATGACGGCGTCACATAGGCCGTCATAAGTAGATCAAGGCCGTCCGAGGAAGTATTTGGCGGCGAGATGACGGCGTCACACCATTGCTCTTGACGCCGTCACCCCTGTTTTCCTATATATAGTTTTCTAGTTTTTTCATTAAGAAAAGAGAAGTTTTGGTGAAACCCTAAAGACGAATTTGGTGCAACTTTTACAGGTTTTTCAAGGGTTCCAAACCCTTGATACCTTGCATTGTAATTGAGATAAGTGTTCTTCTAATTCAATCAATATGTCTATGTGTTGGTTGTCTATATCTTGTTCTTGTCTCAATTCCATTATGCTAGGCTAGATCTCTTTTGTGTTTGCTTAGATCTAATGAAACCTAGATATTGATTATGTGTTGATTACTTGTCTATTCTTGTCTTGGATGAATGATTTTATATGTTAGGCTTAAGAAAACTGGCAGATCTCCAAATGGTAACATGCTTGAACGTCTTAAGAAACATGAACCGAGGCGTACTAGGTCTTTATTGGTTGTATTTAATGCATGAGCCACTGTTTACAATCCCTATAGTTGTGCTGGGTCATGGTGTAGGAGGAGATAAGAGCTCATAGAATTGGGGAGTTATGTATGCCACCCCATGAATGGTATTAAGGAATACAATCTGTCATCCATACAATTATAACAAGTAATTAACGTGTAAAAGATATCTAGGGAGTAGTGAAGTCTAAGTAAACACAATTTCTCCAATTACTGCTCACAACTTTAGTATAAATTAGTTTAATTTCATTTTTAGTATTTTATTTTGATTGCATCTTAGTTTTGGGTTAGTTGAATAGCAACTAATTCCGCCCACTCTTCCAAAACCCGAGATTTTACTTGCTTTCTAAAAAACATAAAAAAATACAAAAATAATCATTCCTCATCTTTAGAACTAGTAATTAGGTTTTCTAATCCTAGCGACACTATTCCTAAGCTGAACGATCAATCCCCCGGTACTTGTCACTATACTATACTACAACGATCAGGTACACTGCCTGGTGGGGGTTGTAAGCTTCTCGAGATCCCTCGAGAGGTAAAGCCTGTTGCGATTCCCACGCATCAAGTTTTTGGCGCCGCAGCCCGGGGAATAGTTATTGTCTAGGTTAGGATTTCTTTTTATTAGGTCTACTTGCTAGATTCCTTTCTAGTAATATTTTTATTTTTATTTTTAGGTCTTCTTTAGTCTATCTTATTTCTTCGTGCCTTTGTTCGTAACTCTTTACCATCCGACATCATGGAAGGTGGTAACATCTTTGAACCTGTCATCCCACCACAACAAAACCCACCACTAGAACCCCTTAGGCCCCGAACCTTAGGAGAGTATTCCCGACCTAGCCACCAAGGCTACCAAAACACCATTGAGCTCACCGGAGACAATGTGACCCCCTTGCGATCCGACACCATCCGGTTGGTGCAAAGCGGATGTGCATTCCATGGACTTCGTTCCGAAGATCCAAACCAACATCTTAAGGACTTCCTCAAAATCGTAGATTCCATAGACCTAGGTGTTGAGACTAGAGAGACTACCCGTTTACGCCTATTCCAATTCTCTCTACGGGATCAAGCTAGTCAATGGCTTGAGCGTTTACCCGCGGGATCCATCACCACATGGGATGATCTCACCACTCGTTTCCTTGCTCAATTTTTCCCACCGGGGAGAACTACTAAGCTTAGGAATGACATCTTGATGTTCCAACAACGTCAAAATGAATCTCTTTATGAAGCATGGACTCGTTTCAAGGACTTACTCCAAAAAGTCCCTCATCATGGCATAGATCTTTGGCTACAGGTCCAAATTTTTTATGACCATATCGACATCTCCACGAGGCAAACCATTGACCAATCGGCCGGTGGTAAGCTACGTGATCTTAGTGCGGAACAATCATGGGAACTCATAGAAGATCTTGCTCTCTATGACAACGAAAGTTGGAATGATCCCTGTGATTTGAACAAAACGGTCAAGGCAATATCTTTGCCTTCGAACAATTCTAGCACTCCCGACCATAGGATCATGGAACTTGAGGACCAAGTCAAGTTTCTCATGAAATCTTACGAAGCTCCGAAGCCTTCAAGCCAAGTGAACAAAATCACTTCTTCATGCGAATTATGTAGTGGTCCCCATGACACTCGTGATTGTGTGAAACTCCCCGGAACAGCTTTTGCGGACTACGCATCCACGCGTACCGACGAAGCGGGAGATAAGTGGTACACTTTCAAGCCCGAGCCAAACACTTATGGTGATTCATACAACCCCTCATGGAAAAATCACCCAAACCCTAGGTGGAGACAAAATCAACCCAATTCCTCCAATCCGCCTAATCGTTACCAACCAAACGGTCCACCATCCAACCGTACTTTCAACAACAATCCTTCTAACAACTATGGTAGTACCAACAATCTTGAAGGATTGATGTCAAAGTTCATGGCATCTCAAGAAGCCCGCATAGCTAGGTTCGAAACCGAATTCAACCAACAACAAACGGAGATGACCAACAAGATTGACAACTTGTTGAAAGCCCTCAACAACCAAGCATTAATCACTCCTAGGAAGGACACTAGGGACACCAATAGTGGAATCCAAATTAAGGACCCCTCATCATCCAAACATGTCCACTTTGTCAATGTTGTCACCATTAAGTCAATAGATAAGGAGATGGAGGAGAGTGACAAGGAGGAAGTTAGATTAGAAGCCGATAGTAAGGATGAGGATAGGGAAGTTGAGGTTAATAAGGATGAGGAATTAGAGGAGGTAGAACCTATAGAAGAATACTTTGATAAGTTGCCAACCAAGGAAGAACAGGAATACCATAAGGATTTATTCGATAGTCCCGAGAAAACATATATCTTTGGCACACCCCTTATCAAAATGGGAGACCCCTCTAACATTAACATCCCATGCAATATCGGGCACATGCATATATGGAAAGCTTACATCGACCTTAGATCCCCCGTGAACATCATGACTAGGACTTATTACAATTGGGTGATGAAGAAGTAACTCAATTTTAGGATGATGCCCGGTAAGAATCTGATAAGTAATTTTACAGGAAGAGTGAAGGGACTGCATGTGATTATAGGGAATCTCATTTATGAGATCGATTTTATGATAGTTGAGGACACTCGTCCGGTGATTGACGCTTGCCTAAGCCAAATAATATTCGGAAAACCATTTGTTGAGGCCACTAGGATGAGTTATGATCCGACTTTAGGGATAGTTAGATTCTAGAAAGAGAATGATGAAGTTGCTTATCAAATGCCCTACAAGATCGAACAATACCGCCTTCTCTCTAATTTCGAAAAGGAACATTAGCAAGCGGCTTATTATAGGAATGAGGAGGATAGACGTAGAGGAGTAGAGTATGTTAGAAATAGGATGCTTGGTTTCTACAAAGAGTGCTTGCAACTAGGTCCGGAATACAAAACTGGTTTAGAAGACGACCTAGAGAATGGAACCAATGATGAGATCACGTAGTAACCCATGACCTTGAGTCTAGCTACAAGACTCGTAAATAAAGAAAAGCGCTTCTTGGGAGGCAACCCATGTTTTGTGTGATTTTATTTGTTTGATTGTTATTTGCTTCCGTATGCATGTTTTATTTTTTTTATTGTTGGTTGATCATGTTTTTAAATTAAAATGTGGAAATACTTTACTATGTTGTTTGGCCTAGTCTTAACTCCAACCTAAAAGTATTTTTGCAAAAGATAAGTGTAAGGGGAAACCCCAAATATGTTTTTAAGAAACAAACCGATCATGATTCTCCACAATATTAAATGAACATGTATATTCGTATTCGTTAGAGTCAAATGCTTGTATTGAGTCATAATGAAGTTTTGCAGGATTTTCCAGGAAGTAGGACCAAGTTTTTCCAGAAATTTTCCGGAAACTTAACACAAGAATTTCTGCAGGTCCATTCTGACGGCGTCAGGGGTTTACTCTTGACGGCGTCAGGAGTTAAAATCTGGAAATTTTACCGGTTTTGTTTTTCTAACGGAGTCTTATGATTTTTGTGAATTATTAAGTTTTATAATCTCCAGGAAATCTACAAACTTCATTCCACAAGCATTATATCTTACTTTGTTTTCTAGGATTTAGTAACTTATATAGGATGCCGCCGATTTTACGCGAGGTTGTCTTGTCTACTTTTTGTCAGGATTTACAGGTTATGTTCGACAAGGAGATGATTTATATTCTGGAAGGGAAGCTTTGATTGTTCGTTTCCTTGGAGGAAGATTTAACCTGGCCAACCTATAATCCATACCGAGCGAATCAGGGGAGTATTTGATTTCATTCTCTTTACTTGTTCACTTTTACATTCTTTACTTGAACATTGGGGACAATGTTCATCTTAAGTGTAAGGGGAGGGTAAAAAGATGATACCTTACATATGCACTTTCGCTTGAGTTTGTTTTGTTTGATAGTAGATGTGTAATAAAACTATGAGAAATACTTGTTAGTGCAATTTTAGCGCCAAATTTAAATTTTTTTACAACATTTAGGAGTGAAACTTTAGCCATAGCAAGCGTCTCATGGATAGGAGGTTGTATGACTAGCACATAACCGTATATTCAGAAAAATTTTCCACCCAAAAATGTGAGGTTCGCCTTTAGATTTGATAGGAAAAGCATTCATTATTAGTGCTTATGAGTGTACCGGTAGCATTTAGATTCTAGAACTTGCGTTAGTGATGCATCCCAAGACCGCTAGTGAGACTACATTCGTGTGGTAGGATTTACTACATGATAAGAGGCATTAGGATCACCCTTGTGTTAAACCCGTATTATAATTACTTGACCATTTAAGTCATATTACTTGGCTAGTTAAGTCAACTAATTTTTCCCACACCCTTAGCGTTGTACTCATTTTTAGTACACGAAACCCCTAGTACACCCCTCCGAGCCTATCTTTTCGTTTCTATCTTTAAGCATCTTACTTAAAGGAAGAATTTGTTACACCCCACTTAAATGTACACCCAAATCGCCTTAGCCTTCCGTGTATGCGCTCATTTTTAGTGCATTATTGTTATTTGTTAAACCCGAAGTTAACTTTCTAATTGATTACATGGTTGCTAAGTCGAGTCATATCCTTGTACATATTGTTTTGGGACGATTGGGACTCATGGGTAAAGTACTTATTTTATGAAGTAATGGGAAAGAACATAATATTATTACCCCCATATGTACGTTAATCTTAAAAGTGCTCCAAGTGTTTTGATTTTCTTAATTCGAGTCATTAGAATAGTTAAATGTAAAGTATGTAAAGATTCAAGTGTAAGGGGAATGTTCATACCCCTATGATGTATTATTTTGGATGGTAGGGTAAGAGTGTATGCAAAATATATATATATATATATATATATATATATATATATATATATATATATATATATATATATATAACATACGGACTACCATCCCGTTTTCATTCTATGTTCATTTTATGTTTTTTGTTATTTCTCATTTGTTAGCTTAAGTCGAGTCTAGTCTTGGCTTAGCAACGCCATCTTGTACATGTAATTAACCAAGATTGTTAACTAGCCACCAGTAAAACTTCCTTTATCCAACAAAACCGTGTAATTCATATCCCTATACCTAACGTTACAACCCTTTAAAAGACCTCTTTGATAGTTTATCCTAGGTGCTTACGCTATGCGGTGGAGGTTTGATCCTTTCCCAAGCCTATGGTAATCTATTTTGCTATGACAGGTAGTGAGAGATATCTTCCATTTCCATAATGTTATATTACTTTATTACACCCGAGAGATGTGAGTATCTAAACACTATTTGTGAGGTGCTTGTGTATAACCTCCGTGCTTGTCTATTGGTCTTTAGTGGAACGATTATTTGTTGTAATTACTTTTATATTAGTGTTAAATGACCCCTAACTTGTCTTTTGAGTAGAATAAAAGCGCATTTGCTTGAGGACAAGCAAATCTCAAGTGTAAGGGTATATGATGAGGCGAAAAATGATCCGTTTTTAGGGGGTCATTTAAGCCCGAATTCGAATTTATTTGATCAAATATTGCCCTAAATCGTTCCTTTTGTGATTTTAGGTACTTGGAGAGTGAATTCTGGAAAAGAAGCCATTTCGGACGTTTTTGGAGCATAAAAGTGAAGAAAACGGCAAAGTCTCAAATTTCTATGCTGGGAACAGTGCATGAAGGCGTCAAGAATTGCTCTTGACGGTGTCAGAGTCCCAAGAATAAAATACCGTGGTTGATGACGGCGTCACATAGGCCGTCATAAGTAGATCAAGGCCGTCCGAGGAAGTATTTGGCGGCGAGATGACGGCGTCACACCATTGCTCTTGACGCCGTCACCCCTGTTTTCCTATATATAGTTTTATAGTTTTTTCATTAAGAAAAGAGAAGTTTTGGTGAAACCCTAAAGACGAATTTGGTGCAACTTTTACAGGTTTTTCAAGGGTTCCAAACCCTTGATACCTTGCATTGTAATTGAGATAAGTGTTCTTCTAATTCAATCAATATGTCTATGTGTTGGTTGTCTATATCTTGTTCTTGTCTCAATTCCATTATGCTAGGCTAGATCTCTTTTGTGTTTGCTTAGATCTAATGAAACCTAGATATTGATTATGTGTTGATTACTTGTCTATTCTTGTCTTGGATGAATGATTTTATATGTTAGGCTTAAGAAAACTGGCAGATCTCCAAATGGTAACATGCTTGAACGTCTTAAGAAACATGAACCGAGGCGTACTAGGTCTTTATTGGTTGTATTTAATGCATGAGCCACTGTTTACAATCCCTATAGTTGTGCTGGGTCATGGTGTAGGAGGAGATAAGAGCTCATAGAATTGGGGAGTTATGTATGCCACCCCATGAATGGTATTAAGGAATACAATCTGTCATCCATACAATTATAACAAGTAATTAACGTGTAAAAGATATCTAGGGAGTAGTGAAGTCTAAGTAAACACAATTTCTCCAATTACTGCTCACAACTTTAGTATAAATTAGTTTAATTTCATTTTTAGTATTTTATTTTGATTGCATCTTAGTTTTGGGTTAGTTGAATAGCAACTAATTCCGCCCACTCTTCCAAAACCCGAGATTTTACTTGCTTTCTAAAAAACATAAAAAAATACAAAAATAATCATCCCTCATCTTTAGAACTAGTAATTAGGTTTTCTAATCCTAGCGACACTATTCCTAAGCTGAACGATCAATCCCCCGGTACTTGTCACTATACTATACTACAACGATCAGGTACACTGCCTGGTGGGGGTTGTAAGCTTCTCGAGATCCCTCGAGAGGTAAAGCCTGTTGCGATTCCCACGCATCATATTTGCAACTGATATGTGAGATAGAACGAGTGGGTGCAAGACGAATGGCGCTTCGCATGGCCTTGATCCATCTGAGGAGTATCTTTTGACCTCCACCGATGGACTTTCCCGAGACTCCTCCGGTCCAGCACCTCATGATCCTCCGCACCAGAGTCTACGGGGAATTACTTTCTCCTTGCCCTTATTGTCTAGTTCCATCACGGTCCTTAACACCTCAATGTATTGCTTCATGAACTTCGGGGAAAGTCCTTCATGAACTGGTCCGACAGGGGCGGAGGATCCTCTCGGAGGAGTTCTCCCAGTCCCTTGTATCCAGGTGTTCAAGTTTTTCCCTTCCTCCGAATGAGAATCCCTAATGCAACCATTCATTGCTTAGAACTTAGTAGATTGGTATAAGGGTCCCACGGATGGCGCCAATGTTTGAGCAAACTTTCGTAAGTGCTCTTCAGCCCTAATCCTTAGGAGGTCCTGCAGCTACTCCTGTGGAGGCCTCGTAGTTGCTCTCGCGGAAGTCTTGCAGTGGCTCCTTCGTCTCTAGGCTGAAATAAGAAAGAACACCGTTAGCTCGCCCCGGGTTTTTAATCCGAGACCAAGCTTCGGTGTGAGAATAAGTATATGCTTGGCATAAGTTTTAGTGAGAGAAACTAGAGAGAGATAGTAAGAGAGGTGAGTGAGAAGTAGAGTGTGTGTGTTCATATGTGTGAACATCTCCTTTTATACTACTTGGGCTTAGCCCTACGACAAAAGGATTGTGGGGACTAAGTTGTCTTCTAGGGGCAGCACACATATCGCTGACGAGTGTCAGGCGTGGTCCTCGGGGTCCAAGTTGTTGTTATGCTACAAGTACCGGTTGTGGACCAAAGCCTCTGTGCTCATTTGTACATCATTGTACTTGTATGTCAGTGGCTATTGTACCAGCACCGATGCAGGCACTGCTGCGGCAGGCACTGTTCTGTCACTATGCATCATGTCCAGGCACTGCTCCATCATAGAGTGGATTTGTCTTAGAAATATTAAGGACTAATTGTGATTATCTCCTCCAAAGTATCCGGAGGAGACCATACCTCATCACAGGGTACATGCTTCGTATAGTATCGCAATAAAAAGTATATCTAGATTGATGTACTTGGTCTGTTTATGTAGTAAATACAAAGAGGAAATTATTTCGTGCTCTTTCCGTAATATTTCGAGGTGCTGTTGGTCTAGAAAAGATATACGTTTGCTAATAAGAGAGCCGTGCTTATTTTCGGTCATTTATCATCTATTTAATATATGAAATTACACAAAGTGAAAGATAATATTGGCATTTAAAAAAAAAATCCTAATTTTAACAGTATGCCACAAAAGTGAGTCAAGTTTGAAAAAAATGTTCCCTAAAATAACAAAAATGCAAATTCCCCAAATAAAACCAATAATATGACATTGACCATAATAAACAAACCAACTGAAGGTCAGAATGTCAATAATGTATTATGAGTACATAAATATAGGAATTGATAAAGACAACCTTATTTGTTCGAAAATATGTTCCGTGAAAATAGCAGTAAGTAGCAACAAGTAATAGCTAGAAGCAATAGCAGTAGATAGCAAGAAGAGATGGCTGTTTTTTTTCATAAATATCGATTGATAATATAGTTGTATAACTATATTTACTAATTGTAAACGCTAGTTGATAGTAAGCGTTATCAGAAGTAGCTTTTATTTTGAGCATTTAAAAAATTTACATATTTTTTAGTCTTCGGATTTACTGATAAGTGTTATATCACATGTGATATATTATGCAAATTCCTCTATCGAGAAAATGAAAATAAAGCCGAAAAACATTGGCGAAAGCATATGAGTGATGCTTCATTTAAAGATAATATAATATTCGGCGCAACCGTATAATTTATTTCCTTTAAAAGTTTACGGTTATTGAGTTATAAGTTAAAAATATTAATTAGGGTAAGGTTATCCATACCCACTTAAATGATATTTTTACCCTCTATTTATGATCCATTTTAATTTTTGTTTGTGAGAGTAGATTTTTATTTATTTATTTATTTGAAAAATAAGAAAATTAGTTGACTTTAAAGTGATTCTTTTAAAAAATTTAAACGAGTCAAGAAACACAAACTCTGGACACCCGTGGGTGGTCGACTGATCATTCGCTAAGGAAGAACCCGAAAAAATGTTTGCCATTACTTGATTTAATAGCGATTTGACTTGATTATTGAATAAAGTAATACTAATGTACGGAAAATAAAAATATAAAAGCATTCACGTCACATCGTAGGTGTAAAACACTAAAACTATTCTAGAAGTGTAAGTATCACAAGATCCTATTAATTAATCTCCTTTTCAATCAATCTATAAAAAAAAATCAAACATTCATTCTTCTCAGAATTATAGTCCTACGGGGCCAGGCCCGCCTGAACTGCAAGTGGTTCAAATAAAAATGAATCGCTAACAAGAAAATGGGATAGGGTATTTGGTTATAAGTAATATCCTCCATTATTTTTGTTTTTTCTTTTTATTAATTTTTATTTTTATAATTTTGTTTATATTATAAAATTATGAAACGGAAAGTTCGGAACAAAAAATATAAAGAATAACAATTCAAAAATATTAAACTGGCAAAAAAATGAAACAAAAACTGATAAAAACGTATGTTGTACTATAAGACAAAAAGGATCGAAAGTTGTTAAAAAAAAAAAAAATAAAAAAAAAAAAAAATGGACCAGATGATCTATTATTAATAACACAAACCCAATAAATAGGGTGCAAACTAGGAAACTCACACAATGACATAAACTTGAATAGTCACATGACGTTAGACTATGTGAATCAAACGGTTAAATGTACAACCAAATAAGACCTTTACAATAAGTCACAAATGTGTCACCAGAGATAGACTGCCGTAAAATAAGCCCAACTAGACACCAAAAAACAAAGCTAATAGGTACTCAAAAATAAGCCCAACGCCTACTTGGCAAGATCACTTCAAACCAAGAACCCAAAAATCTTCATAGGAGATACCATTACCAAATACCAATCAACTATTTTTAAAGTCAGATAATTTAATAATCAAGAGCGCTCAAACAAAGTTCAAATTCCAAACAAGTTTTTATCTCAACAAGCTCGCCAAACATATATCGATTCGACTAAGCTACGTTTAGCTGAATAAAAAGCTTATGATGCAAAACGTTGCACCCGCTTTTTTCTACCAAGAACTCAACAAAGTTGTAGTTAAATAGGCTGAGTAACGCAATAAAAACTCAGCTCATGTATGAGAAATGCAAAAGTCGAATGGAATACTGATTGCTGAGATCTTGAGCAAAAGCATGAGGAATTCCTCAATGCAACGTTAGATACAGACTAAAAACTTCATAAAAATAGTTTTTAGAATTTTTCCACTACTACAAACTACAATCAATAAGTTTTGCCTTGTTAATTGGAGAACACCAACAAAACATTCAAAAACAAAGCTCTGAACATCTGCAAAATCTAGACGTACACTACGTTATCTTTCTTTCCAGTTTCGTCGCCTTCCTCTTCCTCGATGTATTCCTCGTCACCTTCCTCATGGTACTCTTCTCCATCAATCTGCTCGTAATCATAATCTCCGTCCTTAGGATCATAGGCTTCAAGCTCCTGATCCACCGTTGCATCATTTGTTGACTTTGTGTTCTCAGCATTGACCATGTTCTCAGATGGGCTTTCTTTTCTTTCCTCTTGGTTATGGTCGTTATTTTCGTTTGAGATATTGTTTTCATTATTCACAACAGAAGAAATAACGGGTCCTCTTTTCCGCTTCAAAATCTCACTAAGAGGCTTTGGCCCTTCAAATGAAGCATTGACTTCAGATTGATGACTTTCTGCTCTCTGGTATTTCCTCTTCCCCAATAGTTGAATATCGTCTGTTTGGTGAGTTCTTAACTCTGACAATCTTCCAGGTCCGGAAAACTCACTGTCAATATCAGACCCACGTGAACCCCTATAGTTTCTTCTATCATCATCAAAATCCTTACTCGTTCTACTACCCTTTATTCTGTCTCTAAGCCTGCTATGGTTTGATGATGTGTATGGTGGCCGTCCAGGTGAGTACCTAGACCGATGGTGCCTTCCCATGTCAACTTCCCTCTCTACTCTCAAGCCGGTTTCATTCCCTGAGAGGTTTATTCTTCCTCTAAGCCGACTGCTAAAAGAACCAGGTTCCATGCGGCGGTCGTGGTGGTGGTGGTGGTGGTTGTGGTGGCCGTGCCGGTTGTGGTGGATATCCCTCCTTGGCATCCTGTCATTGTAATTGTCACGGGGATGTTCGCGGCTGACAACTGACCTTAAAGCACCAGCATTATCATTACCCCTTCTTTGCTTTGATAATCTTTGGCGTAAGTCTGACTGTTCAAACCGATCAGGGCTTTCATCTCTTGGATACCGTTTCCTTCCAAAGCTGGACGATTCTCTATGCTCCTCCCATAAACGCCCTTCATCATTATAATGGTCATAATCATGCTGCTCAGGATACATTTCTCGGTCAACATCATAATCACCTCTAGACCTTCCAAACTGTTCTTCATTAGGATAATATTTTGATTCACCTGCCTCGGTATCCACAAGAACATCAAAACCAGGGGTAGGCTCTCTTGAATATTCATCAACATCCTTTCCGTTAGTACCCTCATTGTCTGAAGTATGATTAGCCTCATACACACCATGGTTAGACTTGCTGGTCGGGACTCCATTTATTACAGGTGGTGGAGCAACATTGGCTGGTGTGTACCTAGAGGTCTCTTGGGGAGGCGGTTCAACCTTTTTCTCCATAGCAACATTACCACCATTTCTTGCTGGTGCACGAGAAGGGTGAAACTCAACAGGCTTTTGGATACTTTCATGTTGTGTAAACTTCTGTTCTTGAGCAGGTTTCTCTGGGCCTGTAGAAGGCACCTTAGAAGGCTTGGTAATAGGGTTAGGCGGCGCGGGTGGCGCAGCTATGCTTGGTGGCCCATGCAAGAACGGGCATAATGGTCCTTTCGAACAAAAACCTTTCTGAAAGTAATAGCAAGCAACACCTTGTTTTCCTGAAGCTTGAGGTACAGGTGGTCCTACAAAAGCGGGAACTTCGACTCCCAATAATCCATCAAGGGGCTGAAATAACACAAGATAATAAATTACTACGTAATAACCAATTATGTGATATCATTTATGACTGAATATAACTAGTAAGGCTGGAATCGTTTTTAAAAGAATACTTACCGGATGTCGGAAAGCACATTTTGGATTTAAGCAATTTCCACTTAACCAGTAATAGCAATCCCTGGGGTTGAGGCGTGCAATCTCACTATGGCGATACTCACATTCATTTCCCTGTTAAAAGACGGCAGCAACAGAGCAGAGTCTATTTAGATAAACATGCTTATAGTTGCAAAACCATTTAATGGAAACATTTGTTTGACCAACTAAAAGAAGCCAAACAGGCAAACATAAAAGCACATTACCGTTATCTAGCATAATCATAAAAAGCCAAAAGTTTCTACAAAAGCGACAAAGACGACATAACAGACCAGTCATGACGTCATCGCCATTTTACACAAAACGGCGTAATAAATATGCTTCAAAGTTCAAATAATCCTACGTCATAACGAAGCATTTACTTAGGGCCTGAAACAATGTTAAAAAAGCTGAAGGCATACCCTCTTAAAAACCAATAACCAAACATGCAAAGCAATGATAACCCTAAAAATAAAAATCCAAACTCAACAAATTAACAAATAAACACAAATTAAACAAGACCCAATTGATAATACTCACCAATAAACAACCTAATTAAATTATATAGAATAATACAGCAATAAAGCCCTAAAAAAAAAAAAAAAAAAAAAAAAAAGGATATTTGAAAAATACCTTTTTGCAGGTTAAAGGAGAAGCGAGAAAATAAACACAATCAGTGTTTGTTTTCAAGAATTCATCTTCTTCAGCACCAAGCATTGTTAGGTTGGAGATCTAGGGTTTGTTTGTTTCTATGGCGGCTTGCTTGACGGGGATGAACAAGGAAGATTATCGAAAATATTCAAACAGGTTTAATTTAGGGAAACAAGAAGCAGGGCGTGACCCACAGAAGGGGCATTTTGTTGTTTGTTAATATAACTGGGGCTTTCGTTATAAAGGTGCCTGCCTGCCTGCCTGCCTTTGTGGATTCATGGGTTAGGTCCAAAAGTGACACCAAGTTTATTTTAACCATAATATTCATTCATTCAAGTTTCAATATTGTTCATTAGATGTTTAAGATATTTGTATCTACATTATTTGGTTGTACCTTAATCTTTTATATTATAAAACAAAACCTTTATTAGAAATTTTCCATTTAAAAAAAAAATCATACTTTATTTATTAATAATTGTATTAAAAAAAAAAAAAAAAAAAAAAAAACTATTTTCTTATTAGATAACATTTTATATTTATCCATAACACAAGAAAATAAATACAAAAAATATAGATAAGATTCAATTAATAATAGGATTAAAATTTTTAAATAATTATCTCTAATAAGAAAAAACAATAATTAAACATCATAAATCAAACAAAACAAAGTTTAAATTATCTGTTTTTTAATAAATAAAAATATATGATTCAAAAAATTTTAAAAGACCCGCGCGTGCGCGGGCATTATAACTAGTACTCCGTAATAAATACTTACCTCATGATTTTAACTAATCTTAACTTAGTGTAAAACCAAATTATGCACAAATAAAAAGAAATTTCAGATAAAAAATAATAACTAAATTTGATAAGTGTTCTGTTTCAGTCATTCAAACATAAAAATTACATAACAGTGAAACATTATTGAAACTTTGAGTGGTTTCTATGCTCAAAAGAAGGTTATAGTGACTAAATTGAAACAAAACTCAAACTTATTTACTATTTGTTTCAAATATTATGTCGACTAATATATTGGTTCAAATCGAATAAAGCCTTCTATGTCTTTTTAAGAGTTTATATAATCACAAATTGAACTTGGGATATTAGTGATAATAATCACAAATTATTTACCATTATGCTTTTTTTTCTTTTTTTTTTCTTAATTACTTATTTTGGTTGATTGATCATTTGATCAAAATGATTTATGACTAACACATTATTTACATTGTGTGATTCGTATAAATGATGTTTTATATGTCCGCGCATTGCAGTGTTGTAATTCCACTATTAATATATCATTAGTGTATCGCCTATGATAGTTATAGATGTGATTAATCGTTTTTTGAGTTTCTTACATACATTTTCAAAAAGATTGGGATCATCTCAAATTGATTCAAACATGAGGAGTAATGTTCTCTAAATAATTAAATTAAAAAAAAAAAAAAAAAAAAAAAAAAAAAAAAAAAAGGACACTTGAGTCCCTCGGTAGGCTCTGCTATTTTATTTGTAAGGGAACATTACCGGTCATATTCATATCAACTTGAAAGGATCCCAATTCTTTTCAAAACTTTTAGCATGGTGTGGCATGCTATTCTTGCTTTGCTTATGGGGCAGAGCTTTTTAGGACCGGATCCGAGCTTTGTCTGTTTTGCTCGTCTCTACATCATTCAACTGCTTGTGTTTCAAGTTTATCATTTAAAATGCATTCAATATCCAGGTATGTCAATTCTCTCTTTTCTTTTGATTGGACATCTTGTTGACAAATTTGATTTAGCATGTTACTATGGTTTTGCAATTTTCCCTTTAGTTTTAGACTTTTAGGCTCCCCACAGTAATATCGATTGTTGTGTGATCGATCGATAGCAATGTCAATCGGCCTTATCGTGGCACAAAATCACGAGTAGATCGATCCCTCTTTTTTTTGGATGTGGGTCGTGTAACAACCGTGAATCGATTGCCTTTTTTTTCTTGTGTGTGTATTTAATTAATTATAAGAGGTATTTTTGTGCGGTATTTTTTTTTGTAGTGTAGGTTTCTTTACTGTGGCAACCAATCGCTGAAGAGAGAAAGCTGACGTGGCAAATAAAATGAGGGAGATTGACCCTTACACTCTGTTCCTAAGTATAAATCGGAAAGAAGAGAAATGAAGAGAGGAAACAAGAGATAAAAAAAGAGGAGAGGCGAAAAAAATTAATTTTTAATTTTGTGTTCCTTAGTTAGAGAGAAAAAAAGGCATGTAAAAAAAATGACTTTAAAACCTCTTTCTCTCAAAATCATCCCAATTTGGGAAGAATATTAGGATAATTTCCTCTCCTATTCTCTTCTCTCTTTTTCAAAAAAAATTCAGGAACATGATTTTTTTGTTTCGATTTCCTTTCCGCTTCTCTTCTCTTCTCTCCAAATAAAAAATCGGGGACAGAGAGTTATTGTGTTTAAAGAAAGGGAGTTGATATTCCCACCACATTTTTTGATGCTTGCACCACAACTTGTGCATTACAGTATTATACCGTATAACATTGCAATGCACAGTTGTCGTATTTTCATAAAAAAAAAATGTGATGCTCCCATAAAGAAATCTCAATAATCTTCCAGCTATTTGGTTTCCTATTAATGATGAAAGTTGGTACTTTCTTTTGTTTATATATAAGTCTTTATTATTAATTAAAATTCAGAAAGTTCGTGCACCACAAACTTATACTTCTTCAATATTTGTTCATTTTTCTGCTTTACCAACAAGTACTTTATTAAGATGGTAGTACTGTAACTTGCAAACGATGGCGTGGGGAAAACTAACACCAATGCCGATTTCTAAATATTTTACACGAGTAGTTATAATAGTGATTTGTCTTCAAAAAAAAACATCAAATTTTGGACCCGTTTGATTTCAACTGAGCGGTATACTTGTATAGACAACTTCACTGGAGGACGGTCATAAACTAACCTCAACAAAAAACTACAGATACAAATCAATACAACAAACATATTTCACAAACTAAGGTTTCCAAACCTTTCCAACATGCACATAATTGGCTTCTACATTCTCTCTTTCGTGATTACACTGGGTTTTTAGTAGATAAAACAGCTCCGTGTTATGCTCCATTCTCAAGGGATCAACTTCTTCAATTTCTAACCCGTACTATGTCTTCAGCGAATAAGGTGATATGGTGTGATGGCTCTCTTAGCAGGCAATTTCCTCAAAATAATGAGAACTAGAGAGGACGGTAGTATCTCCACCAACTATTCGGATAAGATAAATTGGAAAATACAAATAATTATGAGAATCCGATATATAAAGGTGACAATTTCAACCATTTATGTATGATTTTATGAATAGGTCGATTTTGATCGAGTTTGATCTCAAATGGGTTAAAATTAGAAATTTAGCTAACAGGTAAAGATCAAAGGGTTAAAGGTCGCCCAAAAGTTGTTGATGCATACCTATCGTTTTATTAAAAGATGTAGATTATTGATCTATAAATTTCTTTACGTATTCATAATTGACATATTAATACTTTTAGACAATATTTATGACAAAAAGGTTAGTTGTTCAACCCAATGTGACCCGTACTAATAATGAACCATTTTATCTAGAGCCCGTTTTGATAAATTACCCCCACCCCACCTTTATAGATGCATCATAAGCTATAGAAAATATCCAACCAGAGAATTAATGTGATTTATGGCCCTTACCAAGTAGTATGTGAAGTTCAGAACAGGATGTTCCATCAAATCAAGGTTGGCAGCTTCGTCGAATGCATTAAAGCACATCTAACATCCCCATCACAAGAATAAAACATAATACATAATTAGTTTAACTCATATAAACATCAAAAAATTAAATTATGCTATCTGGATATAGAAATGGATAAATCATCAAATATATGAAGACGAGGGATCTCACCATGATACATCTTACAAGGAAGCACACAAAGCAGATTGTTGTCACATAGCCAACCTGCATATGCAAGAATATATTAACTACTTACACAAGTAGTACAACAGATAAAAATAATAAATAATAAATATAAAACAAAAACAAAAACAAAAACAAAAACAAAACAAAACAAAACAAAACAAAAAAAAAAAAAAAAAAAAAAAAAAAAAAAAAAAAAAAAAAAAAAACAAACAAACAAACAAACAAACAAACAAACAAACAAAACAAACAAAAAAAAAAGTGAGATGAATTATATACCTCATGTAACTTCTTTCGTCTGCCTTTTGATTCCACGGGGAAGCGTTTCAACATTAAAAAGAGCCTTCCCCCGTAAACCAGAAATCCCAGGGCCGCAAACAAGGACACACCTGGCAAACAAAAAAATGTGAGATGCCTCCGACGATCAAAACTATGAAGGTATAAGTATATACAGATTATGAAAGGTGGAATGTAGAAAACCTGCGAAGAACATCTTGGAAAGGATGATTAACAGAGCAATAGGCTTCCACCAAATTACTAACCACAAAACTATCTGTTAGCAAGTCATACAACCCGTTAAACACTTGATATTCATATGTTACTATGAAAAAAGATATTATCTTCCGTACACCGTTAGGTAAACAATATTAGAAACATGTAGTCTTTAATGAGTCTTTAAGAGCAACCTCCTTTTATTGACTTTCAGTCTGAATAAGAATTTTCACCTGAATTCCATAAATGATTCCATTAATTGCAAAAAAAGTTGATCGAAGATGATCAGTTGAGACATTCCGTGCCTGTCAAAGTGTAGATCGTTATAAAGTGAAGAAATTAGCATTTTTAAACAGCAAAATTACACTTAGAAATTTAGGTATAAACAGAATTTAGAAGAAATAAAGAACCTGATAATAAATTTCCGCCCAGAACAAAACTAAGAGAGCATAGGTAGTGAAAAATGCAAGACTTGGTACATCAAGCAATACATGTTGCACAATCTGACACCAGAAAATATAAAACACAAAGGGTCGATATTTGACACGGCTAAAAAAGCATCTATGTAAAAACGGTGAATACAAATGTTCCTAACCTCTGGCTTTAACTGTCGAACATCCTGATGAAATACAAAGATTAAACATCTAACTGCATTAACAACGTATTTACAATCAGATACTATTAGACTGAGATGGGTTATACTTTTCGAAAGGAATTTATAAGAAAATATACAAACCGCCATTAACCAAGACATTGAGCAAATGGAAGACCTTCTGCGTAGTCCAACCATACTCCGGCACTCTTACTTGTATCCTAATTAATTGTACCTGCAACCACACATGATTTTAAGTTACAACAAGGAATACGAAATGGGCCTTGTGTTATGCATTTACTCCCTAAATCAAACTTATTTTCTTAAAAGGAGAATATTTTGACAAAGTGAACACGGGCTAACAAGCACCACATTCTGTTATCATTGTATCTTGAATGCGCAACTTCAGGGACATGGTTCAGATACAATATACTTAACTTCAGGTACATGGTTTCCTAAATTCATATCAATCTTAAAGCTGAAGTAATATATACGTAACATCTATAGCAAAAGTACTAGGGGGAGTTTGGATTCACGACAAAAAAAAAAAAAAAAAAAAAAAAAAAAACAGCTAATCAAGTGTAAGATAGTTAGATAATTCTACTTTAATAATCATCATTTTACACCTCCATTGACCCTAAATGTGCAACATTAGGGTGTTTGTTTAAGCTTACTTCGGACTTATGAGCTTATGTTATCTTTTCAAAAGCCCATTTTTCGGCTTATTTTACATCTTTAAGTCAGAATAAGCTCATATGCCCAAATATAACACCCCCTTATTTTTCCAGTTTATGAGCTCAATTAACTATCGACGAACTTATATGAAAATTTCCAAACCAATATATTTTGGGATTTACATCAAGGTGGTAGGTAAGCGGGCAACAAGCTGCGCCGCCACCCCTTTCTGAATAGCAAACCCTATTCAAAATCTCATTTTTGATTTATGAGCTTATTATGACTTAAGCTCGGACTCAAATAAGCTCATAAGCCCAAAAATAAGCTTGAACAAACACCCAGTAAATGCAAATCCAACATTGCACATAGCTAACAATAACATCAACAAACATCCAAAAACAATAGAAAATTCTTGTCAAACTCACCAAAGCAACAATCGAAACGAGACCGTATAAACACGAAAGAAGAAGAAAAACCAAATCTTGCAAATTTGGGTCATCATAAAAACCATCCCACCATCCATAAACAAACTTTAAACCATGAAACAACAACACTTCATCATTATTAGGGTCAAATTTAGCCCGACCCATTTCAAGAAACACAATTTCAGACCCTTGGGTGACCAGAAAACCACTTTCCGGTGAAAATTTCAAGAAGATAATAGAGATTGGTTAAGGGGCCAAGTATGAATCTTTTTTTGAGAATTGTGTTGGGAAATGGATGAATTGAAATGGGTTTGTGTTGGATTTGTTTGATTGTAAATGGAAAGAAAGGATTTTGGTAATGATGATGAGGGCAGGGGAGGGGAGGGGGAAGAATTATTTGATTTTCATTTTCAAAGCTGTAAATTTCTAACCAACTTATGTTGTTAATCCTTTGTTTTTTTGAGTTGCCATGGTTTAGTCCTTTAGGTTATTTTTGTTTCATATTTCCTAACTTTTTACAAGTGTTGCCAAAAAAAAAAATCTACAAGGCCGATTAATCTCCGCTTATGCGCTACAAGTCCATCAACCTTTTTGATTTGTGTAAATCGGTCAACCCTGATCACTGTGGTCAATGACGGTCAATGGTAGTCAAACTTTCCGTAAATATCCAAAACTCGCTGTAAAATTGTTTTAATAACTTACAGTCACTGTTTATATCTATTACAAGATGTTTTTAAAGAAACTCTTATAAATACCTAAAATTTGCTAGAAATATCCAAAACTTGTCGAAAATGCTAATCTGATTAATCAACAATTAATCCCGTCCAGACCGGTTATAAGCTACAAGAGGGTTGATAGCCCGGCTACCAATTCGTGATTTTTGCAACCTTGCTTTTTACCGTGAAAATCGATGATAATGAATATTGTTTAGGTTACGTACCTATGAGTCAAAAGACTTGCTCTCATCAAAGAAAAACAAGAAGGCAAAAAGAAAGAAAACACAAATGTCAACAAGCTATGACCAGAAAGTTATTGAAAACACACACGTTTAGCTTCAAGTTTAATATCTGTTTTATTATTCATCTATAAATTCCATAATCATAACAATTACCATAAAATAATAGAGCATTTGAGAATCAGAAGCTCTATTCTAGATGATTAACTAATATATTGAAACGAGTTTAGTTAAAAACTTGAAAATATAATACGGAAGTGTGAATAAAACTACAAACTTATAAAAAAAGAAATGTAAGTAATACAGTACTGTTTAATTGGTTTCACACGATAAGCATTCACACATCACTGTCACGTGTAAAACTTGAACTCTCAAATTTCTAGCAAGATCCATTGTGGACCAAAATTTCAACTATCTAAGACAAAACAAACATCTAAACAAAGTATAGTGTCTTTAAAGTAAGAGGTAGTAAGTGAAAATTGTTCCAAACAAAAAGGGGTTTTGATGGAAGTAATGGTTGACATCATGTGAATTGGTGTGTTGGAATGAGTTGAAAGCTGTCTGGAATGTAATGGACCAGACAAACCACCAAAAATACAGGCTTCCACCTTTTTACTTCCCACCTGGATAAGTACTCCTTGCCTAGTTGGCAAACAATTGTCAACTTGGATTATGATAATACAAATGTTACACAAAAAGGTTTTATACTTTCATTCAAGTTACAAGGTTTGTGATTGTTGGACTCATAGTTCATGAACTTGGTCATCATGGCATTTTGGAGTAGTTTTTTTTTTCTGTTGTTTTGTCATGTATGATGCGTATAGAACATCTTTTTGCTGCTGCATTCTAGTTGAAAAGATAGGTTTTCCCACAAACAAGTATGAACACTAAAAATTATCTACTTTAGAGAGAGTAGATTAAATTTGGGGGCGTTTAGCATTACGTATTTACGGTCGCCTTTACTGGGGCACCCAATCTCCTGCAGGTCGCTGGAGAGAGAAAGCTGACGTGGCAGGGAAAAAGAGAGGGATTGACCCTTATTTTTAGTCATTACTGCATCCAGCCTGATAATTGCATATTCAAATCACAGATAACAAGTTTCGGTTGGGATATAGCCAAACTGGTTTACAGAAGTACTGCAACTCCAAAAATTAATTTACACGCAAATACTGAATTCGGCATTAACCAAAGACTGTATGTAAAACTATACTAGCAAACTGCAAAACAGATCCATACAGTCATGAACATTGCTGTGGCACCAACCTTTTTGGTTGGACAAATAATCCACTTTATCTCATCATTATCAACCTAGAAAGGTTCAATATATCAACTATCAAGAATGGACAACCCACATGCAGCTCTTAAGAATTCAGAATATAAAAATATTAAGCAGACCGAGAATTATACACTTTCTATTTCAGTCAAATATATCACAATATTAAAATTGCCATTTGTAGCTCTTGCTGAAACATGGCATCCACTAAATCATAAACTCTTTTGGTAATTAAGAACATGCAAATCAGCTCACATTCTTTTGACTCGGGATCACTAAAAAGTACTTGTATAACGAAACTGATTGTACTGAACCAACTTTGCGCATATAACTTCGCACCAAATATGCAACTTACAAACTACTTGCAAGAGGTTGAGTTTCAAACATAAGTAAGAAACTTCAAAATATTATAAACATGATTCAACAGTACAACGAGTTGCAATTCGTCTATTTTGATTATAGTTTCACCATAGAAGCAACTGATCTTAGAAAGATGTGGTTTGCTGGAAAAAGGTTCTTTTGTGTCGCAACTCATTCTTCCATGGCATCTCCACCAACTTCAATGACGTCAACAAGCTCTTTCAATGGTGTGATCTTTGTTAGCAGGACCTCTGCATAAGATCAGATGAACAGGTTAAAACAAACATTTTTTAATAGGTCAGGTCGAGTAAGTGCGGTAAAAAGAGAACATAGAGTTACTAACCAGCCTTCTTGGAAAATGTATAGCCTCTTGAACTGATGTAGGTTCGGGGGTTTGGAGTAAGGTGATTCCTCAAGTATTCCTTCTTACCCTACATAAAGGTAGTTTACATAAAGTTAATTAGGTATAAATATCATTTGAAAATATATTAAAATGATTACATGTCATAATATATGATCTTAAATAGAAGAATGAAACAAACCTTCTCTATCACGCAGACATCTACATTGCTCCCACTTCCCAAGTCATTAAAAATTCCCGAGCAGATAGCCTTGGTCACCAAGTTGATGCCTTCGTCCCTCTGTACAGAAGTTAAACAGTCGCCAATTATTAGGCACCAGAAGTGGCAAGAATGTGCAGGTCAAGTGGGTTGTGTAACGGCTCAAAAGAGGTTTTGAGTACTGGTCCAGCCGAGCTCAGTTGACTCGTAAACACTATTTTGTCCAAAATTTTTTATTGTGTATGATGAATGTGTCAAATATAACTGTCAAACACTACATTGTCTGGGGGACGTAATCGCTTTTTCTTTATATATATATATATATATATATATATATATATATATATATAGTTAGGATCAAATAGGAAGAATAATTAAAATAGGAATGATAAGAAGTAACCACAACCACACATTTCAGATGCACCTACAAAAGTGGATGCATCTTCCTTCAAAATTTCCCTCCTAATTTGAAATGTGTGGCTAGAATTACTTCTTACCCTTCTTATTTTAATTATTGTTCTTACTTGATCCCTTCCCTATATATATATATATATATATATATATATATATATATATATATATATATATATATATATATATATATATATATATATATATATTATTTTCACATTATTATATATACATTTTCGTTAACTTTGGACCCATTTAACCCATTTCATTCAACTATTTGATTTGGCCCAGTTGAGATACCCATTTGCAAGTAAACAGGTCCATACTACCACTTCTAATTAACACATACCTCGTATGTCCCAACAAGAGTTCAACTGTCATTATTATTAAAGGCTTAAATCTAGTTCTTTTTGAATTTCTAACTTTACAAAAAAAATTATGCTTATTGGATTACATTTTAAAACGCAAACGTGACCTCTTTCTTAGTAGCCTTATAAATTATCAATAGAAGGGGCAAGTTAAAGGGTTAGAGACAGCGCTTCATCAATGAAGTATGAAGGCTTGAATTTTAACACACAGAAAAGATATTTCACCAAAGTAGATAAGAAAAAGGTGCACATAAAGACAAAACTGTGGATACATATAGATGTGATAACTTACCGTTAATCCTTCACGATACTCTGATTCAAAGATGGCCATTGCAGCAAGAGATCCAGATCCCATTGTGGCATATGGGAGCGTGTCAGTCGATCCATGAGGATAAATCTGCGAATCGTGATTTAGAACAATCAGTAACATGACCATCCAATAGAACACTTTCAGATAACTGAAAAACAAATTTACTCACTGTGTGCAAATGTGGGCCCGTCACATCAACTCCACCAAGCACCAAAGCGGCAGACACATGGCCTTGGTAACTATGTAGCCAAATAAAAGCAAAGTCAGACCCACCGAAAATACTAAGATAGAGCAGTATTGTTAATGTATAAAAAAACACAATAAAAGCAAACTCACCGGAATAGATGGGACTTTAATAGTGTAAGAGCCGTTACAACCCTTGATTCACGTCCAGTGTGATATCTGTGAAGCTTCAGCTGAGAGCTAATGTTGTCTATCACAAAGAAAAATTATCACATATTAACTACATATACATATAGGACCAAACCATCAAAGATGACCAAAAAGAGTACCTGTAACAGCCTCTGTATCAGCTGCAGTTCCAGCTCCACAGCAATAAATATTTGGAGCCATGTAATGGATCTTTTCACAATTTTTGTCAGCAACAATGGGACCTTCTGTTGCTCTAGTATCTGCTCCAAGAATGACACCATCCTGGAAGACAGTGTATGATCTGAGAGGTAATTCCATTTAAGGGAAACAATTGAATTTATGGTGACTAAATCGTTTCTGGGAATTACTGTTCTAATATTTTTCATGGTATATGTGACCAATCAAGTCTCTAAATTTCGAATCATTTAGGTATGTACCGGGCAAGACCTAATGCACTAAACTTGTTAGCATAATCACACACGTCATGGAGGCACCCATACAAACCAAAGCCTAGTAAAGATGACTCATGTCAAGCATATGAGCACTCGAGAATGAGCATAAACCACACACGTTGAAAAAAAAGTAGACATATATGCGTTGTCAAAGAGGTGGTCAACAGGTTTGATGCTCAACCTAACCATTATGCCAAACCAAGTCCTAAATGCTAAATCATTTATGTTGATTGACTTCAACATTTCGTGTAGGGATTGCAAGTTGGTGATTGAAAAGGTGTTCATCTAGCCATTCTTCAACGATTCTCTAAAGGATTCCGGTCAATTTTTTCCAATACTTCAAACTCGTCTCAAACATGTGCATACGGAAAAAGGGTCAGATGACCAACCCCCATAAAAAAGTGCTTGAAATCAATCACATGTAATGTTTTAGGCTTCACGACCATGTCGAGCCTCAACCTCATAAGAGTTAGGAACGCGACCAAACTTGTTGACAACCCTTTGAACACGTTTACATGCCCTAGTGTTCTTCAATGTACTTGTTTTTTACTGATATATACTGCCAAATATGCTGACAAGATTGGATTAACAAGGCTTTGATTTTTATGAGTGCCTATAAGTAGTGTGTAATTATGTTAACAAGTTTGGTGAGTCTCTTCAAGCATGGGCCTGTGCTTCATTGCTTGTATCTCAATTTACGTCATTAAATTTTTTCAGGAACACTCGCCATCCTCTCAAACAAACAGCATACCCTTCAGTATCAATCAACCAATAAACATCAACATTTCTAGGGTATACCTATAGGGATCAAACATCCTAACTTGCAATTCCAATTTTGACAATGTTGCTCAAAAATTTAAGAAACAAAAAACTGATACACTTATCTTCTAACAAGTATTACAGTAATAACACAGCTTACAGCTTACAGGGTCTTATCATTACTTATTTAACACCTTATTAGCTTATCATGTTACCAAAACACAATAAACCAATAAAAAGTACTTACAACGAGGGACTCATTTGCTTAATTAGGAGCAAAAAATATCAAACAACATCGAAACTTTTTGAATGATATGAACCGGCCCATTCTAACAGCATATTTTACGGTTGGACACCTCTGCCTATTCATACATTATACTAAAAGACGTCCCACAAGGCAAGGCCAAGTTCCTACATCAGAAATCCAGGTTCTGCTCTATTCATGAACAATGTGAGACAAGGAGCTTAGGATGTATCAAATAACCTCATCCAAACATCTCCTTGATCACACTTTCTATGGTTAGCTTCTAACAAGTACTACACTAACAACACAACTTAGAAGGTCTAATGAAAAGTTATACAACAACTAATTAGGTTGTCATGTTACCAAAACACAATAAGCTAAAAAGACGCATTCACAATAATGAACCAAACAAAATTCCCTTATTTGGTGGCAAAACATTAAACTTGTTAAACCAGCATAACCTATTCCAAATAACCTCATCCAAACACCACTTAAACTACTCACATTCTGTTAGCAATGTACTTCCCTTAGGGGGTGTTTTTTCAGCTTCTTACAAGTAGTTATTACACTTTATAAGGTTAAGTGCCCAGCTTATTCACTTGAGCTTATGAACACTACAAGCTCATAAGCGAACAAAAACAAGCTTATGAAATTTTGAATAAGCTGATAAGCCCATCAAATAAAAAGGTTAGGCAAAAACCCTTAATCTATTCTACCTATTAAATAGGTACTACTCGCATACTCCTACCAATCATATCACTAAGAAAAAAAAAATTAATTAATATGGTACCTGAAAAATCAAGCCAACGATTGTAGTACCAGTTTTCAAAAAACCAGGTGATTTCAAACCTTTATTAGTCAACATATCATTACGTCTACACAAATCAAAACTAAACCCTGTCTTCGGCACCTCTTCCATTCTTTCAATTCCAAATACCTTCTGACTCAATGGATTCCAATAAATAAATTATGCAAATGGGTCTGATTTATTTTTTGACGAATTGAAACAAATTTTTTGTTTTTAGAGTGGGTGAAACAAGTCTTGGGGAATAAGATATAAACTCGTACGCTGTCGTTTAGCTCTAAGGGTATATCGAGTGTTTTCTTATTTATTTTTATTTATTTATAGACGAGTTTACACTGGTATAAGGTTTTAGCCGTGTATATCTTTTATGAGTCGAGTTATTCAACAAACCAAACATTTCTTACATTTTCACCTATTTTTTATAATTTAAATATCTCTTAAACCGTTAATCGTTAAACGAAAATAATTACACCATCGCGACGGGCATTTAATTATCTTTCTATAGACGGGCACTTTGATATACTTTCGAAAAGAAAAAAAAAATCGTTTTTTTCACGTTTTTTTTCCTGGCCGAAAAAAAAATCATATATGATATTGCATATCATATATGATATTACATATAATATCATATATAATATCATATATGATATTACATATCATATATGATTTTTTCGGCCACGAAAAAAAAAAATTTGTCGAAAATATATCAATTAGCTTATCTATAGAAAGATAATTAAATGCTCGTCGTAACGCTATATTTTTTTTCGCTTAACGATTAACGGTTTGAAAGATATTAATATTTGAAAAAAAAGGATGAAAGTGGGTTTTTTAAATTAATGGGATTAATCTCATCCATTAGATCAAATAAAGATGGAGAAAAGATGGAGGGTGAAGATTAATCCCTTGGTATGTAAAAAGAGTTTGGTCCTCAAATGATCTTTACTCTATCTTTTATATAATAAAACGAAACCCTTATTGGGAATTTTTTATTTCAAAAAAATCAATTCATTACTAAATAACGTATGAATGATTTTTTAAAATTGCAAAATTCTCAATAGGGGTTTTATTTTATTATATAAAAGATTTATAAACGAGTTTATAGTGGTATAAGGTTTTAGCCGTGTATATTACAGTATATGATTAACTACCTTTTGAGATTATAATGATTGAATAATTTTCACTAATAGGTACATAATTAAATTCCCATTATTAATTTGTTTCCTAAAATAGATTTAGCTTTTACTTTTCATTTTCAAAAAAAGTTGTTTTCCATTATAAATAATATAGATATAGATAATCCTTAAAAAAAATTAATATAATTATTACTAAATAAAAAATCATTTAGTATTTTAAAATGTCAAAACTCAATTTCCAATTTCATATAAGAGTCAATTACATAAATGGCCATGTGGTTTCGCAAAAATTTCATCTACCGTTCCTCAAACTTTAAATTCACATTCAGTGTCCCTATCTTTGCAAAATAATAACATGGATGGTCCTTTGGTTGGACGACGGTCGTCTATTGTACCGTTAAACCTTATTTACCTATCACTTTCATCTTTTTTCTTTCTCTTTCTTTTTCTTGAATAACAACAATGGTTAACTTTTTTTGTGGTAGAAGGTGTTGGAATATATGAATAATAATAAACTATAAACATATAAGCATCAAAAAGTACGCAGCGGAATAGATCAAATACAAATAATAAATTAACCGAATATAAATGGATGCGTACCTCTTTGTGATTTCTAACAAGAACAAGAAACCAATGGAACAAGAACTATAAACCCTAATTGGATTTAATGGTGGATCGACTAGGGTTAGTCGAATAGGGCAAATCACCTTGTTAGCAAAAGTATGCCAACACTTCGTTCTTGAACACACGTATTAGTAGCGTTTCAATAAGAAAAACTAGGTTCTTAATTCACAAGCAATCCAAACACAATGTTTAGAAGATCGCGTAGGAACCCTAGAAGGGTGTAGTTGATCAACTAAACAAGAATGGTTTTGAGCTTAGAAATCTAGTAGGAACCCTATAAGGGTGTAGTTCGATTTCTAACTCAAGAGGAGAAAGAGAAGGAGATTTGGTTTGCAAGTGAACCAAGGGATGAATGAATGAATGAGAGGAGGTCTCATTATATAGTATTCAAGCAACTTGGAGCAAAAGCCATCCCAAACCCTATGGGGAGAGGGGTGTGGCCGGCCATGGGTTCACAAGGCCCAACCTGAACCAAACTTTCACTCTATTCCAAATCTAGTCCTTCATCTTTCGTCTAACGGTCGTTAGGTACCATTAAATGCTCATTTCGTGAATTTAATAATTATTCGTCACTAAAACAATAATTATTAATTAATTGAAACTCATACGTAAAGTGTGCAATCCCGAAGTCTCGAGTTCGAGTCCGGTCATGATATATTAATTTATTATCCGTCAAACTAACAGAAGGGCAATCATTCGCACATCTTGGATGGATATAAACCCTGCAAAACGATTTTGCGGTTGTCCTAAAAATGTAAGTGTTCAAATCTAAAACTAGGTTTCCAATTGCAGTTTTTGCTTCGATCCCTAATCATTGTTACTTTTGTTTGAATTGTTTTTTCAGGTTCCACTTGCACATTCATTGATTGGTATAATCTCCCAATGTGTGTGCAAACATTATACCTGGACTTTTGAGGGCAAGAAACGTGCTTGAAGCACAATTGTTGGAAGTTGAAGTTGATCGTCAAAGAATGAAAAAAGTGGTGGTTATTACTAGTACATGGTTATCTGTTCTAGTGTTTGGTTGGTTCAAAGTTCAAACTGTTCTAATGGATAGTATTACCGACCATGGATTTTCTGGCAGTCTATTTCGTCCCAAATTGTTGGAAACCATGTATACCGACATATTACCAAGTTCCGATAGGATAGTCCGTCGGTAAAGACATGTTATGTAGTGGTAAACTTAAATGAAGTTGAAAGCTTATTTTCTACTATTAAATACTACGTAAAAGAAATTTATACCGTATATATTTTTGGACCAAATCCGACTATATATCGAAATTATTTCCTAGCTAGGCATGTTTCGTTTTTCTCAAGTCACACATATGTATTAAATCTTTATAAATTCATCTTTCATCTAAAATCCTAGAAGGTCAATAAAAAAAGATTCGCACAATGGCTTGTTCATCCCCTAAAAACCTACCAACCCAAGAATCCAAAGACCAATCAGAAACACATGTCTGTAAAGAATCAATTATCAACTTCTGCCAATGTTAATGCAAGGGCTACTAGATGATGATACTGCTGAAGAGATCATCGACAACAAATGTAATAATAAATTTTCTGATTTCATGCATTGCGTGGAAGCTAATGAAGATTATTATGATAAGGTTTTTCGAGATGGTGATTCTGGGATCGACTGGGCTAAATGTAAAAGTGAAGAAGGGGAGAATGATGAAAAGATTGAAAACAAATGTGGTGAGAAGCTTGTTGACGATGCTCTTAGCGTTGCTGAACAGCATTACAATATCGATCTAAAAAAGATGAAGGCGTTTCTGCATTTATGATTCATGATTTGAAAATAGATATTAATTTAAAATTAAGAAGATTATTGTATCGCAGCAGTTTTCGGTTTCGTTATGATTTGATTTATAGTTTATTGCTTGGCTAATAACTTTAGGTTATGTAGATATTTATGAGTAAGATGGTTTTAGGATATGATTTGTTATTGCATGGATATATAGTCTCTGAGGTAATTCTATCGTAATTTTCTTATATGCACTCGATTTCAACTTTAGTTGAAGTTCAATACGTACAAGTTCGATTTTCACCAGAAAACTGATTGATTTTGTGTTTAAATACCAAGTAATTAATTAAATGAACAAAGATTTCAAAAAGTTAGGTAACCTTATTTCTTTGAACACGAATCAATATTTACCGCAATCACCTTTTCGCTCTCAGAGTCTCTTTCCGTTGTTCTTGTGTCTTGTTCAGGTGGGACGGTTCACTTAAAGTAAGTCGATTCTCGTGAGAAGATCGTACCCCAAATGGTGCCTGACAAAACACCTTATTCCACTCGATCATATGACAGACACAATGGTGTAATGTGATCCGTAACTATACATGACACACCAACTACTTACGAAAAAAAATACTGTAAGAAATTGGACAAACAAGTCAACCCGTTTAACTTTTGACCCTTCCAAAAAAACTTGCATATATACTTTGATATGTCGAAGAGTATTAGTGATGACACCTTGCCATACCTGTAAATCGATCAAGTCAGTATCTCTTTATTATGGAACTTGGTGTTCATTAGTATTTAGATACGCATATATATATATGTACACACCTACAAATGTTGGGCAAAAAGTTTCTTCCTCAGCTTTCCTCAAGCCAAAATCACGTTACAGGTCACGGATGCGGAATGTTTTAACTTGGACGTTTGCCCTATTTGTGGGTATGATCAGCAAACTTCTCTTGATTAAATCCATCAAGTAATCCTATTCAACATTCCAACATTCTTCTTCCAGTTTCATGTAGCATGTATCCTTGAACAATCCATATAACCAAGTCAGTTGTGTCACAGCCTCACAGGAATGATCCAAAAAAGAGAAAACACGGTTTTAGGTGAAGGGCAGACGGTTGTAGCTAAAATCTAGTGTATCCATGTATTGGCTTGATAACGAGCCATAAACGAACTTAGATTCTCAACAATTTGCCTCCACCATGCATCTGACCAATTATTTTTCAAAAGACCGGCAGCTAGCCAGCAGCTATAACAATTGAAAAAGGCAAAGCTTTCACATTTTTTGTTTTTAACTATACCAAATTTTTCCAATCAAAAAGGACACATTCCCATCCTAATTAAACATCTTCTTCAGCTTTAGTACGTAGATGCAAGACATGTGCCGGTCTCGCCGCATATAAGTGTACTAATATCTATGTCACGGCTAGTCAGTAGAACTCTGCTTCCAGTTTTATCATCTGGGAAGCACATAATATCTGGCGTAAGCCGAATAACTGGCGAGTGGTTTGGCGAACTGCACACCCGGTGCAGTGGCGAGGGTTTTGGCGAGGGCCACCACGGATTGGCAAGGGTGGCTCGCCATCGTACCCAAAGCTCTTAATGTCACCCCTGTGTAACTGTATATTCCTATTCTAATTGGAATCTTTTTGTAATCACATGTTTAATTCATCATTAATTTATTTTGGTTTAACACGTTACACGTCGGGTACAAATGTGTTGAATACATAAACTATGAACGAAATTCCAATGAGATGGATAAAGAGCCGTTAGCGGGTCATATAATTCCAACATGGCACATTGACGGTAATTATGATAATTTAACACATATTTCAACTAACACTTCAACCCATACCCTTTGGTTGATGATCCGCTAATATGCCACCGCTAGGGCAAAGGCATCTTGGTATTGACCCGTACTTAAAATTACTCGTTTTGACCCAAACCCATTTTTGACTTGCCCATGTGTGTGTCCTATTTGTTCAGCCAACTCTAGTCGAAGAGAAAAGATAGAGGTAAAGAAAAACGAATGAAGATAACTAAATCCACTTGTTAATAATCACTCAAATACAATCTTAATCTTGTTATCTAATGGATACACCTGAGGTAAAACATAAGCTAAACATTCTTAGCTTATAAATGAAGTTCTACAAACATTCTTATTGCGGGTTTGGATCCAAATAGACAATCAATACAGTTTCATACAAAAAACCCCAATACCCCCTAATAACTATTTCACCGAGCAACAAAAAGTTGGAGGATGAAGACTTGTTGCCTGTTGACTTAATGGCGGATTTAATTCTGTACTTGGAGAAAACTAATACTGAAGACTCCGACCCTCACCAACAACCTGGCTCTTGTTTCATATTGGTCCCATTCCCGCTTGATGAAGTGAACATCACTGTCTGTTAGTTATCATACATGAGAGAACAATAACCACACTATATATTAGGATTTCATAGATTACTTTAAAAAAACTATGCATCATAAAAAGTAGGGAAACCCAAGTATTGAGGCCACGTGACATTAAATCTGGTTTAGTTTACACCAGAATCTGCGTAAAAATGATCATTACACCTTTTACATTACAAAACATTTACCGAAAAGTTATATATAATTCAGGGGTCTTTATTTTGCAACAGATAAGAGTTTCATTTGAATATCTAACTTTATGCCCCTGGGACCATGTGATTTCGACCCCTAAGTTTACTATATATGAATTAATGGAAAACTGTTGCTTCCAATGAAACATCCTTTTTCCACTATAAGTGCAAATGCACAAAATTGAAAAGAGCGTTACCTGATTTTTAATGGAGATAATTGTATTAGCAAGATCCTCGTTTAGTGAAACAGGCAGTGGTGGCCCGGGCATGCATCTCATGCTGAAATAAGCATAGCGAATGTCTTAATTATTGACAAATTGATATGTACATAAGAAACAAGTATATGGAATATATAACGTACTCATTTAAGATGGCACTTAAATTGTTCTTCATTTGACTAAATAGGTCAAAGTTGTCCTGCAACTGTTGATTGATGTTGTTAAGTGTCAGCTTCTTGGTAAGACTACTCAACCATAAACAAACACACACGCACATTGTGCATGCGTATTTATGACGGTACATATTAAGAAAAGTTGGAAGATACATACCTTTAGTGCAGAAAGATTATCTGAGATCTGACCAAGAACTTGGCTGTTTCGTTCCAACAGATGCCTAATTGAGCCTCGTGTTGCTGCTTCAATGAATTTAATAGAAGTCATTGTGTCAATAAAACTGTAAAGAACTTCAATTAGTACAATTATTAGCAGATTCAAGAACTTTTTGCTGATGACTCTTTTATTAATGCCTAATCTAGATGAAAGTAGCAAACTTCAAATTTCCTACTTGCGAAGCTCTTATTAACGCTATTCGAAATATGCTCATGACCATATTGGCAACATTACATCATTATTACTTTATTAGCATTCATTAAAGACACAAAAGACTAACCTTCAACATGAGTACCATCACCCTGGACTCGATTATTCATCATAACTGAAAATGGAGCCACATTGAATGTTGAAGTTGATTGTACACCTGGCTTTAAGGATGATTCCGCCAATTTATCCTGAAGTATGTGACGCTTAGAATACATAGACAAGAGAATGAAAAAGAGTGTGGTTCACAATGTAAATGGAGTATTAGACCTTAGTTCTTACAAGCAAGTAGTTAATTATTATCTTGGGATCTTGCAAATATCATCTCATGTAAGTGAAGCTGAGTACCTGATCATATCAAAGCCCTCATTATCCTATAAAATACTACTGTATAATATATTACGCAGAACCCATGCCTATAAGATCGTTTTCAGAAGGTGTTAACTATACTATAGGATCATACCTTGAAAGCATGATGGGGTTCGATATGAAAAATATCACCTACAAGATATGCTAGAAGATAAATTAAGTCTATTAGGTACATGAAGCTTCGGCTTAATCTACAAGTATTATTCCTTCCATAGTTCCATACCAAAAACTAATCCACTTTAGAATCCAGAACAAGTCTAAAACAACCTTTTCACTACTGATTTCAAACAAGTCGACAAACGAAAGTTAACTCTCAAGTAGCGGTAACACTGTAATATTCACGGTAAATAAAACTTACAAATGGGTCAAATTTGGTTTGTATTTTATCTCAAACATGTGTCGAATTAAAAAAAAAAAAAAAAAAAAAAAAAAAAAAAAAAAAAAAAAAAAAGAGTATCATTGTGATAATATTGTTTTTGTGTTAATCATAAACGAATAAGTAATAATGATAAAAAGTTAAATAAGGAGAAAAAAAGAAGTATTTCCGCCCATACTACAACGACCCATTTGGCCATTTCAACCCGTTAACTGACCCCCCATCTTGCCACCCAAAATCAACAGTGTCAAACTGTCAACTCTTCTGGGGCGGAAGAAAGTAACCTTTTGACTTTATGTCATAAGAAATCTAAAGATGAGAACAGAGATGGGTGTGTCAATAGTAATTGCCTTCTGATATTATGTACATTCCTGTACGATAAATCTGTGAATCCTAGGTTACAACACTATTCCCATTCAAGGAGGATAAATCAAAGTTTCCACATACACATTTAAGAAACGTTGTTATTTTATGTTCGCTAAAACTCCATAAAATTTCGAGTTTAGTTGTTTAAATGTATATTGTTAACAACAGTAACATAAAAAGGCACCATAGTCATACCTTCTTATCTTTCGACTTTTTCCACAGATTCAGTTCCTCGTGTTTCCTTCTTTTTCTCTGCAAAAGATATTACCTAAGTAAGCCTTCAAGCAACAAACTTATGAAGCTCAAAACAAAGAGTCTAATAGGGCCATATAGTTACCACATACCCTTTCTTAATCTTATTTTTGGACACTTGACTAATGTTATTACATTTTTCTATAAGGCCGTGACTGGAAAAATAGTGTTCTGATAAATGAAACGAAATCAATCAGTGTATCATAATATAAAAGAAGAAAAAGCTCACCGCCAGCCACCTACACCTCAATGCAACATCACGGACAGTTTTATTGCGCAATGTGGCAGCAATCTTGACATACTTTATAATACCAGGTTCATCAGCATATCTACATATAAAAGCAAAAATAAGATTGTTTATACTGAAAGTGCATATCATAAAGTTGACATCTCTTCAACTGAATCTACAAAAAAAATACTGATTTTATGACAAAAAGTAACTAGACAAATATACTACCAAATATACTACAAGTAATAGCCAATGGCACAAAAAATACATACTTAGAAAGTGCTTCCTCTAACTTATATTGTTCTTCAACAGACCACTCCACAGCTAACCCTCCTCGATTTTTCAACTCCGGTATTGAGTCAACGACGATTGAATCACACGAATTCCCAATTCCACTAAACACTGAACTACTACTATTCACCACACCAGAACTCCCTGAAAAATTTATACCACCTGTACTATTCATCCTCCCAAAATCCCCAATTGTAATCATCTCAGATTTACTACTTTTCGCACTCGACTGAAACGATATACCCTGACTCTGATTCATACCAGAGCTATCTTGATAATAAAAACCAGTATCCATTACACAATAAAGATTCACAAAATACCATCAACTAGTGATTCAAAAAGTACCCAAATTGAAAACTAAATTTACTCACACACAAAATGCATAAAGACTTCAACTTTATGCAATATCATTTACACCCAAATGAAATAAACATCATTTTACACAATAAAGATTTAAAATAAACCATAAATAAGTAATATAAAAAGTACCCAAATTGAAAACTTAGCTTATAAACACAAGAAATGCATAAAGATTCAAACTTTATGCAAATTCATAAATACCCATATGAAATAAACATCATTTTACACAACAAAGATGCAATTTAAAAAGTACCCAAATGAAAATCATAGATTTTCAACACACAAAATGAGTAAAGATTGAAACAGATCAGATCTTAAGACAAGAACAAAACATAGAATCATAAATTTTATTTAAAGAATGATTAAAAAAGGTGTGATTGGTTGTTTTTGTTGCTGGGGTTCAATCACCTCTCACATACAACATTCCTTTCTCTCTCTATAGTTTATTGAGACTGACTTTTTGATATTTTTATAAAAAAAAGTTGTGTTTTCTTCTAAAAAGCTCTTTTTTTATTAAAAAAAGTTTTCATCATGGGATTCAGCAAAAAGTGAGAATCCGATAAGAATTTGATGCCCACTAGTGTCAACATTCCACCAACAACCATATAACTATTTTTTCAATAGGTAATATTAAAATGGTCTAAGCCAATGATGTGTTGGTTTTGATTTTTTATATTTGTTGGTGTTCAAACCTAACTTGTAAAAGTAGCAACTAGTTGTCAAATGTTTAATGTGTTGATGACTGACTAGTTTGGTAAACCTTTGTCTAAAAGTACCTTGGTAGAAATTGTTATATTATTGTAAAAGGTCTAGATATGTTTTTGTACTCGTATTTTTTTCAAATGTTGAGTTTCTTTCACCTTAGATTTTTATCGCCTCGTTTAGCATTCAGTTGTAAAGATTAGTTATTGATATTTCACTTTCAGTCTAATTTTTTAAATAGTTTCGAGTTTGGTCTAAAAGTAAAACACTCGTTTCGGTTTCAGTCCAATTTTACAAACACCATCTGTTTGACTACGTTTAACCGTTAGTTAGGAGGGTATGTTTGTCTTTTTGCATCGTATTATATTAGAATAACTCATGGGACTCACAAGCTAATACTTTTTCTTTTTCCTCAATCATCTATCAATATCAAACACAAATCACAAAATAAAAAACCTTGTTTAATCCTTTATCATTAACTCAAACTGGGGCTGAGCACCGAAGGTTCAAAACCGAACCGGACCGACGAAACCGACCGAACCAACAAAAACCAAACCGGACCGACGGCCCGTCGGTTCGGTTTCGGTTTCAGGTTTTACATGATTTTGGTTTCGGTTCGGTTCGATCCGGTTCGGCCCAAAACCGACAAAAACATGCCAAAATACACATGGACCGACAAACCCGAACCGAACCGACAAAAACCGAACCGACGGCCCGTCGGTTCGGTTTCGGTTTCGATTTTTCATGAATTTCGGTTCTCGGTTTTTTCGGTTCGGGTCGGTTCCAACCCGATGCTCAGCCACAAAAATATTGTTTTAAACACAACCATGAACACCAATTTCTTCTTGTCTTATTTTTGTCAAACCGAACCCAAATTGAAACAGCCAACATCAAGAAAGTAAGCCAACGACTTCAACCACAAGCCAACAACAACAACCAAGAACAAGAACAACTAAAAAGTTAATAAGACTATTGTAAAGGTGAAACGGCCCAAAACGACTCGATAATTTTTTATTTTATTTTACAAGAAAGTTACCGACTTTGACCTTATGTTACTTTTTAAGTAATCATTAATACTTCTGATAAGATTCAGACTCAAAGTCTTTTTTTATATGAGTAGACTCAATTACCTTTAAAAAGATAGGTGGCACGACTTCTATGGAGTTTCGGTTTATTTTATATGATTTTTCGAAAACTGACAAAAATCTGCAAAACCTCATCTAGCTGTTGACGGCTAAAACCTTAGACGTGGTACAATTTCTGCAGAAATAAGTATCCACAAACCACAATTTGTTTTAACCCGAAACCTAAAAATACTTCGTTACAAACAAACTTTACATATTACATGTTATTTGTCTAGCCATACTAAGTCAAAATGGGTCAAAACGAGTGGAAATGGCATAATCTCAAACACTCTTTTCTACTCATTTTACCAAAACACTTAACAACCTACATAAACATTTTGTACATGACACAACCTGGACTTTGACACTTTAAGACAACATTTACCAAAACATTTTTACAACATTTTTGGGAGAAGGTTTTGATGAGGCGAAAAATGAACCACTTTTAGGGGGTCATTTAAGCCCGGAATTGAATTTATTTGATCAAATATTACCCTAAATCTTTCCTTTTGTGATTTTAGGTACTTTGGGAGTGAATTCTGGAAAAGGAAGCAATTCGGACGTTTTTGGAGCATAAAAGTGAAGAAAACGCCAAAGACTTAATTTTCCATGCTGAGAACAGTACCTGACGGCGTCAAGAGGAAGATCCTGACGGCATCAAGAGTAAATTCCATGACGACCCAGTGCAAACCTGACGGCGTCACAACAAGGGCGCCAAGACTAAATTTTGTGACGGCCTGCATAAGGTGAATACATGACGGCCGTCAGACCCAGATCTAGGCAGTCCGAGGAACTATTTGGCGGCGAGATGACGGCGTCAGACATTTGTTCTTGACGCTGTCACCTATCAAACTCTATATATAGTTTTCTATTTTTCATTCATAAAGGAGAGGAACTTGTGTGGAGAAACTAGGGCCGAACTTTGTAAACCCTAGGTCATATTTTATAGTGTTTTCAAGGGTTTTCACCCCTTGAATCCTTTCATGTGCTATTAAGATAAGTCTTCTCTTAATTCAATCAATATGTCTATGTGTTGGTTGATTATATCTTGTGCTTGTCTTGATTCTAACATGCTAGGCTAGATCTATCTTGTGTTTGCTTGGATCTAATGAAACCTAGATGTTAATTATGTGTTGATTACTTATTTATGGTTGTAATGGATGAATGATTTCAATGTTAGGCTTAAGAAAAATGGCAGATCTCCATTGTGTAACATGCTTGAACGTCTTAGGAAACATGAACCGAAGTGTACTAGGTTTTATTGGTTGTATTTAATGCATGAGTAAATTCTAATGATCCCATGTTAGGAGCTTCTTAGCCGGCTCGACATAGGAGTGAAGTAGGCGCTCATAGGATTGGGGAAGTAAGTACGCCACCCTATGAATGGTATTAAGGAATACAATCCGTCATCCACGCAACTATAACAAGTAATTAACGTGTAAAAGATATCTAGGGAGTAGTGAAATCTAAGTAAACATATTTCTCTCATATTGCTCACAACTCTAGTATAATTTAGTTTATTTTCATTTTTAGTATTTTATTTTGATTGCATCTTTAGTATTGGGTTAGTTGACTAGCAACTAATTCCGCCCAACTCCTTAAAACCCGAGATTTTTACTTGCTTTCTAAAAAATTATAAAAATACAAAAAGAATCATCCCTCATCTCTAGACCTAGTCTTTAGGTTTTCTAATCCTAGCGACACTATTCCTAGCTGAACGATCAATCCTCCGGTACTTGTCATTATACTATACTACATCGATCAGGTACACTGCCTGGTGGGGGTTGTAAGCTTCTCAAGATCCCTTGAGAGGTAAAGCCTGGTGCAATCCCCATGCATCAAGTTTTTGGCGCCGTTGCCGGGGAAATAGTTATTGTCTAGGTTAGAATCTCTTTTTATTAGGTCTACTTGCTAGATTCCTTTCTAGTAAGATTTTGTTTTTATTTTTTAGGTTCTCTTTAGTATATCTTATTTCTTCGTGTTTTTGTTCATAACTCTTCACCACCCGACATCATGGACGATGGGAACATCTTTGAACCCGTCATCCCACCACAACAAAACCCACCACTAGAACCTCTTAGGCCCCGAACCTTAGGAGAGTATTCCCGACCTAGCCACCAAGGCTACCGAAACACCATTGAGCTCACCCCCCTTGCGATCCGACACCATCCGGTTGGTGCAAAGCGGATGTGCATTCCATGGACTTCGTTCCGAAGATCCAAACCAACATCTCAAGGACTTCCTTAAAATCGTAGATTCTATAGACCTTGATGTTACAACTAGAGAGTCAACCCGATTACGCCTATTCCAATTCTCTCTACGTGATCAAGCTAGCCAATGGCTTGAACGTTTACCCGCGGGATCCATCACCACATGGGATGATCTCACCACTCGTTTCCTTGCTCAATTTTTCCCACCGGGGAGAACTACTAAGCTTAGAAATGATATCTTGATGTTCCAACAACGTCAAGGTGAAACTCTTTACGAAGCATGGACTCGATTCAAGGACTTACTCCAAAAAGTCCCTCATCATGGCATAGATCTTTGGCTCCAAGTCCAAATCTTCTATGACCATATCGATCTCTCCACAAGGCGAGCCATTGAGCAATCGGCCGGTGGTAAGCTACGTGATCTAAGTGCGGAACAATCATGGGAACTCATAGAAGATCTTGCTCTCTATGACAATGAAAGTTGGAATGATCCCCGTGACTTGAACAAAACGGTCAAGGCAATATCTTTGCCTTCAAAAAACTCTAGCACTCCCGACCGTAGGATCACGGAACTTGAGGACCAAGTCAAGTTTCTCATGAAATCTTACGAAGCTCCTAAGCTTTCAAGCCAAGTGAACAAAATCACTTCTTCATGCGAATTATGTAGTGGTCCCCATGACACTCGTGATTGTGTGGAACTCCCCGGAACAGCTTTTAAGGAATACGCATCCTCGCGTACCAACGAAGCGGGAGATAAGTGGTACACTTTCAAACCCGAGCCAAACCCTTACGGTGATTCCTACAACCCCTCTTGGAAAAATCACCCAAACCTTAGGTGGAAACAAAATCAAGCCAATTCTTCCAATCCGCCTAATCGTTACCAACCAAACGGTCCACCCTCCAACCGTACTTTCAACAATAATCCTTCTAACAACTATGGTAGTACCAACAATCTTGAAGGATTGATGTCTAAGTTCATGGCAGCTCAAGAAGCTCGCATAGCTAGGTTTGAAACCAAATTCAACCAACAACAAACGGAGATGACCAACAAGATAGACAACTTGTTGAAAGCCCTCAACAACCAAGCGTTAACTACACCTAGTCGAGCCCAAGCTGAGCTCGAGCTTGTGAAAATATTCATGAGCCGAGCTCGAGCTCAAAATATAAAGCTCGAAATGAGCTCGAACCCGAGCTTGAGCTCTGGCAGGCTCGGGCTCGACTCGGCTCGTTGTCACCCCTAACCCTAAGCTAATAGGATTGCATTTTTTATTCAGAAAGTAAATTTTCAACTTGACCCATATTGGAAAACACTAACAGGAGATTTAAATACGCGGGATATGTTTTTCTACAAATACAAATAAAATACAAATATATATAAAATACAAATATATATGTTGAACTCAGATTATATTTAAATATTATCCCAATGCAACGCGTGGGGCAATATAACCCTAGTTACTAGCAAAGTCTAAAGTTTAACAACATCCATATTACTTATGTCAATAGTGACTTTTTAGTTTTCGCAAATCATTTCTCACTAATTTTAATTTGCGAGAACTTAGAATGCTATCTTAAAATCTTTTTTATAACGCAAAAGCTTTTCGCAAAGCTTTGATTTACCCTTATCATCAGTAAATAATAAAGCTAGTGTATTTGAAGAAGAAAAGACTTTAATTTTTTCACATCTTTCAACAAAGGTTATTGCATAAAAATATATTGAATTTATGTTCAATGTTAATTGAAGGTGCCTTTTTATTTCTTCATGTTAAAGTAGTACATTTTTTTTGGTGTGCTATTGCAGTTCACCTAAAAAACACATGCTACATGTTAGTATCACCTTCTTTCTTTTGACCTACTAGTGGCCAAATTTCCAGTAAAAAACCTCACTAGAACCCCAACCACAATATTCTTCTCCGAACAACACCCACAATCACTAAATGGGTTTCTATGAAAAATTAAATGTAGATTATTTTAAAAGAATGCGTGTGTTGTACATAAATAAAGTAATTTATTAGCTGAAAAAGTAAACGAAATTTTTCCAAAAATAGGTAAGTGATCGTGGAAAAGAAGTCCCCGAGAAATAAGTCGTCAGAAAATAGGGTAAATTGCTGAATTATTTGATAACGTAAAACTTGTCTGTAATTACAAGTGGAAAAAAGTGTATACCTTAAGTTGAGAAAAAAAACCGATAGTTTAAATTAAAACTAAAAATAAGTTAGATACGTGTAAAAACGATTTGTCATTCAAACAAAAGTCTTATTTTCTAGTGCAAAAAGCTATTTCGAAAGCTTTTTCAAATAGTGAAAAGCTTTACCGAAAGCCAACGTTCGAGATTCTCTAATTATTAGAAGTAGTTTCTTTACTTGGAGATAGATACTTGACTCTACAAGATTGAGTATTGTTGTTGTCGTCGTCGCCGTATAAAATCTTAAATTGGTGTTAAGATGGAAGGGTAACTAGGCCCAAGATTAGTCAACCCAAGCAAACATCTTACACATTTAGCCCAATTAGGGCTCAAAGTTTTTCCCCAAATCCATCATCTTCACCATCGTCAAACAACACACACTAAAAACACAGAGTAGCTACTTCTCACATCACACCCACCCAGCGTCACTGATCAATCTCCCCGCCGTCTTCGGCGCTCACATCTCATAACGTAATTCCCCTCTTTCTTTATCAAACTTTTTTTTTTTTTTTTTTTTTTTTTTTTTTTTTTTAATAATTAGGGTTTCGTAATTGAATCACGAATTTTATACAATTCATCCAAATTCCTGAAAACTATTCATCTATTGTGTATTTGATTTCGGTTTTTTTTTTTTTTTTTTTTTTTTTTTTTTTTAATTTAATTTAATTTAATTTAAATTTGAATAATGAAATTGAGCTATGAATATGTTATGATTTATGAAATTTATGAGAATTAATGTGTTTGTGGATTAATTTGGTTAATGTTGAATATTAGGGTTTTTTTTGTATTAAAATTTATGAAAATTTTATTGCAGGATGTATCCGTCGCGAGGGAATAACGCGTATGGACAACAGCAGCAGCAGCAGCAGCAACCGCAACAGCAATCGTCTTATGGTCAAAATGTATGCTTTTTTATTATCTGTAATTTGTTAGTTGGTTTAGTTTCTACCAGTGTTTTGATATAGTGGTTCAACAGATACTTGTCGTGAATGCCTATTGTTAAAAAACATGACTTAGTCGTATTATGAGTAGTACCATTTTCTTAGATGAATCCCACTGGTTATGCCAGGTATGTTGCAGCCAAAAGAAGGTTGACTTTGCCCGGGTAGCTTAAACTAGGATCGCTTTTTAAAATAAAAAATGCTAACTATTTCTTTTTGTCAGTTTTTGTGGTTAAAGTGTCGAACAATTATCTTCTTGATTGATATTGTCATATTGTGTCAGTTTAATAGAGCCTCATTTGCGATGAAAGAGATGCATTTTTCAACTACGAAAGGTCTTAGTTTTTATTCGAGTCATAATTCTCTAAAATCTGTGTATAGATTTTGTGACACTTCGCTTGTTCTGAAATAAATAAATCTTTTCGTTTAAATTTTGAAATTAAGAAAGTATTGTATAGTTTAAGTCTATAGTATTTCTGTTGATATATCATCTTCAAAGTTATAAAAAAATGATAGCTACGGACCAAAAAAGTAAACTTTGCTATGCAGTGATCGCTATTAGCTTTAAAGTTATGAAGTAAAATTGTCAAAAGTTAAACATCTAGTTTCTAGAGGATTAATCTGTACGAATATATCTTTTAAATGGTAATTAGTACACTTGTTAGAACTTAGAAGAATTTATAGAATACAAACTAATAGCTGTTCTTAGTGTGGTAGTAAGGCCTTCAAGTCTTCATTGTCTGCCATGAGAAAGCTGAATTTCTGACGCATCTTGTTTCATTAGCGAATTGTGTAACTTTTACTATCAACTTGATTCATCAATTTGACTTAAATATTTTTATTGGGGTGAAGTTGGGATCTGAAGGAGGGTCCTCTCAGCTGTCTATGTCTGCACGTCATGCAGCCATGTTAAGTAATCATCCTTCGGCTACAGCTCAATTTGGTGGTCAGTATTCTTCTGTGTATGGTTCAATGGGACTCAACAGTGCTTTACAGGTCAGTTAACATATGATTTTTGCTCTGTTCTTATCTTAACCATATTGTAGATGATAAAAATCGTTGGATATGTATTTTACTTCTGTAGGCCCCCGGTGCTAGTGCCAAAGGATCTGGTTCATCTGCTTTAGAAGGTCGTAGTGGTTATGGCTCAACGATGCAAGAGTCACCAAAATACGCACATGGTGACTATGCGGCAACTCAAAAATATGGTCAAAAAGGAGACCTTTCTGGCTACTCACCGGTTGATAGACGCCAGTATATTGAGCGGCCTGATGTTTATGCCATTCGAGATTCCCAAAACGAGCCAAATGCTCGGTTTGCTGATCCATTGGCTCTCAGTCATCACCAACAGCAGGTTGTTCATCATACTTCCTTTTTTGTTTCAAGTTGTACAAAAATTTGTGTGGTTTAATGATATTTATTCGTTTTTCTCTAATTTATTTGTGAAATAGGCAGACATATATGATCGATTGGATGCAGCAACAGCACTTCGGAAAGAATTGCTACAGGCTCAGACTCTCCAATCTTCTTCTATTGAAGGGAGTTCTAGGTAACCACTTCACATGCTGATTAATTTCTTATTGTTTAATTATATTTTACGTTCTTTTTGGAAACTTTGTACCATGATCGTTGTTTATCTTCAAGTTGTTTGTCCTATCTATGAACCTTTTATGTTGTGCTTACCAATGAATGAGGAGCAACTGTCTACATGACAACCACTTTGTTGATTTTTGATGTCTTGAAGAACTAAGTAGCAAAACGTTTCTGGCAGACAAGCTGATTTTCTTGCAAGGGCGGCTACTGTTCGTCACACGGGTCAAGAACTTCTGTCTTATGGTGGGAGAATGGAATCCGATCCTAACACTTTGTCTATGATAAGTGGTTTATCACATCGTGCACAACATGCTCCATCAATATTGGGGGCTGCCCCACGTTTAGATGTCGATGATCTTGTGTATACTCATACTTCTGTGAATCCTGGTTATGGAGTTAGCCTGCCACCTGGCAGGGACTACGGTTCAAGTGCTATTTTGGCACGTACGGGCTATTCAAGGGTTGATGATCGTAAAGGTCGAGATGAAGAACGTGAACGAGAACGGCGTAGGGATAGAGAGAAAGAACGTGAACGGGAAAGGGAACGAGAAAGGGAAAGAGAACGGGAAAGGGAACGTAAGAGGGAACGAGAACGAGAAAGGGAACGGGAACGAGATCGGGAACGTAATGAAAAGGAGAGAGATAGGGAGAAACGAGTAACTGAAACTAGACGTGAACGTTCCCCACCCAGAATTTCCAAGGACAGAGGTGGTTCATTATCAACAAAAGCTGAGAAATCGCCACGTGTTGAAGCTTCGCATAGGTGGATTTTGTTGCTTTTTTTTTCCCGCCTTTTGCATAGCTGATTGCGTTCTTTGCAGCATTCATGACTAACTTTATGTTCTTCTGTCATATGCTGAAGGCGTCGTTCACCCATTAAAGCAAAACGAAGAGATTATATCTGCAAGGTAAAAAGGCACATACAAGCAATGTCGTTCAATGATTATAACCTCCTCGTGTTTTACCAAATATCTTTTTCTTCTTTGCCTGTGGGTCCCATTTCGTTTTCATTCATGTCCTTGTTCTCTCTCTTTTGATCGACAATGCGCTCGACACATTTTGTCGTTCATTGCTCATCAGATTCCCTCCTTTTCATTTTTGTATCTCATGTTCTTATGGGGTTTAAGTTACAGATTTTGGTGATCTAAGGTCGTTTTGGGTGAACTTATTGGCCATATCATTTTAAATTATTTTCATGTTTGGCATTTTTTCTCCTCGGTTGATAAGGACTTGGAGCTCCATTGAGCCTTCTACATCCTCTGAATTTTCAAACCCTGATTTTGTGATTTACTAGCTTAGATTTCTAATAGTTTCAATTGTCATATATGCAGGTTTATTCATCCAGCTTAGTAGATGCGGAGAGGGACTATCTTTCTATTGATAAGCGGTATCCTAAGCTATTTACTTCTCCAGAATGCTCCAAGGTATGTTAATATTCGTTGTTAACTAGTTATAATTCTTCATATTATATAATAACTTGGAGAGCTAAATTGCTGCAGGTGGTGGTTAATTGGGCAAGGGATAATCTTAAAATACCATTGAATGTCCCTGTCAGGTATAGTTTAGTCATATTTGACTATTGTAGGATCTGCTTTATAATTCACATATGGTCAGCGCTGCACTCAAACTTAGGATGCATTAGTTTGCATGTCTTTTATTGTGCATTACTTTGAAGAATAAACGTTGCAGGAGCAAATGTTAACCAATTGTTGTTACGGTTAAATAGTTTTGAGCATGATTTTGTTCAAGATGATGCGCAAACTCAGCATAAAGAGGTATCCGCTGCTACAATGGTTGACGATCCTGTAAAATCAGAACACGGAAGTACTCTTTGGAATGGAAAGGTACATATTTTTCTTTCAGAAAGTGGTTGACCTAATGTAGAATACTAAAGAAAATACCAGTACAGAAAAGTTTTTGATTTAAAAGGTCAATGTTACATGTAATTCATTTTGTTTATTTGATTCAGATGATATTGATGAGTGGGCTTAGCCGAAATGCTTTGGAGGAGCTATCGTCTGAAAGAGATTACGATGATAGGATTCCTCATTTTTGCAATATGCTTAGGTTTGCTTGTCTTAAAGATGGGAATTCTTTAATTGCTATTGGAGGCTTGTGGGAAACTACTGATGGCAATGATCCTTCAGTTGACAAGTCAGCTCTGGTTCAGACGGCTGTAAGGTCTGTTTATGAATGATAAGTTCTAATCACATAAATTGTCTTACTGTCATTTAACAAATTATGTTGTGTAGGCATGCCAAAAACCTTACAGGACTTGATTTGAAGAACTGCCAACACTGGAGTCCTTTCCTTGAGGTAATCCTTAACTCTTATGACATGATTTTTATTTTTATGTATCTCTGAGCCTGAACTAAAATATTGATTTGTATATTTGCAGATTCATTATGACCGAGTTGGAAAAGATGGACTTTTTAGCCATAAGGAGGTCACCGTACTTTATATTCCAGATTTATCGGATTGTTTACCATCACTAGATGCATGGAGGGATCAGTGGCTTGCCCACAAGAAAGCTGTTGCTGAGAGGGAGCATCTTCATGCTCTTAAAAAAGAGGTATACTGTTTCTAATATGGAGTGAAAAAAGTAGAATAGAAAAAACAGGGCAACTTTATAACCAACCCTAAAAGGAAAATAATATTTTTATTGCTACGACCTTTTTTGAAACTAATTTTTCTGTTTCATTTCTGCTTAATATAGATATCTCGAGAAAAGAAGGAAGGTGTGAAAGGTAAGATATGGAATTTATATTATTTTTGTTATCTTTTAAATAAAATATTGCAAATTGAGTGTTTATTGCCTTGTTGGTTATCCTCAGACAAGGAACCTGGGACACCGAAAGATCTAAAGAAGGATGTGAAACCAGTAAAAAAGAAAGCAACTGGATCTGCATCAAAACCTAATGAAAAAGCAAAAGGTAATGCAAAGGAAACTGGAAAAGAGGAAGTTCAAAACAGTGCAGAAACAAAAAAGAAAGATGAAACCAATGATGCGGGGAAAAAAGATCAGGCAGAAGTTTCTGCTGTTCCTAAGACTAGTGTAAAAAAGAAAATTATACGAAGAGTCGTTAAAAAGAAGGTGGTTGTCGCAAAAGATAAAAAACCAGAAAATGCAGCCGAGCAAGGTGATGTATTGGATTCTAAGGAGGAGGAAGAGGCTCCTGCTACTACGAACACAGAGGCTGCTGGCCAGAATGAAGAGTCAACTGGCACCCCTTCCTCTGCAAAGACTTCTACGAGAAAGAAGGTTATCAAAAAGGTCCCTGTTGTGAAAACTGTTAAGAAAGAAGATGAAGGCACCAAATCTGAGGTGACACCAGTTAAAGAGCAAGAGAGTTCTGAAACAAAGCCAAAGAGTGCAAGTGGGAAGACAGTTGTCAAGAAGAAAATAATCAAAAGGGTTGTGAAGAGAAAGGTTGTAGCTAATAAGGATAAAGTGGCAGAGGAAGGAGCAACTATCGGGGCGCAAAGTGCTGTAGTAGGAAACCATGAAAATGTAGTCAAATTGGAAAGCAATGAATCACCCTCAAAGGTGGCAAGTCCAAGTGTAGTCCCTGAGCCGAGCAAGGACGCAGGCAGTCTAGATGAAACTGAAAAGAAAGATGAAAATAAGAAAGCTAAAGTGGAGAGCGGTCCTTCGTCCAAATTGAAGACTAATAATGGAAATAATGAAAAATTAAAAGATGGGGAGAAATCCAAAGAGGGTAAACTGAAGAAAGACGATGTTAAAGCTGAATCAAAGGGCAAGGAAATCAAAGATAAGATAAAGGATGAGGATATTCCTCGGCATCCTGGGTTGTTTCTCCAAACAAAAGGGAACAAGGATTCTAAAGTACGTGTTTCTTTACCGGTACTTTTTTTTTGATGAAATGCATCTTATATAATATCATGTTATGTACATTTACATCATGCCATTGTTATATACTGATTTACAGGTCCGCTCTTTGTCACTTTCACTGGATTCTCTCTTGGATTATGATGATAATGATGTGGAAGAATCCACATTCGAGGTGTGTCCATTTCACAATCAGTTATGTTTCTAATAAAAAAATTGTTTCATTACATCTGTAAACTTACATTTTCCTTGTTCAATCTACCCCTCTTGGCAGTTATCATTATTTGCTGAAACATTTTATGAAATGCTTCAGTATCAAATGGGTTCTCGGATTTTAACGTTTCTCAAGGTTGGTTTAAAATCAAACCCAATCCCTATCCTATGCAGTTACTGCTTCTTGTTCTTATTTTTCATGTCATTTCCGGCATTGCAGAAATTACGGATCCAATTTGTGGCTAAAAGAAACCAAAAGAAGAGACAGTTGGAAGAAAGTTCTGAGAAGGAAAAAGTGAAACCATCTGCTAAGCGTGTGAAATCTGATAAGTCTAAAGTGGAAATCAAATCAGTGAAAACTGAAACGGTTGAAGAAGCCCTGGTAGAGGATGAGAAAACTAAGGCAAAGGTGGAAAATATGGATACTGAGAACACAGAAAACACAAAACCCGAAGGTGATGATCAGGATGAAGATTCTGATGAAGATCCCGAGGAAGATCCTGAAGAAGATGAAGATATGGTTGATGCAAGCCCTGATGATAACACTGGAAATAAAGTAAGTGAAAATTTATTGGATGTTAGAAAGGAAAAAAAAATTGATTTGGTGGTCAAACACTTCAATCTGTATTCCATTAGCCTGTAGTACAAGTTCATCTCATTGAATTTACTAAACGGATTGAATTATAGGTAGATAAGCCTCGCTTTGATTTTTGTATCTTATTAATATGAAACGAGTCTGATCTATTAACAGGTCTTTTGTGAGGGCTAGACATTTTCAAACATATTTGTTGGTCTGATATCATGTTCTGTAATCTGTATACAGGAGGAGGCTGTGGATGAAAAAGCTGATATCAAGTCTGAAGATGCGGAGAAACAAGAAAAAGAAAAGGAAAAGGAAAAGGAAAAGGAAAAGCCGAAGGAGGAAATAAAAAAGAAAAACCTTGACAAGGAACTTTTACAGGCATGTTGTATTAATAATTTTGTTGTAACGTTTCCATAGTTTTCATCAGTTAATTGATTTTTTTTCTCGGGATTTTACTTTCAAACAGGCTTTCAGGTTTTTTGACCGAAACCGAGTTGGTCACATCAGGGTAAGTCGAGTTGATATCAGTTCCAGCATTTCTATGGGCAGGGGTCGCGGAAGTTTAATAAATTATTGCTTTTCCTTTTTTTTAGGTTGAAGATATGCGGTTGATCATCCATAATTTGGGAAATTTCTTGTCCCACAGGGACGTAAAGGTGAGAGAATACCTCTTTTCTAACCACAATAATTTCCTTTTTATGATAAACTACGCTGGTAGGCTAGAAATGAAATCTAATTCTTTTTTCTTTTTGTATTTTATGTGACAGGATCTCGTTCAAAGTGCATTGCTGGAAAGCAATACTGGAAGGGACGATCGCATTTTGTACAATAGGCTGGTGTCTATGGATATCTGAATAACTAGAGGTTGATAGTTCATGGTTATTCCACAGCTACAGTGATTTGATAGTTTTGTCTTAATTTTTATGGATGTTTCAGAAGCAACAAGTTGATTAAGTTTATCAAAATCGGTCTTTGGATTAGTGTGTATTTTTTTATGTACTGTAGGATTCCATAAGTTCAATGTCTTTAGGTATTTGAATGACGAAAACTATTGAAAGGCTATAAATGGCTGTTTCTTTTTTCAACAAATAAGTGAATAACCCATATTCTGATTTTAGACAGGTGGTGAGTGTCACATCAGTCATGAACTTATGTTTTTCTTTCAGTTGCTATCATATTAACTTCCAAAACCTTATATCTTTAGCAAAAACGAAATAAATTATTGGAAATTGCTCTAGTTGGAAATTTCATATGCTCAAACATGCATTAAAAATATTTTATATTATGTAGTCAATACTTGCATTTTGTATATATATGAAATTAATCATGAACATTTTGTATAAATATGAAATTAATCATTAAAGTAGGGCGATTATATGAAATTAATCTTTAAAAATATCTATCCAACAATTGTTTGTACTTTTAATGGATATCATTGCATATAACCTTTCTTGGCTTCATGTACAACTTTATTTCTTAAATATAGCTCTAAAGGCTTGTTCAGCAAAACCCATAATTTTATTGATTATCTTCTTATATTATCAGTGTACACGCATAAATACCAATCCTAACTTGCTGGGAAAACTGTGTATACAGTTTGAACAATAGTGAGTGCAAATAACAAAACTGCTGCTAGAACCGACAAGATTGCCCACGGGCTCCTGAAGTAAGTATGTATGAGGTTTGCACGCCACTCGTTCCATGGCTTCTTGCAGTAATTATGGACCTGTTTATGAACCACATCTAATGCACTCTCTGGATCCAAAGTGATATCCTTCGACAACGAATTAAACAATTTAGCAACTGCCTTATCACTGCCAATTGCATTTTGGATTATACCTTGTGAATGCAGAAGGCTAACATCTCTTGCATTATCAATGATATTATCCATGAAAAATATGTAAGATGTAACCTCGTTCCCAGCTCCAACATGGAGTCTTTCAAACGCTATCAGGTTCAAGAACAACGACTCTGTCGCATCATCCACCATGATTGGTGGAAGCTTGAGGACACCACCCTGAAAAGATATGCCTTTCAAACTTCTTGTTTTGCTTTTCTTGAATCGGATACCTGCTTCATATAGTTCTGTGGCTGATCTGACTATTTCATCACCTTCTTCAATGACTAACCGGTGGTATGATTTTGTGATGATTGGCTTTTTGTGGTGTGGGTTTTCCCATAATAGGCTCTTTCGATACACATCTAAGGGGTGCAGGCATCTTCCCATTTTTGTGATCCTGTTGTTGGGAGAGCAGAATTTTTGCATCATTTTGTTTACGGGTTCAACATCATTCTGCACATTGATTTATAAATTGTCATGTATGTCATCGATCAATCAATATTCAATTAGGTGAATTTGATGTCGAACAACTTGTGCATACCGTGCATAAGTGCATTGCTCAAGTTAAAAAATTTAACATATGCATCGTATTTTAACAGTATTTATATTTTTAATAGTATTTACTTTAAATAGATAATTTGTTTTGAAATATATCAAAATGTATTCATAAACGTGGGTTAGACTTGAGACATATCTAGCATGCTTCTACATTGTTGCTTTCTATCACCTGGTTTGGATCGTTTTCGTCTTTTGTAGCAGCAACAAGGGTGTTAAGAAGCAGCATGGGTAACTGGTTTTCAAGCATGAGCATATCACGTTTAAGGTAAGGCATGATATAAAGCTTTCCATGATTGCTAAATACCGGGTCATTAGAAGCATAATCATCCACATTATCGCCATCCTCATCTTCTGTAGTTCCCACACGCAATATTTCAAGCATGAAACATCCATCTAAAATCATCATCTTTACAAAACTACTTGTATCTTGATGCCATTTTTGATCCAAAGAACTATAAGCATGTTTAAGATCATCCACCACTTTCATAACAGCGTTCACATAGCATTCAAACGGTTTCTTGTATCTTTTAAGAAAGTGAAGGAGAGCCCGATGCTTGTTCTCTTCCATGGATTCTAAATTCGGTTCTCCATAATGGTACGGACCAAATGAGACCGATTGTGGCTTGTATGCTCTTTTGTTGAGATCAGTTACACAAGAGGGTACACGATAGATTGATCTTTTCTTCCATTGCTCCATTTCTGACGATGAATCGCCCATGTTTTTTAGTTCTTGGTTTACATTCATCACCCATTCGTTTTCGCACATTGTACCTTGTTGCACACACTCCCTTTGTAGATGGTTTTTGGGTTATCAGAAATTAGAAATTGCGTTGATGATTTGTGAGTTATGAGTTATGACTTATGAGTATTGGTGTAGTAGCTCATGAAGCAAGTAAGAATATAAGTGTACCATAAATATGGATTTGTTATCTGTTTTATAAAATTTTCTATTAATGTTTAGGAAATGCTTTTTATGTATTCGAAGGAAAGGTGTTCTATTCTTCGTATGAAAGCAAAGCTAGAATGTAAATATGTTTATGAATCATTTCATGTGTAGCTTTTGGCCCTTTGTGATTCCTTGTACATTGGATAGACAAACTCAAGGTTTTCAAGATCGGGATCCTACCTAGGATTATTTTTGTCTTTGTAAGATCGTGATCGTAAAATCAGATCGGAATCCTAAAATCTTACTACAATCCTAGTTTTTAATGATTATTATAATATTATTCAAATCTACAAATTATTATATATTATAAACATGAAATTATATAAATATTTCATGAAATTGTTGTCCTAAATTATGAATATGAAATGTTTAAGAAGAATCATACGTTGTTTTTTGCATTATATAAAAACATTAACCATAAATTTGTAGTTTTTTTAGTTTACGGTTTGAGAAAAGTAAGATCGGATCGGACTAAATCTTAATATCCTATAGTCGAGATCAGGATCCTATGATCTTAAGCTTATTAAGATCCTACGTAGGATCCAGATCGTTTTTGCTTTGTAAAATCGTAAGATCCTAAGATCAGGATCGGAATCTTAACAACTATGAACAAACTAATTACTTCCACTTTTTTAAATCAATAGTTTTCTTTTTCTGTGTCTCAAGATAATTGCCCTATTTTTAAAAATAGTTGTAGATATTAAAAGCTTCGACTTCAAACTTGCTATATTTGGTAGCAAGCATTTATGAGCGTTTTGAAGCAACTAGCAAATAGTGGTTAACGTTTTGCACAAAATGCTTGTTTGAAAACAAGCAACTAGTGTTCCTACTTTTCTTAAACACTCCAAATCAAAACGTTACTTCTAGTAGCATTTATGAGCAACTAGTGTTTCGACTTACTAATTATGACTATACACATATGTTATCAAACACTTTATCAAAACAAACAGCTATTGCTTCCTGCTGCTGCTTTCTGCTACTACTTACTGCTATTACTTCTTGCTATCACTATTTTCGCCAAACATACCCAAAGCCTTAATTAACTGCAGGAAGATAAACCGTCATTTTGCAGAAAGTAATGATTATGTTTTATTAAAGAACAAATCGCAAAAAAGTTTAACTATAAATCAATTTGAATTAAAGGTATTTAACATTTTCTTCTCAGTTCAAGGTATCAAATTTAATTTTGTGTGTAGTTTAAGGTGTTTCAAGGTTTTTTCGCCATTGTTTCAACTAAAATGGTTAATAGATATGATGTATCATTCAAGTTGAGCATTAAAAAGTTATTTAGGCTAAAATTATAACTCGTAACCTTTTTCAAAAAGTCAAAAGCGTTACATTGTAGAAAAAAATTTAATAACCTTAAATTATGAAAATAAAAGTTGAATAGGTAAAATCAAAATATACTCAAAGTTTAGTACTCCCTCCGTCCCATTTTATAAGTCCATGTTTGAAAAGTCAGTCTTTTTTTTTTCAGGGTTTGACCGTAATTTTTTTTCATGTTATATAATACTTGTTACAAAATATATAAATTGATTTGTGTTTTAAATGTATTTTTATTAGTATATTTTTTTATCAAGTATTATATAAAACGAAAGAAAAATATAATTACGGTCAAGCTCTATGAAAAAAGACTTTTACTTTTCAAACATGTACTTAGGGGGTTGGCAACACACCCCTCACCCCAAATCCCTTCACTCACTTACAACTAATCCCATTATTCCATATCATTCTCCCACTTTTTTCTTCACTCACGTATTTTTTTTTGGCATCACACCCCTCACCCTTCACTCGCATCATTCTCCCATTTTAATGCTTCAACGTTCCAATTTTGCTCTCCTCTCGTGCGGTAAACTTTCCCGCAATTTAACCCCCCGTGCGGTAACAGGTGACCGGCGGCGGTGTTCCCGCAGGGAAAACGTCCCGTGCCGTGCCTCCCCACACCCATTGCCAACCCCCTTATAAAATGAGACGGAGGTAATACCTTTTATGCGATTTGTTCTCTATTAAATGTACCACGCATCTTTTGTTTGAATTATTTTGAGACCAACCGAGTGATAATTATCTTTCGGAACCTTTTGGTATGTCTAAATCAATCTTTTATATGATAAAAGAATTACACAATTTCGAAGTGTTTTTGCATAACATTTCTCATAAAAAAATTAGATCAATAGGAGAGCTCGATTTTGCCACGTAGGCAAAATCAACCAACATGATTGGTCAATAAAAAGTCAAAATTGAATTGATATTAGTCAAACTTTAATAAATTTGGTGGAGAAATTTGGTTAAGAAAAAACACATAAAAATATTTGTATCAAATTTGTGAAAACAAAAATTTAAAAAAAAGAGGAAGTAATTAATAAAACTTAAGTGGTTGAATTTTATAAAAATTATATAGAGCTAAGTATAAAATTACAAGTTTCCATATTTCTTAACAATTTTAGAAAAATAACAAATAACCCTTACAGTTTACACCCTATACTTTATAAGATGAACTTTGTTTAAAATTACATAAGTATTAGTATTATTTTCAGACCTTCGTCTATTAAAATTACAAAATTTTGTAAATATACAAATTAGTTTTAATATATGTTAAACATTTTTTTAAACTAATATTCGTTTTAAACTTTCATCAATTAAAATATTTTTTTACTATATACGTTAAATAAGGACTCATGTTATTTTATTTGAAAAGTTTAATTTATGCGTACACGGGCTTGAATATTAAATACAGCTAAACTATTGTTGACGGGAATATGAATATCAAATGTAAGCAAAGATTACTGTGATATGAAAATAAATATACGCTATTTTACTTATAACAACGACTAATGAAATTCTTATTTAAAGTTTATATATGGATATCCAGAAAAACATTTCTACAAAACTTTACGGAGCATATTTTAACTTCATCAAAAGAATTTCTCTTACTACGAAAGGTGTCCCATGGATGACATACTGATATATCTCCTATTCGTGCTAATTATATGCTACTAAACTCGAACATTTTGTACAACACGATATGAATAATTAAATTTAATAAACAATATCAATATCAACGTCAACATCTATGTCAGCTAAATAAAGTTAAATCTTCAACCATCAATTTTTTTTTTACAAAATATTATTATAATAGATATTAATACATAATAAAAATTCCTGGACAAGGTATTAGTTATACTTATATCACAATTTTCACGGGTAAATTCTTATATGTCCATATACTAAACTAAAATTTTAAAATAAATTTGATTTATGTGTAAACCCCGTGCGTGCACAGGACTTATAGCTAGTAATTAGCAATGCCAATCATTTTCCACGTAATATTTTATATAATAAAAGAATTACATCATTTCAGAGTGTTTTTGCAAAATCCTTCTCATCGAAAACAAAATTAGACCAATAGGAGAGCTTGATTTTGCCACGTAGGCGAAATCGAGCAACATGATTGGCCAATAAAAAGTCAAAATTGAATTGATTTTGGTCAAATTTTAATAAATTTGGTGAAGAAATTTAGTTAAGAAAAAAACACATAAAAATATTTGTGTCAAATTTGTGAAAACAAAAACTTAAAAAAAGAGGAAGTAATTAATAAAACTTTAGTGGATTAATTTTACAAAAATTATATAGAGCTAAGTGTAAAGTTACAAGTTTCCATATTTTTTAATAACTTTATAAAAATAACAAATAACCCCTTACAGTTTATACCCCTATACTTTATAAGATGAACTTTGTTTAAAATTACATAAGTATTAGTATTATTTTCAAACTTTCGTCTATTAAAATTACAAAATTTTGTAAATATACGAATTAGTTTTAATATACGTTAAATATTTTTTAAAACTAATATTAGTTTTAAACTTTCAATCAATTAATTTTTTTTACTATATACGTTAAATAAGGACTCATGTTATTTTATTTGAAAAGTTTAATTTATGCATACACGGGCTTGAATATTAAATACGGCTAAACTATTATTGACGGAAATATGAATATCAAATGTAATAACAGATTACTGTGATATGAAAATAAATATACGCTATTTTACTTATAACAACGACTTATGAAATTCTTATTTAAAGTTTATATATGGATATCTAGAAAAACATTTCTGGAAAACTTTACGGAGCATATTTTAACTTCATCAAAAGGACTTCCCTCACTACGAAAGATGTCTCATTGATGACATACTGATATATCTCCTATTAGTGCTGATTATATACATAATTAAAGTTAAACAACAACATCAATCTAAATGTCAGCATCTATGTCAGTTAAACAAACTTAAATCTTCAACCAACAAATTTTTTACAAAATATTATTATAGTAGATATTGTTATATAATAAAAAATCCTGGACAATGTATTAGTTATACTTATATAACAATTTTCACGGGTAAATTCTTATATGACTATATACTAAACTAAAATTTTGAAATAAATTTGATTCATTTGTAAATCCCGTGCGTGCACGGGACTTATAGCTAGTAATTATGCTAAGCGATCCTACCTAATAGTTTTGAAACTTTTAAAAAAATAGTATTATACTCAAAATAGGGATCGCAAGTTACGATTTAATTTTTGAATTCTTATATTTATTTTTAATTGAAAGATTAAAAAATAATAATAATAATAATAATAATAATAATAATAATAATAATAATAATAATAATAATTAGAGTTAACTACATTTTTGGTCCTCGTGGTTTATCGGGTATAACGGTTTTGGTCAAATAGTTTAAAAAGTAACGGATCGAGTCTAAGATCCAACGACCCGTAACACTTTTGGTCCAATAGTTTTAAAAAAACGTGATATGACTAAAATACCCTCAAATTTACGCACAAAATTTGCACCATTTCTCCCTGAGCTAACGGCCATCAGTTCTGTTAGTTATCATGTGGCAACGTTAGTCCATTTAGCTAACAATCATTTGCATTGTTAGTCCTTTATACATTTTTGTCCGTTTTTCTTAAGTTTTCATACGGTTTTGTCCGTTTTATACGTTTTCGTCCGTTTTTAGTAGTTTTTGTTGAGGCAACATGATCAAGATCTCTTTATGTTTTAATGATGACAAATAAATCATCGAAACACATAAAATTACAAACGTTAGCCTAAAATCGCCGGAGCCAATAGCTGCTGTTGGCGCGCTGCCCGCGCGTCAACGCGCAGGTGACGCGCTAGGAGTCTGTATTGCTCTGGGCGAAATTTGAAAGTCGGCTTTCCCCTTACCTGAAAAATGTGGATCTTTCAATACATGTATGAATATGTTATGTGCTTAAATGAGAACACTCGAAACGAGTTTTAAGACTTGAGAGATCCTACTTTTAAAACATCCATTTACGGGAAAACGCCAACTCATGTTTTCTAACTATCGCCTCTAGCCAAGGCTTTTCTAAACTTAGGGAGCTTATATACTTCACGTAACATCATGTGAAAGCATCCATATGCTCATATCCCGTGCTTACGTCTTCTCTAATTACGTAACGGGTTTATTCCCTTATTGGTCAAACTAAGTTCAAGGTCTCTTTGCGTAAACGCATCTTTTCCCACTTGGGTTATGCTTTATATCATGGCAAAACACTTAACTTGTTTGAACCAAGGTATTAGTTGAGAACGTCGAGTCATGGAAAGTCACGAGATATGAACCTATGGATTCTCCACGTTGTGTTACTTGAACTTATAAGTAACCTATGATTTTCTCAACTCATAATCTTGATTGTCTAAACTTCTCTTCTTAATGACAATTAGATTATTTCTTAATCTTCTTCTTAATCTCATTTCTACAAAAGACAAATACCACCATATCCAATCATATCCAAATCATATATTCTCTTACACAAATCTCTTACACAATCCCTTACCACATCACATCCCTTACACAATCCAACTCATTCCTGACACACTCTACATCTCAACCATCCATTCCCTTACAACACATCTCAACCCTCCATATTCCCCACATGCCAATTATTTGAAATCCAAACATAAGGCTCCTTTGATCCTAGCCATCCCTTTCAAATAAACACATCTCAACCCGCTATTTCATCACATGTGATTTAATTTGAATTTCAAAAGAGGCTCCATTTGATCCTAGCCATCCAATTCAAACCAACACATCTCAACCGTCCATCCAACCTCCTCTCTATTCCATCACATGTTTTTAATCCAAGCCATCTATTTGAAACCAAAACCATCTCAACCCTCCATCTCATTCTTCCCCCCCCCCCCCCCCCCCCCCAAGGATGGAATATACCTTGGTATATTCTTTCTCCCTTTTCTATGCTATTTGAGGAATATCATTTCTACCCCTTTCAGATTACCCTATCTACACTTTATACCCTTGGTAATTTGTTTTCTCTTTAAAAACTTCACAAAACGTTTTTCAAATTGGCTATTTGAGTTGGTAAACCTTAGATTGATTAACGTTAAGGTTTAGTGTGAAGTACAATTGGGGGTTTAGCAAGGTAAGGTATTTATAAAGCCAACACCCAAAACTTTGGGAAAATTTTCTCTGGGTGTCTGGAGCGCCACCCACGCGTCAACGCGTGGGCAGCGCGCCGACCTCGTTAAAATTTTCCCAAGTTTGGGTTCTTGGCCTATAAATACATACCTTGCCTCTTGTATTCCTCACCCCTTGCCATTATTCTTTCTCTCTACATTCTTTCCCTCAATCTATCTCAAATATCTCTATCTCTAATCTTGTGTTCTTGATTTTCATATTAACATCTTTGAAAGAACACATCTCCTTGCAAGGGAAGAATCACAAGAACCTAATCCACTCTTGTGATTGTGTCGAGGGTCTTCTTATCTTTACCCTTTCTACTACAATCGAGTCTCTAGGTTAGGTTAGGGCTTGATTGAACAAACATTCATTCATTCATTCAATTGTTTGTAAGGGAAGTCTTGTGTCTTGGTGACCATGCCTAGATCATTGGGGATCTAGTTGGGGTTTGATACTTACGGGTGGAAGTTTTGGTTGTGCTCTAGGTGACCCATAGTGTAAGTCGAATCACGAGATTCTTTAGGGTGGTTTCCGAGGTGCGGAATACCGTGGGAGTAACTCCTTCTTTGTGAGTATCGATATTGGTGAATATCGGTGGAGTGAATTGTAACGGTTTGTAGTCCACCGAAAGGATTATACTAGTGGAATAGTATCGGTGTCGTGGATTCGCAATTGGACGTACGGATGATATAAACCCCCCATCCCGAACCATTATATATCGTGGTGTCTCTCTTTACTCGCTTTATATACTTTGGTTGTGTTTGTGGTTGTTTGGATTGATTATACAACCACTTAGTTTTCTTTGAGGCTTAAAGTTTTTAAACGTCTTAAAAGCCGAAGAAACCGTATTCACCCCTCTATGGTTCTACAGTTTTCGTCCGTTTTTCTTACGTTTTCATACGTTTTTGTCCGTTTTAATATGTTTTAATCCGTTTTTCTTACGTTTTCATTTGGTTTTGTCGGTTTTTATACATTTTCGTTTGTTTTTATTCGTTTTCGTCCGTTTTTCTTACGTTTTCATATTTTTTTGTCCATTTTAATACGTTTTAATTATTACGTTTTGTTTTTATACGTTTTCAACCGTTTTTTCTACATTTTCATACGTGTTTGTCCGTTTTAATCCGTTTTTATTTGTTTTCGTCCGTTTTTCTTACGTTTTCATACGGTTTTGTCCGCTTTTTTATATTTTTGTTCTTTTTTATTCGTTTTCATCCGTTTTTCTTACGTTTTCATACGGTTTTTTCAGCTTTTTTATTTTTTCGTCCGTTTCCTTAAATTCTCATACGGTTTTGTCTGCTTTTTTATATTTTCGTTCGTATTTCTTCATTAGTAATTTTATTTTTCAAAAACTTTTTTTTTTCTAAATTTTTTTAGAAAATATTTTAGAATTTTTTTTAGCAAAAATATTTTTTCAAAAATAATTAATTTTTTTTTCTAAAATTATTTTCGAAAAAAAATTTTAGAAAAAAAAATTGAAAAAAAAGATTTTGAATTTTTTTTGGAAACCTTTTTTAGCGAAAATACTTTTTTGATTTTTTTCAATTTTTTTTCTAAATTTTTTTTTCGAAAAAAAAAATTAATTGAAAAAAAATGTTTTTGAAAAATAAAATTCAAAAAATATGATTATACGTAAGAAAAACAGACAAAAACGAATAAAAACTGACGAAAACGTAAAAAATGGACAAACCGTATGAAAACGTAAGAAAAATGGACAAAAACGAAAAAAATGGACGAAAACGGATCAAAACGTGTAAAAATGTATGAAAACGTAAGAAAAACAGATGAAAACGAATAAAAACGGACGAAAATGAATAAAAACGAATGAAAACGTAAGAAAAACGGACAAAAACGGATTAGAATGTAGTGAAACGGACAAAAACGTATGAAAACGTATGACAAACAGACGAAAACGACTTAAAACAGACGAAAACGTATAAAAACGGACAAAACTGATGAAAACGTAAGAAAAACGAAAAAAAATGTATAGAGGACTAACGATGCAAATAATCATTGGCTAAATGGACTATCGTTGCCACATGATAACTAACAGAACTGACGGCCGTTAGCTTAGGGAATAATGGTGCAAATTCTGTGCGTAACGGTGAGGGTATTTTAGTCATATCATGTTTTTTAAGGGTTCTGGACTAGATCCGTTACTTTTCAAACTGTTGGATCAAAAGTGTTATATCCGGTAAACAACAAGGACAAAAAATGTAGTTAACTCTAATAATTAACAACCAATAGAGTCATGCGGAAAAGAATACTAATTAACAACCAATATCACATATACTTCGACTAGAATTAGGATATATATCTCTTCTCTTAGAGTATATAACATCACGAATTCACGATCATACGATCAATTCATTATTCTTTTCTCATCATTCCATCTTAACTTCTCGTAATTAAACTTGTGCTTCGAATCCAAGTTCGAATATGATGAATTCATATCTTCACGAGAACAATCAAATGGAGGAAGACATAATAATCGACAGTTTGGAACATATCATTCATCAAATGGATTCTATGGATTACTTTCAAATGGTCCGACTTGCACCAATACTACTTGGCCCCTCTAGTGCTCTAAGAGAACTAATCAGCGACACGCGTTCTGAATATATTTCAGAGCTTCTACATGTGAGTACGATACAAGGAAAGATGGCCGATGTTTGTCCTATTTGTTTGGGTGGATATGAAGACGAGACGATTTGTACACTTCAATGTGAGCATCAATATCATGAAGAATGTATCAAGGGTTGGTTATTATGTAAACTTGTTTGCCCTATGTGCAAGGCTTCTGCTATTTAATATTCGATAATCATATTATATTACCAAGTAGTTTGCAATTCTAGTTCTTTGACATCAAATTTATGTTGGGTACTTTCTTTAGTGAATCATGATTTGATCATACTTAGATTTTTTTTATTTATTTATTTTTTGAACGGCGGAATGTATGAATTATATAAGAAAACTCTAACAAGATGCTCGAGCAATTACAACATGTTACAATGAGTTCTTACAAGCCAATTATAATTGGATCTTGGATACATAAGGGATTCATATTGTTGACTAATTATATTGAAGAAGTACGTATACAAGATCTAGTTACAATTGTCAATTACATGTGTTACGATTAATGAAATTTCATAAGCAATAAGCATGCGAAAACTACCAAGATGATTAAGAGAATTCGGTTACGGAAATCATTCACAGCCAATCGTCACTCAATCTTTGAAACATTATAGGCTACTCCAAACTGCTAAAGTGCTAATATTGGAAAGGTTTATTGTATTGATGTACATAAAGACTTCATATTCAACCATGCCTTATAGAATTGAAAGAGTTTTGACGCCTATACTGCTTTAGCATGTAAAATAGTAGAAAGGGTACATATTTTACATTGGTTTTTGACTATTAGGTTTTGAATGAAACCAATAAATTGACAACAGCAAAAACATGTGCTTTTGATCCAAAGCAATCAAGAAAACAGAATATCCAAGCCATATATATCGAATTCACAATCCATAATGTCTGATTGGACATTTCGGTTATGTGCATATAATAAAGCCCTTACTTTTCCCGATTATTTCTTCTTTGCATACTACTCCGTCTTACATGATAATTATAATAATAAAAAAAAAAAAAAAAAAAAAAAAAGACTAAAAATATTTTTGAACTTTTCAGAGTCGCTCCTTTTGTTATTGGTCTACATGAGGATATTTGAAATGATACAAGTTCTAATTAAAATGGATAAAACTCCGAACTTGTAGTGCAGGATTCTTTAATCTTACACATTATGATTGCGTAGATAATTTCATGTCAACTTTCGTTTGTACAGAAGTTGCTTTCAGAGAGATAATACTATGTACACACACCCACCCCTCTCCTTCCTTTGGTTCAAGGGTCTTATTCTAGCTAACAACTCTCTTATGAATAATATTTTTTCGATGGCTAAGTCTGCCCATTATAAAAAACATGTATTCGAAAGGACTGAGATGCATCTTAATCACTATTGACTTTCTTCAAGTAATTTAAAGCGTTTTTTAATTTGGCTCAAGTTCAGTTTCTTCAGCAGAATAATTGGGTTCAAAAGCCTTTAGTGTATTAACATTGAAATATTATTGATTACCTAAGTTAACTAGTATATGATACAATCATAGAGCAAATAAAATAACTGGTAAGGTTTTGAGAGTGCTTTTGCAATTGATTTATTTTGTCAATAAGATGTTAATTATTGGAGCACTTTATTCATTAAATATGAGCATCTACTAAATGAAGTTAGTTGACTATTTTGTAGTACAACTTGCAGTGATTATAGTAAATGAATAAATAATACTAGTTTAACATTCTATCACTGTTTAGAGATGCTTTAATAAGAATGTGTCAAAATCGAAAGACCCATTCAATGATCAAACGACCAAGTTGTAGCGTTTGGAGAAAAGTCAGTAGTAGTTTGTACGAAGAAGGAACCAGGTCTTCGTAGCGATGTTCTTATAAGATCAGCCACTTCAAATTGTACTCAGTTAGTAATTGATCACCCTAGCTTCCCCAACCAATACCCCAAAAACAGAATAACACTCAATATATAAAAGAAAACATGCATTTACAAATACTGCTAGCACTAATAGCAGTGGCATCATTGGGGTCAGCAATTGCTCAAAATACTTCACATTGTGAAACTTCATGTGGCAATGTGACTATAACATACCCTTTTGGTTCAGGTAAGGGTTGCTACTACAGTCCCGATTTCCTCGTAACTTGTAACCGATCACTTGGAGAGCCCACACCTATTTATGGAAAAAATATAGTTATTACAAACATGTCCACGAGCACGAGTGAGATGGAAGTTTTGGTGTTTGTAGCCCATGATTGCTACAATAAATCTGGTAAAAGAACATTTCGTTTTGACCCATTTTTGACGTTGAGGAGTTTCCGAATCTCAACCAAGAACAGGTTTGTCGCCATTGGGTGTGATACCTACGCGTATATTAATGGAACAAGGGGAAATGTTTCCGATAGTACTGGATGCAGAACTACATGTGGTACAAGCAGCCACATCACTGATGGGTCGTGTTCGGGAATTGGGTGTTGCGAAATAGCAATCCCAGAAGGAATGAGCTCCTATGAGTTGTATGCACGTAGTTTTGAAAACCATACCAATATAACAGACTTCAATCCTTGTAGCCATGCTTTTGTTGTTAACAAAGGGAAATTCAACTTTTCTTCCAACAATCTGTTAGATTTTGGAAATGTCAAAAAGATGCCAATGTTACTCGACTGGGCAATTGGAAACGATACTTGTGATGTAGCAAAACGTAATATGACGAGTTTCTTGTGCCAAGGAAACAGCGAATGTGATCCAGATTATGGAGGTCCTGGGTATCGATGCCGTTGCAAAACAGGTTATGAAGGCAATCCTTATCGTAGGTGTACGAGTAAGTGTTAATTCAATGTTTGGGTTGTTTCTGAATTCCTTATTTTCCCTTAATAATATAATGTTTGACTGTTTGCTATTATATGAACAGATATTAGTGAGTGTGATCACAATAATAATAATTGCATACATAAAAAATAACTAATGCTTGACGGTTAATTTTCTGACTGCTATATATACAGATATTGATGAGTGTAAACGTCCAGATCATGGTTGCCTGCATCACTGTGCTGATATTCCAGGAAACTATACATGTTCTTGTCGAAAAGGTTACTCTGGAGATGGCAGGAAAGGTGGATCAGGTTGCACTGCAGAACGATCACTCCTTATAGAGATAGCCATATGTAAGTAAAGTCAATATTTTCTTAAAGATAACTTCAATAAGATCAACTTATGTTTAATTTTGGCTCATATGATGTGATTAGTTTTGGTCATTCGTACATAACCACAAGACTGGTTGATCAAGTAAATATGTTTAAGTTAGCAGCTAATGTGGATTTCTATTGTTGTATTGTAAAAATGCCGACATCCTTTCACATATGCGATCACCATTTTTACCGGGTTAAACAATCAGGGGGTTAGTGCGATATAAAAGTACAAAACACAAAACAAGTGAAAGTGATTCATTTGGGCAAAGCCTCATGTCAATGATTCTGATTCATACAGGACACATAAGTGAAAGTGCGTTTGTATTCTATGAAATTTTTTATGGTTATGGCGAATAACTGTGAAAAATAGAAAGATTGCTTATTTATTTATTTATTTATTTATTTATTTATTTATTATTATTATTATTATTATTATTATTATTATTATTATTATTATTATTATTATTATTATTATTATTATTATTATTATTATTATTTATTTATTTATTTTGCAGCTACCTCAGCCACTGCTGTATTTATTCTTATATTTGTGACCTGGTTGTACTTGGGACTCAAGAAGCGTAGGCTTATGATTCTTAGAGAAAAATTCTTTAGGCAAAACGGTGGAATAATGCTGCAGCAACGAATATCTAGCGATGGATGTTCTCATGACCAGGCGAAAGTCTTCACTTCAGAGGAGCTTAAGCGGGCAACAAATAACTACGATGAAAGCAGGATTATTGGCAGGGGTGGATATGGCACAGTGTATAAAGGAGTACTATCTGATAACAGAATAGTTGCCATAAAGAAGTCCAAATTATCAGATCAGAGTGAATCCCAGATAGAACAATTTATTAATGAAGTAGTTATACTATCGCAAATCAATCACAGAAATGTGGTGAAGCTGATTGGATGTTGCCTGGAAACTGAAGTCCCGTTATTGGTCTATGAATTCATTCCAAATGGCACACTTTCTGATCACATCCACACCGAAAGCAAGTCACTGGCTATTACTTGGGACATCCGACTCAGAATAGCAACAGAGACGGCTGGAGCACTTTCATATTTACACTCTGCAGCGTCTGTCCCAATCATCCATCGAGATGTCAAACCAATGAATATACTTTTGGATGATATTTATATAGCAAAAGTAGCTGATTTTGGAGCTTCTAGGCTAATTCCAACGGATCAGCTTGAGTTGGCCACTATAGTACAAGGAACTCTTGGTTACTTGGATCCTGAATACATGCACACAAGTCAACTAACTGATAAGAGCGATGTTTATAGTTTCGGAGTAGTACTCGTGGAACTTTTTACTGGAAAGAAGGTTCTTAGCTTTGATAGGCCAGAGAACGAAAGGAACCTAGCCATGTTTTTCTTGTCGTCATTAAAAGAGGGGATACTATTACAAGTTCTTGATGAACAATTGCAGTTGAATGAAGTTCCTAATGAGATCATTCAAGTATCAAGGCTTGCAGAAAGATGTTTACGCCTTAACGGAGATGAAAGGCCTACCATGAAGGAAGTGGCATTAGAGCTGGAAGGAATATTGGCATCAATGGTTCAAAAGCATCCATGGGTGCAAAGTACTTCACATGAAGAAGAAACGGAGTATTTGCTTAGAGAGCCGATGGAAGACTATGGATACACAGACAATGCCAACACGGGCTCATCTACGTTTGATAGCATGAGTAATAATACCATAGAACTGATTGCTACTGGTAGGTAATGGTCGGTTGCAGTTACAGTTACGTAAAAGGATGGCCAGAGGAAGCATATCTTGCTTATTAATCAATACAACTTCATTTAACGTGTGTAATTTTTATTTATTTTGACATGCTCCCTACAAAAATTCTTTCGTATAAAGTTTTCTTGTCTTGCTCCAGTTTTATGTTTCAATTTGGACAGAAAATGTTTGATTTCTACCAAGTTTAGTTTAGTATGTTGAGTGCAAAAATTATACGGAGTAGTGCCACTACACATAAAACGTACACTGTACTTAATTAATGACACTTTTGAAAAAGTGTAAGTGAAGTAATTCTTTCGGGATTTTATGTATTAAAACATCTTACAAAATTATTACGCCACACAAGTTCAAATATGCATTCTTACTCTCATTTTTTTTCTTTCTTAAACATGGTTTTCGGCTTTTTAACCGAATGGGGCTCGATTCTTACTCTCATTTTGTGTCAGAATATATATGTATTTACATAATTACATTCCTTGCACTGTTTTAATCAATGTGTATGTGAAACAAGGGAGAATTTTGTGACTGAATTTTTAGTTGTGATTTTTCTATCTGGGTGACACTTATTAAAAGTGAAACTTTTCTAATTGTAACTAAATGACAAATTTCTTGGAGTGCCTAATTGAAACTACAATACTCTCGGAATTGTTGATCCCAGTTGTGTACTTGATCAAATTCCCCTTAGCTTGTAAAGTTTAAGTTATCTTAGATAAATCTAAAACAACCTATGTAAAAACTGTCTTAAGTTTATATCAAATACTATGTGGAATCTAGTATGTTTAATAAAACATTAAACATAAGAACACAATTTAACAAACAATAACAGCCTCAATATTATTAAGCAAATAATACGAATACTCTCCTAGTATTAGGGTTTACAACCTTGAAGCTATATGAAAAACACGTATCTATCTCAATGCCCTAGGACCTCCTTTTATTGACTAAGGAGTCCTAGTCGGCTTACAATAACTTTCTATATAAGATAAATCTTTTTTATACTTATCAAAACATTCTATACATATCTAACCGACTCCAATATTCCAGCAGTAGTAATAATAAACCAACAATCTTAATTTTTACTCTAGCAACATTAACTCTCAAAACTTTGTACTAGCAGCAATAAGTTTTCTTCTAGCAGCACTACCTACTTACTAACTACTTAGTGTATTTTCCCTTGAAGCTCTCAGCAATTATAATATACACTAGCAGTCTTAACCTCAATAAGCAGTCTTAACCTTCATAACCAGCAGCAGTAATGACTTAGAACATTTTCCTTGTAATACCTGAGTAGCCTTAATCATATGAGCACCATCAACTGAAGAAGCTTTAATTCTCAACAAGAATCCTAAAATGTAGAAGGTGAGATTTATCCCCATCATGTGAACTAACAATACTTGCATGATAAAAATGGAAACAACTACAACCTGACACCATCATTACTAGTATATAGATACAACTTCGCGTACTATCTTTGTAGCATAAATTAACACCTGTCCAAAAGTAATAACTGGTAGCGTAGGGATTGCACCAGGCTTTACCTCTTGAGGGATCTCGAGAAGCTTACAACCCCCACTAGGCAGTGTACCTGATCGATGTAGTATAGTATAATGACAAGTACCGGTGGATTGATCGTTCAGCTAGGAATAGTGTCGCTAGGATTAGAAAACCTAAAGACTAGGTCTAGAGATAAGGGATGATTCTTTTTGTATTTTTATATTTTTATAAAAGCAATTAAAATCTCGGGTTTGAAGGAGTTGGGCGGAATTAGTTGCTAGTCAACTAACCCAATTACTAAGAAGCAATCAAAATAAAATACTGGAAATGAAAATAAACTAAATTAAACTAGTGGTGTGAGCAATATATGGGAGAATTGTGTTTACTTAGGTTTCACTACTCCCTAGATATCTTTTACATGTTAATTACTTGTTACAGTTGCGTGGATGACGGATTGTATTCCTTAATACCATTCATGGGGTGACGTACTTACTTCCCCAATCCTATAAGCGCCTACTTCACTCCTATGTCGAGCCGGCTAAGAAGCTCCTAACATGGGATCATTAGAATTTGCTCATGCATTAAATACAACCAATAAAACCTAGTACACATCGGTTCATGTTTCCTAAGACGTTCAAGCATGTTACACAATGGAGATCTGCCAGTTTTCTTAAGCCTAACATTGAAATCATTCATCCATTACAACTATAAACAAGTAATCAACATATAATTAACATCTAGGTTTCATTACATCTAAGCAAACACATGATAGATCTAGCCTAGCATGTTGAAATCAAGACAAGCATAAGATATATTCAAACAACACATAGACATATTGAATGAATTGAAAGAGGACTTATCTTAATTGAACATGAAAGGTTTCAAGGGGTAAAAACCCTTGAAAATACTGTAAAATACGACCTAGGGTTTCACAAGTTCGGCCCTAGTATTCTCCACACAAGTTCCTCTCTAATGAATGAAAAATAGAAAAGTATATATAGTTTTTCTGAGGTGACGGCGTCAAGAACAAATGTTTGACGCCGTCATCTCGCCGCCAAATAATTTCTCAGACTGCCTAGATCTGGGTTTGACGTCGTCATGTCACATGTGTACTCCTTATGCAGGCCGTCACCAAAAATACTCTTGACGCCCTTCTCTTGACGCCTTCAGGTTTGGGTCGTCATGGATTTTACTCCTGACGCCGTCACATTTTTCCTCTTGACGCCGTCAGGTACTGTTCTCAGCATGGAAAATTAAGTCTTTGCCGTTTTCTTCACTTTTATGCTCCAAAAACGTCCAAAATGCTTCCTTTTCCAGAATTCACTCCCAAAGTACCTAAAATCACAAAAGGAACGATTTAGGGCAATATTTGATAAAATAAATTCAATTCTGGGCTTAAATGACCCCCTAAAAGTGGTTCATTTTTCGCCTCATCATATACCCTTACACTTGAGATTTGCTTGTCCTCAAGCAAATGCGCTTTTATTCTAATCAAAATACAAGTTAGAGGTCATTTAACACTAATATAAAAGTAATTACAACAAATAATCGTTCCACTAAAGACCAAAGACAAGCACGGAGGTCATACACTAGCACCTCACAAATAGTGTTTAGATACTCACATCTCTCGGGTGTAATAAAGTAATATCACAATATGAAAACGGAAAATATCTCTCACTACCTGTCATAGCAAAATAGATTACCATAGGCTTGGGAAAGGATCAAACCTCCACCACATGACGTAAGCACCTAGGATAAACTATCAAAAAGGTCTTTTTAAAGGGTTGTAACGTTAGGTGTAGGGATATGGAATACACGGTTTTGTTGGATATAGGCAGTCTTTACTGGTGGCGAGTTAACAATCTTGGTTAATTACATGTACAATATGGCGTTGCTAATCCAAGACTAGACTCGACTTAAGCTAATAAATGAAAAATAACAAAAACATAAAATGAACATAGAATGAAAAGGGATGGTAGTCCGTATGTTTTTTTCTCTTTTTCTATTTTTTTTCTATTTCTTTTTTCGATTTTTTTTTTTTTTTTTTTTTTTTTGCGCATACACTCTTACCCTACCATCCAAAATAATACATCATAGGGGATGAACATTCCCCTTACACTTGAATTTTTACATACTTTACAATAACTAATCTAATGACTCGAATTAAGATAATCAAAACACTTGGAGTACTTTTAAGATTAACGTACATATGGGGGTAATATATGATGTTCTTCCCCATTACTCCATAAAATAAGTACTTTACCCACGAGTCCCAATCGTCCCAAAACAACATGTACAAGGATATGACTCGACTTAGCAACTATGTAATCAATTAGATAATTAACTTAGAGTTTAACAAATAACAATAATGCACTAAAGATGAGTGCATACACGGAAGGCTAAGGCGATTTGGGTGTACATTTAAGTGGGGTGTAACAAATTCTTCCTTTAAGTAAAATGCTTAAAGTTAGAAACGAAAAGATAGGCTCGGAGGGGTGTACTAGGGGTTTCGTGTACAAAAAATGAGTACAACGCTAATGGTGTGGGAAAAATTAGTTGACTTAACTAGCCAAGTAATATGACTTAAATGGTCAAGTAATTATGATACGGGTTTAACACAAAGGTGATCCTAATGCCTCTTATCATGTAGTAAATCCTACTACACGAATGTAGTCTCACTAGCGGTCTCGGGATGCATCACTAACGCAAGTTCTAGAATCTAAATGCTACCGGTACACTCATAAGCACTAAAAATAAATGCTTTTCCTATCAAATCTAAAGGCGAACCTCACATATTTGGGTGGAAAATTTTTCTGAATAGTACGGTTTTGTGCTAGTCATACGATCTCCTATCCATGAGACGCTTGCTATGGCTAAAGTTTCACTCCTAAATGTTGTAAAAAATTTTAAATTTGGCGCTAAAATTACACTAACAAGTATTTCTCATAGTTTTATTACACATCTACCATCAAACAAACAAACTCAAGCGAAAGTGTATTTGTAAGGTATCATCATTTTACCCTCCCCTTACACTTAGGATGAACATTGTCCCCAATGTTCAAGTAAAGAATGTAAAAGTGAAATAAGTAAAAAGAATGAAATCAAATACTCCCCTGATTCGCTCGGTATGGATAATAAGGTGGCCAGGTTAGATCTTCCTCCAAGAAAATGAACAATCAAAGCTTCCCTTCCAGAATATAAATCATCTTCTTGTCATACATAACCTGTAAAACCTGAGAAAACAGACAAGCAACCTCGCATAAAATCGGCGGCAATCTATATATGCTAACAAATCCTAGAAAACAAAATAAGATATAATGCTTGTGGAATGATGCTTGCAGATTTCCTGGAGATTATAAAACTAATGATTCAACAGAAACTTTAAGATTCCGTTAGAAAAACAAAACTGGTAAAATTTTCAGATTTTTACACGTGACGCCGTCAAGAGTAAACTCGTGACGCCGTCAGAAGTGACCTGCATAAATTCTTATGTTAAGTTTCCGGAAAAATTTCGTCTTACTTCCTGAAAAATCCTGCAAAACATCATTATGACTCGATAAAAGCATTTGACTCTAACAAATACGAATATACATGTTCACTTAATATTGTGGAGAATCATGATCTGTTTTGTTTCTTAAAAACATATTTGGGGTTTCCCCTTACACTTATCTTTTGCGAAATACCTTTGGATGAAGTTAAGACTAAGCCAAACAACAAAATAAAGTATTTTCACTTTTTAGTTTTGAAACATGATCTACCAACAATAAAAATAAAGCATGCATACGGAAGCAAATAACAAACAAACAAAATAAAAATCACACAAAAAGGAAGAATGAAACCATAATAAAATCATAGCATTGCAAATTAACGTGAGCATAAGAAATAAAAATTATCCAAGGCCAACAAAGGCCATAACCTAAACTATTACATTCCAAATTGTTTCAAATTACATCACCAAGAATAAATTGTTCAAACATAACAGACAGCAAGACAAATCATTGGGGAGGGGGACCATAACGGTAGTCATAACCAGGAGGGAGGTGCCCAGTGTACCCGTAGGGAGGGTAGTCCGTCTCACGACCGGGGAATGGGTCAATCTGCAGCTGGGGCTCGATCTGATCACGGGTGGAGAGGTACTGCATCTGGCGGATGGTATGATCATACATCCAATCAAAGCGCTGGTCAGTGGTGGTCCGCCATGCGTCCACCTGACCCATCCAGGTCCCCCCTGGTGTGCCTGCCAGTCTCCCCGACCCATGTGTAGGTAGTAATTAGCAGACCCAACCTCATAATCCCTAAACTGATGCTGCTGGGGCGCTCCCTCAGCACCATCAGGTCCTCCCGCCATATACCAGGTATAGGACCCATCCCCCAGCTGCATCACGATGCTCATCTGCCTGAGGGATTTAGCCCTCACTACCATACAAGCCCCGCAGTCGCTCAGGTATCCCATGATCTGGGGAACAAGCAACTCGTAAGATCGAGCCAACCGGGTCACGAACATCCCCCCATACACCTTGTCAATATCCCTCTCCCCCACACTAGTCTTCAAATAGCTCGCTACCCAAAATGGGATGTTACAGTAAACATCCGCTGAAAAGATGGTATATAGGTAGAAAAGATCTAAAGCAGTGACATGGTGAGTGGTGCCATGACGTCCCGATAAGCTGTATGTGATGCACCTGTGGGCTAACCTGATAGTGGGGTCCCTTATGGAGGCTGCCCCAGTAGTCGAGGTATACACCCCATTCCCAATACTCGGCCAAAAAGTGGCGCACCTCATCTCGTTCCTCACAGTCTCCCCATGCAATAACCTCTGCATAAAACCTCCCTCAACAGCCTCCTCCCTAGTGTACAAACCAATCCTCCACCCAAACTCAGTAACCGAACATGATCGAACCTCCCCCCTAACCTAAAGTAAATAGTGGTACCCCCCATATCCGTCCTGGCCTCCGCCAAATCAAAGTGAAAAGTCGCAAAGAACTCCCTAACCAACTCACTATACACAGTCTCCCTCATCCTGAACAATCTCTCCCATTGAGGACCCGTAAACCCATCGGTTTGGATCCTCCCCAAAAACTCAGCCTCCAGACCTTGGGATCTCAGAAACTCCCAATCAATCACAGCGCCAGCATCAATGTGATGATTAACAAGCTCCGCGTACTTAGTTGTAGCGACATCGTTGTCAAATTCACCCCAACTGTGGACCATTTCCCCATAGTTAACTTGTTGGGACCTAGATGAGCTGCCACGGTGTTGTCGTGATCGCTTGCTCATTTTCCTGGAAAAAGATAGAGTGGACGAAAACGATTAGAATGAGAATGTTATTGGCTCATGCTGTCAGACACATCTGACGCCGTCAGGAAGGAGATCCTGACGCCGTCAGACCCAGCAGAAATCGAACCATGCAATTACGAGGGAAAAATCAATTTTCAAACTCTAAACCCATTACCCAAACACTCCTTTATGCAGAAAACATGGGTGGGGGGTCAAAAAATCCGTGGTGTGAAAGATTTTTCCTTAACTAACGCATGATTCAAGTAGAACAACATCATCTAATGGTAACCTCATGATTACAAATCATCAAACGGAAGGCATTACGATTTATCAAAGATGGGTCAAAAATGGGGTTTTGGATGATGGGGGTTTTCAAAATTGGTTGAACCTAAGGATAATTGAACGAAAAAGAGTGAAGAAAAACTACTTACCAAGTGGAGATTTGTCACGGAAGATGTCGGATTTGATGATGGAGACTCGGAGGTGGAGCAGCAATTTGGGTGTGATTTGTGGGGTATGTGAAAGTGATGGAGTTTGGGTTATTATTGTTGAGATAGCGAGGTGACGGCGTTAAGAGTAAACATCTGACGCCGTCGGATGCCCGCATCAGGAATAAAAAGTGGTAATTCCGACTTCAGTCCCTGCACTAGTGTGAATAGCTAAACATAAGTAAAAACTATGAGTAGCCATCCCATTAGTGAAGTCCACCAGGGTCGAAAGTTTCATTACTGTCACGGAAAGAGATGTGGTTGTAGAAAGGGGTGGGCGAGGTTTTAGTTAAGTTGTAACCTTCGCATTGGTCAGCGGTGGGTACAAAGAGGTATTGTTCCATAGAGGGTCTCAAAGCTGTGGTGTTTTTGAGGTGCAACCTCTTCACACCGGGTTTAAAACCAAAGGAACGTCTCTTGAACAAATTTGGGAGAGTGGTTTGCAAGTATCCAACGAAAATGTTATGAAATTGCGAGTTCTTCTCCTCCTGAGGATGCTCACAAAAGTAGGAGGTGATTGACGGCGAAGTACTTGGAAAGGATTTCTCGTTATCCTCTTGGTCAAACACCAAAGGAGTTGGAACCTCAAAGATTTTTTCGATTTTTCTTGGTGCGGATTTTTCCTTAATCTTCTCTTTGATCCTTGATATGAATTTGTCTGCTAGATCCATAAAAGCATTGCGAGTGCTTTCCATGCGTGCTTCTAAGTGCCGGATTTGTTTTTCTTGATTATTCATGAAGGTTACCATTATCCCTTCGAACTCCTCTTGTCGTGAACGTTCAGGAAAATTATGTTTGATAACCGCATTCCCACGTATGTTAGGATTCCTTGCGGTTTCAGCAGCAGGTATTTCAGCTCTCATTAATTCTTTTACCCGCTTCTCGATAGCTCCTAATAATTGTTCTTGGGTGGCGTGTGCGTAATCAAGTTTCCACTTACTTGAAAACATCGGGTCCTCCCATCCTTCTTCTTCGTACTGTGCCAACCCCTCAAGAACTTTCCAGCATTCATCAATGCTAAGTCTGTTTAGCCTGCCCTTGGCTGCATAATCTATAGCCCTTCTCGTTTGATAGTTAACTTTATCGTAAAAGATTTGAATCTGGAGCCATGGTTCGATGCCATGATGAAGGACTTTTCGGAGTAGGTCTTTGTATCGAGTCCATGCTTCGTAAAAGGTTTCACCTTGACGTTGTTGGAACATCAAGATATCATTTCTAAGCTGGGTAGTTCTCCCCGGTGGGAAAAATTGAGCAAGGAAACGAGTGGTGAGTGATGAGTTCATAAAAACTCATCATTTCTGTCAAATCTAAACAACAAAAACATGTAAAAACACTCAGAAACACCACAAAATAATACAAATATCCTTAGAAGGTGTTTTTATATGTTTCAAACATAAAAGAACTGAAAACAGGGAAAACCGCCAAAGTTTACCAAATTGTCAAAATCAGTCCCTGAACTTTCAAGGAATGTCAGAAATGGTCCCTGGATGATTAATTTTAAAGAAAAGTAAAAAACAATCCTCAGGAATCATGAAATAACAATTTTTACCCTTGAAAGTTCATAATATCAAAATTGGCAAAACAGGTCCCTGCAGTTTCAATATTGACAGAAAATATCCCTCAGTATTCAAAAATGGAATTTTATCATCAAAAGGTCCTTGGTAATTCATAAATTGACAAATTTTACCCCTAGATGATAAATTCAAAGAAATTACAAAACAAGTCCCTATACTTTGCAATCTTGGCAAAAATGGTCCCCGAGTGTTTTAAATTGGAAAAATATTAAAAAGGACCTTATAATATTTTTAAATGGCAAAGAAGGTCCTTTGTGATATAGTTTGGAAAAGTTTCAAGTTTGGTCCCTGGAAATCAGATTTTACAAGTTTAGTCCTTGGGCTAAACTTTATACAAACCAAACGGATCAAAAAGAAATAACAAAAAATCCAAATTCCAAACCCAAACCATTTATCTGATCCAGATAACACCCAAGCCCAAAATAAGTCAAGCCCAACACCCCTTTTTAATAACACGGGCATTGACCCGCGTTGACTCCACCTCCACCTTCTTCAACCTCTCCCCCCTCCTCACCTGCTGCATCACCATCCACCATACACCACCCCCACTTGCCATCACCTTTCCTTATCATCCTCCACCTGTCACCCTCTCCAAGAGTTCCAAAACCTCAGCTTTGCTCCACAATTGGACACGTACCACTCCACCATCCCTGCATCACCCCTACACACCATACTACACCACCATCACCCCTTACACCTCAAATTGTCCCCTTAACCCTCCATTGTCACATCAATCGCATTTAATGCTAAAAATTCGGCTGCAAGTTACCTCTAGATATTTTTGGCGCCAAAATGCTTTTTGAACACCTGTACATCAATTGGACACCTATCAGGGCTGATATCTAGTGGGATTTGATCAAGAGGACACCTGGAACACTTTGGAGTGCTATAAAAGGAGCAAGAGACTGAGGAAGAATAGATAGTTTTTATTTTTAATTAATGTATGTCGTTTAAGTTGTAATTTATAATTTCAGTTCAAATTTAAGTTTTCAAATATTGTACTAAGGTTCTAAGGTTATAATAAATCTAATTTCAGGATTTAATTTCAGTTTCATTATCAGTTATAGTTTATGCAGTTTTTAATTTTTCAAATTTCCATATGTACTCAATTAGTTGTTATACAATGTTGTTATAAGGCTTATAATCTCATATAAGTCCTTATACCAACTAATTAAAAGTATTAGAATAGTTAAAATCAATATTCCTATTAAAACAGAAAAAAATAATAAAAAAATAGAAAGGAAAATAATTAGAAAATAAATAAAAAATTCAGTTCATTGAAGAATCAAGCAAGGAGCAGGGTTAATTCTGGATTGCCCTAGGTATTAGTGGTCTGTGGAGACCTAATAGAATTGATCTTGGTCATTGGTTCTTGGTTTTCATCTGTGTTGCATTTTGTAAGTCCTTGGTTCCAATTTTTTATATTCCACTGTGTTTATGCTTAAATTTGTTTTACTTTGAATCTTTTGTGTTAATTAGGTGTAGTTAAGTTATATTGTAGTTTAATATTGGATAGTTATAGCTTAGACTTGATTGTTGCTCAATTTTCATATTTGACTGTCAATTTAGCTTATTAGTAATTTATAAGCTATTGTTTAAAACCTGTGTTTTTGTAGTTAATTTGGCTTCTAATATCATTATATAACCTTATTAATTAGTTTCTTGGTCTAAATTAATCACATGCTTTGAAAACCTAAAAATCTTATTTTTTAAGTAGTGTTTGGATTAGCTTGTTTCTGTGTGTTCAGGGTTATATTTGTTGTTTTTTGCTGTTGCATCAAGTTACATTAGGTCCTAATAGGTTTATATAGTCATAAAATTAGTGTCTTATTAATAGAAAAGTCAAAATCCCACTTCATACCCCTTGACAGTTAACTGTCAAGGATTTGTGTTTCATAAACTCAACCATTAGCTTGTATCTTGTAGTACTAGCTTAATATAGGATTATCATAGCTTATATTAACTTATTAAATCAGTAGGAATCATTTAAAGTTCAATAAAGTCAAAATAGTAGTGAAAATCAAAAAGTCAAAATTGAACTTATTGTCAGAAACTCAAAAACTCAAGGAATTTTCATGAATTTTGTGATGCAATTCAGACTTTGATCTTTTCAGAACTTAAAATTTACCAGCTTATCTTTCAAATCTCATATCTGGATTATTTTTGTGATTTTTATTCTAGCTTATATAAGTGCTTATTTGGCACTGCAGGGCAAGTACATGCCCTGTGCACAGTGTAATTGATCAAGGTTCATAAGCACTTTCTGGCTTATTCAGTGGGTCCCAAACCTTACCACTAGTTTTACAAGTAGCTTATCAGTAGATCTTGGAATATCTTAGCTTGTTTTGTACTTCAGCTTATTGGTTTAGAGCTTATTTGAGCCCTAATGTTGACCTGTCCAAATTAGATATACTGAGTCATTAGTATAAACACCCAACTTCCAAGCCCTCACCTAGGTTCATTAGTGGGACCCAGAGCTTAAATCTTAGCTTTTTAGAAAGCCAATAAGCTCAGCTTATTGGAACAATTTTCATTTTGGACTCCCAAGTTACCTAGTGGGCCCCATAAGCCTGCAAAGTTGGGCCATTTGGCCTATTTGCTACTCAGGTTTGGCTATTGTGCTTATTTCAAGTTTCTGGCTTATCCAGTGAGCTTATTCATTTGTTTTAGCTTATTTTTAGTGTATCTTACTTAGTTAAAGCTTATTTGCTATTTGGTTTTTAGTTTAAAGCTTTTTATAGCTTATTTAGTTTTAAAAAATTAAATTTAAAGCTTAAATAAGCACTGATAAGCTAAACAGCTGATACAGGGCTTATTTAGCTTTTGTAAAAAGTTTGTTTTTTTTAAAGTTGCTTATAATTAGTTGTTAAGTAGATTTGCAAAAAGAAAAATCAAAAAATAAAAAGTCTAAAAAAATTGAGTGTGGGTGGGATTCGAACCTGGGACCTCTCGCTAGTAACATGCATAACACCCCACACCCCTTCCACAAGCTCTGGGGCACCAGTTCCATCATTCTCTACTTAAACAATATACTTAACACCATTTTTGGGATATAAGCTTAAATAAGCTGTTTTGGCTTATAACTGCTTATTCGGATAAGCTGTAGTACCAAGCTTATTTTTCCTAAGCTTTTCATCACTTAATATACTAGCAGTAATTTTTTTATAATTTTTACTTTTCAAATACTAATTATTTTAATTAATCCGAATTTAATTAGTAATTAAATAATATTAGGTAATTAAATAGTTTTAATAATTTTTAGTTAATAACAACATCTTTTTATATTTTTTAAAAGTCTTATAGACCATAGGGTCTATGTAAAAAATAATTTCCTAATTGTTACTGTTCATTTCCTATTTTCTTTAATTAAAATTAGTTAAATAGATCTTAAATAATAAATAAGTAATTAATTAGTAAATTAGCCTAAATATAATTTTTAGAATAATTTTATAATTTTTTAGGATTCCTGAGATGGTTAATTAGTTTTATAAATTTTTTCATAATTTTATAAGTCATTTTGGTAATTTTAGTAATTTAAAATAGTTTATTTAGTTTAATTAAAATACTTAGTAATTAATTAATAAAAAACACATAAAAAGACAAAAATATTTATTTTTAATTTTTTATACTTTCTTCAAGTTCATTTAAGTTTTAGAAAATATTTTTGCAAGTTTTTAGTTTAATTTGTAGTTTTTTATTTGTAGTTGAAATTAAAGATAGTTTTAAATTAAATAGATAAATAATTTTTATTTAAATAATTAATATTAAATAATAAAATAATCTAAAAAATAATTTTCTTTTTAAATTAAATTTTCTTTTAAATTTAAGTTTGTAGAATTTTCAATTTTACCCCCTGTAGTTTAAAATTGCATTAAAACTCACCTTTTTCCCTGTACGTAGACGTAAGTTTTAATTTGTATACGTTTGTTTTGTTTACGTAACTGTTTAAAGTTTATTTGCTTATTTGTTCAAATTGTGTAAATCAGTAGTATAAATCAAACTCACCTTTGCCCATTCATAATCACCCGATCCCAAATTTCGTTTTATTACAGATTTCACGCCTCGTTGGGAAATACGACCCGAGGATACATTGTACTCCACGGAGCATTAGTCTAAGCTGTTTTTGACTTATTAACCTTTGTTAATAATAATCTGACGGTTCAGCACTGATCAAAATTTTGGCGTCGTTGCCGGGGAGGTGTGCTGCGTACAACGAATTTGGAAGCATACGTGGTTCTGAATATCAACTCACTGTACAAATATCATCAGTCTGTAAATTTTTGTGAAAATAAATATCATAACTGAAAAAGTTCACTAACACTTTTCCTAAAGTGTTAAAAACACCAAAAAAAAATTAAATAACAAACAAAATAAATCGTGAAGTTAAATTACTTCGTTTTCTTTAAAATCACAACCTATACAGCTGGTATAAGGTAAGTTCTGACATTAAATTGCGAACTGAAGAGGAATCCATTTATTTCCTCCCGCTAGCCTGCGAGTGATTTTAAAGGAACGATTTCGGTTAACGAATCGATCCCAAAAATATTTTCCAAGTTTTCACCCATACACATATACCCAAAAACATTTTCTTGTGAATAAATTAAATAACGTTCAGAATAAGTTCCCAAACATAAGATAAAAAATTTAACGTAATATCCGTGTAAGTGGTGTACCTTTTATAAAGAAGCCATTTTACCTGTGATTATTGGGTTAAGTTTACTGTGGTTTTGCCTCGATCTTGTTTTGAAAATTTTGTTTTTAGTACATGCACACACGTTCTTCTAGGTCTACAAGTCCTCATCGTGAGCTTGTCAGTATTCCTCGAAAACGTACACAATCTGCCCCGAAAATTGAAACTCAAATACAGACTGAACCTAAACCTGCAGTTATCATGGCAGAAGAACGCCCAATGTCAGAGCTTCTCCAGGCACCCATCGAGGGTTATGGAGATGCTATTATTGTACCCGCCATAGTATCTAATAATTTCGAATTAAAAACCGGATTACTTAATCTGGTTACTTCTAATCAGTTCTATGGTTTCGAAAGGGACGATCCTCATTCACATATAAGATGGTTTAACAAAATTACATCTACCATCAAATATAAGAATGTCCCGCCGGAGGCTATTAAACTACTTCTGTTTCCATTTTCTCTCGAGGGAGCAGCCAGAGTCTGGCTGGAGAAACAACCCCCTCGATCCATAGAAACATGGGAAGATCTAGTTAAGAAATTTGTGAATGAATTCTATCCACCATCCAAAACTGCCTATCTGAGGAATGAGATCACCAAGTTTTCACAAAGACCTGGTGAGACATTCAGTGAAGCATGGGATAGATTCAAAGAGTTGCTTCGCAAATGCCCCCACCATGGATTTTCTGAGTTAATGCAACTCGACACATTTTATAACGGAGTAAGCCAAGCAGACCAAGATTCCCTTAATGCCTCAGCAGGAGGGAATTTTTTGAGTCGTACTGTTAAGGAAGCTTTAGCAATAATTGAAAATAAGTCCAAGGTTCGAACCATACGTAATAAACAGGTCGATCCTTCTTCTTCTTCTACCGTGAGTCAATCCAGCACCGATGCTAAGATTGATAAACTCACGGATGCTATACAAGCCTTGGTTCACTCCAATCAGAAGAAAGTATCATTCCCACAGAATCCTTCACATGCTGAAGTGAAGAAAGTGGATGTTTGTGTTACCTGCGGTGGACCACATGCCTATTATAATTGTACTGCCACAGACAATAACACATTTGAAACCAACGCGATTGCTGGTAGTTCTAGCCAAGGAGGCAATCCATATCGTCCTACTGCAGAGCCACCATGGCGTCCGAGCACTTACTCTGTACCACCTGGTTTTAACCAGAACACCCAAAACCGTCCCCAAAACCCAAACAGAAGTAACCAAGGTTATTCTAACCAAGGTCACTTTAATCAAGGTTATCCCCAAAACTTTCAAAATCAGGGGAATAGAAATCAGGGACCGAGTAACTATAATCCTGGCTACTTTCATGGAAACCCTAATCAGGGACAATTCCAAAATCAAGGGTTTCAGCAGAACACTCGAGGGCAAACCCCTCCCGTTCAAACACCAGCTGTTGTTCCAAACCCTACCTCTTCTGATGAATTGTTAAAACAATTCATGAAAGCACAGGAAGAAACCAACAGGTTGTTGATCAGCCAAATTTCTGACATAAAGAAATCTTTAAATGATCGACCCTCGGGCTCAGGTACTTTACCTAGCAACACGATCGCTAATCCGAGGGGCGATGTTAAGGCGATCACCACAAGAAGTGGAGCTTCTTACAAAGGACCTAAAACTCCATCTACCTCTTTCTCTTCTCCTGAGGTACTGGAAAAAGAAGCTGAGGTTACAACGGACACGATACCTCCTATTGATAAAGGAAGTACCGACGACGTCCCACCTCCAGTTATCCCGACTCCTCCTAAAAGAGTTGTGTTTGAAACTACCGAAGGTCCTGTTGAAAATCCAAAAGCCAACCCAAAACCAACAATTCCATATCCCTCACGATTGCAAGACCAAAAGCTCCGTGAAAAAGCTAATCATCAGATGGAAAAATTTTTTCAGATTTTTCAAGAACTACACTTCGATATTAGCTTCGCGGATGCTCTTCTTTTAATGCCCAAATTCGCTTCGACAATCAAAAATCTGTTGAGCAATAAAGAAAAACTGTTTGAGATGGCACGAACTCCACTCAACGAGAACTGCTCTGCAGTTCTGTTGAAACAGCTTCCCGCGAAGCTAGGAGATCCTGGAAGATTTCTAATACCTTGTGTCTTTCCAGGAATGGTTGACTGTTTTGCCTTGGCCGATCTTGGTGCAAGCATCAACTTAATGCCCTACTCAGTTTGGAAAAAGCTCTCTCTTCAGGCACTTAGTCCCACATGCATGACTCTCGAGCTTGCAGACCGTTCAATTTCACGTCCCCTTGGTATTGCCAAGGACGTATTTGTAAGAGTGGGAAAGTTCCATTTTCTGGCAGACTTTGTCGTTGTTGATTTCGATGCGGATCCAAGAGTTCCTCTCATACTAGGGAGGGGATTCTTAAGGACGGGTCGTGCATTAATCGATGTTTTCGATGAGGAAATCACGTTACGAGTTGGCACTGAAGCGATAACGTTCAACCTTGATCAAACCTCGAGATACTCCTCGAATTATGATGTTGAATCGGTCAACCGAATTGATGTCATTGACATTGCATCCGAGGAGTATGCTCAGGAAATCCTTGGTTTCGCTGATAGTTCTTCGAGTGGCAATCCCACTCCCTCTTCTCACCCCATAATCGCTAATTCTTATCCTTCCCTCACTCCGTTTGAGGGAAGTGATTTCGTCCTTGAGGAATTAGAGGCCTTTCTCAAAAGTAATTCAGTTCCCGAGGGGATTGATAACCAAGAGATTGACCCGGAAAGGGATATACTTCTCCTTGAGAAGTTATTGAACAAAGATCCCTCTCCCATTCCTGTTCTACCTCCACAACTTCATAACGCGGAAGTCAAAAATATTGAGAAAACTGATGATTTCCCCGAGGTCGAACTTAAGGACCTACCTCCTCATCTAGAATATGCATTTTTGGAAGGTAACGATAAGTTACCGGTCATTATTGCTAAAGACTTAAAGGATGAGGAGAAAACCGCGCTGCATAAGGTTTTAAAGTCCCACAAGCAAGCAATTGCTTGGAAACTTTCAGACATAAAGGGTATTAACCCGGATTTTTGTACACACAAAATCCTAATGGAAGAGGACTTTAAACCTACTGTGCAGCATCAAAGAAGGGTAAATCCAAAAATCATGAAGTTATCAAGGAAGAAGTTATCAAACTTCTCGATGCAGGATTGATTTACCCTATATCAGATAGTCCTTGGGTTAGCCCAATACATTGTGTTCCAAAAAAGGGTGGCATCACGGTTGTCACAAATGAGGATAACGAGTTGATACCAACTCGTTTGGTTACAGGGTGGCGAGTATGTATCGATTACAGAAAGCTTAACGAAGCCACCCGCAAAGACCATTTCCCTCTGCCCTTTATGGATCAGATGCTCGAGAGACTAGCGGGGAATGAGTATTATTGTTTCCTCGACGGCTTCTCGGGTTACTTCCAAATTCCCATTGATCCACAGGATCAAGATAAAACTACCTTCACATGCCCTTACGGAACATTTGCCTATCGTCGCATGCCTTTTGGGTTATGCAATGCTCCGGGTACTTTCCAGAGGTGCATGATGGCTATTTTCCACGACATGATCGGGAAAACTATGGAGGTATTCATGGATGACTTCTCAGTCATTGGGAATTCTTTCGACTCATGCCTCTCCCATTTAGAAAAGATGCTTCAACGTTGTGAAGACACTAATCTTTGTCTAAATTGGGAGAAGAGCCATTTTATGGTTAAGGAGGGCATTGTCTTCGGCCATAAAATTTCAAAAAGTGGGATTGAGGTCGATAAGGCCAAAATTGATGTTATAGCTAAACTGCCTCATCCCACCACTGTTAAAGGAATTAGGAGTTTCCTTGGCCATGCAGGGTTCTATCGGAGATTCATTCAGGATTTCTCCAAAATAGCCCGGCCCATGACTCATCTTCTTGAAAAGGATGCTCCTTTTATCTTTTCCCCCAAGTGCATCGAAGCTTTCTCTACTTTAAAGAAAAAGCTTACCGAGGCACCAATCCTTGTTGCCCCCGACTGGGACTTACCCTTCGAACTTATGTGCGATGCTAGCGATTTCGCTATTGGTGCAGTTCTGGGGCAACGCAAATCCAAACATTTTCAGCCAATACACTACGCAAGTAAGACCATGAGTGAAGCTCAAGTACATTATACCACCACAGAAAAAGAATTATTAGCTGTGGTATATGCTTTTGAGAAATTTAGGTCTTACTTAATCCTAACCAAATGTGTGGTGTACACGGACCACTCGGCTTTGAAATACCTGTTCACTAAACAGGATGCAAAGCCAAGACTGCTCCGTTGGGTCCTGCTCCTTCAGGAATTCGATATACTCATACGAGACAAAAAAGGAGCAGAGAACCTTGCTGCTGATCACTTATCCCGGTTAGAGAATCCTCATCAGGATATTCTCGAGAGAAAAGAAATTAATGAAACTTTTCCTCTGGAGACTCTCAATCTAATCTCTACCCGGGATGATACCTCTACCCCATGGTTTGCAGATTTTGCAAACTACCATGCGGGTAATTTCATTGTGAAAGGGATGTCGTCCCAACAGAAGAAAAAATTCTTCAAAGACGTTAAACACTATTTCTGGGACGACCCCTACCTCTTTAAGATATGTGCGGATCAAGTCATCCGACGGTGTGTCCATGGTAATGAAGCCATGGAAATCCTCAAAGCTTGTCATGATGGACCCACTGGGGGACATCACAGCTCAAACTACACCGCCAAAAAGGTGTTTGATTCTGGTTTCTATTGGCCCACCATCTATAAAGATGCCCAAGAACTTGTCAAAACTTGTGATGCTTGTCAGCATCACGGGAATGTTTCTAAGAAGGATGAAATGCCTCAAAACATCATCCAAGTCTGTGAAATATTTGACATCTGGGGCATTGATTTTATGGGCCCATTCCCATCTTCAAGAGGTAACAAGTATATACTCGTGGCAGTCGACTATTTGTCAAAATGGGTTGAGGCAAAAGCCTTACCCACCAATGATGCCCGAGTAGTTGTAAAATTTTTGAAGTCTCTCTTTGCTCGATTCGGGACTCCTCGTGCCATTATCAGTGATCGTGGTACACACTTTTGCAATGATCAATTTGCAAGAGTAATGCTGAAATATGGTGTAACTCACCGTCTTTCTACTGCATATCACCCCCAAACTAGTGGGCAGGTGGAGGTCTCAAATCGGGGCATTAAGAGAATTCTGGAGAGGACGGTTGGTGAAAACCGTGCCTCTTGGTCGGACAAATTGGACGACGCACTCTGGGCTTTTCGTACAGCTTATAAGACACCCATTGGGTGTACTCCATACAAGTTGGTGTACGGAAAGACATGTCATCTTCCGATCGAATTAGAGCACAAAGCCTACTGGGCTTTGAAACATGCAAACTTTGACATTCAGACAGCGGGTGATCACCGCAAGGTTCAGCTAAATGAGCTAAATGAACTACGTGATCAAGCTTACGAGAATTCCTTAATCTACAAAGAAAAGACTAAGAAGATACATGACTCTAAAATAAAAAACCGCGTTTTTAACGTTGGTGACAGAGTTCTTCTTTTCAATTCAAGATTGAAAATTTTCTCGGGCAAGCTAAAAACCCGTTGGTCTGGACCATTTACTGTAGCAAAAGTATATCCATACGGAACTGTTGAGTTATTACAACCCGACGGTCCCAACTTTAAAGTAAATGGCCATCGTTTGAAACACTACTTTGGAGGGGACATACCACAAGTGGTTGTCCCAGATCTCCAAACTTTCCCCACGGACTAATTAATACGGGGTCGAGTCAAGCTAGTGACTCGGAAAACAAAAACATTAGTATCATGTATATAAATAATAATGAATTTTGTAAATTTTCTTCAAATATCTATCCTTGTATGTATATTATATACTTTATCATTCAACTCCCTAGCTGTCAGGACATATTTATTACAGTTAATCATTCACAAGTGATTAGCTAGCGTGGTAAACCTGACACAAGCCTGGGAGGTAGTGATTACATATATTATATCATATTTCATTTCATAAACAATATAAAATACAAAAATATTTTTCCTTTGCACACAACTTGCCCAGTTTGATTAGTCTCTTAGTTACAATATTTGATTGTTGGCTGTTTACAGTTACTGAGCTCTGTCAGACCCAGATTCCCTTTCGAGGGGCGGTTGTAAGGAATTTTCTTTCTTTTGTACATATATATAAAATTTAAAAATACAAAAACATTTATAAAAATTAAAAATCAAAAACAGTAGAATAAACATGAGTTTTCACCCGTGTGTATCACCCAAGTGTAGGGGAGTTGCCCTACTGTAAATAAAGTACATAGAATAAAAATGAAAAATGCAAAAATAAAATAAAAGTTGTTCCTGCATTTAGCTTGTAATATTACCTTTTTACGTTCAAAGAGTCGGCATAATAGCCGGGACTTTGAATATTGAGGACAATATTCATTTCTAAGTGTAGGGGGGAAATTCTAGCGAATTTAATCACATTATACATCTAGTACCCCCGTTTTTGCCAAAAATTTAAATTTTTTTTCAAAATTTTCACTTAATGAAATACTTGGCATTAACGCAACAAATGGTTATTAGTCCACCATGTCTAATCCACACAAGGACTGGCTAATCCAGGAGCAAACGGCTCTTGGTAAAGATAACTCAAACCCGTTTATGGCTTGCAATTTGCCAAAAATTGTATGGTTCCTCAACTCCCCATATCCCATAAAGCGAATGAGTTGGCTAGCCCGCAAGATTATGGCTTGTGGTAAAGGCAGTGAAAATCCATAATTGGTAATCAGCTCACCAAGATGTTGACTTAGTCCATCAAGAGTTGGCTAGTCCAGAAGCAAACGGCTTTTGGTAAAGACTAATCAAATCCGTTGACAGCTGGTGGTTTGCTCAAAATCACACGGTTATCAGGTGTACCACAGTTTTCACACCTGGCTACTCCAGAAGTAATGGCTGTCTGGTAAAGAGATTTCAAAATCCATTAAATTTTCAAAATGGGTTTGTAGTGTATGCCAGATTGCTAGGGACTAGCAATAGTTAAGTGTAGGGGATTGATGAGTTCATAAAAACTCATCATTTCTGTCAAATCTAAACAACAAAAACATGTAAAAACACTCAGAAACACCACAAAATAATACAAATATCCTTAGAAGGTGTTTTTATATGTTTCAAACATAAAAGAACTGAAAACAGGGAAAAACCGCCAAAGTTTACCAAATTGTCAAAATCAGTCCCTGAACTTTCAAGGAATGTCAGAAATGGTCCCTGGATGATTAATTTTAAAGAAAAGTAAAAAACAATCCTCAGGAATCATGAAATAACAATTTTTACCCTTGAAAGTTCATAATATCAAAATTGGCAAAACAGGTCCCTGCAGTTTCAATATTGACAGAAAATATCCCTCAGTATTCAAAAATGGAATTTTATCATCAAAAGGTCCTTGGTAATTCATAAATTGACAAATTTTACCCCTAGATGATAAATTCAAAGAAATTACAAAACAAGTCCCTATACTTTGCAATCTTGGCAAAATGGTCCCCGAGTGTTTTAAATTGGAAAAATATTAAAAAGGACCTTATAATATTTTTAAATGGCAACGAAGGTCCTTTGTGATATAGTTTGGAAAAGTTTCAAGTTTGGTCCCTGGAAATCAGATTTTACAAGTTTAGTCCTTGGGCTAAACTTTATACAAACCAAACGGATCAAAAAGAAATAACAAAAAATCCAAATTCCAAACCCAAACCATTTATCTGATCCAGATAACACCCAAGCCCAAAATAAGTCAAGCCCAACACCCCTTTTTAATAACACGGGCATTGACCCGCGTTGACTCCACCTCCACCTTCTTCAACCTCTCCCCCCTCCTCACCTGCTGCATCACCATCCACCATACACCACCCCCACTTGCCATCACCTTTCCTTATCATCCTCCACCTGTCACCCTCTCCAAGAGTTCCAAAACCTCAGCTTTGCTCCACAATTGGACACGTACCACTCCACCATCCCTGCATCACCCCTACACACCATACTACACCACCATCACCCCTTACACCTCAAATTGTCCCCTTAACCCTCCATTGTCACATCAATCGCATTTAATGCTAAAAATTCGGCTGCAAGTTACCTCTAGATATTTTTGGCGCCAAAATGCTTTTTGAACACCTGTACATCAATTGGACACCTATCAGGGCTGATATCTAGTGGGATTTGATCAAGAGGACACCTGGAACACTTTGGAGTGCTATAAAAGGAGCAAGAGACTGAGGAAGAATAGATAGTTTTTAGTTTTAATTAATGTATGTCGTTTAAGTTGTAATTTATAATTTCAGTTCAAATTTAAGTTTTCAAATATTGTACTAAGGTTATAATAAATCTAATTTCAGGATTTAATTTCAGTTTCATTATCAGTTATAGTTTATGCAGTTTTTAATTTTTCAAATTTCCATATGTACTCAATTAGTTGTTATACAATGTTGTTATAAGGCTTATAATCTCATATAAGTCCTTATACCAACTAATTAAAAGTATTAGAATAGTTAAAATCAATATTCCTATTAAAACAGAAAAAAATAATAAAAAAATAGAAAGGAAAATAATTAGAAAATAAATAAAAAATTCAGTTCATTGAAGAATCAAGCAAGGAGCAGGGTTAATTCTGGATTGCCCTAGGTATTAGTGGTCTGTGGAGACCTAATAGAATTGATCTTGGTCATTGGTTCTTGGTTTTCATCTGTGTTGCATTTTGTAAGTCCTTGGTTCCAATTTTTTATATTCCACTGTGTTTATGCTTAAATTTGTTTTACTTTGAATCTTTTGTGTTAATTAGGTGTAGTTAAGTTATATTGTAGTTTAATATTGGATAGTTATAGCTTAGACTTGATTGTTGCTCAATTTTCATATTTGACTGTCAATTTAGCTTATTAGTAATTTATAAGCTATTGTTGTTAAAACCTGTGTTTTTGTAGTTAATTTGGCTTCTAATATCATTATATAACCTTATTAATTAGTTTCTTGGTCTAAATTAATCACATGCTTTGAAAACCTAAAAATCTTATTTTTTAAGTAGTGTTTGGATTAGCTTGTTTCTGTGTGTTCAGGGTTATATTTGTTGTTTTTTGCTGTTGCATCAAGTTACATTAGGTCCTAATAGGTTTATATAGTCATAAAATTAGTGTCTTATTAATAGAAAAGTCAAAATCCCACTTCATACCCCTTGACAGTTAACTGTCAAGGATTTGTGTTTCATAAACTCAACCATTAGCTTGTATCTTGTAGTACTAGCTTAATATAGGATTATCATAGCTTATATTAACTTATTAAATCAGTAGGAATCATTTAAAGTTCAATAAAGTCAAAATAGTAGTGAAAATCAAAAAGTCAAAATTGAACTTATTGTCAGAAACTCAAAAACTCAAGGAATTTTCATGAATTTTGTGATGCAATTCAGACTTTGATCTTTTCAGAACTTAAAATTTACCAGCTTATCTTTCAAATCTCATATCTGGATTATTTTTGTGATTTTTATTCTAGCTTATATAAGTGCTTATTTGGCACTGCAGGGCAAGTACATGCCCTGTGCACAGTGTAATTGATCAAGGTTCATAAGCACTTTCTGGCTTATTCAGTGGGTCCCAAACCTTACCACTAGTTTTACAAGTAGCTTATCAGTAGATCTTGGAATATCTTAGCTTGTTTTGTACTTCAGCTTATTGGTTTAGAGCTTATTTGAGCCCTAATGTTGACCTGTCCAAATTAGATATACTGAGTCATTAGTATAAACACCCAACTTCCAAGCCCTCACCTAGGTTCATTAGTGGGACCCAGAGCTTAAATCTTAGCTTTTTAGAAAGCCAATAAGCTCAGCTTATTGGAACAATTTTCATTTTGGACTCCCAAGTTACCTAGTGGGCCCCATAAGCCTGCAAAGTTGGGCCATTTGGCCTATTTGCTACTCAGGTTTGGCTATTGTGCTTATTTCAAGTTTCTGGCTTATCCAGTGAGCTTATTCATTTGTTTTAGCTTATTTTTAGTGTATCTTACTTAGTTAAAGCTTATTTGCTATTTGGTTTTTAGTTTAAAGCTTTTTATAGCTTATTTAGTTTTAAAAAATTAAATTTAAAGCTTAAATAAGCACTGATAAGCTAAACAACTGATACAGGGCTTATTTAGCTTTTGTAAAAAGTTTGTTTTTTTAAAGTTGCTTATAATTAGTTGTTAAGTAGATTTGCAAAAAGAAAAATCAAAAAATAAAAAGTCTAAAAAAATTGAGTGTGGGTGGGATTCGAACCTGGGACCTCTCGCTAGTAACATGCATAACACCCCACACCCCTTCCACAAGCTCTGGGGCACCAGTTCCGTCATTCTCTCCCTAAACAATATACTTAACACCATTTTTGGGATATAAGCTTAAATAAGCTGTTTTGGCTTATAACTGCTTATTCGGATAAGCTGTAGTACCAAGCTTATTTTTCCTAAGCTTTTCATCACTTAATATACTAGCAGTAATTTTTTTATAATTTTTACTTTTCAAATACTAATTATTTTAATTAATCTGAATTTAATTAGTAATTAAATAATATTAGGTAATTAAATAGTTTTAATAATTTTTAGTTAATAACAACATCTTTTTATATTTTTTAAAAGTCTTATAGACCATAGGGTCTTTGTAAAAAATAATTTCCTAATTGTTACTGTTCATTTCCTATTTTCTTTAATTAAAATTAGTTAAATAGATCTTAAATAATAAATAAGTAATTAATTAGTAAATTAGCCTAAATATAATTTTTAGAATAATTTTATAATTTTTTAGGATTCCTGAGATGGTTAATTAGTTTTATAAATTTTTTCATAATTTTATAAGTCATTTTGGTAATTTTAGTAATTTAAAATAGTTTATTTAGTTTAATTAAAATACTTAGTAATTAATTAATAAAAAACACATAAAAAGACAAAAATATTTATTTTTAATTTTTTATACTTTCTTCAAGTTCATTTAAGTTTTAGAAAATATTTTTGCAAGTTTTTAGTTTAATTTGTAGTTTTTTATTTGTAGTTGAAATTAAAGATAGTTTTAAATTAAATAGATAAATAATTTTTATTTAAATAATTAATATTAAATAATAAAATAATCTAAAAAATAATTTTCTTTTTAAATTAAATTTTCTTTTAAATTTAAGTTTGTAGAATTTTCAATTTTACCCCCTGTAGTTTAAAATTGCATTAAAACTCACCTTTTTCCCTGTACGTAGACGTAAGTTTTAATTTGTATACGTTTGTTTTGTTTACGTAACTGTTTAAAGTTTATTTGCTTATTTGTTCAAATTGTGTAAATCAGTAGTATAAATCAAACTCACCTTTGCCCATTCATAATCACCCGATCCCAAATTTCGTTTTATTACAGATTTCACGCCTCGTTGGGAAATACGACCCGAGGATACATTGTACTCCACGGAGCATTAGTCTAAGTTGTTTTTGACTTATTAACCTTTGTTAATAATAATCTGACGGTTCAGCACTGATCAGTGAGATCATCCCATGTGGTGATGGATCCCGCGGGTAAACGCTCAAGCTATTGACTAGCTTGATCACGTAGAGAGAATTGGAATAGGCGTAATCGGGTTTGTGGAAAACTAGAAGAGGGGGGGGGGTTGAATAGTTTTACGTCCTTTTAAATTTATAAATACAAGTTTGTTTAAAAAACTTCGATTCTAGTTTTATGTGAATTCAATACTTGCACTAAACGAACAATTGTATGGTAACTAACTAACTAAACTAATATAGTAAAGGTAAATAAATAAGTAATGAGAAGAGTTAGAAAGATCAAACCACAACACAAGGATTTATAGTGGTTCGGCTACAAGGACACCTTCCTTGTTCCTACTCCACTCCCCGAGTCACCTACTCGAGAGTTTTCTTCACTATGTCAACAAACTCCCTTTTGGCGGAGAAAACCTTACACACCAATTTACACACCACACAACTTCACAACTTGATCACGCCTTCTACACAACTTCTTCACACCAATATACTACACACCAATCTTCTTCACAACTATCTTCTACACACCAATCTTCTTCACAACTATCTTCGACACACAAATCTTCTACTTCACACCTATCTTCACAACTATCCTACTTCACTACTTATCAACTTCTATTATCTACACAACTAATCACAAGCACAACACAATATTCACAAATGAATATATATATATATATATATATATATATATATATATATATATATATATATATATATATATATATATATATATATATACACTATGCACAACTATTCTTTAACACTTCTTGAGCTTGGTTGTAAAGAGAGTGTTCTTCTTTTGCACTTTGAATGAGAATGGATGATTAGGGATTGAATCACTTGAAACAAGGATTAATATACTAATGATCAAAGGGTTTTAGAGGATGTTTAGAGAGTTATAGATCTGAAAATTTCGTGCAAAAGGTGGGGAAAAATTCCAGAATTAAGGTGGTATTTATAGGAGAAGAATTCTGACAGTTTCTGACAGGGGAGCCTGGCCGGTCCCCTTAAACCATGGCCGGCCCCCTTAAAATTAAGGGGACCGCCCCTTATAATTAAGGGGACCGCCCAACTGTAACGGCCAGAAAACTTGTCTTTTAGTGAGGAAAGTTTATTTGGTGAAAAACTAACTGATTTTGGTTAAATATTTGAAATCATATATTTAGTATGATTAAAACATTTTTCTTTATTACCAAAAGTGTTTTTCAAAAATATATAATATGTTTATATGATTAAATAAACTTTGTGTTAATTAATTAACTACCCCTTTGATCATGAGATGTATTAAGCACTTGTTTATCCATACCTTAAGTGATTAAGTTGGATATAGTGATATAAACTAGCTTAATACTTGTTTACGTAGTGATTTTACGATTGACGATTTTACATTTTGTGATCGTCAAAATATAGAGATATCAAAAGATATGAATAACGTTTTCACACATTATTTATGTCAACAATCTCCCCCTTTTTGATGATTACAAAATTTAAACTCATTAATTGAAAATTAGTATATATTCAAGTATTATTTTGAGTTTATATCACTTCTTCCCCTTTTTGTTAGCATCAAAAAGGTTTCCCCAAGTTGATGGAAGCTCCCCCTTGAAGGATACTCCCCCTCGTTATGAGGCCAAAAGGAATCGAGATATGGATATCTTGCAAAAATATTTAGTGGCAAGCAACATATATATGGATATAGCATGCAAGAGTAAAAATTAAACATAACCATAATATTAATGATATAAAAGAAAGTTACATCAATCATAACAAAAGCCTTAAAGGCTTAGAATCAACATTAAAATAAAAGACCAAGTCTCAAACATGAGAGTCCTCTCTAGAGCTTGCCATCCAAAAGGGTTTAAAATAATTTTATTTGTGAAACACCATACATGTTTAATTGGGAGGAATGGATGGTGAACATGGAGATGGTGATGGTGGAGGTGTGTTTGTTGATGGTGGTGGGGGTGTTGTGTTTGTTCTTGGTGGTTGATGCAACATGTTTTCAATATGAGAAAACATGTATTGGATCTCATCTCTTAATCCGAACACAATTGTTCGGTTGTGAATGCAACAAAGGCAAGTGTCTCCATGAGCTTCAAGTAAGCTCCATGGGACGGGGTTATAGGTTGGTGGGTTGATAGGAGATGATGAGAAATGTGCATCAAGAGGTGTTAATGGTGATAATGAGAGAGTGAGTGCAAGAGATGTGTTCTCATTGGTAGGTTGTGATGGTTGATCAATTGTTGGAGGAGATAAGTGGGTGTTGATGTAGTCATTTATGGATGAAGTGGATGGTATGGAGGAAGTGGAATTTCCATTTGTTGAAGGTGTTTTTGAGGGTGCATTTGGTGCATTAGGAGATGAACAATGAGGTGGTGGAGATGGAGTAGTGTTGTCTTCATTTGTAAGATCAATGAAGAGTTGTTTGGGTGGAATGATGACAAGTTTTTGTTTCTTGGCATTGTTTGAATAGGTGGTTCTTGGTGATGACATGATTATGTTTGATGAATGTTTGAGGATGATGAAATGTGAATTAAACATGCATGGAGATTATATAGTGGGAAAATATGTTTAGAAGTGGAATTAATTTGAAATTGTAATGTTATATTCCAAAATCAGTTTAGTTTTTAAGGGAAATGGTAGCTGGGACTAGCAAAAGGGATCACAAGATGTAAAAGAAAACAGTGTAAAAACTGTTCCAGATGGCCGGTCCCCTTAATTTTAAGGGGGCCGCCCTTTATGATTTAAGGGGGCCGCCCATCTGACGACCCAGAAACCAAAATTTTCAAAAATTTTCTGAAAAAATGTTATGTTCTGTTTTGTATTTGCAGCAAGCTCTATTTGGACATTTCACATTTGTTTTGGTCTATTAGAAAGCATACATGTCATATAGTTATATAAACATTAACTAATCATGCAAACATATATATAGATTAAGAGAAGCATGCATAAAAATATCAAAGACAATCAAGTTAGCATCCTAAACACATATCCAAATAACAAGTATTTCCGAATAAACTTTGGACAAATAGAACACAAGACATAAAAATAAAACATTGTTTAACAAACATAATCCAAGCATATCATTTCTTTTTCTTCCCGAAGATACCCTTCAAAGTCTTCCCAATAGATTTGAAGCCACCTCTAACTTCTTCGTGCAAGCTCTTTTGTCTTCTAAGCATCTCGGTAGTTCGTTCATGAAGTACTTCTTCAGTTTGATCACTTGGAGATGGAGTAGAATAGTTGGGATAGTCAAGATCCTCTAAATCGTCAACGAACTCAGAAAATGAAGGGGTACTAGCATCATGGATGTTTTCCTCCTCATCGTCATCGTCTTGCCTTGAGGATGATCCATGAAAGCTATGACGACGAGGTTTACCCTTGTCACTTCGAGTTCGTCGAGCTTGTTTTAGAGCGAGAGTACGTAGAGTGGGGTAGATGGACTCATAGATACTATTGTCAAGATCGGGGTAGTACTCGATAACATGACGATAGATACGAGTAAGGAACATTCCATATGGAAGGTTGGCTTTGGGAGTTTTTCTAGCACACTCAATCCGTTTGATAAAGAAGTAGGCCAAATTGTATGGCTTTTCGACAGCTATACAATACAACATGTGAGCAAGGCTAGCCGGGAGATGGTCCCGGTGACCTCCAGTACCAAACGCATTCTCACGAATGAGTTCTTCCCAACGCTTCATGTGAGGGCTTAATTCTTTGAGGAGAAGTTGGTATGGAGAGATTTGAACATTTTGGATTTTATTTTTCGACTTGTGGTGGCACGATCTATACCAAGGACTTGACGAATTTCGTCGGGATGAGGAATTTCGTCGAGATATGGACCGAAGGTTGGTCGATAGTGATTAAGAGATTCGAGGTCCCACTCGTTTGAGAAAACAGCTTGACCTCTAAATGGAATTTGGAGGATATGACCAAATTGTTCGAGAGTTAGAGTGATAAATTCATTTTGAATCATGAAAGAGATGTTGATGAAACCGAGATCATTGGTTTGGACGGTGACTTGGCTATAGAAATCCATAATGAAGCGAGGAATAATAGGTTCATTTATTTCATAAAGACAATTGAAGTTGATGCTTGAAAACAAGCGATTTATGTACTCGGATTGAGCAAAAGCAAGATCTACTATACGTCCCTCATGAATATTTCTATCTTCAATTTGACGATAGATAAGTCCAATGGAAGGAGATGTGGTAGGGAGTTGAGAAACTTTGGGAATGTAGTTTTTAGTGTGAGAAAGATCTTCGGTAGTTGCTTTGCGCATTTTCACCTAAACACATCAACAATACAAAAAAGACCAAAATAAATATAAAGAAAGATAAAAGTATATGTTTATTGTTAAGGCTTATGTTGGAACGTAAACATACTTCGTCACTAATCCTAAGAAGTAGATTACCATGTACCTTAATATTGTTTTTAACTCGTTCTAGATATATTTTACGAAGTTTAATGAGTGGTTATGGACAAATCCAAACGCCCCTTTAAACATCTTAATATATCATGAAATTTGCTAGATTTGCATTAGATTGTAAAACTAGCTATTTCTTGCGAGTTTCTTATGCATGTGATTTGTTTTTGAAAAAGATGGTTTGCATTTTTACTTAAAAATGTCATTTTTAGTAATAAACCAAACGCTTCCTTAACTAGTGACTTATAGCTCTAGTGCGTCAATATATATATGAATTATATATCTTGACGAGTTCGATAAACAATTTTAAGGTTTATAATAATAACAAAGTTTTATAAAAATTATAATGACTATGTTTCGATATTATTTGGACATAATCCAAACACCCCTATATTTTGAACCAATATAATTTTTCTTAGTTGCGAAAATGTAATTTCAAGTTTTACAAGTTACACAAGTATAATGTGATTAGTTTTAACACGTTTTCAAATCATTTTTCAACAATAAGTTTACTAAAAATTTCAAAAAGGAGTGTATGAAATTTTTCAAAAATTTTCGACATGATAGTTTATAATAACTAGTTTCTAGTGTTGATCAATCATCCTAATCCTAGGGGAAGCATTTGGTAATGAAGTTTTAAGGCTTAATTCGAAAGAAATTATGAAATTTGACGAATTTTATAAAACATGCATAATCATGAGTATGATCAAATAAGATGAAATTAGATGAAATGTGTTATGAAAAACTTACAATATGTAATGGTGATTGTGTTAGATGAATTTGCCCTTTACGAATTAACCCGAATTATGTGATTTGGAAGTGATTTGAGAGGTTTTTGGGTTTATGTTTTCGTCACAGCAGAAGCAGTGGAAGGGGGTATGAAAATGTGGAGTGTTTGGCAAAAGGAAAGAAGGAGAAAAACGATTTTGAACAATCAGATGGGCGGCCCCCTTAAACATTAAGGGGGCCGCCCTTCATTTGGCTGCCGGTCCCCTTAAACATTAAGGGGGCCGCCCTCCAAAATTCGATTTTCGTGATTTTGGGTTCTGGAAGGAGCAGAAAATTATTCATATGTATGTGTTAGATTTATATTTAATCAAAAATACGTTGGAGGGTATTCGCACGAAATGAATTACTTGACACTTTTAATCGACAATTTGCCAATTAAAATTTCTTGATCGTTTCGGATGAAATTTACCAAGTTGTCAAGTACACGAGAACGTTGTGGAAGGTTAATAAGTATATGTATATATATATATATATATATATATATATATATATATATATATGTAGTATGGGCTTATAAGACGAGAATAAAAGAAGGAGACGAATGCAACGGAAGCCGGGAGTTTGTTTCATCCATAGATTTTTCGACTCATCTCTCTTCATCAGCATGAGTGTTGTTGAACAATAAAGTTCAATAAGGCAAGTGGGGAAAAGAAAAGGTTCGTAAACGAACAATTTCTAGTTCTAGAAAATCAACAAATGAGTTTTCTAGGTTATAAGATCCTAGATATAACTAAGTGTATATATATATATATATATATATATATATATATATATATATATATATATATATATATATATATATATATATATATTTAGATATAGTATAAGTAAATAAGTATATATATGTATAGAAGTAAAGACTAGAGAGAATAATGAACCAATCAAAATCATATAAAAGCTAGATACTAAACTAAGCATGTATTTGTTTACAAGGAAATAAAAGGAAATGTGTACCTTTCGTCTTCAATGTGTTAAACTTCAAAATCTTCAAAGGAGAGTCCGAACACGAGGTGACATTAAAGATTTCCATGTATGAGTGGCGAAAGTTTTCACGTTGGTCCCCATGGCCTTATTTGACCAAAGTTGTTTGTCCCGAACATGTTATGTATTTGACTTGGGTGCATATATGGTGGAAACATTCCCCATGGATTGAAGTTCCACATTTGTTGATTATTGTTAAAGTTTTGTCTACTTTGGTTTACTCTTGATTGAGGTGTTTTAGGTCTAGGGTAAGAATTATTTTGTTTCCTAGGTGGTGGTGTTTTGGATCTTGTTTTAGTTTTGGACGATCCTACTTCGGTTTTTAAAGATGGTTTATAAAATGGTTTTATTTCTTCATTACTAGCTAGATGTATTTTCTTATCATTTATGAGTATATACTTAGGATTAGGTTTTGAAGGTTTTAGTTCCTTAAGTTCGCTTTCAAATTTAACATTTTTAACTTCACTTGTTGAGGCTTCGGTTGAGTTGAAACCTAGACCGGTTTTATCTCCGGATATTCTTTGAAAACTTATAATTTTACTAAGTGAGTTACTACTATTTTCAAATTTATCAAGTTTACAAATTTCTTCCTTAAGTTTGTTGTTTTCACTTCTAAGTACCTGACATGATTTACATTCTTCAAAAGTTTCTTTACCTTTTTCAAGTTGATGTATTTTAATTTTTAGTTCAAGTACTTCATTTTCTAATTGGTTATTTATGTATTTTAGTGATTTGTTTTTAGCCATAACTTGTTGTCCTAGTTTGCATAATCTATTGTATTCACTATCTAAGTCTTTTTCATCTAATGATAAATTTTCATCACTAAAATATTCGGTTTCGGAACGTACCTCACTTGATGTTTTAGCCATGAGACACTTTTCTTCTTTTGTTGTTTCTTTCTCATCTTCATCACTATCACTCCAGGCACCTCCAACAAACGCTCTTTGATTTTGATCTCTTGTCATCATTGGACATTTTCCAATAAGGTGATTCGGATCACCACACTTGAAACATTTTCTTTCATTCTTGCTATACTTGTCATCATTATTCTTTTGAGATGTTCTTCTTTCATCGTGTGGTTGTCTAATGAATCTTCCTCGCCTTTTGAAGAATTTCTTGAAATCTCTTACGGCCATGGCATATTCTTCGTCTTCGCTTTCGGAAGATGAGCTACCTTCGTTGTTGGATTCATTTCTAGCTTTCAATGCGATTGACTTGCTTTGCTCTCGTTTCCCTTTAACCATTTCGGAGTCCTTCTTTATTATAGCTTCGTAGACTTTTAAATTACCAATTAATTCATCAAGTTGTAGCGTTGACAAATTCTTCGATTCTTCAATAGCCATCACTTTAGCTCGCCATTTTGGGTGAAGAGCTCTAAGAAACTTCCTAACAAAATTCTTACTAGAGAAATTCTCATCAAGTGCTTTTAAACTTGTGATTATGGTGTTAAATCTAGCAAAAGCATTATCAATTGATTCCTCTTCCGGAATCGTGAATTGCTCATATTGTTGAACAAGTAGATCTATTTTGTTATCTTTGACTTGATTATTACCTTGGTGGGTTATTAATAAAGAGTTCCAAATTTCTTTTGCGGTTTCACACATAAAGATCCTTTCGTACTCTTTACGTGGTAGCGCATTGTAAATAACCATTTTTGCTTCATTATTTTTAGCAAGTTTTCTTTTTAAATCATCATTTTGTTTTTCAAAAGGTACGATTTCATCTTTCTTAGTTTCAGGATTATTTTGAATAGGTAAAAAATCACCATTGGTAATAATATGCCAAAGATCTAGATCTTTTGATTTCACATAAGTTTCGAATCGATTTTTCCAATATAAAAATCCATCACTTTCAAATAGTGGTGGTCTTTGCATAGATTGCCCTTCTAAATATTTTTCAGATTCCATAGATCGTTACAAGTTTTAAAATACAATATATTTTAAAGATCTTGCTAGACGTGGCTCCTGATACCAATTGTGGAAAACTAGAAGGGGGGTTGAATAGTTTTACGTCCTTTTAAATTTATAAATACAAGTTTGTTTTAAAAACTTCGATTCTAGTTTTATGTGAATTCAATACTTGCACTAAATGAACAATTGTATGGTAACTAACTAACTAAACTAATATAGTAAAGGTAAATAAATAAGTAATGAGAAGAGTTAGAAAGATCAAACCACAACACAAGGATTTATAGTGGTTCGGCTACAAGGACACCTTCCTTGTTCCTACTCCACTCCCCGAGTCACCTACTCGAGAGTTTTCTTCACTATGTCAACAAACTCCCTTTTGGCGGAGAAAACCTTACACACCAATTTACACACCACACAACTTCACAACTTGATCACGCCTTCTACACAACTTCTTCACACCAATATACTACACACCAATCTTCTTCACAACTATCTTCTACACACCAATCTTCTACTTCACAACTATCCTACTTCACTACTTATCAACTTCTATTATCTACACAACTAATCACAAGCACAACACAATATTCACAAATGAATATATATATATATATATATATATATATATATACACTATGCACAACTATTCTTCAACACTTCTTGAGCTTGGTTGTAAAGAGAGTGTTCTTCTTTTGCACTTTGAATGAGAATGGATGATTAGGGATTGAATCACTTGAAACAAGGATTAATATACTAATGATCAAAGGGTTTTAGAGGATGTTTAGAGAGTTATAGATCTGAAAATTTCGTGCAAAAGGTGGGGAAAAATTCCAGAATTAAGGTGGTATTTATAGGAGAAGAATTCTGACAGTTTCTGACAGGGGAGCCTGGCCGGTCCCCTTAAACCATGGCCGGCCCCCTTAAAATTAAGGGGACCGCCCCTTATAATTAAGGGGACCGCCCAACTGTAACGGCCAGAAAACTTGTCTTTTAGTGAGGAAAGTTTATTTGGTGAAAAACTAACTGATTTTGGTTAAATATTTGAAATCATATATTTAGTATGATTAAAACATTTTTCTTTATTACCAAAAGTGTTTTTCAAAAATATATAATATGTTTATATGATTAAATAAACTTTGTGTTAATTAATTAACTACCCCTTTGATCATGAGATGTATTAAGCACTTGTTTATCCATACCTTAAGTGATTAAGTTGGATATAGTGATATAAACTAGCTTAATACTTGTTTACGTAGTGATTTTACGATTGACGATTTTACATTTTGTGATCGTCAAAATATAGAGATATCAAAAGATATGAATAAAGTTTTCACACATTATTTATGTCAACAGGGTTGACTCTCTAGTTGTAACATCAAGGTCTATAAAATCTACGATTTTAAGGAAGTCCTTGAGATGTTGATTTGGATCTTCAGAACGAAGTGCATCGAATGCACATCCGCTTTGCACCAACCAGATGGTGTCGGATCGCAAGGGAGACACATTGGCTCCGGTGAGCTCAATGGTGTTTCGATAGCCTTGGTGGCTAGGTCGGGAGTACTCTCCTAGGGTTCGGGGCCTAAGAGGTTGGTTAGCTAGTGGTTGGTTGATGGGTTCAAAGATGTTACCATCGTCCATGATGTCGGATGGCGAAGAGTTACGAACAAAAACACGAAGAAATAAGATAGACTAAAGAGAACCTAAAAATAAAAATAAAATCTTACTAAAAAGGAATCTAGCAAGTAGACCTAATAAAAAGAGATTCTAACCTAGACAATAACTATTCCCCGGCAGCGGCGCCAAAAACTTGGTAGCGTAGGGATTGCACCAGGCTTTACCTCTCGAGGGATCTCGAGAAGCTTACAACCCCCACCAGGCAGTGTACCTGATCGATGTAGTATAGTATAATGACAAGTACCGGGGGATTGATCGTTCAGCTAGGAATAGTGTCGCTAGGATTAGAAAACCTAAAGACTAGGTCTAGAGATGAGGGATGATTCTTTTTGTATTTTTATATTTTTATAAAAGCAATTAAAATCTCGGGTTTGAAGGAGTTAGGGTGAATTAGTTGCTAGTCAACTAACACAATTACTAAGATGCAATTAAAATAAAATACTGGAAATGAAAATAAACTAAATTAAACTAGTAGTGTGAGCAATATATGGGAGAATTGTGTTTACTTAGGTTTCACTACTCCCTAGATATCTTTTACATGTTAATTACTTGTTACAGTTGCGTGGATGACGGATTGTATTCCTTAATACCATTCATGGGGTGGCGTACTTACTTCCCCAATCCTATAAGCGCCTACTTCACTCCTATGTAGAGCCGGCTAAGAAGCTCCTAACATGGGATCATTAGAATTTGCTCATGCATTAAATACAACCAATAAAACCTAGTACACATCGGTTCATGTTTCCTAAGACGTTCAAGCATGTTACACAATGGAGATCTGCCAGTTTTCTTAAGCCTAACATTGAAATCATTCATCCATTACACCTATAAACAAGTAATCAACATATAATTAACATCTAGGTTTCATTACATCTAAGCAAACACATGATAGATCTAGCCTAGCATGTTGAAATCAAGACAAACATAAGATATATTCAAACAACACATAGACATATTGAATGAATTGAAAGAGGACTTATCTTAATTGAACATGAAAGGTTTCAAGGGGTAAAAACCCTTGAAAATACTGTAAAATACGACCTAGGGTTTCATAAGTTCGGCCCTAGTATTCTCCACACAAGTTCCTCTCTAATGAATGAAAAATAGAAAAGTATATATAGTTTTTCTGAGGTGACGACGTCAAGAACAAATGTTTGACGCCGTCATCTCGCCGCCAAATAATTTCTCGGACTGCCTAGATCTGGGTTTGACGCCGTCATGTGTACTCCTTATGCAGGCCGTCACCAAAAATACTCTTGACGCCCTTCTCTTGACGCCTTCTCGTCATGGATTTTACTCTTGACGCCGTCACATTTTTCCTCTTGACGCCGTCAGGTACTGTTCTCAACATGGAAAATTAAGTCTTTGCCGTTTTCTTCACTTTTATGCTCCAAAAACGTCCAAAATGCTTTCTTTTCCAGAATTCACTCCCAAAGTACCTAAAATCACAAAAGGAACGATTTAGGGCAATATTTGATAAAATAAATTCAATTCCGGGCTTAAATGACCCCCTAAAAGTGGTTCATTTTTCGCCTCATCAATAAGTTAAGGGAAATTTGCAAAAGTGTGACCTAACAAGATAGTTAATTCAAACTTGACTCAACTTTATGACATATTGCTAAAACTAAACATCGAAACACAATTTGCCGAGTTTAACCTTCTCCACATCCTGCACACCTATTTTTCACTTTTGTCATTTTATTTAATAGCATACTACCCCCTCCCCCCTTCAATGTCACATAATCAACCATATCTTTTTGCACACACTTCCATTCTTCTTGGTAACTACGCCTTCTTCACCGTCGTCTCATTCCGATCATAAAGACACCCGTCTCGTCCGTTTTCTTGCACATCACATTTCAAACAGATCAAAATCGAAGATACTATGATCCGGTTGAGAAATGAGGGTCACGTGACAAACAAATGGGGCCCATTCTCACCCATGGTTTCTACACTGACAGCCTGCAAATCTATTAAATATTGTTCGACAGAACAGCGTGGGCGTCGCAACATTTGACAAGGTTGGACTTCCATTTCCCGTAAAAATGTTAAATTAAAAGTTAGACTTCAAAAGTACACATTATAAATTTCTTATAAATACGTACTCATCCAGTTTTAATTAATGTATACAACCAGATCTGCCACTCTTCATCTTTTCCTCTCACCATCTCACTATAATGGATCATATCTCACCACATACATATTTTCAACAAATAAAATATTGTATGTTTTTATCAAAGGTTAACAAAAAAGTTAAAATCACCCATAAGGATTCCGATGAACATGAATTATGTCGATCATTTTTTACATAGGTTCCACATTGATGTTTTTGTTCACCAAGTTCGGATGGCATATGCAATTTCACAAAAGAACTTTATTTTTTGGTGCACCAGTTTACAACCAGAAGCTAGTTGTTCACAAGTGAAACAAAACCACTTTTGAGTACTGAAACTTCTTTAATGGTGATTTTGAAAAGACATGAACGGTTTTTTGGTGCACCAGTTTACAACCAGAAGCTAGTTGTTCACAAGTGAAACAAAACCACTTTTGAGTACTGACACTTCTTTAATGGTGATTTTGAAAAGACGTGAACGGTTTAGGATTTTAAAGATGATGCTGAGAATGTCAGTGTATTTGTTTTTATTTTAACTAATCTGTACTGCGGATGCCGTGCGAACCCACAATGAATGTGTTATGGATATACTTAATTTATGTACATTTGAAAATTGGTCGGTCTTCTTGTAATTATTATCATTTATTAATATATTTAAATATTTTTTTCCAGTTATATAAAGTATGGGGACAATGGCTTTAAGGTATTTTATAGATGTATATGCAATTTTGCATCTTTAGAAGGCTATATATGCAATTGTCCCTAATTTTTTCTAATTTAGTTATGAATGTCTCTCGAAGGTGTATCGTCGTCGAAGCATTCCTTGCTCTAGATAGTTCAACTTCGTATGAAGTTGATGAAAACTATCTTGATTCTGAGGGGGATATTCTGTTCCTTGAAAGTTTATTGAATGATGATGATCCATCACACAATTCCTATATCAATATCGGGCTTAATGATTCACCCACTGATGAAAAGTCTTTATCTTATGGAGACATCAGTGACGTTCATGAAATACCTTCTGAGCCCACCATTGATCACCTTATCATTACTCCTCCGGAGTATGATAGCCCGGGGGGAGATACACTCAATCTTGAGGATTTGCAAATTCCCACCCATCCTCCCGGCATGTTTTTGAGCTTAGCCCTTGAAATCCAAACTCAGGCTAATGAGCCTGTTCTCGAGGTTCCTTCCTCTCTTCTTCACTCCTTCGGGAGTGAGGACACTATATTTGATCCCGGCATTTTCATGTATCATTACCTTGAGCCGGATACTTATCTCATCGGTGTGGAACTTTCACGTGCTTCAAATGTTTGTCCAAACATCTTGAATGAAAGTCCGATTGAGATCGTTTTATGATTTCAAAAAACACAAAAAATGTTTTTGTGTTTTTTGTGTTCGTTGAAAACTGAGTTTAAAAAGTTTTCAGGAACGGTTTTGTTTTGAAAATAAGAAAATATGAACAAAGGGTGGATAAATGTACAATGGAACGAATTCCAAAGACGCTAATCAGAAAAACCGTTTAGATACGCACACAACTTCCCCGGCAGCGGCACCAAAAGTTGATTGGCTCCAAACCGTCAACCTAAATTGACCAGGGAATGGTCAACAAAGTCAAACAGCCTAGATCAATGCTCCGCGGAAGTATAAGGCTTCCCCGGGTCGTTATGTCCCGACGAGGTGTGAATTGTAATCAAACGGTTTGTGATCGGGTGAATTTGGATGAAAAGGGGTTTGAGATTGGTTAAGCTAAGGAATCTACAAAGAGATAGCTTAATTAAGCTATATGAATAAGACGGGAAAATACGAAAAACCAGAAACGATTTAAACCTAAAAACGCGTACGTTACGTTTAAATAAAACGTAAACGTACGAAATAAAACGTAAAGACTGAAATCTGAAAACACCCAGGGGGTGAAAATGACTTTTTTACAAACTAAAAGTTAAAAGAAAATTTTTAGAAAAAGAAAATAAATTTTAACACTAATTAATTATTTAATATTAACTAAATACTAATTAATACTTATTATTAATATTTAAAACACTTAAATACAATATTATATTAATTAAATACTAGAAAAGTGAAAATAAAATTTCTAAAATTATAAAATAACTAAAAATAACTTTTAAAATTAAAAATAAGTATTTTTGTCTTTTTGTGATTTTTTCTATTAATTAATTACTAATTACTAATTAAACTATTTTAAATTAAGAGAAATACTAAATGAACAGTAAAAACTCTAATAAAATTTCCAAAATTATCTTATAACATATAAAAGCTATAAAAAATATAAAAACTAAATTTTACTTAATAAAAACTAATTATGCTATTTTAAACTTAATATTAATTAATAATTAATAAAACTAAAATTAATTCTAATAAATACTAAATAATAAAATAAAAATATGAGAAAATTACTATAAATACTTTAGTATAATAGAAATTTAAGAAAAATATAAAAATGACAAGTACTTAATAAAAATATAAAAATGAAAATGAAAATTAAATAAAATTAAATTGAAACTATCACTTAAAATTAACTTTGACTTTTCTGGATTTTCTTTTTTAAAACTTGTTTTATACCTAAATATGAAAGTCTTTTGTGAAAACAAACTTTCTGGAACTTAAAAATAAGCTGAAATGAGAAAAAAAAGCCAACAGTTGACTTTAGTTGACCAAAATGGAAAATAAGCTAAAATGGCTTAAAGTGGGACCCACTCTGATTAAAACTGGTTTAAATGAGCTATGTTAACTTGTATAAGCTGGAATGAGCCAAAAGGGACCACAGAATAAGCTATTAAGCAGATGATAAGCACTTTGAACCTTATGTAAATACAGAAACTGGGACAAGATTGGTGGCCTGATTTAGGTGGGGCCCAGGGAGATTGAGGTCAACCCAATGGTCAATAGATGATCCCTACTAGGAGGGGGGTTGAAAGGTGTAAGGTAGATGAGCTAATGATCCCTATTATGTAAGGGGGCATTTGGTTAGGGAATATTGGGGTTATTGGGGACATTTGCATTTTAATTCCCTTCAAATATCATATTTGGTAACTCAAATTGAGTAATTTACAATTTCACGAATTGCCAAAATGGAGAGAATTAGAATGCCTCCAAAAAGTGGGGAATTTTAATTTACTTAAAAATTTCTTTTATAAACTTTTTTTCTTATTGTTTTTTTTATAAACTTTTAACTTTTTTCATAAAATTTTTATAAATGTTTTATAAACTTTTTTTATAATTTTTTTTAAATAAATTTTCTATAAACTTTTTTTTTATAAACTTTTAAATAAAATTTTTATGAAATTTATATTATAAAAACTAATATATATATATATATATATATATATATATATATATATATATATATATATATATATATATATATATATATATATAAATTTCTATGCGAAGGTATTTTAAATTCCGGAATTTTAAATTCTTAAGAATTTAAAGTTTATAGAATTTAAAATTCCAAAATTTCAAATTTCCCAACCAAACACCCCCTAAGTTTATAAGATGAAATTTGTTAAATGGTGGCCAATTGTGCATTACTTAAACATTAAAGTGTATACATATGAAAAGTTTAACCGAATTAAATTGAATATTATATATAAAATAAAACATTATAAGTTTAACTAATGTTTATTTGAGTTGCGATCCCTTAAAAAGGGATGCAAATTAAAAAGGCTAAAAAACCATCTGATCAGTCAAATCTTTGACTAAAAACAATCTCACGATCCATATTTAAATGGGAAAAAAAACACGCTCTTTCTAATAGAAGGGGTATAAGCGTAAATTTACAACCCCGATTCTCTTCCCTCTTCCCACCAAACAACTTCTCTACTCTCACATTCATTTCACACACACTAATTCACACACACAAAAGCCGTCAATTTCCGATCAAAATTTTGGGAAAAAATTAGGGTTTCAATTTTCGATCATCTGTCATTGATTTACGCTCGCAAAAGATGAATCAAACTGGTAATTTTAGATTTATTTAATTTTTAGGGTTAATTTATGTTTTATTTTTATTTTTTTATTATTATTTTTTGAATTTTAGTTTGTACATGCATAAGAATTAGGATTTTTTTAGAAAATAAAATGCATAAGAATTAGATTTTTTTTATTAGTTTATTTTTTAAGAAAATAAATGCATATTTTTTAGAAAATAAAAATGCAAAAAAATTAGATTTTTTTTTATCAATTTATTTTTTACTTTAATAATATGATTTTATTTTTTTTTTAATTTTTTTTTTAGAATCTGGAAGCAGTAAGAGTCCAACCTTGGGAGAAAGGTGATCAAAACGATTCCAAGACCGACCAGCTTTAAAAGGTATATTTGATTCATCAGTGGTTTAATTAGAGGTTCAGCAATTACTTAATAGAATAGATTAGAATGAGGTTCAGCAGTGATTGTTTGTTATCGTGGTTTAATTCGAGGTTGGGGATTCGTTATAATAACTTGTTAGAATAGATTAGAATAAGGTTCATCAGTGATTGCTTGTTATCGTGGTTTAATTCGAGGTTGCGGATTCTTTAGAATAACTTGTTAGATAGATTAGAATGAGGTTCATCAGTGATTGTTTGTTATCGTGGTTTAATTCGATGTTGCGTATTTGTTAGAATACATTAGAATGAGGTTCGTCAGTGATTGTTTGTTATCGTTGTTTAATTCGATGTTGCGGATTTGTTAGAATAACTTGTTAGAATACATTAGAATGAGGTTCATCAGTGATTGTTTGTTATCGTGGTTTAATTTGAGGTTGCGGATTCTTTAGAATAACTTGTTAGAACAGATTAGAATGAGGTTCATCAGTGATTGATTGTTATCGTGGTTTAATTCGATGTTGCGGATTTGTTAGAATAACTTGTTAAAATAGATTAGAATGAGGTTCATCAGTGATTGCTTGTTATCATGGTTTAATTCGAGGTTGTGGATTCATTAGAATAATATGTTAGAATAGATTAGAATGAGGTTCATCAGTGATTGCTTGTTATCGTGGTTTAATTCGATGTTGCGGATTTGTTAGAATAACATGTTAGAATATATTAAAATGAGGTTCATCAGTGATTGCTTGTTATCGTGGTTTAATTCGAGGTTACAGATTTGTTAAAATAACTTGTTAGAATAGATTAAAATGAGGTTCATCAATCAATCCTTGTTATCATGGTTTAATTAGTATGATGTGGATTCATTAGAATAACTCTTTAGAATAAATTAGAATGAGGTTCATCATTGATTGCTTGTTATCATGATTAAAATGATGTTCATCAATCAATCCTTGTTTTCATGAGGTTCAGCGTTGGTGTATGTTTCAGTTTATATAGCTGGCATTATGGCTTACTTTGAAAATCCTCGATTTATAAGCCACAAGCTGGCTATATAAGATGAAACAAATACAACATTATATCAGCTCTTTTAAGTTTTTAGATTTAAAAAGAGTTTATATTTATTTTGCATTAAAAAAAATAATTATCAGTTGGTGTTTTTTTTATTGGATAGGAAAGAAGCCTATGATTTTAAGAGCATGTTCTCCTAGTGATGACGACTTTGTTGAAGATGCATTTACTGATAAAAGAGCTAAGGGTTCATCAAAAGCAGATGAACCGGTTTCTAAAAAAATTAAAAAACTTGCAGTTTCATCAAAACCTTCAGGTTCATCGAAATCTTCAGTTTCATCGAACCCTTCCAAACCTATTCTCTCTCAAGACCTTAAGCCTCTACTAAATCTTCGCCAGATTCTCAAACCTAACGAAACAAAATTTCCAATGGTTAAAATAAAAAAATTTCCTGGCCCATTATGTTAGGTTATTAAGGGTTTAACAACAGACCAAAAACAGGAAATTAAAAGTTTGGGTTTTGGATCGTTGTTGGAGTTTGGATTAAATGTAATGCCAAGCCGTTTAGGGCATTGGTTGCTAGAGAGGTTTGACGGTAAATCAGGAAATCTAATCATATTTGGTGAAACTATACATATAACCTCTGAGCTAGATCACCATACTTTCGGATTCCCAATGGGCCCGTTTGCAGTTGATGTGCGTGAGGTTTTGAAGGAAAGAACAAATGAAAGTTACAGACAATGGAAAAAACAATTCAATACTAGTGGTTCTAGATTGTATGTTACAAAACATTTGATGCCTTTAATTATGAAACAAATTAGGAAAAATGATAGTGGAAAGCTATTTAAGATGAACATCATAGCATTGTTTTGTACAATTTTGTCGTATGTGGTATCAATGGGTAATCTGAATATAGGAGTCATCCCATCTCTTACCGATTTTGATAAAGTGAAAGAAATGGACTGGTGCGAATATGTGGTGCATTATATGAAGTCCGAAAGGTTAAGTTGGAAACCAGGAAAGTACTTCTATGGCCCAATCTTGTTATTGGAGGTAATTACTATCTACTTTATCGTTTATGCATATTAAATTTTGTCATGTGTTTTTGGTTCATCAGTTGCATTTTTTTTAATCTAACATTAACTTAAAATTGCAGGTGATATTTGCCAACTCACTTATGAAGAAACCAAAAATTATAGCGTGTAAATACTGGAAAACAGACTTGTTGGAAGAATTGGAAGAGTTGATGTTTGGCAAAATCAGAAAAGGAAGAGCTCCAAAAGCTGCCAAAACGGAGGACCAAGAAGAAGAGGCTGATGATGAAGAGAATAATGATGATGAAGAGAATACTGGCGCAGAAAATAATGATGATGATGATGATGACGGTGAAGAAGAGAATGATAATAACAGTGAAGAAGAGATAGATGATGACGATGATGAAGAGCATACAGATAATGTTGGAGCAAAGAATTATGATTATGATGACGTTGAAGAGAATGCTGGAGCACAAAATGATGATGATGATGATGATGATGCAGAGAATGTTGATGACAGTGAAGAAGAAAGAAATGATGATGATCAACCCTCAACAGAAATAAAATGGACAAGACCGCTTGTTAGGGAAAACCGGGGGACTCCTGAAAAGCAGGGTTTACAGATGATTATAGGTATTATTTTATTATATATTCATCAGATGTATTTTGGAATCATCAGTTATTGACATGTGATCGGAATGATTTTATTACATTCAGATCATTATGGAGAAGAAGAGGAAGAGACAACTGAACATCAGATACAGCCAGTGATCGGAGAAGATGAAGATAACATGACGATAAAGAAGAAACGAAGAACAACTGAAGGTACACAAAAATGATAATCTGATGAACCTTATATTATATTAATGTTTTAAACATTTACTTAAAAAAAGTTATATCTAAACATTCTATACGATGAACCTGTTATAACTTATAAAAACTTATGAAAAATGTGGAAAACATGTAGGACGAAACCAGAAAAGAAAAAGGAGTTCACTATCTCCTAACAACCGCTATTCGATGAACTTGTTCAAAAACGTTGTCGCATACAAAAGGAAAAAAACTTCAAATTCCCCTAAGACAGATAACGTTGATGAGAAAGTGGCTGATGTTGATGAGAAAGTGGTTGATGATGTTCATATAGATGATATTGAGGAGCATCAATGGGTAGATGCACATCCAATCGGTAAAATTCTATTATGTGATATTTGAAATTTGCATATATTTGAATGAGGTTCAACAATGTTTGCTTCTTATTCATTAGAATAACTTGTTAGAATATATAAGAATGAGGTTCATCAGTGTATATTTAAATTTCTTATATTTGGTTCATCAATTAACAGATGATGATATTCCAAACACCGGAACAAATGATGATATTCAAACAACCGGATATGATGAAAACACTAAAATGGCTGATCCAATGACGGGGACCGATGAAACAGCTGAAAATGGAAATGATGAACCGTCATCCTCAACTATTAAGCTCACCCAACAACAGTTATCAGCAATGTTATTAGAGTTTCAAGGGGAGTACTCCCAATTAAATCATCAGAGGTAAAAATCTTTTGACTTAAGTTCTGTTTTGATAGTCTGATAAGGCTTACTTTCTAATTTGATGAACCTGAAAAAAATTGATGAATCTGAAAAGAAGTTTGTTCAATTTGATGAACCTGAAAAAATTGCTCATTATGAAAAAAGGAAAACTTTTATAAGTGGAATTTGATTTGATCAATTTGATGAACATATCTTAAAAAATGATGAACCTGAAAAACTGATGAACCTAAAAATTGATGAACCTAAAAATTGATCAAACATTCTTCTTAGAAAAATCACTTTCTAATTTATCACTTAACCATCTTCTAATTTACTCTTCAAATTTAGATTCTATTTGCGCCCAAAAGACTTATTTGATTTTATTAATGACAGGAATTCAATAACTCACTGAGGAACATGTTATCTTTATTTCAAGAAATGAAAATTAATATTGATGACATGCTAAGGGCTGGATTGGAGAAACGCCCCAAAAATGAATCATTGTTGGAAGTCCAGGACTGGATGAACAAGTTGGTAAACAGGACAACATTTGAAAGTTCACAAAGGGAAGATGAGAGCTCAATGCTGATGATAACAATGGGTGATGATAAGGATGGATCCGAGGCTAAGTAAGTATCTAAAGAAACAGATGAACCTCAACTGGACAAACCGACAGAGACGTTAACTCAAATGTTCTTGGATCCAGCCTTTATGGAAGAATTTGAAAAGATTGAACGTATACATCAGGTAATAAAAATCATAAGCCATTTTGAACCTTATTGATGAACTTATAATTGATTTGTATTATGAAAACACTTTATACAAATAAAAATAACTGATGAACCTTTACCTAAAAACAGATGCTAAAGCCAGAATTCCCAATATTCAACCCGGATGAGTTGAATAAGGCTTTGGTTTTGTATGAACAAAAGAAAGACCCCGAGCAGATCTTGGATGAGTTGATCAAAAAGACACCTTTCTTGCACACATCACCAATATTGTTGAGCGAGAAAATTGATGACAGTCTTTGGAAAGGAATTCAAGAGGAAGGGTCAGAAATAAAAAAAACAACAGATGAAAACGAACAACTAAAGATGATAACACCCATATCATTTGCTCCCCCATCACGAGAAGAAAAAGTAACATTGAATGAAACAGAAGATGAAGATTTTACCACGCCACTAAATTCTTTCAAAACAATCGCTAAAAAGCTTAAAGTACCTGAAACGACGAAGAAAATTAGAGAAGGTGAAGAAGCGTTAGTAAATATAAGAGAAAAGAGAAAAGTCAAGCCTTCTGAATGTCTAAAATCTCCGTATTTTCAAAGAGCGGTTGTGATGAAGAACAAAGTACAAGACATTGAAAGAAAGGTGGCTGATACAATTTTTGCTGCAAGAGGAGATCTCGAGTAAGTAATATGTACTAAGTTCATCAATTCAAAAATCATATTTCTTGATCATTAGTATTTTTTTTTTCTAAAATATTATCGTAAAATGAAATTGTAGTGATGTGTTATTTCATTCATACTTTCTTGACGGTCGAAGAATCCACTTTGAGAGCTTCAAAGAAGGGAATGAATTCAGTGCAGGAGTGATTGATATGTGGGCATATATACTTAACCTAACTGAAGAGAAAAGGAGCACAGGATCATTGAAGAAGCTATATTCCCATACATCAATTATTGTAAGTTACAAAAAATCTTTATCAATTATGATTAAATTATTTGAAATCTGGTTACATATGCTTTGATTTATATTGATGAACCACAGACAGCAGAGATGGAGGAAAGGAATCATAACTCGAAAGCTAACAAATCAATATTTGACGAGAACATGACGAGTCTATTATTCTTGTCACCTGTTTATCATTCTATCAGAGACGTTGACCTAGTAAGCACATTTATTTTACTAGTTTGTATGAGATTAAAAACTGATGAACTTATACGCAATTGTAAATTTTAACACTATGTTTAACAGGTGCTTTTCCCGATGATGCTCACTGATGAACACTACTATGTCGTCTGTTTCAACTTGAAAGAACCTCAAATCCATATTTTTGACAACATGCAACACCAAGAATCAATCAAAAATAGATATCACAAAAAGTTTTCTCATTTGGTAAGAATGTTGTATATTAAATGTATGTTCATCAATGTAGTTAAATTGAAGCTCATTGTTTTTAATTTGTTATTACATAGATATCTTTTTTTAAGGTTCTTGAAAGATAATGGGTATCCACAAGTTGAAGCACTGAACAATTACGTAGTGTCTGATGTGAAAATGCCATGGCAAACCAAAAACAATTATGTTGATTGTGAAATTTTCGCAATGAGGCACATGGAAATGTATTTAGGAAACAAAGACATTGATGCTGGGTTTGTACCAGAAGGAAAAGAACAAAAGAAACAGTTAGAAGACTTGAGAAAGAAGTACCTAACATAGATTCTGTTGTCCGAGTACAATGAGAGCATACATGTAGTCGAGAGCGAGATTGAAGAATATCAACGTTTAACTTTGAAGGAAAAGAGAATGCTCCAGAACAATTCAGGAAAGAATATTGTAGATCATGCCAGTGAGTATTTCGAAAAGGAAGCTAGTGCTCTTCTAAAAAAGAAGTGAAAACAATCAGATCTAATAGTTTGTTATGGTTAAATAGTTTGCAGCACTAATCTAATCTAATTGATGAATGTTTGGAATATTTACTTGCTTGCTATGGTTAAAATAGTTTGCAGTAGTAATGGTTTTTTTTGGCAAGTGATTTTTGATTTCCAGAACAATCTAATGTAATTGGTGAATGTTTTAGTATAAATATTAGTTTTTTAAGTTCGTAACAAGTTATTTTTGTTTGTTGGTATTGTTAAGATATTTTAGGTTAACAGAACTATCAGCTTGATGAACCTGAAAAAATTTGATGAACATCTCTTAAATAAAATTTTATAAGTAAAATTTGAAGAACATGAAAAGAACTATCAACTTGATGAACCTGAAAAAATTTGATGAACCTGAAAAGAACTTTGATCAATTTGATGAACATATCTTAAAAAATGATGAACCTAAAAAATTAATGAACCTGAAAAACCGATGAACCTAAAAATTGATGAACCTAAAAATCAAACAAAGTTATTTTTGTTGGTTGTTATGTTAAATGAAAGTGATGAACCTAAACAATAAATTTGATGAACCTGAAAAAAAGAAAACTTTTGTAAGTGAAATTTGACTAACCTGAAAAAGAACTTTGAACAATTTGATGAACATATCATAAAAAATGATGAGCCTAATAATTGATCAACATACCTGAAAAATTAATGAACCTGAAAAACTGATGAACCTAAAAAACCGATGATTATATATATATATATATATATATATATATATATATATATATATATATATATATAACTGATGAACCTGAACATTTATTTGCCTAAACATTCTTCTCAGAAAAATCAAAGTGACTTCACATTTATTTGTCTAACAGAAAAACCAAAGTTACTTTGATGATTAAAAAAAATTCATATCAACCTAACTTCTCATTTATTTATCAAACAGACAACTAAGTAACTACAGAAGCATTCTTCTCAGCCAATCTCGCCTTCTTAGCAGCCTGACAAGCATTCTTCTCAGCCAATCTCGCCTTCTTAGCATCCAATCTCGCCTTCTGCTTCATCTCCCTCACAGCAGCCTTATCAATAGCCTTCTTAGCAGCAATTTGAGCTCTGATGGCATTGCACTTCGCCTGATTATGATCATTCATGCTAGATTTGCAGAATCTACAATTCTTCCTACGCTTCCCACTTGGATTAATTGAACGCTCAATACTGCTCTTAATTCTTTTTCGTGAACCCTTAGTACTAACATTTTTGGGACCAAAAAACAAGACAATAACAATTGGATGATCAAAAAAGATGTTGAAAAATTGATGAACCTATCATAACTTATTAAACTATGATTAGCTGATGAGCCTAAAATAAAACAGGATAACACATGACTATATTTGATGAACCTATGATAACAGATGACTATATTTGATGAACCTATGATATCTGATGAACCTATGTTAAAAACATAAATAGATTAACATGTGTTAAAAAATAAGTACTAACCTGCTTTGAAACATTAACAATAGTCTCATCCGGTTGCGACACACCAAGAATAGAAGCAATCCTATCCCGTTTATTAGTCTTTGGAGGTATAGGAACATCAGCATCTGCCTTCGCCATTAACTGAACCTGATGATCTCTAAACTTTTGCAGTAGCTCGGGATCATTTGCATAACGATTCACACAATGCTCAACTGATCTGAATATCTCACGCAAGATCATACCAGGACTGTCACCGGTGGCTTGAATGACTTATGGAGGTAGTAATGAATCTTTTGACCAATGCCTAAGCATGTAATTCTTTGGAAAGTTTTTAACATTTGAAAACCGAAGAACATTAAAGATATGACGACATAAAAGTCCATATGACTCAAAACGTTTGCACGAACATTGATAAAAATCTTCAGATGGTTTACACAAAACCTGAAAGGAAAAAGAAGTAGTACATACAGTGGCTGAGTACAAAAAACATGATAACAAAGCAATGATGAACCTCATTCTTATCTACAGTGACTGATGAACCTCATTCTTATCTAATTAAAAAAAAATGATGAAACAAAACTGTCTGTATAAAAAGATGTTACCACATAAAAAACGTCATACTATGGTTTCCCTTTCACTATACGATGTCGCCTAGAAATCTGCTCATCTTCGCCAGTATCTTTTATAACATATTTTTTGCGAGAATCAACATCCGAAACAATAAATGACATACACGAAATCACAGATGCATAAATCTCAGTTTGAACATCAAAGAAAATGGACCGAGTGTATAATTCTGAAGCCTCCTTCTCTATTTGAAGTTCGGTGTGCATATCTGGAATAGTATACCGACTGTCATGATCATTTTTACGTTGAGCAAAACTTTTACAACCCACCACACTATCAAAATGATTATAGAACTCCCACAAAGTCAAATCAATAATTGTCAAGCGACCGTAGGCATTGTTTTTGTGGAAAACTAGAAGGGGGGGGGTTGAATAGTTTTACGTCAATTTGGTATTTTAAAAACTTTGTTTTCAAAAACTTCGATTCTTATTTATGTGAAATTCAACACTTGCACAATATGAACTATTTGATCTAACTAACTAAGCAATTATAATGTAAGTATAAAAGTACTGAAAAGATATAGATAGAAAGATCAAACCACAACCCAAGGATTTATAGTGGTTCGGCTACGAAGCACCTCTACGCCCTACTCCACTCCCCGAGTCACGTACTCGAGAGTTTTCTTCACTATGTTAACAAACTCCCTTGTGGCGGAGAAACCTTACACAACTTTTGCTTACACCAATTTACGACACTAAGCTAAATGTAGAGTTCTAATAGTAGCTAGAACCAATCTCACTACTTCTTCACGACTAGACACACCTTCTTCACAACTTGAGCACACCACTACTTCTTCACAACTATACACTACTTCTTCTTCACACCACTACTTATAGAATACTTGATTTACAAACCCACGTAGATCTACTAAATACAATTACTGCACAACTTTACAATATATATGTGCTACACAACTAATCTTCAATACTTCTTGATTTGAAATGTAAGGAGTATTCTTCTCTTGCACTTTGAATAATGAGGGATTGGATCACTTGAAACAAGAACTAATATGTTTATGATCAAAGGATTTAGGAAGATGATTTGAGAGAATTTGGACAGAAAGTTTTAGTGCAAAAGGTGAGGAAAAATTATAGATTTGAACCAGTATTTATAGGCAAAACTTTTCTGACACAGGAGCGTGCCGACCCCTTTAATTCATGGCCGGCCCCCTTAAAATTAAGGGGGCCGCCCTCCTGTAACGGCCATAAAGTTTTGTTTTTTCTGGGGAAAGTTTATTTGGTGAAAGTTTAACTGAATTTGGTTAAAAATTTGAATTCATTTATTTATTATGAAATAAACATTTTCCTCTAATTACCAAAAGTGTTTTTCTAAATGTATAAAATGTTTATACCATTTTATATAATTTGTAATTAGTAAATAAACATTCCTTTGATCATAAAATGTATTAGGCAATTGTTTATTCATACCTTAAGTGAATTAGTTGGATATAATGATATTTTGTCACTAAATACTTATTTACGTAATGATTTTACGTTTAATGATTTTACATTTTGTGATCGTCAAAACATAGGGATATCGAGAAATATTAATAACGTTTTTACGCATTATTTATATCAACAGTTTGCACTCTCAGACCTAGAAGAAGTACGCATTAAACCCGACATCACCTCATCCCTATAATAGGCTGGAATCCATTTATGCCTCAAATCATACATATCAGAAAGCCATTTGTGACTCTTCAAATCGAAATCATCTAACAATCGCTCCCACAAAGCCTCAAACTCTTCAGGCTCTATTCTATCAGTCCAAACAATATCTGATATTCTTCTTTTAAAAGTTTCATCTTTAGCAAGATCAGGACCAACCTACAAAATTGATGAACCTTATTCTATAAAACTAACTGATGAACCTTTAGAAAAGAGTTGATGGGTAAAAGCTAACTGATGAACATAAGTAACTAATAAATAAAAATAATTAAAAAAAAAACAAATTGATGAACTGATACGTGGGAATCGCAACAGGCTTTACCTCTCGAGGGATCTTGAGAAGCTTACAACCCCCACCAGGCAGTGTACCTGATCGTTGTAGTATAGTATAGTGACAAGTACCGGGGGATTGATCGTTCAGCTTAGGAATAGTGTCGCTATGATTAGAAAGCCTAAATACTAGTTCTAAAGGTGAGGGATAATTATTTTTGTGTTTTTATATTTTTTTAGAAAGCAATTAAAATTCTCGGGTTTGAAGGATTTGGGCGGAATTAGTTGCTAATCAACTAACCCAATACTAAAGATGCAATCAAAATAAAATACTAGAAATGAAAATAAACTAAATTATACTAAAGTTGTGAGCAATAAGTGGAGAAAATGTGTTTACTTAGATTTCACTACTCCCTAGACATCTTTTACACGTTAATTACTTGTTATAAATGCATGGATGACGGATCGTATTCCTTAATACCATTCATGGGGTGGCACACTTAACTCCCCAATTCTATGAGCTCTTATCTCCTCCTACACCATGCCCAACACAACTATAGGGATTGTAAACAGTGGCTCATGCATTAAATACAACCAATAAAGACCTAGTGCGCGTCGGTTCATGTTTCTTAAGACGTTCAAGCATGTTACCAATTGGAGATCTGCCAGTTTTCTTAAGCCTAACATATAAATCATTCATCCAAAACAAGTATAAACAAGTAATCAACACATAATTAACATCTAGGTTTCATTAGATCTAAGCAAACACAAGATAGATCTAGCCTAACATGATGGAATTAAGACAAGAACAAGATATAGACAACCAACACATAGACATATTGATTGAATTGAAAGAACACTTATCTCAATCACACATGTAAGGTATCTTTTTTCCTCTACCCCAGATATCCTATTCTCGGACCGCCTTGATCTACATTTGACGCCGTCAAGACTTAATCATTTCCAGGCCGTCATGACTTTTACTCTTGACGCCCTACCTTCATGACGCCGTCAAATCTCTGCTGGATCGTCATGGAATTTTGCTCTTGACGCCGTCAGGGAGTTACTCTTGACGCCGTCACCTACTGTTCCCAGCATGGAAAATTAAGACTTTGGCGTTTTCTTCACTTTTATGCTCCAAAAACGTCTGAATTGCTTCCTTTTCCAGATTTCACTCCCAAAGTACCTAAAATCACAAAAGGAACGATTTAGGGCAATATTTGATCAAATAAATTCGAATTCGGGCTTAAATGACCCCCTAAAAACGGATCATTTTTCGCCTCATCATGAACATACCTTTGAAGTCAACTTCTACATGATATGCCACATGCATAATCTATGACCAGATAACGGAAATACTATCTCTATAGCAACTTTCATTGATGCATCTTGATCAGTCACAATAACCTTTCGTGCTCGCACAAAAGCTCTTTGAAAACATTGAAGCAACCAAATGTAAGATTCTTTAGTTTCCAATGACAACAAGGCAGCTCCAAATGTAACACAATGATTGTGATTGTCGATCCCAGTAAATGGTACAAAAACCATTTTGTACCTATCAAAAATAAATGATAAACATTAATATAAAACCGATGAACCATTATACTATAACTGATGAACCATTTAAATTCAGTACCTTTCAATCACATCAGTTTATAACAATCAAAATACAGCAGCTTTATAATACTGATGAACTTATTTACACCATCTTTAAAAAATCTTGTTTAAAAAATACGGATGAACCATATCTTAAAATACTGATGAACCATTTAAATTCAACCGCATCAGCTTATAACAATCAAATAAAGCAACTTAATTTTTTTTAATGTTTCTAGCTAATGTTTCCCCAGAAATGGTCGCTGGTGACTGTGCGTAGGCTTTAAAACTCATTGATAATCTCAAACACACATAAACTGCCAAAACAAGATGATGGGCAACGCAAATTAACTTTTATACCGATGACCATCATCTTGTTGCAGCAAAGTTTTTGTGTGTTTGAGCTTATCAATGAGTTTCAAAAGCTACTCACACTCACCCAACGACCACTCCGGGGAAACAATTAAAGCTAGAAACATGACCTATTTAGATTCATTTCATCAGTATTTAAAGATAAGAAAGAGATAAGAGATAGGATATCTGGGGTAGAGGAAAAAAGATAGGATAGGTGGGATGGAAGATTTTCTGATAAAGAGATAGGATACGTGGGGTAAAGAGATAAGAAAGGTGGATTTTCTGATAAATAGATAAGATATGTGGGGTACAATCAAATTAAAAGCATCAAATACTGATGAACTTATTAATTAAAATATGTTCATCAGTTCTTATTAAAATATCTATCTTATCTTAAAATACTGATGAACTTATTAATTAAAAGACGTTCATCAGTTGAAAAATAAAAAACATATATAAAATGAACTTACTTATTAGTCCTGAATGTAGCATCAAATGAGATAACATCGCCAAAAGCATAATAATTCCTTTTTGCGTACTCATCAGCCCAAAAAAGATTCGTCAACGCGTTATTCTCACCAGTTTGATACTCAAATGAAAAATTAGGAAGAAAATCCTTCTTGTTCATTAACATCTCAACTAACATCTCAGCATCATTCTTACCAATGAAATCAAGCACATCTCTCCTATAGTTTTTACAATCAACCGAACTAACCCCAACAAAATCGTAGTCCCCATAAATCTGCCTAAGTAAATGTAAACCCTTCACTGGACCAAGATTCACTTGCGATGCTTGATATATAAAAACTTGTTGAGTATAAGAAACATCATGAGACGAAACCAGAAAAACGCTATCTTCCTGACTAACTAGGCTATGGTTATGACCCTCAACGAATTCATAACACCAATATCCTCTTCCTTCAACATACCTCACACGTAAAAGAGCCTTACAATCAGTACGCTTAGACGGATGTTTCCTATGTTTAGACTTTGGTCCAACTGTTTTTGGGGCAGGATTTGTACCCTCTTTACTACAAACAAAATATTTCAAATCCACATTATCGTCCTTATTCTTCTTAGATTTATACTGTTGACCTAAACGAATCTAAAAACCAGCTCTTTTTGCATAATCTTTGTAATACTCATAAGCCTGCTCCAGAGAATGATACATCATACCATAAGCCAGCTTCTCACCATCAGGAATATCCGGAATCCATAACTTCTCACCCGCCTCCTCAGAAACAATACCAACAGAATATGGAACAGGTTCATAATCATTATCTGAATATATATATATATATATATATATATATATATATATATATATATATATATATATATATATATATATATATATATATATATATATATATACAATCAATAACCGATGAACCAAAAACACATAACACAAGACAAATAAAAATTGATAACAAGCAATCACTGATGAACCTCATTATTATCTATCCTAACAAGTTATTCTAATGAATCCGCATCCTGCTAATTAAACCATGATAACAAGAAATCACTGATGAACCTCATTCTTATCTATCCTAACAACTTATTCTAACGAGTCAGCATCCTGCTAATTAAACCATCATAACATTTTATCACTGATAAACCTCATTCTTATATATTCTAACAAGTTATTCCTCATTCTAATGAATCTGCATCCTGCTAATTAAACCACGATAACAAGCAATCACTGATGAACCTCATTCTTATATATTCTAACAAGTTATTCTAACGAATCCACAACCTCTTATTAAACCACGATAACAAGCAATCACTGATGAACCTCATTTTAATCCATTCTAACAAGTTATTCTAATGAATCCACATCCTACTAATTAAACAATAATAACAACCAATGACTGTTGAACCTCATTATAATATATTATAACAAGTTATTCTAATGAATCCACATCCTACTAATTAAACAATGGACACATGATATCTTCAACAACTAATTGATGAACCTAATAAAACATAAATGACTGGTGAATGTATACGAAAAAATGAAATTACCTTGATTAAACACATGAGTATCACTTACAGCCATCAGAAACCGATTTAACGATGAAAATCCCCAAATTTGAAAGGTTAAAAACCCTAATTCTCTTCCAATTAACCAATTGAACGGTTGAAACCCTAATTCTCTTCCAATTGACCGATTGAATGCTCAAAAATCCCAGTTCTCTTCCAATTAACCAATTGAATGCTAAAAAAAAACCCTAATTCTAATCCAATTGAGCAATCAGACGGCTAATTCAAAGTCGATATGAACAATTAACCCGATTTGAAGCAAAATTAACGATTCAAATAAACGAATATGAATTGAGAACAAAAAAACCCTAATTTTGCAAAATATGAACAAATGAAAGAATAAGAAAAATGTAAAATTGAATGAATGAATGAATTGAATGGAAATCATTGTGTAAATTCGTTTATATATGGCTGGAAAATTGAAAGAAATCAAAGAGTAGAGATCGGAAAATAGAAAGTATATCAAATAAGAGAAAGAGAAAGAGGGAAAGAGAGAAAAAAGCGAGAGAAAAAGGGAGTGAAATTACATTCATGCCCTTGTGGGGAAAAGGGAAGGGGGACACGTGGCATCACCACAAGTCTTTTTAGACTTTTTTGTTTTGTGAGGCCTTTGCAAGGGATCGAGAGTCATGTTTATTTAATATATTTTTATTGAAAAAGACATCTCAAGCGTGTTAACTATACGTTGAATGAATTTGTTTACTTTTGAAAGGAGAAAATGATTGAGCTACATAAAAATATGACTAAATTTAGGTCAAAATCAATATGGCAATAGTTTATTAGTTTGTCAGAAAGTGAGTCTTTTTATTGTTATCAACAAGATGTTGTCACATAAGATAAGTATACATTTTGGTATTTCAGTTAGACATGTCAATTAATGCTCTTTAAAAGTGCTCAGTAAGCACTCGTTAATGAAGCCTCTAAAATAATTAAAAACGTGATGATTAGTAACCTTTAATATATTAGTTACGTTCTTTAGCTTTGATACCATGTTAGACACTATAAAACCCCGTCTGTTATAATTATTATTCATTCACATTATATAGAGGTTGTTACATAAGTAAACCCTAATGGACCTTAAGCCCACAGACCTGGCTTGGGCCAACTATCTATCTGCTAGTAGGAAGTTTATATAATTATATGGTTCCAATAGGGGTGAGCAGAAAAATCGAAATATCCGAATAAACCAAAAACTGAACTGAACCGAAAATAACCGAATCGAACTAATAACCAAATCGAATTTGCCAAAACCGAACCAAACCAAACTTTTAATTTGGTTCTCGGTTTGGATATGGTTTTGGTAATCAAAACCGAAAACCGAATTCATATAAATTTATATATTTTTTATATATTTATATATATAAAAAGATCAATAAAATGTTATATATATATATTTATATTTATATATATAAATAACAATAAAATTTTACCCTAATATTAAAAAATACTTTTTATATAACTTTTTTTGGCTAAATATATTTGTATATTTTTCTTTTTTTTAAATAAAGTGTGTAATTCGGTTAGGGCTGGCATAACAGGTCACACGAACCTGTTAAGGTAAAACACGAACACGACCTGTTAACTAATCGTGTCATTTTTCTCAAACACGAATACGACACGAAAATTAACAGGTCACCTGTTAACATGCATATTAGGATTTTAGGGTTTTTTTTTTTTTTTTTTTTTTTTTTTTTTTTTGCGAACCTGTTAACATGCATAACAGGTCACCCGAAAAACAAAATAAATTGATATTGAATTAATGATATGGATCTGAACAACAACAAATCCATCAAGAACAAGCAACAACAACAACAAAAACATCAAGAACAACAAAAAAATCCACCATCAAAGTCTTCACTAACCTATTCTAATCCTAAACCCATCATTATTCCAAGCCAAGAACATCACCAACATCCAAACATATGATACCAACATCCAAACACAGGGCAAGAGCAAACCCGTGGGTTTTTGAGGTCAGCTCGAAGTCGCAAACCCTTGGTCTTCGGGTGAGTCGAACACAAGAACGAGGTGACAAGGGTTGTGGATTCGATCCACAATATCGAATGAACAAGGTGTTATTGACAGTCAAAAGGTGCGTATGATAGCTCAAAATGACGGGGAGGAAAAATGGTGAATGATGGTGGTGGAGGTGTAGATTGACGCGCGATGGTGGAGGAGTAACGGCCGGAAAAGTGGCCGGTTTTTAGTGTGTGTTAAGTGTGTGTGTTTGTCGGCGAAGAGAGAGAGATATTGCTTATATCTTGTGTTTGTCAGCTGAGATGGGTAGTGGTAAACAGAATGGCCCATTCTTGGATATTATAGTGGACTAGTGTCTAATGGGACAGTGGGCAGTTTATATATATATATATATATATATATATATATATATATATATATATATATATATATATATATATATATATATATATTAACAGGTCTTAACTGTTAAGACACGAATATTAACAGGTCTTAACAGGTCACACGAAATCTGTTAAGGTTAAACACGAAACCTGTTAAGAACAGGTCGTGTCGTGTCGTGTTAACAGGTTTCGTGTCAAAATTGTCAGCCCTAAATTCAGTTAAATCGAAAACCGTACTGAACCAAACAGAACTAGAATTCAACCAAACCGAACCAAAAACCGAATTTGAATTCGGTTTGCTTTGGTTCGCGGTTTGACCCGAAAAAAACTTTTAACCGAATTAACCGAATAACAAAAAACCAAACCGATCAACACCCCTAGGTTCCAAGACGGCTTCACATGGTCAACTTTCTCTCATACGAACAATAATATTTTGCTTTCCATATGACCCACACGACTTTCGACTTCCATCAGCTCACAAATTTTATTATCATGCTTACTATACGTAAAAAAATAGTCTATCATATCGTGTTACACATGCTGAATATGATTGCTTAAGAGAATAATAGTCATAGCCCATAATCACATGTGAAGGTTACCTTTACATACCGTGTTGTTGACATACAATTGAAACACGACTTTCACGCTTTGCAAGTTCAGTTTATCCGTCGAAATAAGGCTTTTAATTTAGGCCTTTTTGTAATCACAATTAGGATGATAAATTTTAGGATATATGACTTTAAGACCTTGAAATGAGACTGTCATGTTCATGAGTAATTTGAGTTTTTGTTATAGACGATAAAATTTAAAAAGTATATACTGGTGTGTGGAAATCACACCTTATTTCAACAGATTACTTGCTCCTTTCATTCCAAAATTATAGTCTCAATATCTATTTTAGCTAGAATGTCCTTAAATAATAGTTCACTTCTTGTGTCTAACCAATCCAAAGAATTGATATCTGAGTGATTGATGAGTGCATTGGTCTGACTTTTCTTAAAATGTGCATTTTTTCTAGATGATTATAATTTTAAAACAGAAGGAATAGTATTATTTAGTCATGTCAGATCTGTCTATTGAGTTCACAATATAAAGGTAGAACGATGCATAGTAGCAAACCAAAAACACAAGATGTATTGTGGTTCGTCAACCAAAATAATTAACCTGCATTTGTGGACAAGATCACAAGAATAGTATATACCTTAACTATTATGTTTGGAATATGGGTGAGGTTATTAAGAGTTTAAGACCCCTAAAATTATAAGTTGTACCCCTTTAATCTTTTCAAATTTTATTATTATTATTATTATTATTATTATTATTATTATTATTATTATTATTATTATTATTTATGAAACATCACTTCATTAGAAAATTATAGGATTTACAAGAAATTAGTGGGGAGTCGAGATACTAACTGAGCCTCCACTCCTCGAAAGTACGGAATAAAAATATAAACCTGAAAGTACGGAATAAAAATATAAAGTTTAATAAGTTAAAATCTTAAAACGGACATATAATACGAAACAGAAACTGATAAAAAAAACATCTTTTATATAATAAAACAAAACTCCATTGAGGACTTTTGTATTAAAAAATATATATTATTTCCTTATTTAGTTATATTTTAATTATTATTTTTTAATTTATAAATTTATAAATTCATTTTGTTGATATATACACAAGTAGCAGATAAATACAAAAAATGTATATAAGATGTAATTAACAATATGATTAAACTTTTTAAATAATTTTAAAAAAAATCTATAATTAAAAATCATAAGTCAAACAAAACAAAGATTAAATTACTTGTTTTTTAATAAATAAAAATATATCATTCAAAATATCTATTTAAAAAAAAAAAAAAAAAAAAAAAAAAAAAAAAGCCGTTATAACTAGTTCTTTAGAATATAACACAACAAAAATCGGATTTGTACTAGATTAAATTAGATTCTTTAAATTAAATTGAGTGGTCAATGACCCTCTTACGTGTTAACGGATATTGTTCAATGATCACTGCCCACAAACGAAATAGTGTAATAATATACTTACGTGATTTGCTTTATAACTCCTAAACAGACTTTCTTACTCATCTTCCAATAAACATGAAAAATGGGCCACGCGTAAAAAGACCTCGTCAACTATATAAACAATTAAGATCATAATTCTGCCATCGACCTCTTGAAATTTGTACCTCGCTAGTAATTCATCCTTTACCAACCAATAACCAAATTTACAAATTCACTCACACTCTTTCTAGCACAAAAAGACACCATGTGTTTACAAATACTATTAGTACTAGTAGCATTTACATATTTGGGGCCAGCAATTGCTCAAAAAGAGTCACATTGCCAAAGTTCATGCGGCAGTGTGACTATTAACTTCCCTTTTGGTTCAGCTGAGGGATGCTACTATAGTCCCGATTTCCTTGTAACTTGTAACCGATCACTTGGCGAGCCTACACCTTTCTTTCGGGACGGCAATATTCAAATTACAAATATGTACAGGAACACGAGTGAGATGGAGGTTAAGGTGTTTGTAGCCAGGGATTGCTATGCTCTGGTAATTACATAGAGAATGATTCATTTGATGCATTGGTATCTTTGACGTTGAACAATTTCCGAATATCAACCAAGAACAGGTTTGTCGCCATTGGGTGTGACACCTATGCGAGTGTTACTGGAACAATAGGAAATGAGTCCGTACGCACTGGATGCAGTTCTAAATGTGGTGGAAAGAGCCACATCAAAAATGGATCTTGCTCCGGAGTTGGTTGTTGTCAAGTAGCAATCCCAGAAGGAATGAGTTCTTATAATTTGTCAGCAAATAGCTACAATAACCATAACAATATATCGGACTTCAACCCTTGTAGCTATGCTCTTGTCGTTCATGAAGAAAAGTTCAACTTTTCTTCCAACTATCTGCTTGATTATAGAACCATAGAAACGACACCAATGCTACTTGAGTGGGCAATTGGACATGAAACTTGTGACATAGCAAGGAAGGACACTGAGAAGTTCTTATGCAAGGGACACAGCGAATGTGATCATAATTATGCCGGTCCTGGATATCGTTGTCGTTGTTCTGAAGGTTATGAAGGCAATCCTTATATAGCAAATAACTGCACGAGTGAGTCTTACTATATTTGGGTTCTTTCCTTCCTTTATTTTCTAACCTTTGCTAGACCAGATTTCGCATCTAATGAAATACTCAAACGGTTGGCTATTGTACAGATATTAACGAGTGTGAACAAAACAAGCATGATTGCATAGATGAAGCAAATTGTATTGATAAAGAAGGAACATATAGGTGCTCTTGTAAAAAAGGCTACTCTGGAGATGGCAGGAAAGACGGAACAGGTTGCACATTCGATAAATCACTCGTTGTTGAGATTTCCATATGTGAGTAAAGTTAATTTCTTTCTTACATTATACCGCACTGCGGTACTGTTAATACTTAAGTTTGTCTAAGATAATGATTCTTTTTAATTGCAGGTACATCAGTCTCTGTCATACTTCTGCTTATTCTAGTCACCTGGGCGTATGTGGGAATTAATAAGCGTAAACATATGAAGCTTCGAGAAAAGTTCTTTAGGCAAAATGGTGGAATATTGCTGCAGCAACGTATTTCCAGAGTTGGGGGCTCTCGTGATCGGCTGAAAGTACTCTTCACTGCTAAGGAGCTAAAGAGGGCAACTAACAACTATGATGCAAGCAGGATTATCGGCAAGGGTGGCTTTGGTACTGTATTTAAAGGAGTTCTATCTGATAACCGAATAGTCGCCGTAAAGAAATCCCAATTAGTAGATCAAACAAAAACCCAAATAGAGCAATTTATCAATGAAGTTGTTATACTCTCCCAAATAAACCATCGAAATGTGGTGAAGCTGATTGGATGTTGCCTCGAAACTGAAGTCCCATTATTAGTTTACGAATTCATTCCAAACGGCACACTCTCAGATCACATCCATAACAGAGGCAAGTCTTTGGCTATTACTTGGGAGATCCGAATCAGAATAGCAACTGAGACAGCCGAAGCACTTTCATATTTACACTCTGCGGCCTCTGTCCCAATCGTCCATCGAGACATCAAACCAACAAATATACTGCTCGATGATAGCTATGTAGCAAAAGTAGCTGATTTTGGAGCATCTAGGCTAATCCCTGGGGATCATATTGAGCTCGCAACTATAGTGCAAGGGACTCTAGGCTATTTAGATCCTGAATATTTGCAGACGAATAAGCTGACAGATAAAAGTGATGTTTATAGCTTTGGGGTATTACTAGTGGAACTTTTTACAGGAAGAAAAGCTCTTAGCTTTGATAAACCTGAGGAAGAGCAGAACCTAGCCATGTATTTTCTATCTTCGTTGAAAAAAGGGAGACTTTTCCATATTCTTGATGAAAACTTGCAGCTAAACGAAATTCCTAACGAGATCGTCCAAGTTTCAAGACTTGCAGAAAGATGCTTATGTGTTAAGGGAGACGAAAGGCCAACTATGAAGGAAGTTGCAATAGAGCTTGAAGGAATATTGGCATCACTGATACATAGTCATCCATGGGTGCAAGGTAGTTCAAACAAATATGAAGCAGAGTGTTTGCTTATTTCATCAACAAATGGGTTACTATGAAAGCACAAATAAGATCCTCATATAGGTTTAGTAATTAGAATCATATTTTTTTTAGCAAATTAGTCCTAATTAGCTCTCAGTTTAACTTACCTAATATAAGTTTATATTAATGTTTGGAGGCCCAAGACACATGAGGTGCCAAAAAGCATGCTAGGCGTGCGCTCTTTAGGTGTGCCTCGGCTTTAGTAATCGCTTCGCCTTGAGGTGTCTGATGCAATCAGGCCAGTGCCTCGACTCGCCTCACGCCTCAGGCGCTCGGAGGCACGCTTTTTTAAATACAGGCTTCAAGTGTTTAACATTTATAAAAGATGTTATAATTTTGTAACTAGTATATACTTAACCTTTCAAAAAAAAAAACTATTCAATGTATCCATAAAATTATTGGAAATATTTGGTTGTTGATCAGATATTTAATGTACCCATTGATTCTTGAATGTTTCCAAGTAGAATGGCACAAATTTCCTAACATTGTGATCATAGACGGAGCATCAATAGGGCAGGCAGGGGTCATGGCCCCCTCAAATATTTGAGTTATTCTTAAAGATTTAGTATTATATCCAATGTTTTAAAACCCGGGTTGACCTGGCCGGTTCAACCGGTTGAACCGGGAACCGGCTAGGAGACCGGGCCGGATGTGACCGGGTTTTTGCTTGTTTGAGACCCGGATTGAACCGCCGGTTTTTGGTTGACCCGGGTTGATAAACCCGGCCGGGTCATGACTTTCATAAAAAATCAAAGTTTTTTTTTTTTTTTTTTTTTTTTTTTTTTTTTTTAATTAACCTTTCTAATTTTAATTGACAAGTTAAAGTGATGACTACAAATGTTAGTTAAAATTTAATAAAACCGTAAATTAGAGTTATATACTATCTTAGAAACACCAACTAATATTAGCTTTAATGTATGCCGTTATAACTTAGAATCATTAGTTGATTTTTGTTGCAAATCTTTGCTATAGAACTTAAAACCAAAGTTTATCGGTAGAGTTTTTAATTTTTTTCATTAGTTCAATCGAATGTAGAAATGAAACTGGACAAATCATGAATCATCAACACTACATTTTAAATATAAAAAATATATATATACATAAATATGGAAACGGTTCGACCCGGCGGTTCAACCGTTTGAACCGGTGACCCGGTGAACCGGCGACTAAACCGGGTCGATAAAAAAACCGGGTTTTAAAACATTGATTATATCTACAAAGTTTTAAATCATATGTGTGATTTTACATTAGGGCCCCTCCTAAATTTTGGAAACCAAATACACAAAACGAAAGGTTATATTGCACATGAAAGTCATAATTTAAAATGTCTTTATAAATGCATGTTTGCTTTGCATACTCTACCATTAAGACCAAGATATATATGTAAGATAATGATAAACCCGTAGGCAATACTTTATTAATGACCATTATTTATAATGGTGAAACCCTAATACCCTAAACCCACAAATCGGGCTTGGGCTTATACTTATCCCTTAACACTCCTCCTCAGTCCGAGCGGCGAAATCGCGAAAGCTCGGACTGAAGAAGAAAACTAGGAAAGCAAAATAAAACAATAAACCAAAATGAAACGGGATAACCCTAAACCAAAATAAACTAAGAAAGCAAATTGACACCAACAAAAGTCGTCTCGGGAATTGATACCCTAGATTCGACACCAACAAAAGTCGTCTCGGGAATTGATACCCTGGATTCGACACCAACAAAAGTCGTCTCGGGAATTGATACCCTGAATTCGACATCAACACAAGTCGTCTCGGGAATTAGTACCCTGGATTCGACACCAACAAAAGCCGTCTCGGGAATTGATACCCTAGATTCGGCATAAAAAACAGAAACAAACAATTAAATACTACTTATTCCTATCATGAAACGTACACTTTTTAACAAAAAATATATATATAAATCACTTCATGGGCTTGTTCACCAATCACCATTAATGCCTCACGTTCTTCAATCCAAACTCTTTATCCTAGCAAGCCCCAATACTCTTCTAGATGTTCCAACGAGGATATTCATTCTTCAGTAGTTTTATATGATACTATGTTGACCCTCGATAGAAGACAACAATCCAGCCATAACTTTTGACTTTAACATTATACGGAAGTGACGGCTATTGACGGGGCGGCCAGGGAGGCGGCTCAACATAACCACCTAGGTCTGAGGCTCCGATACCATGTAAGATAATGATAAACCCGTAGCTATAATCTTATTAATCATCCACTATTTATAATAGTGAAACCCTAATACCCTAAACCCACAAACCGGGCTTGGGCTTATACTTATCCCTTAACAATTACTTGGCCTTGTAGCGAGTAATCGCCGATTGCTCGGCTTGTAATCCGAGTTTAATTTACAGCATTGTTCGTTTGAAAGTTTATATGATAGTTATTTTTTTATTTTTTATTTTTTATTTTTTTATTTTTTATTTTTTATTTTTTTTTCCTTCATAAATAGGGTAATTACAACAAATTTTGTTCGTAACTGTCAAGCAGTGGGTACACAAGAACACTACTTTCCAATAATTGATGAATTAGTTGTAATAATTAAATTTGTGCCATTCTACTTGGAAACATTCAAGAATCGAGTGTAAGATATGCAAATGCATTCAGTCCAAGGAAAAGTAGAACAATCACAATCAGGGACGGGGCTTGGACATGTTTATTGGGGGGGCCAAAATCGTTTGGACACCATTTAGTTATAACATATAAAGCATGGAATACAAAAATAAATACAGTACAGAGAAATAAACGCTAGAGCAAAATACAAACTCAACCACATCGACGACTTTTAATTATGAATTCAACCTGACCAGTTATAGGCTTTAAATCAAACCTTTAAGTGATTTCTTTAAGATGGAAATCATCAAGTTGTCTTCAAGAACTTATTAACATCTTATTGCGAAGTGCCGAAGTGGATTTTTGCATAGTTACATTGCCGATTCAAAGCCTATAAAATCTATTGTATATATGGTTTATAGACATTTGGATATTAATTTAGTATTACGTATTATAAATGATGGTAGCATGAGCATTGGATAATTGGATATACATATACTAAATCCCTTTAAAATAATGTGATCAGTGTATATATTGTTAAGGGATAAGTATAAGCCCAAGCCCGGTTTGTGGGTTTAGGGTATTAGGGTTTCACTATTATAAATAGTGGATGAATAATAAGATTACACCCACGGGTTTCCATTATCTTACATGGTATCAGCCATACGATCCTAAATCTCTAACCCTAAACCTAAACTCTTTCCGCCACTTTAATCTTCCGCCGCCTCCGGCCGCCGGTTACACGCCGGAGGTTCGGAGGGCTACCTTTATCATGTGCTTTATGATGAAAACAATTTCTCTGCTGTACCGCCCCGTCAAACCCTAATCATACAAAATAGCCGTCACTTTTAACATCCGATTCTTAAAAAAAAAAAAAAAAAAAAAAAAAAAAAAAACAAACGCTAATCCCAACTTTATCATCTTCTGACGAATCCGATTCCGACGATAGCAAAACTCCGGCGATTGCTAAGGTGAAAGAGGTTGAAAAACCCAGATCGAAAAACCAATTAGATTCACCTGCCGTGGTCAAATGCCTGGCGGCTGAGATTGACGGCGGTGCGGTGATGTGAAGAGGGTTAGAAAAAGGGCGGTGATTGAGATTCTTGGGACCTGTGTTAGGGTTGGGTGCACTGTTGATGGGAATGATCTTAAGGATTTGCAACTGAAGATTGCTGATGGTGGTTGTGACATGGTGGTCGGATTATAATGTGGTGTTGTTGGTGATGAGTGATATGGAGTTTGATCAGTTACTAATAAGTCAAGTGAAGATGATACGGTGAAAAGGTGGTTTGTTTTTAGTGACAAGTTTTATCACGTATTGCACAAAGATTTGTATTATTATTAAAAAAAAAAAAAAAAAAAAAAAAAAAAAAAGTTATTTAATTGTTTGTTTTTATTTTATGTCGAATCTAGGGTATCAATTCTCGAGGCGACTTTTGTTGGTGTCGAATCCAGGGTATCAATTCCCGAGACGACTTTTGTTTGATGTCGAATCCAGGGTATCAATTCCCGAGACGACTTTTGTTTGGTGTCGAATCCAGGGTATCAATTCCCGAGACGACTTTTGTTTGATGTCGAATCCAGGGTATCAATTCCCGAGACGACTTTTGTTTGATGTCGAATTCAGGGTATCAATTCCCGAGACGACTTGTGTTGGTGTCGAATCTAGGGTATCAATTCCCGAGACGACTTTTGTTGGTGTCAAACTTGTTTTCTTAGTTTATTTTGGTTTATTGTTTTAATTTGCTTTCTTAGTTTACTACTCCAGTTCGAGCTTTCGCGATTTCGCCGCTCGAACTGCGGGGGAGTGTTAAGGGATAAGTATAAGCCCAAGCCCGGTTTGTGGGTTTAGGGTATTAGGGTTTCACTATTATAAATAGTGGATGATTAATAAGATTATAGCTACGGGTTTATCATTATCTTACAGTAATCGGTGCTAAAAGGTCAGTGGTCGAGGAGAGTTGAGCCGAATGGGCCACAAAAATTGGTTTTGTCTGTATTCGGTCAAAATTCGATCAAATTCGATCCACTCGGTCAAAATTTGGATTGAATCATTTGGACAATTGCTTTCTAAACATATTTTACATGCCATGCATATAATTTCGAAATCGATATATACAAATTCCAATAATTTCATAGGTATTCTCTATGGTCCTTATAAGTTAAAAGTTCTTTATAAATTCAACTTTTATCATAGAACTAATCAAGCAATCTTAGTCACTCATTTTTTTTATTAAAATAAAAAAATAAACTTTCACCATTTTTTAAAACTTAAATATTTCGCAAACCGTAAATCGTCAAGTTACCAAAAAAATACCATCGTGACGAGAATTCAATTATCTTTCTATACACATGATTGTTATATACTTTCGACGAATTTTTTTTTCGATGAACTTTTTTTTTTCATCCAGAAAAATCATATATGATTCGTAAGAATCGAATCATATATGATTTTTACGAATCATATATGATTCTTTCTGGGCGAAAATTAAAAAAAAAAAAAAATCGTCTAAAGTATATAACAATGCATATTTATAGAAAGATGATTTAATTCTCGTCGTGATGGTATTTTTTTTGTAGCTTGAAGATTTATTGTTTACAAGCTATGTTGTTTTGAAAAAAAATGTGAAAAATATAAATAGATGACTATGATTAGTTGATAGGTTCTATGACATGTATGGGTTTTTTATAACTCATAAGTTCTATAGTCCTATGCTCGTTGATGAATTCATAGGGTCATAGCATCGCTTAGCTTCAAACATGATTGTTTCTTATATTTATAAAATATTTCTTTGTCTGGCAAATAAAGTTACAAAATTTTAGGTCAAGTCAACTCAAGTCAGACAGCACACTTGTGTCACTAAATTTTCCATCACGTAGTGACTAGCATATTGGACCATTACAAATAGAAAACTGTCGGAACATGAAGTGGTTACTACTCGTCATGACTAGTTTAAAGTTTCGTGACTGATCAATAATGCAAGTTTTTGTCACTAATGTTTAATGGGTGACCAAACAATTGTGACAGTTTTTTCTCGTCAGCAAGTGGCAGCGACGAGAATACAAGGCATCACTATATTTTGTTCACAGATGGGCATTTTTTCTGTAGTGAGGAGTCGTTACTAAACTTGGAGGTGTTGGTGACAAAAACAGTTGTCATAATGTAGCTGGTTGTTACAGTATCTGCATCAGTCACTCTAGTTTAAATAAGATTCATATGTTAGTGAAAAAAATAAGTGCGGTTAAAAAATGGTGGTCGCGAGAACTAGTGAAAATATTGTCAGCTGAGTTGGTTGAAGCCATAAGCCCATAAGTACTTTAGTTATTACGTATCTAACTAACATATATTTTGAATAAAATGGAGTTCAAAATTTTGTAAGTCCCGAGTAGTCAAACTATATCATATCATTAATTGATAATCTTTGTTAACAAGCACACTTATGATTTATCTATACTATTTATAAAGAGTAAATGGTCAAAAAGTCAAGAAGTGAAAAGTGAAAAACTTAAATTAATGTTTTGCCTAAATTACCCTTAATTAATGCATTTAACACTCCTTAATACCTCTCATTTTAAACTTAATCAAAACTTAAATGAAAATATGGAAACTTACATTACACATTCAATTTTTTTGTCAACTTAAAAAATGAAAACATAAAAATGAATAATTAATAATTAATAAATGAAAACATAAAAATGAAAACATAAATGAAAACATAAAAATGAATAATTAATAAATGAAAACATAAAAATGCAATGTTTTAAAAACCGGGTTCGAAATCGACTCGGTCGAGTCACCGTGTCAACCGGTTCGATCGGTTAGACCTCCGGGTCAACCCGGTTTTCAATTTATTATTATTTTATTTTTTTGACCGGGTCAACCGGTTCGACCGCCGGGTCAACCGGTTCGACCACTGGGTCAACCCGGGTTTTTATTAATTTTTTTTGAAAAAATGAAACCCGGCCGGGTTTCGAGAACCGGGTTGACTCGGGTCACTCAAAACCCGGCGGGTCACACCGGTTAACCCGGTTTTAGAAACCCGGGTTGTTTTGACCCGTTTTTTCGACCGGAACCGGTCGAACCGGGTCAACCCGGGTTTCAAAACCTTGTAAAAATGTAAAATTGTTTTGTCAACTTAAGAATGAATACACACGTATATAAAAATAAACTTTTAAATACTAGATGAGTAGCCGTACATAGAAACGGAATTTTATAGCGGCAGATAGTTATAGTGATATTTTGGTTACACAAAACGTTACACAAACCACTTAACCAAAATATCATTATAATTAAATGCCGCTATAAAATCCCGTTGCTATGCACGGGTACTCGTCTAGTGAATATATAATACTAGCTTCAACGCCCGTCTGATGGGCGGCTAGTTTTAAGAATTTTGCTTGAAAGATAAAAATAAAAATTACAATGGTTTGATATTAGATTAAGATTGTAAATTGAAAATCAACTTCTTGGTAATCATTTTGTCAGTTAAGTTGAATATGAGAAAAAAAAAAAATTATTGGTTATATTGCATCCATTAATTTGTAAAGTATAGTATACTGCGTTTTTAATTAAGTTGTTAATAATGTTATACAATAAAAATATTTTATTTTCGATTTGATGTTACAAAATGATGTGTTAATGTTGATAGATGATTTTCTTATGTTAATGTAACATGAATTATTATAAAAATGTTTAAAAAAATAAAATAAGAAACATAATGTTGTGTTAAAAATAACTGACATTGATACGAAAATAGTTATGATAACCATGGCTTGCAAAAATTGTACCAGCTACTTTATCACAAATATTAACGTAAAAACTGTTTTGAAAGTACGAAAAACATTGTGATAATTAAAATTTCAGCGTCAAGAAACATAAAAAAAACTTATTCTCCATCGTCAATGACGTTGTGGTCAACCATATAATCATTTGTTATCTAGTGTCCTGCTGCACATTTCATTAGCCTTTTTAACGTAAGACATCATGCTATTACAATCGCCATAATGGTTCTTCTAATCTTATGCCAAGTACCTTTGTAGCACAAGTACTTATCTATTTAAAAATATTAAAAAAAAATAGTATTCGAAATCTAATTATATAAATGAATATAGATAGTTTCATAATATTGTTTGACAAAATCATATGAACGTAAATAAAAAATAAAAACGGCTAATATACTAAAAAAATAATTAGAAACAAAAATAAAGTAATCATGTATTAAAGAATAATGAAAATTATGAGAACAAAATAAGCTACATTGCATAGGCTTGCCTTTTAATCAATGTTTCGCATACAATTATGTTAGCTTCAAGACCCCATTCGATGAACGGGCTAGTTTCATATGGTATCTAATTTATAAAGGAAGACATGGTCTAACTTTAATGTATTTATATGATCAACTTGAGCTAAATGTCAATCAAATTCGTATAATAAATAAAGGTGCATGGAAAGGTTCCTTATTATTCTTATATCTTATTACTTATTAGGCACCATAATTGATGATTTGTAAAAACAAATGACAGTGCTTTTGTATTTCATTGACATGTCTTATGGTAAAAGCATGAATATAATTATGAAAACCATGGTTGTACTTCTGTTTGTTGTTTTAGATGCAATATTTAAAACTTCCAAAGAAATGTCCTACGGTAAGCTTCAAATCTTTTATATACATTGTCAATTTTCAACAAATCAAATTAAATACAATTCATCAAGCAACTATCCAACTAACTTTTAAAGCTCCCACATACATTCGCAGTCCACTTTAATAGCCAGTTTATTGTCAGACTTCTTGAACGGATATATTTAGCTCGTTCCTCGGCAACTCGGGCATAGAGTGACTACCTTACTTTAATGATCATAAGTTGGAACCTTCAATTCATTCGCTTCCATCTTAGCATAAAGCAAATAGCATTCTTGAGCCTACATGAGCAAACACACTAGTCTTAGCTTGACAACTTAATTGACATAAACCATTATGTGCTTAATTGACCCTCGCCAATATATTCCCATCTACAATAAAAAGGCACATATGAAACCCAAAATGTTGTCATTCTTTAGTTTGCCACAGACGTAAGCGAGTAGCAAAAAATGCATGAGAAATTAGAAAGTAATGCATGATACATAACATGATTGGGATAGACTTATACCAACAACTATTAGCCATACAACAACCAAAATCCACATGGTACTTCATATATAAGCAAACAAACCATTGATCAAGTAACATAACATGTTACTCATGCATATAGAGTAGATTGATGCTAGACATCTTGCAACACCCAAACACCTATGACCATTTTAGTATGTTCGTCTTCACAGTGTAAAGACTATCATTGTTAGCCCACTGAGTTTAATTTGTTCAATGTACGTATGACCATTTTAGTATGCTTGTCTCCTAAATGCAAGATGTCAATTTGATGTTGTGTCATTATATCTAAACATCATTAGCAAGGCCTGAAAGTGTGAAAATATAGAATATAAAAATCATTTATTTTGCATATATCTAAATGAAATAACGTGAAGGCTTTTCTTTTATAAGTGAGATTGCACCTGTTTCTAGAGCTGCCTAGCCCTTACTTCAGCTTCTTCATATCTTTCCTACGCAATTCGAAGCTTGAATGAAACCATAGGAGAACATATAAATCATATATTACTCTGTTCACCAAACAATGAAGTGACTTTTAGTATTTTGACATTGAACCACATGGTAACAGTAATATGAAACCTTAAGATAGATAACATACTTGTTTTCAGCATTTTTTGAATTTTGAACTATTCGAGCCAAATCAGAAACATAAGCAGAATTGGAAGTGGCACATTGGTTGTTGAATTCACCAAAAGCAAAATTGCTCAAATCCATGGACAACCTATAGATCAAATGACATATTCATGATCAAATATTAGAACCTAGGATGTATCCATACGCCCCCTGCAAAACAAATCATATATATACACCTGCTTGCATGACAGGTATATACACATATCATAATGGCCAAGTGATCACATATCATAACAGAACAGAAGGGGACGTCGTGGATCAATCACACCTCCACAGAAAGTGTCATGTCATTGGTGCCATCAATGACAAGCCCATGGTACCTCCATAAGTAGACTAAAAACTCGGGCATCAGAACGGAACATATCAAAGCAAACAAAGCAAAGCTATCCATAATCATAACAAAGCTCCCAGAGCATAACATAACATAATCTCATATCAAAGAGATAGTAATCAGATCATCATAACAGAATGGATAGCAAACAGAATCATATTAGATGATAATATCAAACGAATCATATCAAGGAATCATATCACAGCAAACGAATCAAAGTCTAGATCGAAAAGTCATGAGAAATCCCTACTGAGAAGGGATAGAATATCTGTACCTCAAACCACAATGAAACCATAGCAGAAAATACAAGGATCAGGAGTTACTCCATCTTCAGCGAATCTACACGAATTAATGATCATCTTATTACTTATAAGCTCATTTTAAATCAGATTACTCCCTTTAGGCTTCTTCCTATTTTTAGAAACTTCCCATTTTTAGTAATTTGCCAAATATAGTAACTTTTCAAAAATAGTAACTTTCCTCTTTAAGTAACTTTAACCATTTAAGTAACTTTATATTTTTAGCAGGTTTCCCGAATTAGTAAGTTTTCATATTTAGTAAGTTTTCCTAATTAGTAGAATTAGCCATAGATGATTACAATTAACATTTAATTAAGTTAAAATGCTCAAAATGATTAATATTGTAGATTAGGGTTAATTATGCTAATTTATAATAGTTTAGGGTTAAAAGTGTAATTATTACAAGTTTAGGGTTTAAAATGTAAATTATTTAAATAGATGATCATTCTTAGTTTTTAGCTGATTATGTGAACACATGCATAAACCCACTCGACCTCGTTTATTTATAACCAAAACTCGACACTGAAATAAACCCGAGACCCCTTTTGTGCACTTAACTCTATTCGATCCATTTAACACACATTATACACCCTCCTATTCACCATCCATGAGACATCACCCTTTCTTTTCAAACCGAACCAAAATTCGACCATATTTACTCTTCTAGTTAACCATTTCTTGCGAGACCAAAACCAAACCAAACAACACATTTGTGAACCAAAACAATTACCCACAATCGACCCATGTTTTCTTCTGTTACAATTCCTAATCTCGACACTATTAACACACACACAGAGTGTTAGAGTTTGACAATCAAAGTACACATATTGCGGAAGCTAGGATCAAGTAATAACACGTATAAAGATTAACTAAAACATAAATAGAAAACATACCCGATGCACTTCAAATAAACCTTGATTCTTGTACAAATAGATCAATGATAAACCCCTTACCGTTTTGTTTATCGATCTCTTGATAATTACTAAAGTAAGTAATTACCTCGTTCTTGTACACACAAACTACCAACGAATAAAGGTTTGATGCAAGTAAACAAAACACTTAATTTGCTTAGGAAAAATTTCGATCCTAAAACCCTTATGGGAGTGAGGATCGATCGACCAAGAGAAGAAACAAGGAGAAGAAAAGATTTAGGGTTAGTGTGTGTGCACAAAAGATATCAAACCCTAATCCTTGGCCTTGTATATATACTAGAGGATTCCTTGGAGCTCAAGTCAAGCATGGGTCGACCCATGTAGGTTGGGTTCGACCGGCCTAGCACCCACAAGGGTGTTCTAGATCTTTCTTGACTCCCAAGTTACACTCTAGTCCTCGTTCTCTTGTCCCTTAATAATAATTAATACTTACGTTTAATATTAATGATTATTTAGTCCCTTAAGTGTTATAAATATATATATTCAATACATTTAATATATATATATTTATTTTACATTATTCTTGTTTGTAAAGTGTGCAATCCCGAGGTCTCGGGTTCGATACTAGACATTTACTTATTAATATTTATACGTAACTTTTAACAGCTCCCACTCGTATATCTATTAATAGTAAAATGACATTGGTTAGTGTCTTGCAACACTCCAATGCCCCTAGTTCGACCCGAGCTAGGTTTCCTGGAAAACCTTTAATGATTCATCATTATTATTATCCTTTCGCCTCTAATACTACATTAATAAAGATGTGAGGTTCTTTATTAAATTCTGTTTCTCGTCTCTTTATGATTGAACAAAATCACCAAAACATCTGAACGTATTCCAGATAGACTTTGGGCGTGGCCACGCAAATATTTTGTCAACCCTACGAGGGGCCCAGCAGTATTAAACTTCTGAACAAATCAGAAGGAACGAATTCTCTCTTGACTACAAGAATAACCCATGAACTTTGCAACATTCTGAAAACAACCCTTATGACTTCCAATTACGGTAAGCGGTAGATTGCTCCACAAAATGCACTACATCCATGACACTTATCTGGTATCTCAAGTCTGAGGATAACTGTTAAATATGATTCTCACATTAAATTTAAATCATATTGTTGGGATAAGTCCAATACTCAATTCATTGAATATCATGTGAAATTGGTATGACTACGCATCAATATACTTTCAAGTATATCCTTAACCAATACTCAAAATTGTCTTAGTTTAAAGATATTCCCATATCATTAATCGACAACGGAAATTTAGAATAATAAATTATTCACGGATCTTAAACATGCAAATACAGGATATATTATTAAGACTTGAATAAATAAACATAACCAATATTTTATTTCATTAAACATTAATAATTGTACATTACATCCTTTATCCAAATACTAATCACAAATGGGCATGAAACTATCAGCTAATTTAAGTCCTATTCCTTCAGCATGCTTATAAAGCTTGGTGCCAGGTAAAGGCTTTGTAAATTGATCAGCTAAGTTTTCATCTGTGTGAACTTTGAGCATTTCGATTTCACCTATCTCAACTTGTTCTCTGACATAGTGGTGCTTAATCGGGAAATGTCTGGTGCCTCTCATGATTCCAGGTTCATTGGCAAATGTAATTGCGACTGAGTTGTCACAATACATTTTTATAGGTCGCTGAATCGAAGGCATAACCCCAAGCCCTGAAACAAACTTCCTAATCCAAACAGCTTCCATTGCAGCTTCTGAAGCAGCTATATACTCACTTTCTGTAGCAGACATCGCTAGTACACTCTGCTTTTTGCTCCTCCAATCAACAGCTCCTCCATTAATGACAAAGACATAACCCGTCTGAGACTTCGTATCATCTTTATCACCTTTCCAAGAAGCATCGCAGTAACCTGTTACATCAAGCTCTGCAGATGGAGTACCCCCATATACTAAGAACATCTCTTTAGTAGCCCTAAGGTACTTAAGAATATTCTTAACAGCAGTCCAGTGTTTTTCACCTGGGTTCTGCTGATATCGACTGGTTAAATTCTGAGCAAACGCCACATCAGGCCTTGTGCTTTTCACCGCATACATAATAGATCCCACAGCCGAAGCATAAGGGACTCTCTTCATGCGTTGCACCTCTTCAGGTGTTGAAGCACAAACTTTGTTGCTCAAGCCATGTTGCTCTTGCATCGGCAAATATCCTTTCTTGGAATTTTGCATACTGAATCTCTTCAATATTTTATCAATGTAAGCACTTTGGCTTAATCCAATTAATCGCTGAGATCTATCTCTATATATCTTGATTCCTAGAATAAATGCAGCTTCCCTTAGATCTTTCATAGAAAAACAACTTCCAAGATATGCCTTAACCTTTTGCAAACTTGGAATGTCGTTCCCCATGATCAATATGCCATCTACATATAATATAAGGAAAATTACATTACTCCCACTAGCTTTGTGATATACACATGGCTCATCAAGATTTTGAGTGAATCCATACTTCTTAATTTCACTATCAAATCTTTTATTCCATTGTCGTGATGCTTGCTTTAATCCATAAATGGATCTTTTAAGCTTGCATACACGATCTGGGAATTCTGGATTCACAAACCCCTCAGGCTGCGCCATATAGATGTCTTCATCTAGGCGACCATTTAAGAAGGCGGTTTTGACATCCATTTGCCAAATCTCATAGTCATAGTAAGCGGCTATGGCTATAAGAATCCTAATTGCCCTTATGTCAGCTACAGGAGAAAAGGTCTCCTCATAGTCAACACCTAAAGTTTGAGTATAGCCTTTAGCTACCAAACGGGCCTTATAGGTGTGTACAATGCCATCCATATCAGTCTTTTTCTTGTAGAGCCATTTACTCCCAACTAGCTTGGCACCCGGAGGTAGGTATACTTCTTCCCAGACTTCATTGTCTTTCATGGATTGCATTTCCCCATTCATAGCTCCCTGCCATTTTTCCTTTTCAGGACTATTCATAGCAGCTTTATAACTTGCAGGTTCATCAAGATCCCCTGACAAGTTGTCATCACACTCTACGTTTAAACATAGACGTGTAGGAGCCTTCACAGATCTTGAAGATCTGCGAACGGGAACCACTTCAACTTCTGGTGGAGGACCTAAACTTTCAGGTTCTTCAGGAAGTTGGCTAGTGTTTTCAGAAGGTGTTACATCTTTATGATCATCTTCCAGATCATATACTCTCCCACTGAATTCTTGAGATATGAGCTCCTTTTCTAAGAAGTTTCCATACCTTGCAACAAAAACTTTGTTTTCAGCTGGGTAATAAAAGTAGTAACCCATAGTTTCCTTAGGGTATCCTACGAAGATGCACTTTACAGATCTTTGTTGGAGTTTGTCTGCTGAGTCACGTTTAACATACGCCTCACAACCCCAGACCTTTAGATAAGACAAGTCAGGAGCTTTTCCAGTCCATACCTCATATGGAGTCTTATCAACCTTCTTTGTTGGAACCATATTTAAAATGCGAACCGCAGATTCCAAGGCATAATCCCAAAACGAGTAAGGAAGAGTTGTTAGATTAAACATAGATCGTATCATATCTTGCAATGTACGATTCCTTCTTTCAGATACACCATTTTGTTGTGGAGTATATGGAGAAGTAAGGTGCTGGACAATTCCCTCCTTTGCTAAGTAATCTATAAACTCTTGACTCAGGTATTCACCACCTCTATCGGATCGAAGAGCTTTAATCTTCTTTCCTAGTTGCAACTCTACTTCTGCTTTAAACACTTTGAATGTCTCAAATACCTCATGTTTATGTTTAAGTAAATAAACATAACCATAACGGCTGTAGTCATCCGTAAATGTTAAGAAGTAGCTAGCACCTTTCCTTGACACATGTCTAAGTGGTCCACACACATCTGTGTGAATAAGACCAAGTAGATCATTCGCCCTTTCAATCCTATTTTTAAAGGGTTTCTTAGTCATCTTCCCAGCAATGCAAGATTCGCATTTATCAAATGATTCATCATTGATCTTATTCAAAAGCCCATCATGTTGCAGCTTTTTCATGCGATCTTTGCCAATGTGAGCAAGTCGACAATGCCAAAGATAAGATGAATCCAGACCTTTCTTGATTCTCTTATTGTTGATGCTATACATTGAATTATTTTTAACAAAAGCATTATCATCATCATTCATATCAATTTCAAAGACACCATTCACAGCAATAGCATTAAAATAAAAAACACCATTTAAAGAAACCGAAATTCCATTGCTAGAAATAGTATGCTCAAAACCAAGGTTTAACAAACATGAAAATGAAATTACACCTCTAACAATTGACGATGCATAATGACAATTATTTAAAGATAGTACTAAGCCCGAAGGCAACACTAAATCATAAACTCCTATAGCTTCAACTCCTGCATGCGTTCCGTTACCAACGTGCAAGAATTGTTGTCCATAGGCCAGCTTTCTCTCAACTCTAAACCCCTGCAAGGTATTGCAAATATGAATGCCACATCCCGTATCATATACCCATGAATTCAATTTAGGAGTAAGAGTGAATAATTCAATCATAAAGAACGCACCTGATGAGCTGGGGTTACCAGCTTCATTCCCCTGCTTCTTGAGTCGCAAGTCATGAATATAGAGAGGACAATTGCGCTTCCAATGGCCCTTTTCATGACAATGGTGACATGCCTGATCCTTCTTGTTTGGTGGATTCACCTTTTTCTGCTTAGGCTGATGTTGCTTCATCTTGGGTTCAGGTTGATAGGCCATGACCTGCTTGCCTTTGTTAACCTTCCCTTTGCCTTTGTTCACATGCGATTTCTTCTGGATTCTCCCACCATGAATTGCCAACACTTGCGGGGTAGGATTCTTGACCTTGGCTGGTAGACTTTTCTCATACTCAACAAGCAATGCGAGTAATTCAGATACTGTCTTCCCCGAGCAGTGCATGTTAAAATTCTGCACAAAACCAGCAAAGTCCTTGTTAAGGGACCTGTTGATCAAGTGCACTTGCACATTGTCAGGGTAACCAAATCCAATTCTGTGAAGCTGATCAAAAGATTCCTTCATCTCAGTTACATAATCTTCAACTGGTTTACCATCACCATGCTTGCAGTTATGTAGCTTGTCCAATTCATCATACAATTCAACTGCAGGTGGTTTCTCATAAGATTGCCTAAGAACATCAAGCATATCTTTTGGGAAAAAGTACTCAAACTTCTTTTGTAATTGAGCACTCATGCTAGTGAGCATTAAACAAGCAACCTCATTGAACTTAGCATGTTCCACCCTCCATGCCGCCTTGACTGCTTCTGGTTCAGTAGCAGCAGGCTCAGCTGGGCATTCTTCGGTCAAATAGTCCATTTTACCGGTCGACCTCAAGACAATTCTAAGTGAGCGGTACCAATCATTGAAATTCTTTCCAGTCAGTTTCTCTCTCTCAAGATGACTCTTGAAAGCAGAAATCACAGATGGGGTATCGGGTTGAGCCATATCTACAGATAAAAGTTCAAACAATAGTATTTTCGATAATAAATATCTTCAAGAAAATAAAATACCCATTAGTTATATTCATATAACCACCAAAATTTTCTTGAAAACCTAGGATCTAACTTTACATAGTTCCACCACATCAGTTGATCTGCTAGTGGTGAAAGTACAAAAGATAGTAATCTGTCGAACAATAATTGGCAAACAAGATTTCCAATTCCTAGATCATTATGGGAATTACATCAAATTGATTCATCAATTTGCCTTGTAAGCATGTTTCATCCCATCTCATGCCTTAAGTTCTAGGTCTCACGCACAACTTAATTAAGTCGTCTACCTTAGAAACTGTAAAATTACAATTATGGTCTCACGCGTTAAAAGAATTTTACCTTGTTATAGTAATTTAGTCTAGGTCTCACGTTTACTAAATTAAAATTCCAAGTGTTTCTTATAGGTAGATGGCATGTAACTTAAATTATAAGGGTATTTATTTTTGATGTGTAAATCAAAATATGTATAAAGATGCATGCACTCATCTTTATAGCATAAGTTTTCAAAACCTTTTTATTACCAATTCGTGAAATTAATACACAAATTTTACTTGAGGTTTAACAAACCCTAAGATGACTTTCTACAATTATGATTTCAAAAGTAATTCGTTTAAGACATATTCAAGATTGTGATAACCAAGGCAGACTCTAAGGCTCTTTTCTAAGCCTTCAAATCACGGTTATGAATATCGTCTTAAAGGACTTAATTTTAAAAGCATACTTGTACAAAACATCAATCAAGCAAAAGTTTATGGATTCAATCTCAAAATCTTATAATAAAGTATGAATTTTGCTAGTCTCGCCTGGGAGCTGATTACCGTGCGAATCGGACCACTATCGGCACTTAAGACCTTGCAAGATTCTTACTTTATCACTTTAGTTTCACCGTTATTAGTCTATATTATTTTCTTTTATGAAAATCACCCTTTTATTGCTTACATCAAGTCAAACAATTAAGAAAACAATAAAACAAGTAATTTTAAAGAAAAATAAACAACTAATAATAAAACGTGAAACAATTAGCCACATGCAAACCATATTAAAAAGATCCTAATAAAATCAATTCTATGTATAAATATGCATGTAATTACCTAAGGCCTTCCCTTCTTAATGGAAGTGGAGCCACATACATTGACGAATCAATTGCGTAGGCCAAAGATAATATACACACCACATAGCATATAAATTGATTTTAATATATATGGAGTCTTCCCCAATTTTAGATCTATTTAAAACATGTGACAAAAAATAAACAAACAAGATCCATGACTAACATGCATGTTTCGTCACGGATTAACCTAACAATTAGCACATAGGTCACAAGTATGTTCACAAAAACCGGTTAAGACCTAGGGTTTCTATATGATTACAAATTAATCAAGAAAACCACAAACCCTAATTAGGGTTTTTTAGTGGAAATCGACCCCCCCTAAAATTAGGGTTAGGGTTTTAAATTTTATATAAAAAAAAATTAAAGAAAACCCTAGAAAAACATGTATCTAAAACAATTAAAGATCCGATTTTTATTACATTTTAGTAATCAATTACATGTTATCCATGGCTCGTGATGCCACTGTTAGAGTTTGACAATCAAAGTACACATATTGCGGAAGCTATGATCAAGTAATAACACGTATAAAGATTAACTAAAACATAAATAGAAAACATACCCAATGCACTTCAAATAAACCTTGATTCTTGTACAAATAGATCAATGATAAACCCGTTACCGTTTTGTTTATCGATCACTTGATAATTACTAAAGTAAGTAATTACCTCGTTCTTGTACACACAAACTACCAACGAATAAAGGTTTGATGCAAGTAAACAAAACACTTAATTTGCTTAGGAAAAATTTCGATCCTAAAACCCTTATGGGAGTGAGGATCGATCGACCAAGAGAAGAAACAAGGAGAAGAAAAGATTTAGGGTTAGTGTGTGTGCACAAAAGATATCAAACCCTAATCCTTGGCCTTGTATATATACTAGAGGATTCCTTGGAGCTCAAGTCAAGCATGGGTCGACCCATGTAGGTTGGGTTCGACCGGCCTAGCACCCACAAGGGTGTTCTAGATCTTTCTTGACTCCCAAGTTACACTCTAGTCCTCGTTCTCTTGTCCCTTAATAATAATTAATACTTACGTTTAATATTAATGATTATTTAGTCCCTTAAGTGTTATAAATATATATATTCAATACATTTAATATATATATATATATATATTTATTTTACATTATTCTTGTTTGTAAAGTGTGCAATCCCGAGGTCTCGGGTTCGATACTAGTCATTTACTTATTAATATTTATACGTAACTTTTAACACAGAGCACCCTTTTTCAGCCCATACGACACACCACAACCACGCCATATTTGATCACACCACACATGAAATAACAGTTCGAACACACCCTAGCTTTTCCCCTTTTTCGACCTCAATAAATACGACTTAACATGCATGCATCCTCTTGTTAATATACACACACTCACAATCTTTACCTTTATTTGTTACCCTTCACGACACACACAAATTAACATGCATGTACAACCATCAGATAACGAATCACATATATATTCAATGTCCTTCTTTATTCACATTCATGACCAGTTTTAAAGTTGAAAATAAGAGGTTTTATTATAATTTTAAATGACTATATATACGCATGCATGCATGACAGCAATCAAGGGCAAATTCCCAGATCAGTACAATTATTTTTCGGGTTTATTTATTCAGTACAAACCCAACCCCATTTTCTAATTTGGTCAAGTGCGATCGTGCGATCTCATTACCTTTATTACACGTGTCCCACACAAAACAACCTTACCAATCATTTGCAGCCCACCCCACTAGCACTTGTCCCTCACGTGGCCTTTGACTTTAATTTTCGAATGTGCGATTTTTGATCGTGCGATCGTGCGAATTTCGGCTGCCCATTTGCAATATTTCTTGGAAAAGACCAAAAATCTTTCCAAAAGATTTTATTCATATGATTTGACTTGACATCTTTTTTTTAAATATTACTATTTTAATTTACTAAAATAACACTTAAATAAAAACATTTTAATTATTTCTTCAAATCCACACACACAAAAACATCAACCGGGTCATTTTTGAGCTTCGCACATTTCGATTTGCATAGAAGATAGATGAACCGAGACTGAACTTAAAACACCCATTGAACTCATAGTTTGAAATGGTAAGTTTTTCTCTTAATTTTAGTTGTTTTTGTTTATTTGTTGTTACCCCATTTGAAATTGTTTATGGAGAAAAACCTTAGGAGACATAGTTGTCGAAATAATGTATGCAGTATTTGTATTGTTATATGACAGTTGGAAGCCATAGTAATAGTAATTGTTATGCAAGTTTGGGTAGTATTTTATAGGGCGTTTGGATTAGCTTATTTAGCTGGGTTATGGGCGTATTTGACTTTTGGAAATGCCGATAAGCTCACCTTTAAGAGCGTTAGTATCTGTAATGTGATTGCAAATGTTAAGCGCGTTAGTAGGCATAATCTAATTCATATATCCTTTTAACCTAGGTCCTTCTATAGTGCCGGTAGACCCAAAATGGTCCTGTGTTAATGTTTGAAAGATGGGACCTAGAAATGAGTAGGAACGAGTGAGAGGCTAAGTTTCATAAAAAGTGTTAAATATGAGAGGTAAGTTTTTTATGGAAAAATATGAGGTTTAGAAATGAGTATGAACGAGTGAGAGGCGTAGTACATGCTACTGGTAGGCGTGTATATAGGTCTTGGAAGAGACTTGAAGTAGGGTGCGCTAAAATAAACATCATGTAGTTTGAGACCAAGGCATTAGTATGTGACGCTGAACAGCAACAAAGGCCCTTTTTGTTATAGTTGGATCATTGAGAGATGTGGGGAAGATTAGTATACACGCCTACTTTCTACGGTATATGTGAATGCAATTTTGTAGTACTTCGTATGTTTCTGTAGTATTTGTTTATATTGGTAGGAACCTTAGTATTGCTTGTATTGGTAGGAACCTTAGTATTTGTTTATATTGGTAGGAACCATAATGTCCACTGGTAAACGATTGAAGTTAGAGCATACCCTTGATGACCGGGGTTGGTTAGTAATGGTACTCAGAGAGGTCATCTTTCCGGAGATATTTTGGAGGTATAGGCCAAATGCTCCACCAAATATGAAACTTCCAAGTGAAACACTCGAAGAGTTAAGAAGAGAAGTTTACAGTTATGAAGATGTACACCCTTTTAAAACAAATCATAGTGGATTGAACAAAGATGAGGGTCTTAGTACAATATGGCAACACTATAATGATAAACCAAAGCATTTTGGTTTTCTTATGAACAATGTTTAGTTGCTGTTTTGTATATCATATAATGATAACTTGGTTTATGTAATGTACAACAGTTTATCAATGGCGTAATGTACAACAGTTTATCAGTTTCAGTGATCAATTTTCTTGTATTTGTTTGTATTGGTAGGAACCTTAGTTCTACACTTCAATCTATCAATGTCGTAATATAAGTTTGCAGGATAGCAGTTACATGTTTACTCCATTGGCACATGGTGTATCTACTAATGTTGTAAACAAACTGTGGGTTATTGACCTCATGTAGTTTGAGACATAGCCATTAGTATGTGACGCTGAACAGCATAGCTATGACCGTAGGTGTAATGTTAAGTGCGTTATTAGGTCATTGGTGATTGCAAATGCCCTCCCAGAATAGCTCATGGTTGAGGATGAATTTTGTTGGTGTCCTATATAAGCCTGAAAGTTGTCTATCCATTTGGCATGTTACTGACTCAATACATACATAATGTGGTAAAATGCAAACATGTACTACCTCAACTTCTAGAAAGGAGCCTTTACAAGGTTGTCATTGTGTTTATTTAGCGATAGTACATGCCATAAAATTTGTTTTTTTACTATAGTTACTCAGTTTTATTATGTGTGTTTGGTTAAATTAACTGAGTTGCTTCTCTTTGTGTTATTGTTTGTTTATATAGGAATATGCTGCCAAGGTTCACATCCGAAGCAAATTGCATTACTTCCAATTGATTAAAGACCGATTATCTGAAAATCGTCGTCAAGTGTTTCAGTCAACATGCTTTGGTCCATGGTTGGATTTAAATTACTTAGAGAACGAAGATAGTCTTATACATTACATGCTTCAAAAACAAATTGAGTCTGATGATCAGCACTATGATTTGCCACTAATTTATGTTTTTAATGGACATCATCTGCATTTTGGACGCCGTCAATTTCACCTCATAACTGGTTTTAAATTTGGATTGCCTAGTTTCCGTAAGTTTAGAAGTGGTGATATCATATTTTGTGACCGTGTATTTCCGAAGAAGGTAGGGGAGAATTTAAAAACCATAGATCTCCTATGTTTGATTGAGGATGAAGAGCTTTTTACAAAAGTATCTGATCAAGACGCGGTACGAGTTTGTCTTTTGTTATCACTTCAAGTCATATTTATGGGGCGTGACCTGTTATCTGTGGTGGATGATACATATCTTAGGATGGTTGAGGACTTTCAAAGCTGGAATGACTTTCCTTGGGGGGAATACATTTGGAGACAGTTGTACGATGCCATTCGAAATATCAACTCAAAACGGAAGTTGGAATAATCTTTGGCCGGGTTTGTTTTATGTTTCAAGGTCAGAATTATGCACTACAAATTATTCTGTTAAATTATTTTTATGTTACTAGTAATTCCTTTAACGTATTTAGTTTTTTCAGATATGGATTTTAGAGATTTCTACCCAGAGCTTGCGTTGGTGGAATAAGGACATCGATGTTATCCCAAGAGCACTTTCATGGTCTAAGAAGGTGCCTTTCCAAGAATTGGAGTCTTTCGGGCAGCTTTTTCCCCAGGCAAGTGTTCATTTTGTGATATCCATTCCTACTATTTGATTATGATTATGGTTAATGCTAATCCACTTTCTGTTTGTATATTTTGTTAGGCGAAAGAAACAAACCATGATCTATATACTACGAAAGTTGAGGCTCATTCAGAATGGTACACCAAAGGCATTAGGTTTTTTAACTGGTATGCACCGAGAGTTGCGCCTGTTGTCAACAGTGGAGGGCTTTTTGAAGATTGGCTGCGTAAACGAGCAGAACTTCGTGCGAAAATACATCGTATAGACAATGAAGTTCCAGTGCAACAGTCTTGTGATACTCTTCAGGATCGTGTTAGGACATTGCAAGGTATATGTAATGGTTTGTTGATGTTACCTGCAGAGGTCAACAGTTTGAGATCACGGATCTACAAAATTGAAACCATTATTCAGGTTTGTTTATACCCTAACTATATGATTCGTTATCCAAAATGTTTAGTCACTAATTCATGTACTTGATCTTTTGTATTACCCAGTATATTAACAGAAAAATGAAGGTTGGACATATGCAGGACTTTCTGGACGAACTTGATGAGAAAGACCACAAAGAACCGAAAAAAGTAATTCTCGCTTAATTTTTCTTTACATGAATATCACAAGATGTTTATTATCTGTTTTTCTTACATTTTACTTAATATATGTACAGGATAAATTCGACAATCATTACAAAGATACTGATCTTGGTGATGAGTATTGCACAAGTATAAATCAAAATTTCCTAGATTTGTTAGAGTCAGCAATCCAGGATGAGTTTCTGAAAGATGAGAAATTATCTGACAAAGATGTCGAAGAGGTTTGTACAATTTTAACAATAATAGAGGTTGAGACATATAAAGTTAATTCTAAGTTGGTCTGTATTCGTATTTTGTGTTATAGAAGGATTGTGTTTTTTTGGCTACGCAAGAACGCGTAGCAGCTGAAAAGCAGAAGGCTGAGAATCGACGTTTATCTACACAAAGGGAAGAGAGGATGAGAGTCCTAATCGAAGAGGAAAAAAATGTGCAGCTTAGAAACCAGAATTTCAAGGCCCCTCACATGCAACGTTCTTTGGAAAAAACTTTTGTATCAAAGAAGAGGCAGCACGAATTAGTACTAAGGCCGAAATTTAAGGAAGTAGATGATGATGTGAAAGTTCCAACCTTGGATCAACTTAAAAGAACAAACTCCCAGTTAACTCCTTATATGATCCAGAAATGTAGAGATCTCAAACCTTGGCAAGAGGTAAGGTCTATATTCTTTTCAGATATTAGCAGTGTGAATAAGAACTATGATTCAAGTACGAGTCATTCATTTTACAGTCCATTTCGCTTAAGTTTATACATGTCTTCATTTTTATAACGTGTAGGACCTAAAACGGCCATCAGAAAGGATTGATAAGGTTTTTGTTCATCAGCTTTTATTACAAATAATGAAAGCTATTTTCGTTGCAAGTTTCCTTGGTGCAATGATATAGTTGTAGATCGTTGTTTCTGGTTATGTTTTGTTGGGATGGATGAGACTCGTGAAGGCTGGTTCCGCGACGAGGTAATTAAAGTAAAGTTAAATTCTTATAGCAAATAATGTAAATAGTGTGCTCCTTTTTGTGTTTGATAATGGAAATAACGAGCTTTATTTTGTTTTTCTTAAATATCTACAGCACATTGAGCTTTGGGTGATGTATTTGTGGCACGTTAGACCATCGTTTGCAGATTGGTCCGTAGTTAGCAGTTACTTCTTGACACTTCTACTTCAAGATTCGTTGCCACTATTTTATGCTAATAACCAAGTTTACAAATTGGCATGGGCTGATGTTGACCGGGTATTTATTTCTGACACATCTTTATCATCTTAATTATGTCCAACAAATCTTATTTATTTTCTGTATACCTTGCAGGTGTTCATTCCGATAAACGAGCCTAAGAAACATTGGTCTGTTGCCCAGTTTCACATACAGACCGGAAATGTTATATTTTATGACAGTGTTTATCGTTGTGAAGAGGAAGGTCGTGATTGGTATTTGAAAATGAGGAAATGTTTGGAGGTCAATCTTCCCTTGATTCTACGGGAGACAGGTGTGTTTGACAAGAAACGTATTGACCTGGAAAATTACAAGATCAGCTTTCGTCTTGCACATAACGTTCCAAAGCAGGGTGGGGTATTTGGTGATTGCGGAGTCTTTGCCTGCATGTTTCTATACAGGTTATTAATCGACCATGTTTATTTTTTACTATTACTATTTTGCACCTTAGTAATTAGATCGTGATAGTCATAAACATAAAACCTTAAGCTTCATTAAACATACCACATAGATATACATGACATAGACGTTACAACAAGTTAACTTAGAAACTAAGACACAGGTACACCATTACAGGACACGACCAACACTCATGTTAGGCAGACTCAGGCCACAACATTTTTATTAGGATAACGATAGCCAACAAAGACATACAACATTGCAACATTGACCTTACCAGGGCAACAAACCCTTAATCTTCTCGATGAATAGGTCAATCTCCCGCCCCCTTAGTTCCAACTCCGTAGCCAAGATCCTTAGCTCCTGAAGTTTTATGTCATCTTTTGTTATAAGTTCATTTGAAAACTCCGCCATTTTCTTAGGTAAAAACTGTGCAGCTGCAGTCTGCAACTCATCCACTCAATTGACGCCCTCCGACAATACAAAGTAAACATGTCTTGCCATTCAGAAGATTGTGTCGCCTCATGCAAACCCCCTTATGACCAAAACTCCAAAAAAGGATGACATGCAAAACCCCTTATGCCTGACTTGTTGACCAACTTAAAAAAAAATCCTATAATTTGCACATTTCTCTTATACTAGCGGATCTTGTACTTCTTGTCTCTAGCACATCTCTCATGTACTAGTGTATATTGTATTTTCTTGGACACCATTTTTTTTAGTTAAGCTAGGCTACGAAATTATGTATTTTTTTATGTAAAAGCACAAGGTTGAGATCACTTTTGGATTAAAATTTGTTTATACAGGTTGGCTCATGGAATTCATTTACAGGTTGGATCTGTTATTATTTCGAGAACAAGATAAACTGTATTTGAATCTAATAGTTTTGAAGTCCTGTTATTGTACACACTTTGTTTTGAACATAATCTCCTCAGTTTTGAACTCCTGTTATTGTACACACTTAGCTATCAAGTATTGACCATGTTAGCTTGTAGCTTATCAAATATGTGTGAATGTTATAAGCATGTTGTTGTGTTATTGGACAACAGAAGTAGGAAAACTGAATTGCATTACGACTGTTGACCTTATCAGGTCTACATAGATAGATGTGTGCATAGATAGATGTCTCAAACTTTAAAGTACATAGATAGAGGTTTTTTTTCTAAGACAAACAAAATGTCTTCAATCACGGGTCAGCCATGTTATATAGATGGTAGGTTTGTGACATTGATGGTTGTGATCCTTGTGAGCTTCCTTGTGGGTATCGTGATCCTTGCGAGCTTCCGCGTGGGTATTGTGGTAGTCTTTGGAGGTCAATAGAGGCTCTCATTTTCTTTTCGTTTGCCTATAATTTGTCAATCAAAATTAGTAAGTTAATATCCTTAACAATAATCTAATACAAAATAATAAAATTTTATGTTACACTTATAATTTACCTTTTTGTTCTTTTTTGGCAATGGTGCATTGCATTCTCCTCGTGTGTGAGCAGCCGAACCGCACCTTTGGCATGAATTCTCTCGTGGTTCCTCACCTTGTGATCTAATCCTATCTTTGTTCTTTGGTCTTCTAGATTGTCGATTAGCCATAATCGGTGGCTTTACAACCTGCAAGTTAGTTGGAAGCTCCCAACTCTCAATTTCTCCAAGAGGATATACCAACGCTTGGTATGTAGCTTTTAGTGTAGTTGTTCTAAACCATTTCTTCGCCAAATGATTACAACTTGTCATTCCTTGAAATCTACAAGCAGCTATAGCATGACCACATGGGAGACCAGATAGTTGCCATTTTCGACACGTGCATTTATTTTCCTTTAACTTTACAATATGTTTCTTTCTACGATCATCTACCTCATAAATCCTTCTATGGTCGATGGCTTTCACTGACCAATTAGCACTCTTAATCACTCTGTCCTTCACTTTTGTGCTTGCTCAGTCACTAAGTTCACCCGCATGTGCACCTAAATATTGAAATAATAATTATAATAATAATAAACCTAAACAATATAGATATATAACTTATATAACAATATTTAATTATGTATACCTTGGTACGTTACTCGTTTATCACAAAACCATGAATGTACAAGCCCTCTATAGTATTCCATTAGCATTGAAATAGGAGCATATCGAACGTGTCTTGTTAAATTGTTGATTGACTCTGCACTGTTCGAAGTCATATAATTGTATCGTTTTCCTGGGCAATATGCCCTAGACCAGTACATAGCTCCAGCTTCCAATAGTTTCTGGTATGCTTCTTGACTTTTTCGCTCAATTTGTGCAAAAAAATGAGTAAACTCGTCGCTTGTGTAAGATTTGCATGCCTTCTAATATAAAGCCCTAAGCCTGTCACTTTGTCCAAACTTGCAATTCAACTCCAAGTGCCTACAACAAAAACCATGAAATGCATCCGGGTAAACTGTTTGACAAGCTTGTTGTATTCCTAGATGTCTATCCGATATTATAGCCAAATCTGGAACTTCGCCGATGCATTCTTTCAAGTGGGTCAAAAACCATGTCCACGATCTCCCAGTCTCGCCTTGAGATACACCGGTCGCAAGTGGAACAATCTGATTATTTCCGTCCATTCCAACGGCGAGCATATTTATACCAAGGTAAGTTCCTTTAATATGAGTTGCATCAATTATTATTAGTGGGCGTAAATGGTCCAAGAAAGCCCGAATCTAGAACATAAAAAAAAGTATTAGATTTACAATAATAATATACACTACATATTAAAAAGAAAAGTTAATTATATAGTCATAAATTTCTACCGCAACGCCAAAGGCTATAAAAACCATCTCAAATTGGTCTTCATCATCTGTCTGAATATGCGTTACCCATCCTGGGTTTTTCAACTTTAGGTTATAACAATAATACCGTAATTGTGAAAATGAATTTTTCGGGCAACCGGACAACATTTCCAATGCTATATTTCTTCCACACCATGCCTTTTTGTACGAAACGTCTATGTTGTATGCAAGGTTGATGTCGTTTACTATGTCCTTTGGCTTATATACCCGACTAGGATCTCCCATCTTCGGTATCAACAAATGACCCAACAATTTAGCGGTTGCATTTCGGTGATCGGGAAATAGTTCTGTTCTGTCACAAGTGTGAACGTCGTTTACTTTTCCTACTACCCATTTTCCACTATCTGGCGCCAAAGATGAAATTATCTTCCACTCGCAATCGTCACCCCTACAAACTACATCATACCTAAACCTATCTGATTTTCTTGGTCTAGATTGAAAACCTTCTAAAAGAGCCTTTTCACCAATGTCTGCCACGCATAACTCTTTACTATCAAATTCATCACCCGTTTTTATAATTTTTTTGCAATTATTCGCGACCCTTACTTTTGGTAAATGTGTTGGATGTTCGGGGGGAGGAGGCATATAGGTAAATGTGTTACTTTTCCATTTATGATCAACTTGGCCGTTTGATAAAACAGGTTCGGTATTTTGGTAAATTTCATTTTCAGGTTGATTATATGTGTTGTAATATTCCGCACCGGATTCATCCCATCCATCGGGAAGAAGGTTAAGATCGAATTCAAAAGTATTAGATGAAGAAGCATTTACCTTTAAGCATTTTTCAATCTTCTTAATATATACCGTATGCAACACGGTGGATTTCCCTTTCGTAACTTGATATGTAAAAAACGCCATATCATCATCGTCAACTATGTGGACGCAATTATTTCCAACTTTGTAAGATAGGACAGTATCATACTCTTGCCCGATGTTGAACTTGTTCCTGGCGACATTAACAAATTCTGCGTACGTAATATTTTTTGGAAGTGAAGCACCAAACGTTAAATCTTCACAAGCCAAAAATACTCTAAATATACCATTCATGTTTTATTGTGTAGAATATGAAAGTTACAGGATACTTTAGAATTGTAAACAAAGTAATATATGTATATAATTCGCACATTTGTCCAATTCGCACATCTGAAATTAAATGCAATTTCACTTTACAACCACAACGTATTTATTGACATGCTACTTTTCATTAAATTTATAACTACTACGTATTTAATGAAAGGCTACTTTTCAATAAATTTCGTACCTAACACTTTTTTTTCTTGGATTATTTATTTATGGGAAACAATGTACTTCGCACACTCGCACATTCGCACATATGAAAATTAAATTTCTACAACAACCACATATTTATTGACATGTACTTTTAATTAAATTTTAAACCTAACACATAAATTTTTACAATATTTTATTCATAACATATATATATATATATATATATATATATATATATATATATATATATATATATATATATATATATATATATATATATATATATGTTTTGGGTTTTTTACTTTAAATGATAAAAATGGGTTATGGATAAAACTGAAAAAGGTAATATTTTAATAAAACTAGTAATAAATAAAAGTACAAATAAGATCTTATTCTCTTTTGAAACAATTTTGTGTTCTTTTCCAAGAAATTTGGTCAAATGGGCTACTTTTCAATAAATTTCGTACCTAACACTTTTTTTCTTTGATTATTTATTTATGGGAAACAATGTTCTTCGCACACTCGCACATTCGCACATATAAAAATTAAATTTCTACAACAACCACATATTTATTGAAATGTACTTTTAATTAAATTTTAAACCTAACACATATATTTTTATAATATTTTATTCATAACATATATATATATATATATATATATATATATATATATATATATATATATATATATATATATATATATATATATATATATATATATATATATATATATATATGTTTTGGATTTTTTACTTTAAATGATAAAAACGAGTAATAGATAAAACCAATGTTGCAAAAATCGGCCGAATCGGCCGATTAATCGCTAATCGGTGATGCACCTTGTCGATTTTCAAAAATCGGTGAAAAAATCGGCCTAGGCAAAAAAATCAGAAAAAATGGGTCAAAAATCGGCCGAATCAGTCAAAAATCGGCCGAATCGGCCAAAAATCGGCCGAATCGGCCAAAAATCGGTTGAATCGGCCGAATCGGTCAATTTAAAAAAAATAAAAATTTAGGCATTTTACTTAATTTGGGGTTCGTTTATTTCACTTATAACGTACAATGGGCCTCATAATCAGAATTGAAGCCTTTTATTGAGGTTTGTAAACATAGAAGGCTTGTAATCAGTTAAGATCTTTAGTTTGCTCTCCAGAAATTCCCAAAACATGTAGGATATGCCAAACCGATTAATCACCGATTAATCACCGCCTTGACCGATTACAGGCTGCAGGGTGGTCGACCGCCCGACTACCGATTCACGATTTTTGCAACATTGGATAAAACTGAAAAAGGTAATATTTTAAAGAAGATCTTAATCTCTTTTGAAAGATTTGGTCATCTTTTCCAAGAAATTTGGTAGCAAAAGGCAGCCGAAATTCGCACGATCGCACATTCGCACATCTGATAAATTAAATTTTTACATCCCCCTTATAAAAGATTTGGTGTTCTTTTCCAAGAAATTTGGTCACATGGGCAGCCGAAATCCTCACGATCGCACATTCGCACTTCTGAAAATTAAATGTTTACATCAACCACATATTTATTGACATAAAACTTTTTTACAACTATTTATACAACAACCACATATTTATTGACATGTACTTTTAATTAAATTTTAAACCTAACTCATATATTTTTACAATATTTTATTCATAACATACTTATATATATATATATATATATATATATATATATATATATATATATATATATATATATATATATATGTTTTGGGTTTTTTGCTTTAAATAATAAAAATAAGTTATAGATAAAACTGAAAAATGTAATATTTTAATAAAACTACTAATAAATAAAAGTACAAATAAGATCTTATTCTCGTTTGAAAGATTTGGTGTTCTTTTCCAAGAAATTTGGTCACATGGGCTACTTTTCAATAAATTACCTAACACTTTTTTTTCTTGGATTATTTATGGGAAACAATGTACTTCGCACACTCGCACATTCGCACATCTGAAAATTAAATTTTTACAACAACCAAATATTTATTGACATGTACTTTTAATTAATTTTTAAACCTAACTCATATATTTTTACAATATTTTATTTATAACATATATATATATATATGTTTTGGGTTTTTTACTTTAAATGATAAAAATGAGTTATAGATAAAACTGAAAAAGGTAATATTTTAATAAAACTAGTAATAAATAAAAGTACAACTAAGATCTTAATCTCTTTTGAAAGATTTGGTGTTCTTTTCCAAGAAATTTGGTCACATGGGCTACTTTTCAATAAATTTCGTACCTAACACTTTTTTTTCTTGGATTATTTATTTATGGGAAACAACATTCTTCGCACACTCGCACACACACACACACACACATATATATATATATATATATATATATATATATATATATATATATATATATATATATATATATATATATATATATATATATATATATTGATGAGGCGAAAAATGATCCGTTTTTAGGGGGTCATTTAAGCCGGAATTTAACTTTATTTGATCAAATATTGCCCTAAATCGTTTCTTTTGTGATTTTAGGTACTTTGGGAGTGAAATCTGGAAAAGGAAGCAATTCGGATGTTTTTGGAGCATAAAAGTGAAGAAAACGCCAAAGTCTTAATTTTCCATGCTGGGAACAGTAGGTGACGGCGTCAAGAGTAATTTCCTGACGGCGTCAAGAGCAAAAGTCCATGACGACCCAGTACAGATTTGACGGCGTCACGAGGGTAGGGCGTCAAGAGTAAAAGTCATGACGGCCTGGAAATGGTTTTGTCTTGACGGCGTCAAATGTAGATCAAGGCAGTCCGAGAATGGTTTTGGCGGCGAGGTGACGGCGTCACAAGTTTTGTCTTGACGCCGTCAGACCCCTTTTCCTATATATAGTTTTCTAATTTTTCACATTAAAGGAGAGAAGTTTTGGGAGAAACCCTAAGTACGATTTTGGTGTAACTTTACAGGTTTTTCAAGGGTTCCAAACCCTTGATACATTGCATATGTAATCAAGATAAGTGTTCCTTTAATTCAATCAATATGTCTATGTGTTGGTTGTCTATATCTTGTTCTTGTCTTAATTCCATCATGTTAGGCTAGATCTATCTTGTGTTTGCTTAGATCTAATGAAACCTAGATGTTAATTATGTGTTGATTACTTGTTTATACTTGTCTTGGATGAATGATTTATATGTTAGGCTTAAGAAAACTGGTAGATCTCCAATTGGTAACATGCTTGAACGTCTTATGAAACATGAACCAACGCGCACTAGGTCTTTATTGGTTGTATTTAATGCATGAGCCACTGTTTACAATTCCTACAGTTGTGCTGGGCATGGTGTAGGTGGAGATAAGAGCTCATAGAATTGGGGAGTTATGTGTGCCACCCCATGAATGGTATTAAGGAATACGATCCGTCATCCATGCAATTATAACAAGTAATTAACGTGTAAAAGATGTCTAGGGAGTAGTGAAATCTAAGTAAACACATTTTCTCCAATTACTGCTCACAACTTTAGTATAATTTAGTTTATTTTCATTTCTAGTATTTTATTTTGATTGCATCTTAGTATTGGGTTAGTTGAATAGCAACTAATTCCTCCCAAATCCTTCAAACCCGAGATTTTTAATTGCTTTCCATAAAATATAAAAATACAAAAATAATCATCCCTCACCTTTAGAACTAGTATTTAGGCTTTCTAATCCTAGCGACACTATTCCTAAGCTGAACGACCAATCCTCCGGTACTTGTCACTATACTATACTACAACGATCAGGTACACTGCCTGGTGGGGGTTGTAAGCTTCTCGAGAGGTAAAGCCTGTTGCGATTCCCGCGCATCAAGTTTTTGGCGCCGCTGCCGGGGAATAGTTATTGTCTAGGTTAGAATTTCTTTTTATTAGGTCTACTTGCTAGATTCCTTTCTAGTAAGATTTTATTTTTATTTTTAGTTTTTCTTTAGTCTATCTCATTTCTTTGTGCCTTTGTTCGTAACCACCCGACATCATGGACAACGGGAACATCTTTGAACCCGTCATCCCACCACAACAAAACCCACCATTAGAACCCCTTAGGCCCCGAACCTTAGGAGAGTATTCCCGACCTAGCTATCAAGGCTACCGAAACACCATTGAGCTCACCGGAGCCAATGTAACCCCCTTGCGATCCGACACCATCCGGTTGGTGCAAAGCGGATGTGCATTCCATGGACTTCGTTCCGAAGATCCAAACCAACATCTTAAGGACTTTCTCAAAATTGTAGATTCCATAGACCTAGATGTTGCAACTAGAGAGACTACCCGTTTACGCCTATTCCAATTCTCTCTACGGGATCAAGCTAATCAATGGCTTGAGCGTTTACCCGCGGGATCCATCACCACATGGGATGATCTCACCACTCGTTTCCTTGCTCAATTTTTTCCACCGGTAAGAACTACAAAGCTTAGAAATGACATCTTGATGTTCCAACAACGTCAAAATGAATCTCTTTATGAAGCATAGACTCGTTTCAAGGACTTACTTCAAAAAGTCCCTCACCATGGCATAGATCTTTGGCTCCAAGTCCAAATATTTTATGACCATATCGACATCTCCACGAGGCGAGCCATTGACCAATCGGCCGGTGGTAAGCTACGTGATCTTAGTGCGGAACAATCATGGGAACTCATAGAAGATCTTGCTCTCTATGACAACGAAAGTTGGAATGATCCCCGTAACTTGAACAAAACGGTCAAGGCAATATCTTTGCCTTCGAACAATTCTAGCACTCCCGACCGTAGGATCATGGAACTTGAGGACCAAGTCAAGTTTCTCATGAAATCTTACGAAGCTCCTAAGCCTTCAAGCCAAGTGAACAAAATCACTTCTTCATGCGAATTATGTAGTGGTCCCCACGACACTCGTGATTGTGTGGAACTCCCCGGAACAGCTTTTGCGGACTACGCATCCACGCGTACCGACGAAGCGGGAGATAAGTGGTACACTTTCAAGCCCGAGCCAAACACTTACGGTGATTCATACAACCCGTCTTGGAAAAATCACCCAAACCTTAGGTGGAAACAAAATCAACCCAATTCTTCCAATCCGCCTAATCGCTACCAACCAAACGGTCCACCATCCAACCGTACTTTCAACAACAATCCTTCTAACTATGGTAGTACCAACAATCTTGAAGGATTGATATCAAAGTTTATGGCATCTCAAGAAGCTCGTATAGCTAGGTTCGGAACCGAATTCAACCAACAACAAACGAAGATGACCAACAAGATTGACAACTTGTTGAAAGCCTTCAACAACCAAGCGTTAATCACACCTAGGAAGGACACTAGGGACACCAATAGTGGAAGCCAAATTAAGGATCCCTCATCATCCAAACATGTCCACTTTGTCAATGTTGTCACCATTAAGCCAATAGATAAGGAGATAGAAGAGAGTGACAAGGATGAAGTTAGAGTAGAAGCCGAGATTAAGGATGAGAGTAGGGAAGTTGAGGTTAATAAGGAAGAGGAATTAGAGGAGGTAGAACATATAGAAGAATACTTTGATAAGTTGCCCACCAAGGAAGAACGGGAATACCATAAAGATTTATTTGATAGTCCCGAGAGACCTTATATCCTTGGCACCCCCCTTATCAAAATGGGAGACCCCTCTAACATTAACATCCCATGCAATATTGGGCACATGCATATATGAAAAGCTTACATCGACCTTAGATCCCCCGTGAACATCATGACTAGAACTTATTACAATTGGGTGATGAAGAAGCAACTTGATTTTAAGATGATGCCCGATAAGAATCTGATAAGTAATTTTGTAGGAAGGGTGAAGGGACTGCATGTGATTATAGGAAATCTCACCTACGAGATCGATTTTATGATAGTTGAGGACACTCGTCCGGTGATAGATGCTTGCCTAAGTCAAATAATGTAACACCCCCAAAAATCGGGTCCAGCGGAAGCATACATTCATTGGGGTGCTACGAAATCGGTATCACAACACTAGGTACAAAGAACGGTTTTATTTCAACCGTTTAGGAAAATTTCATAAATCAAAACATTAAGTTTACATCATTCCAGAAATAGTGCGAAAAATATAGGCCCATAAAAGAAATAAAACGGTCCCAAATACATCAGAGTCATCTATGACCATGCCATGCCTTGCCAAAAGCCTTCAATAGTAGTTATCGCCTTAAACCTGAAAATACATACTAAAAAGTGTCAACACGAGGTTGGTGAGTTCATAGGTTTGTATAAATAGCAATTTAGTATAAAAGAAGTGTGAGTTCGATAAAAGTTTTGTGACCATTGTGTCGTTCACAATGTCATGAAATATAGTTTACTTTCAAGTAAATGTAGTAATGTGGACCACAAGGTTTTCGAGTGTGAATAACCGTTCACATACAAATCAAGTTCAGTTTTAGTGACTACTGCTTTACTCACAGTGTCATGAAGAATATCAGTAAAGTAGACCATAAATGTTAAGCATAAAGTTGGACCATAGGCAAAGTATGTGATCATTACAACGAATATAATGTCACATAAAAGTAAAAGTCTATTACGCTAGCACTAAGTTCATGCAACCGAAGCTACGACAGTGTGCATGCTCTAGAAGCATGTTAGATATAAAGGCCCGGCAAGTGTTTATCCCGATACACTTGTAATTCGACATGTTATACGTTCACGTTTGCCTATCCGGTCAAACCGAACGGGGGAGTCACCCCCAATAGATCTATTTATAACATTCGCACTTCCCAGCAGGAATTGACGGTTCATGAGTTTGGGTTTAGTGGGATTCAAGGGCTTAGGCTAATCCGCGTAATAGTTTAAATAAAGCATAAGTTTCAGTGTGGTCCATAAAAGTGTTTGCATAAAAGCAATAATTCATAGAGTGTATTGCATAAAAGCAAGAGTTCATAAAGTGTGTCGCATACAAGCAATAACTCATAAAGTGTGTTGCATAAAGGCAAGAATTCATAAAGTGTTTGCACGTTTCTCACCCCAAGTTTGTAAAGCAAAGTAAAGTAAAGAGTGGGGCTATAAACTTACAGTAATATGAAAATATTTAGAGTACTTGTGAAAGTAAAAAAATAAGTAGTTGAGCATGTATCTCCCCCAAAGAGTTTATAAAGTAATTAAACGAGTAAAAGTGGGGCTATGACTCACCTCAGTATCTTCAGGTGAATAAATCAAGTAGTGGTTGTGCACGGCTCCGACACGTAACCTAGATAAGTATGGTATGATTTTTAGTCTAATTCTTAAGTTCAAATTTATGTTGTAAAGTGGAAACAAAATTTCAATTGTTTCTCATGTGTTTGTGTTATTCGTAGCTTATGTGGACTTTCATAATGTTCAACAAGTTTCAAATGTTCGTTGAAAAATATATATCAAAATGTTGTTGTGAAAATATTCATAAGTATTGGCTCTTGGATTAAGTGTGAAAAAAAAATGTATACGAATACATTCGTATAATAGTTGGCTTGAATATTGGCTCACGTTTCATCGAGGAGTAAATAAATACAAGTCGAATTGTATTCATTAAATTTGTTTGGTTTCGGGGTATAAAATATATATTTAGTCGGTAAATAATATATTTGGACAATTAAATTATTTATAGTTTATGCGGATGTGGTCGTCAAATAAAATATGTGTTAAACATATTTATTTAACGAAAAGTGGTAAAAATAATATAAGTTTATTAACTTATAAAAGTGTTGTTGGACAGTGTCAAAGTGTTAATCTTTGAGGGGGTGAAGTGTAAAAACAATATAAGTTTTCAAATTTATAAAGAGTTTTTAAGAAAAGTGATAAGGGGTTCGAAGTTGAGGGGCTGAAGTCGTAAATATCGCATTCTAGCAAAAACTAATAAAAATCACCAAAACCTGTAAAAGGCATGGTTCGAACCTGGGTTTCTTGTGTGATGGCAAACGAAACAACCAAATGAGCCAAGAGCACTTTGTTGTTATAATTTACAATTCAAATATCTTTAAGGGTCTTTGGTACTATTTTACATTTAGTTATAATCTTACTGAGTTTGTTTGCTTGCATACATTTGTGATTTGAGTTGGTTTCCAAAACAGTTTTGTGAGCAAGAAAAGGAGTTCATGCCCTTTAAAATAAGCACTTCGAGTTATCCACTCGAAATAAACAAACTCAAAACCCGACTTGGGTCTCTCTCTCGGTCCAACCGTTGGTCCGATAACATCAACACAACCCAAAATGGAATAAGCCAAATAAGTATAAGTCGGAAAATAAACAATCAAAATAAGCCAACAAGCCGAATAAGAAATTTTCCAAAAGTGAGCCAATACTTAACATGTTTCATATGTTCATCTCTCTTTAGTTTATACGTTCGATATGTATGAAATCTTTTAAAAAAAATTTACTAAAAAGTCGAATAAGCAACCAAGTGCTTATTTGCTTGTTTTACGTTCAAAAGTCCTTATCTTACGTTCAAAATCCACCACATGAGCATACTAACACAATGATTTGTTCATAATAGTCGAGTGACACAAGTTTTTCAATATTGCATTCGTTTTAACGAAGCATGCAATATGTCGAACGAGCATAAGTTTTCAAATATAAAGTTTGTATCAAATGAAAAATGTATAAACAAAGGTGTGAGTCAAGATTGCTTACAAATGAAAAGAGTGTGAGTAAATGAACGAGACAAAGAACCAACAATAGATCTAGAACTCCAAGCTAGAACCCGATTAGTTTTCAAAGTGCAAACCCGATGCTTTTCCTTGTTTCCAAACCTCCTAACTTGCTTTTGCTTGTCTCTTGCGTGTTTGCCAAAGACTTATGTGTGCCTTGGCTCAAGTGAAGCTCAGCTTATAAGAAGGGAAGAAGCAAGAGGGGTTGCTTGTCAAGTTTATAGTATTAATTTTTCACTTGTCCTTGTTTATTAAACAAAAGAGATTGTGTGTGACTTTGGTGGTCTTCGAACGACAAGGAGACAAGAAAAGGGGAAATAGGCATGGGTTCATTGTACTTGTGGTATTATAAAACTTTCAAAACCATGGCCTCATGGTTGTTTTGGGTTGAAACCATGAAAGAAAAAAAAAATGGTTTAGAGGGGTTGAGTGTTCGGTTGATGCTAGCTAGAAAAAGAAAAAGAAAAGTAGCTATGTAAGATAGATTAGCAAAAGTACATGAAGAATTTATGAAGGAATGGGAGCTGAGATATGGGTGGCGTGGGATGTTGATGGAAAGTCAACAAAGTTTGATTTTCTTTGGCTTTTTCTTGATTTATAAAGATCTTGTGTCAAATTTATATATATTGATAAGTCATAAATTGTTTTGTGTAGTTTTTCTAAGAATAAATACTAATGGCTGATTTTTAGGGTATAAAGAGAGGGAAATGAGTTATTTTAACTGTATATATAGTATACGAGGGGTTGTATAAAGTTGGCGAAGGTATTGAGTATATTTTTCATGCATATAAATTATAAAAAGCTTTTATTTACTTAATTAAATTAAATAAATAAACATGAAATTGTAATTATGATGGGATAAAATTTGTACTTGTAATGAACTGAGCTTTGTAGTAGTGTCAATGTACTAAAAACATGTATGCCAAAATTTGGTCCGGAGTCATAGTGCACAAGAGGGTATTTTGCTTATGCGATTTAACTAAAAAAAAGTTTTGCGTAAAAAGTTTTCCTGTAAAATTTCAAAGTAATAAATTTGGGTTTGGAATTAAATGTTGACGTGGAAAATTACGGGTTGTTACAAATAATATTTGGAAAATCATTTGTTGAGGCCACTAGGATGAGTTATGATCCGACTTTAGGGATAGTTAGATTCAAGGGAGAAAATGATGAGGTTGCCTATCAAATGCCCTACAAAATTGAGCAATACCGCCATCTCTCTAATTTCGAAAAGGAACACAAGCAAGCGGCTTATTATAGGAATGAGGAGGATATACGTAGAGGAGTAGAGTATGTAAAGAATAGAATGCTTGGTTTCTACAAGGAATGCTTGCAACTAGGTCCGGAATACAAAACTGGTTTAGAGGACGACCTAGAGAGTGGAACCAATGATGAGGTAACGTAGTAACCCATGACCTTGAGTCTAGCTACAAGACTCGTAAATAAAGAAAAGCGCTTCTTGGGAGGCAACCCATGTTTTGTGTGATTTTATTTGTTTGATTGTTATTTGCTTCCGTATGCATGCTTAGTTTTTATTGTTGGTTGATCATGTTTCTAAATTTAATAGTAGAAATACTTTACTTTGTTGTTTTGGCCTATTCTTAACTCCACCTAATAGTATTTTTGCAAAATATAAGTGTAAGGGGAAACCCCAAATATGTTTTTAAGAAACAAACCAATCATGATTCTCCACAATAATAAATGAACATGTATATTCGTATTTGTTAGAGTCAAATGCTTGTATTGAGTCATAATGAAGTTTTGCAGGATTTTCCAGGAAGTAGGACCAAGTTTTTCCAGAAATTTTCCGGAAACTTAACATAAGAATTTCTGCAGGTCAATTCTGACGGCGTCAGGAGTTTACTCTTGACGGCGTCAGGTGTAAAAATCTGGAAATTTTACCGGTTTTGTTTTTCTAACGGAGTCTTATGGTTTTTGTGAATTATTAAGTTTTATAATCTCCAGGAGATCTGCAAACTTCATTCCACAAGCATTATATCTTATCTTGTTTTCTAGGATTTAGTAACTTATATAGGATGCCGCCGATTTTACGCGAGGTTGTCTTGTCTATTTTGTCAGGTTTTACAGGTTATGTATGACGAGAAGATAATTTATATTCTGGATGGGAAGCTTTGATTGTTCATTTTCTTGGAGGAAGATTTAACCTGACCACCTTATTATCCATACCGAGCGAATCAGGGGAGTATTTGATTTCATTCTCTTTACTTTTTCACTTTTACATTCTTTACTTGAACATTGGGGACAATGTTCATCTTAAGTGTAAGGGGAGGGTAAAAAGATGATACCTTACATTTGCACTTTCGCTTGAGTTTGTTTTGTTTGATGGAAGATGTGTAATAAAACTATGAGAAATACTTGTTAGTGCAATTTTAGCGCCAAATTTAAAATTTTTTTACAACATTTAGGAGTGAAACTTTAGCCATAGCAAGCGTCTCATGGATAGGAGATTGTATGACTAGCACATAACCGTATATTCAGAAAAATTTTCCACCCAAATATGTGAGGTTCGCCTTTAGATTTGATAGGAAAAGCATTCATTATTAGTGCTTATGAGTGTACCGGTATCATTTAGATTCTAGAACTTGCGTTATTGATGCATCCCGAGACCGCTAGTGAGACTACATTCGTGTGGTAGGATTTACTACATGATAAGAGGCCTTAGGATCACCCTTGTGTTAAACCCGTATCATAATTACTTGACCATTTAAGTCATATTACTTGGCTAGTTAAGTCAACTAATTTTTCCCACAACCTTAGCGTTGTACTCATTTTTAGTACACGATACCCCTAGTACACCCCTCCGAGCCTATCTTTTCGTTTCTAACTTTAAGCATTCTACTTAAAGAAAGAATTTGTTACACCCCACTTAAATGTACAACCAAATCGCCTTAGCCTTCCGTGTATGCGCTCATTTTTAGTGCATTATTGTTATTTGTTAAACCCTAAGTTAACTTTCTAATTGATTACATGGTTGCTAAGTCGAGTCATATCCTTGTACATATTGTTTTGGGACGATTGGGACTCATGGGTAAGTACTTATTTTATGGAGTAATGGGGAAGAACATCAATTATTACCCCCATATGTACGTTAATCTTAAAAGTGCTCCAAGTGTTTTGATTTTCTTGATTCGAGTCATTAGTTTAGTTTATTGTAAAGTATGTAAAAATTCAAGTGTAAGGGGAATATTCATTCCCTATGATGTATTATTTTGGATGGTAGGGTAAGAGTGTATGCAAAAAAAAAAAAAAAAAAAAAAAAAAAAAAAAAAAAAAAAAAAAAAAAAAAATCGAAAAAATTAAAAAAAAAATATAGAAAAAGGAAAAAGAGAAAAAACATACGGACTACCATCCCTTTTCATTCTATGTTTATTTTATGTTTTTGTTATTTTTCATTTATTAGCTTAAGTCGAGTCTAGTCTTGGCTTAGCAACGCCATATTGTACATGTAATTAACCAAGATTGTTAACTCGCCACCAGTAAAACTTCCTTTATCCAACAAAACCGTGTATTTCATATCCCTACACCTAACATTACAACCCTTTAAAAGACCTCTTTGATAGTTTATCCTAGGTGCTTACGCCATGTGGTGGAGGTTTGATCCTTTCCCAAGCCTATGGTAATCTATTTTGCTATGACAGGTAGTGAGAGATATCTTCCGTTTCCATATTGTAATTTACACTTTATTACACCCGAGAGATGTGAGTATCTAAACGCTATTTGTGAGGTGCTAGTATATGACCTCCGTGCTTGTCTATTGGTCTTTAGTGGAACGATTATTTGTTGTAATTACTTTTATATTAGTGTTTAATGACCCCTAACTTGTCTTTTGAGTAGAATAAAAGCGCATTTGCTTGAGGACAAGCAAATCTCAAGTGTAAGGGTATATGATGAGGCGAAAATTGATCCGTTTTTAGGGGGTCATTTAAGCCGGAATTCAACTTTATTTGATCAAATATTGCCCTAAATCGTTCCTTTTGTGATTTTAGATACTTTGGGAGTGAAATCTGGAAAAGGAAGCAATTCGGACGTTTTTGGAGCATAAAAGTGAAGAAAACGCCAAAGTCTTAATTTTCCATGCTGGGAACAGTAGGTGACGGCGTCAAGAGTAATTTCCTGACGACATCAAGAGCAAAAGTCCATGACGACCCAGTACAGATTTGACGGCGTCACGAGGGTAGGGCGTCAATAGTAAAAGTCATAACGGCCTGGAAATGGTTTTGTATTGACGGCGTCAAATGTAGATCAAGGCAGTCCGAGAATGGTTTTGGCGGCGAGGTGACGGCGTCACAAGTTTTGTCTTGACGCCGTCAGACCCCTTTTCCTATATATAGTTTTCTAATTTTTCACATTAAAGGAGAGAAGTTTTGGGAGAAACCCTAAGTACGATTTTGGTGTAACTTTACAGGTTTTTCAAGGGTTCCAAACCCTTGATACCTTGCATGTGTAATCAAGATAAGTGTTCCTTTAATTCAATCAATATGTCTATGTGTTAGTTGTCTATATCTTGTTCTTGTCTTAATTCCATCATGCTAGGCTAGATCTATCTTGTGTTTACTTAGATCTAAAGAAACCTAGATGTTAATTATGTGTTGATTACTTGTTTATACTTATCTTGGATGAATGATTTATATGTTAGGCTTAAGAAAACTGGCAGATCTCCAATTGGTAACATGCTTGAACGTCTTAAGAAACATGAACCAACGCGCACTAGGTCTTTATTGGTTGTATTTAATGCATGAGCCACTGTTTACAATCCCTATAGTTGTGCTGGGCATGGTGTAGGAGGAGATAAGAGCTCATAGAATTGGGGAGTTATGTGTGCCACCCCATGAATGGTATTAAGGAATACGATCCGTCATCCATGCAATTATAACAAGTAATTAACGTGTAAAAGATGTCTAGGGAGTAGTGAAATCTAAGTAAACACATTTTCTCCAATTACTGCTCACAACTTTAGTATAATTTAGTTTATTTTCATTTCTAGTATTTTATTTTGATTGCATCTTAGTATTGGGTTAGTTGAATAGCAACTAATTCCGCCCAAATCATTCAAACCCGAGATTTTTAATTGCTTTTCATAAAATATAAAAATACAAAAATAATCATCCCTCACCTTTAGAACTAGTATTTAGGCTTTCTAATCCTAGCGACACTATTCCTAAGCTGAACGATCAATCCCCCGGTACTTGTCACTATACTATACTACAACGATCAGGTACACTGCCTGGTGGGGGTTGTAAGCTTCTCGAGATCCCTCGAAAGGTAAAGCCTGTTGCGATTCTCACGCATCATATATATATATATATATATATATATATATATATATATATATATATATATATATATATATATATATATATATATATATATATATATGTTTTGGGTTTTTTACTTTAAATGATAAAAACGGGTAATAGATAAAACTGAAAAAGGTAATATTTTAAAGAAGATCTTATTCTCTTTTGAAAGATTTGGTCATCTTTTTCAAGAAATTTGGTAGCAAAGGGCAGCCGAAATTCGCAATATCGCACATTCGCACATCTGATAAATTAAATTCGCACGATCGCACATTTAATGATCGGTGTAGCATAAATATAAGTGAATAACACTTGTTATTACCACACAAACATTTAAATACTTTTTCTTTGTTAAAAGCTCCAATAACTAAACGTGAAAATGAATTCACCACCAAACTGAGAAGAATTACTTGACATAGACGACTCGGATCTCCGACTATCCACCACTACCCAAAACATGGTTTCATATGAAAACCCTAAAGTAGGCAACTCGGATCTCCGACTGTCAGCCACTACCCAAAACATATTTTCATATGAAGATTGTGATGAAATGCGGGTTAATATAATACGAGGTCCTGCAGGTATGGTTCGAACAGCGGATATCTGTAAAACTACGGATATTCGAGAAGGTGTGAATGAATTGCCGGTTAATATAATACGAGGTGTTGCAGGTATGGTTCGAACAACGAATATCTGCAAAACTATGGATATTCGGGAAGGTGTGAATGATGGTGTAATGGAGACACAGGAGTGCATTAGGAAAGTAGTTCATGATGTGAGCGAGGATTCTGATTTTAATAGTGGGCCATGGGTTAGGGCAGTTGAGTATATGAAACCCGATGAAGGTATCATGATTGGTTATTTTGCCGATGTCAAAAAATTTCTCAATAAAGGAAAACTTGAAAAGGTTATTGGGATAATCAAGTCTTGCACTCCAAATGTGTTGGGTGATCTTACAGTAACATTGAGAGACATGTCAGGTTTAATGTCAGGAACAACACATCACAAAGTGTTTAATGATAAAAGGTTTGGAAAAAAGATGGTGGTTGGATCTGTTTTGATACTTCATAATGTTTCTGTGTTTTCTCCTAAACAATCTGGCAATCACTATCTTAACATTACAATAAAAAATGTTGTCAAGGTCTTCTCCCCCGATGATACGGTTCCTAATAATGGAAGTGGTGTCGGAAGCAGTGAAAGTGTAATAGCACCCAACACTTGTTGGTTTTGATGTAATTTTATAATATAGTTTTAATTTTTAGGATTTGTATTGTTTTAATTATTAGGATTTGGAATGCTTTAATTTTTAGGATTTTTAATGTTCTAATTTTTAGGATTTGTAATGTTTTATTTTTTAGGATTTGTAATGTATTATATTTTATGATTTGTAATGTTTTAAATGAGATTTGTTGTTTATTTCGCACATCTGTATATTAAATACAGTTCCACTTTTACACCATCCATACATTTATTACAAATGGTACTTTTAATTAAATTCTAAACAAACACACATTTATTACAATGGTACATTTAATTAAATTCTAACCTAACACATTTTTTTTCAAACAATGGTACAATAATGGTTTATTTCGCACATTCGGCAAAGTCGCACATTCGCACATCTGGGAATTAATTTCAGTTCCACTTTACCTCCAAAAAATTTCCCGCTTTAATTTACCTCAGAAAAATTTCCCGCTTAAATTTACCTCCAAAATTTCCCGCTTATATTTCCCTCCAAAATTTCCCCCCTTATATTTCCCTCCAAGAATATCCCGCTTAAATTTCCCTCCAAAATGCTCCCTCCTAACACATTTTTTTTGTTTATTTATTTATGGAAACAATGTACATTCGCACATTCGCACATCTGAAAATTAAATACATTTTTACTTTTACATCATCCGCACATTTATTACAGTGGTACTTTTAATTAATTTTTAAACAAACACACATTTATTACAGTGGTACTATTACAATGGTACATTTAATTAAATTCTATAACACTTTTTTTTTTTTTTTTTATAAATTTAAGGGTTTTGTAGTAAAAAGTTATATAATAGCCTTAATTGAGCGGTGTTGTCGTACGATTAAGTTTTTTTAATTTATACAAGAACCAATAGCCTTAATTGACATGTACTTTTAATTAATTGTCGATCCTAAAAGATACAATCCAATTATTAAGTCGCAAAGTCGCACAAATGCAACATTAATATTTCCAGCTAAAACTTTCCCACAAAAAACTTCCCTCCATAACTTTCCCGCCCAAATTATTGCGCCAAAAAAAACATTATTTATACCTAAAGTCATTACACACAATTTAAACAAACAAAAGACACACTATGCCTCAACTTTCTACTGAATTCATCGTATTGGGGATACTAACACGGGTGCCACCAAAGGCTGTTGGTCGCTGCAGATGTGTTTGTAAGGCATGAAATGAATTACTCTCAGGAAATGCCTTTGTAAGGGAACATTGTTCTCGCTCGGCAATTCCATCTAATCATAAAGTTCTCGTAATTGAACACCAAACCTCCTCAATTCATCCAATCAACTTTGAAACCCATGATTATGAGCCGGGCACTAGCGTCACCATTCCTTTTGATCATCGATCATATGATAATCGATTCAATGTCGTGAAAATTCTATCACATTTGAATGGATTATTGTGTGTTTGCAATGATTTCACATCCGATTTGTTCCTTTGGAACCCACTCACAACCTCTTTCAAACGCTTACCACCCCCATATTCCAACGACTTCTATAAAGATAAACTTGATGCAGTTGGTCTGTACACCGACACGCATGATGATTTCAAAGTCTTGTATATAAGGCGTAGGAATGCTACGCTTGCAGTCAATGTGTATTCTAGGAGGTAAGAATCTTGGAGAAACTTACCTCTCACACTACCAGCTGAGTATCTAACCACCCGTTTCTGTTGGTCATCTGGTACTTTATGTGGTGGTAATCTTTATTTCACTGTTAGCGAGTCAGTTGTTAGAGGTATCAATTTCATGATATCTTTTGATGTAAATACAGAGCAATTTCAGATGATGAACATTCCACCGATTCCTACCCATGGAATTGTTTATATTCTTTTAGTGGACGCACAAGATGAGCTAGTGATGTTTGCTGCCACTAGATTTCGTGAGATGACAATTGACATGTGGACCCTTCAACAAGGTACATGGTACCACATCCACTCATTTCCTCCAATATCACTCGATACATGGTGCTCGATAACACATTATGTGACAAACGGAAATAAGTGGTTTGTGATGGCAAAATTTTAGAAGATTTTTGAAATCGATACTTGTTTGATGTGGTTTGACCGTTTTTATCCCGTTACTTCTTTTCTGTGTTCTAATGGTGCGTTGTTTACGGAGACCCTTGTTTCACCTAGTATCTAGGATATGTAATGTTTTAATGGAACTCAAGATAAAGCTAGAATGGTATAAGACTCCTCAAAAGAAAACAACTCAATCAGTTGGACCTTGCGACGAGATGGGCAATCTTAGTTTGAAGTAATCTTAGTTTGAAGAAATTCAGCTGGACTTTCTAAGTTTTATTAAAGTTGTTGTATTTTTACTTAAAGTTTATGTAGTTTAAGGGTTTTATGTTACGGGCCAATTTCGTTTGTTTTTAGCCATTTATTTTGTAGAGTAAATTACACCGTTCGTCCCTGTGGTTTGTGTAAAATCCCTACCCTCGTCCCTCCTTTTTTTTTCTTGCATCATGACTCATTATAACCAAGTTTCGTCACGCTGTTCATCCCTATCACTAACGGGCATTGGTTGGGCTCGTTAAGTATGCCCACGTGCCTCCCACGTGGGGGTATTTTTGTCTTTTTACTTTTCCCTTTATTTTAAAAATGGGTTAAGGACCCAAACAATTGAAACCATCACAAACCCTTAATAATATCACAGCCACCATACTTCTTTTTCTCTAATCTCTCCCTCAAATTCAAAACCCTAAAAATGGTGGTATGCGCTTGTGGTTGAACAGCAGTAATCCGTACATCTTGGAGCAATATCAACCCAGGTCGTAGGTTTTACAGTTGTCCCATAACGGTAAAGTAGCTAATTTAATTACTTTATTTTTTTAAATTAGGGTTCATTATAATGATATAATCATTTGATTTTGTAGGGGTCTAATTGTCCATTTATAGATTGGTTCGATCCCCCCATGTGCCAACATGTTGTTGCTATAATACCAGGATTGTTGAGGGGAAGAAATAATCTTGAACACCAGCTCAGAGAAATGGATCAAGAACGTGCAAGGATTAGGAGACGTTTGTACATTTCTTGGTTGGGGTTTGCTTTGTTTGTTTGGTTCACTAAATTAGGTTAATTACTTTTTAGATGGTGTCTGTTATTAGGGATGTTGTAATGCCAAATGCCAAAATTTTTTGTGTTTTGAACAACTCAGTGATGTAATGGCAATGGCCTATTTGGTATGTATTGTTGATGAAATGGAATGGTATTAAGTTAACTTTCATGGAATGGTTTTAAGTTAAATGCAATGGAAGTAGCAGCAATTGGAATTTGTAGTATGCAAATGGAATTTGCAGTCTTGAGTTGAAATGGTTAAGCAAATGTGGTTAGTCTAATGGGTCATTTTCAATGATGACTAAAAAAAGTCAAATATTGTGTCATTGTCTGCATAACAGTCAAGAATTGCACCAAACAAATGTCATAAAATGGATACTTTTGTCATGGACTTTATAAAGACAAGCAATGAGTTCATGGATGGAAAACTCTTCAACGTCTACGGTATCAAAGAAACAAAAGCTACCATTGACATATCTCATACCAGGTGGGGAAGTAAATACTCCCGCATAGTTAACCTTGATTGAAAACAGATTATCATTGTTACCTGTTAGTGATAGGGATGAACAGCGTGACGAAACTTGGTTATAAGGAGTCATGATGCAAGAAAAAAAAGGGATGGATGAGGGTAGGGATTTTACACAAACCACAAGGACGAACGGTGAAATTTACTCTATTTTGTATTATGAACTATCTTGTTAATGCCATGTTCATGGTTATTTCTTGTACGTGCATATACAACAAAATTTTTGCCTAAACCAAACTACATTCATATACATACCTTAATTGTTTACAAAAGATGTAGGCTGGCTACGCAACCTAAACTGCGTACGCAACATAAACTGTTATGTAACCAAGTTGCATAACCAAATGACCTAGTTCATAGACCTACCTGCTGATGCAATGTTATCCGACCATAATTGTTTTACAAAAGATTAGAGGTTGGCTAAGCAACCTTAAACAGACTAATTGTTTTTGTCATACAACACCACATATGCAAGTGCAACTGTTCACGATATCAACTGTTTCGTTTAATTACCTTCTTGCGACGAGGTGGGGAAGGTAATTCAATTGAAATTACCTTCTTGTATTTCCAATAGTGTGCAATCAACTGTTCATGATATGCTAGAGCAAAGGCAGCAGGATCATCAACCATCAGCGGAAGATGGTGTGTCAAACGGTACAGAAAGACGCAGACCCATATACCACAGTCTCCGTAATAACCACTTTGGATTGGCACATTTTCTTCATACCTAAAGGTAATTGACTAACCTTTCGGATCAATGTTCTTCTTTGCCATCACATCAGCCTTTTCAAGGTATGGGGGAATAACGGCTGCAAAATGTTCCATCCACGTATCCCACCAAGATTTGCCTTCATCATCTGGACCATGCAAGCTGTCGTATATGGTAACTACCCCTGAACGAAGATGCAATACTCCCAATGCCCAATGAATCTTTGGCTCGTTGATTGGAAAGTAAACCTACAATATTAGAGGAAAAGATTGCTATTAGAACTTAACCGAGACATATATGTTTTCCACACACAGTTAATGTAGGGGATATTGAGAGCATCACTAGTGGGTCCGGCTTACTAAGGGGTTAAGGCTTGTTCGAATTCGGAAAAGCTCATAACTCACTTTTCTAGCTTACGTGTTTATCAACCTAAGCATCACTAGTGGTGCGTGAACTAGAACAGCTAAATGACATAATTACAAATTGGTAGAAATGGACTTCTTACCTTTTCAACATTTTCGGCACACCATATGTCTTGCCAGTTGCATAATAAAGGGGGACATCTCGAGAAAGAACTTTTGAGTCAAACAATGAGCCGACCATCACCCAATCAGCATCTTGAGGTCTAAAGTGCCACATATACATAAACCATGCATCGATGTGCTGCGATTAAAAAGTAGGAATAAATTAATTACTACAATAGGAAAATGACATATATAAATTAAGCTATTTGATGAGACGAAAAATGAACCACTTTTAGGGGGTTATTTAAGCCCGGAATTGAATTTATTTGATCAAATATTGCCCTAAATCGTTCCTTTTGTGATTTTAGGTACTTTGGGAGTGAAATCTGGAAAAGGAAGCAATTCGGACGTTTTTGGAGCATAAAAGTGAAGAAAACGCCAAAGACTTAATTTTCAATGCTGGAAACAGTGTGTGACGGCGTCAAGAGGAAATTCCTGACGGCGTCAAGAGTAAAATCCATGACGACCCAGAAGAAACGTGAAGGCTTCACAAGAAGGGCGTCAAGAGTTAATTGTGTGACGGCCTGCATAAGGGGACTACATGACGGCGTCAGACCCAGATCTAGGCAGTCCGAGGAACTATTTGGCGGCGAGATGACGGCGTCAGACATTTGTTCTTGACGCCGTCACCTTCTAAAATCTAAATATAGTTTTCTATTTTTCATTCATTAAGAGGAACTTGTGTGGAGAAACCCTAGGGCCGAACTTTGTGAACCCTAGATCGTATTTTACAATAAATTCAAGGGTTTTCACCCCTTGAATCCTTTCATATGCTATTGAGATAAGTCTTCTCTTAATTCAATCAATATGTCTATGTGTTGGTTGTCTATATCTTGTGCTTGTCTTGATTTCAACATGTTAGGCTAGATCTATCTTGTGTTTGTTTAGATCTAATGAAACCTAGATGTTAATTATGTGTTGATTACTTGTTTATGGTTGTATTGGATGAATGATTTCAATGTTAGGCTTAAGAAAACTGGCAGATCTCCATTGTGTAACATGCTTGAATGTCTTAGGAAACATGAACCGATGTGTACTAGGTTTTATTGGTTGTATTTAATGCATGAGTAAATTCTAATGAACCCATGTTAGGAGCTTCTTAGCCGGCTCGACATAGGAGTGGAGTAGGCACTCATAGGATTGGGGTAGTAAGTACGCCACCCCATGAATGGTATTAAGGAATACAATCCGTCATCCACGCAACTATAACAAGTAATTAACGTGTAAAAGATATCTAGGGAGTAGTGAAATCTAAGTAAACACATTTCTCCCACTTATTGCTCACAACTTTAGTTTAATATAGTTTATTTTCATTTTAGTATTTTATTTTGATTGCATCTTTAGTATTGGGTTAGTTGACTAGCAACTAATTCCGCCCAAATCCTTCAAACCCGAGATTTTTACTTGCTTTCCTAAAAATATAAAAATGCAAAAAGAATCATCCCTCATCTCTAGACCTAGTCTTTAGGTTTTCTAATCCTATCGACACTATTCCTAGCTGAACGATCAATCCCCCGGTACTTGTCATTATACTATACTACATCGATCAGGTACACTGCCTGGTGGGGGTTGTAAGCTTCTCAAGATCCCTCGAGAGGTAAAGCCTGGTGCAATTCCCACGCATCGAGTTTTTGGCGCCGCAGCCCGGGGAATAGTTATTGTCTAGGTTAGAATCTCTTTTTATTAGGTCTACTTGCTAGATTCCTTTCTAGTAAGATTTTATTTTTATTTTTAGGTTCTCTTTAGTCTATCTTAATTCTTTGTGTTTTTGTTCGTAACTCTTCACCACCCGACATCATGGACGATGGGAACATCTTTGAACCCGTCATCCCACCACAACAAAACCCACCACTAGAACACCTTAGGCCCCGAACCTTAGGAGAGTATTCCCGACCTAGCCACCAAGGCTACCGAAACACCATTGAGCTCACCGGAGCCAATGTGACCCCCTTGCGATCCGACACCATCCGGTTGGTGCAAAGCGGATGTGCATTCCATGGACTTCGTTTCGAAGATCCAAATCAACATCTCAAGGACTTCCTTAAAATCGTAGATTCCATAGAATTAGATGTTGCAACTAGAGAGACAACCCGATTGCGCCTATTCCAATTCTCTCTACGTGATCAAGCTAGTCAATGGCTTGAACGTTTACCCGCGGGATCCATCACCACATGGGATGATCTCACCACTCGTTTCCTTGCTCAATTTTTCCCACCGGGGAGAACTACTAAGGTTAGAAATGACATCTTGATGTTCCAACAACGTCAAAATGAAACTCTCTATGAAACATGGACTCGTTTCAAGGACTTACTCCAAAAAGTCCCTCATCATGGCATAGATCTTTGGCTCCAAGTCCAAATCTTCTATGACCATATCGATCTCTCCACGAGGTGAGCCATTGACCAATCGGCCGGTGGTAAGCTACGTGATCTAAGTGCGGAACAATCATGGGAACTCATAGAAGATCTTGCTCTCTATGACAACGAAAGTTGGAATGATCCCCGTGATTCGAACAAAATGGTCAAGGCAATATCTTTGCCTTCGAACAACTCTAGCACTTCCGACCGTAGGATCATGGAACTTGAGGACCAAGTCAAGTTTCTCATGAAATCTTACGAAGCTCCTAAGCCTTCAAGCCAAGTGAACAAAATCACTTCTTCTTGCGAATTATGTAGTGGTCCCCATGACACTCATGATTGTGTGGAACTCCCCGGAACAGCTTTTGCGGACTACGCATCCTCGCGTACCGACAAAGCGGGAGATAAGTGGTACACTTTCAAACCCGAGCCAAACCCTTACGGTGATTCATACAACCCCTCTTGGAAAAATCACCCAAACCTTAGGTGGAAACAAAATCAAGCCAATTCTTCCAAGCCGCCTAATCGTTACCAACCAAACGGTCCACCCTCCAACCGTACTTTCAACAACAATCCTTCTAACAACTATGGTAGTACCAACAATCTTGAAGGATTGATGTCTAAGTTCATGGCATCGCAAGAAGCTCGCATATCCAAGTTTGAAGCCGATTTCAAACAAAAGCAAAGCGAGATGACCACTAAAATTGACGCATTGTTGAAAGTTCTCAATGACCGAGAAATGGGAGCACTCCCAAGCGACACAGTCAAGAATCCGAAACTAAACATTAATTCCATATCATCGATTTCGTCACCCACTTCGTGTCCACAATACTACTCGGTTAAATCTATGAGCACGTGTTTCAAACAAAACCAAATTCTTCAAAAGGACCAATCAAGTAAAACACCCGATATAAAACCGGTCAAAAGCATAGTTGAAACACCTCTTACGCAAGACCTTGACGATGAATTCAAGGAACTTCACCTTGAACGCCACGTCATTGATGTCTTAGCCCGTGCTCCCTACTAAAGTGCCCTCCTAGAAAAGTATGAGAAGTTTAAGCTAGGTAAAAATGGGACCGCCTTCGTTCAAAACAAGTTACCTAAAAAGCTTGATGATCCGGGTATATTTGTTTTGCCTTGTAAGATAGGAAAATCCGAAGCTTTCGACACACTAGCCGATTTAGGGTCAAGCCTCAACTTGATTCCCTTATCCTTATTCACCACTCTTAAGCTAAGAAAGTTAGAGGAGACGGAAGTATTGATAGGTCTAGCGGATGGGAGTATTGCCCACCCGGTTGGAATGATTAAGGATGTAGTTGTTCACGTAGGGAAGTTAACTATCTTAGCAGATTTTCACGTCCTAGACATGGTTAGTGACACTACATGCCCATTGTTGGTAGGAAGAGGATTTTTAGCAACCGCTAGCGCCATGATAGATTGTAAAGAGTCTAAGATAGCGGTAGGTGAAGGCGACAATTGGTCGGTATACAATGTTAAGAAACATAGTTATGATTGTGATGATGAACCGACACCACATTGGGTAGAGATTAATAGGAGACCATCTAGATATGGCCCTTGGATAGAAAGGAACTTTATAGGACCTCAATGCCCATTCTATTTAGAAAAGGATTTCATCAAAAAGACACATTCGGTGGAACAACTCATAGCTAGAGATGAAGAGCTAGATCCTTTTGAGGACCCCTTAGTCTTTAGGAAGATGATTGAGTTTTTAAGCGTAATGCCTATTAATATAGAGATGAATAAGTGGAAAAGATAGGGAGATAAGTGTAAATGGAGGTGGGACAAGCCACCTAAAGAAGGTGACGGATCATGGCATATGAAGATGACTTTGTATGATCCGGATGGAGAAAAGTTTGAAAGGATATACCGTACTAAGAAAACCGATAGGAAGTTGAAACCTAAGTTTGATCCCAAAGATGTCCTCAATGAGGAACTCACCCGTATCACGTAGTAACCCATGACTTTGAGTCTAGCTACAAGACTCGTAAATAAAGAAAAGCGCTTCTTGGGAGGCAACCCATGATTTTGGTGTGATTTTTATTTTGTTTGTTTGTTATTTGCTTCCGTATGCATGCTTTATTTTTATTGTTGGTAGATCATGTTTCGAAACTAAATAGTGGAAATACTTTACTTTGTTGTTTTGGCCTAGTCTTAACTTCACCCAAAGGTATTTTGTAACAATTCCCAATTTCAGGTTAATTACTATTCCCGGAAAATTTTACTATTCACTTTTTACTATTCACTTTCACTATTCACTCCCAAAATTTTTATTTCATATTCTCGTAAGTTAAACTATTTTAATGATAATCCGAGAATTTGACACTCGTCGGATCATTTCTGCAAATATCGCGAAACCGTGTCCGAGATTTACTTTTAGGTTTAAACGTCATTCCAGCATCCCGATATGTCCATAAAACATTATAAACAATAGAAATATGATTTTCTCTCATTTTACGACAATTCCAAAAGTTTTGGAATTTTACGTTTTCCAGTTCAGCGTTTTACGCGAATTACGCGTTTTAGGCCCGCGTTTCCAGTTTTAGCAGCGTTTAAGCAACCCGATAGAACTTATCACTCATTAAATATGCTAAGATAGGTTATATTAATAAGTTCTAACATATTTATTAGTTTCATATTTTTAGGATACCCGATTTTAAGTTTCATGACTTAACGACTTACCGTTAGCGATTAACGGGACCAAAACTCACTCCGTAACTTAGATAAGACCATGACTACTCATCTAGTCACCCTAGATCAGCCTTGGACGAATTATAGGGGGGGGGATTCACCTAATATGTGTCTTGATCTCATGCCTTAAGCTCTAAGATGTTAACAAGTGTCTAAACTTCCATGCTAAGCTTCCTAATCCTAAACTTGGTCACCAAGTTTAGGCACCTTCCTAGACACCTTCCTAACCTCCTCATTCATGCTATAAAAGCAAGCTCATACCTTCATCTTTTCATCACCAAAACGCCACACCATTAATCCCTAGCACCATGATCCTTTGATCTTCAAACTACAAGTTACACTACAAAGTTCAAGGTCTTAGTATTCTCTACCTAGTTCTTAAGTTTGTTTGGTGATTCCATGGTTGAATTAGGAGCTACACAAGGTTACTAGGGCTGAATTTAAATGGTTTTCACAAGGGTTAGATCAAGGCTAGCAAGAGTTACAAGAGTTGTGGTGAAGGGTTTACAAGCATAGGTTTAGTGTCCTAGTTTCATACTTGACTTCCTTTCTTAAGAGAAAGCCAAAAGTTGTAAAAACCCTTATACACTTTCTTGCTCCATATCATTTTCATACTTATTATGTTTCTTTCATTCTATATATGGTCTTTGTATTATGTTCATGATGTATAAAAACTAGTAAAACAAGTTATGTATATATATGTTAACTTATGATATTTAAACAAGTAAACTAGTGACTTTTATGGAGAACCACGACCAAAATAGTATAACTATGATATTTAACACTTAATTACTATTATAAAGGACTTCAAAAGGAAAACATAGCAATTTGAATCACCCAAAACGAGTACACGAGTCAAAAGTTATGGCCATAAGAAGTTAGCGAAACCAAAACGGCAAAACTGCCTATACCCTACTGTTTTGCATTCTGCCATTTTGAAAGTCACCCTTCTGATCCGATTCATCAAAAAGTTAAAACACGAAAGTTGTCCGGAACAACGTTTTCGTTCAGGTACAAAGAAGCTCGAGCCCTGAAAACGCTTTCTGAGTGATAATTTTCTTCAAATTCTTAACAGCCCATTTTTAGACCAAAGTCACTATATAATAGTTATGATTTACTAAGACCAAGAGGTCTAATGACCTAAAGCCAAGACCACAACCATGGCTAAAGCCAAGGTTGAGTCTCAAGACCATGGTAACAATGACCAAGGTCACGGCAAAGCCACGGCTAAAGACCATATAACTTTTAAAGATCAAAAAGCTTATATATATATGTTATCAAATACTACAATAGTAGGGAGACTCATGTGAGGAGTTCATTAAGTAAGCCGTCGAGATGAGTTGTGGATTTACGAATTAAAGTGTCCTGGCTCCTCGAACGTTTACTCCATGACTTCTAAATTATGTCGGCCCGAACGGTAGTAAGAGATGTACAACCTATACATGTTTCATAAACCATTTATATTCAAAGACTTACACTATATACTAAGTACTACATCATGAACATTATGCAAGACATATATAGGCAATTCTTCGTATTCTTAGACGTTACTCCAAACCTAAGTCGCAACATTCTATTATAGGCTGCTCTTAGAGACTTTCGCGATTCGACTACCACTTTCATTTCTCATTACATAGACTTAAGGTGAGTCATAGCCCCTACTCTTTTCATACTTGTTTTAACTCTTGGGGGGGGGGATACATGCTGAACTACTTGCTTACTTGTACAAATACTCAAAACATTTTTACTTGATTGCTTTATACTTGATTGTGTTATACTTGATTGCATTATACTTGATTGCATTATACTTGATTGCGTTATACATGCTTGTTACACTATACTTGATTAATTTAAATACAAGATTCGTATTTGCGTGCATACACAATACTCTATGCTTTCGGAGAGGTATTGATAGTACTAGTATGGGACAACACCCCCACCCTTGTCCAAAATGACGCGACGTTGGGTGACACGTACTATTTGGGATGGTGGTTCCCCACCTATGGGTCCAAAATGACGCGACCATGGGTGAATATAATCCTGAAATCTAAATCTATGTGGCAGTAGGCATTTTATACTTTACATTAAGAGTGCATTGTATAAACCATATTTTAGCAGTGGGTTGTGAACACACAGGTTGCAAGTCTCTTATGGCGGGACTTGAAACTGAGTGGATTCACAATGCCTTTGCTGTGTGAATATTCTTTTAAGGCTTTTCAACTGTTTTAAGACAAACTCTATGAACTCACCAACCATTGTGTTGACACTTTAGCATGTTTATCTCAGGTTAGTAAGGCAATAGCTAGTGCGTGGAACTTAGAGTCAAGCTGCATATTCTGAAGACTTACGCTTTTATCATTTACCATTCAAAATATTTTGTATACATTTATGTATCATACTTTGGAATCTCATGTTTGTAACTTTGAATTCATTAATCGAATGGTAACTTTTCAAAACGTCTCATTTAGAGTTCGTTTTCTATAACTTGTACTTTGTATTATGAAGTAGCACCCCAGTGACACACTCTTCCGCTGCGGTATTTTGGGGGTGTTACATATTTTTACAAAAGATAAGTGTAAGGGGAAACCCCAAATATGTTTTTAAGAAACAAACCGATCATGATTCTCCACAATATTAAATGAACATGTATATTCGTATTTGTTAGAGTCAAATGCTTGTATCGAGTCATAATGAAGTTTTGCAGGATTTTCCAGGAAGTAGGACCAAGTTTTTCCAGAAAATTTCCGAAAACTTAACATAAGAATTTCTGCATGTCACTTCTGACGGCGTCATGTGTTTACTCTTGACGGCATCACGTGTAAAAATCTGGAAATTTTACCAGTTTTGTTTTTCTAACGGAGTCCTAAAGTTTTTTTTTGAATTATTAGTTTTATAATCTCCAGGAAATCTGCAAACATCATTCCACAAGCATTATATCTTATTTTGTTTTCTAGGATTTAGTAACATATGTAGATTGCCGCCGATTTTATGCGAGGTTGCCTTGTCTGTTTTCTCAGGATTTACAGGTTATGTATGACAAGAAGATGATTATTATTCTGGAAGGAAAGCTTTGATTGTTCATTTTCTTGGAGGAATATCTAACATGGCCACCTTATTATCCATACCGAGCGAATCAGGGGAGTATTTGATTTCATTCGTTTTACTTATTTCACTTTTACATTCTTTACTTGAACATTGGGGACAATGTTCATCTTAAGTGTAAGGGGAGGGTAAAATGATGATACCTTACAAATACACTTTCGCTTGAGTTTGTTTGTTTAATAGTAGATGTGTAATAAAACTATGAGAAATACTTGTTAGTGCAATTTTAGCGCCAAATTTAAATTTTTTTACAACATTTAGGAGTGAAACTTTAGCCATAGCAAGCGTCTCATGGATAGGAGATTGTATGACTAGCACATAACCGTATCATTCAGAAAAATTTTCCACCCAAATATGTGAGGTTCGTCTTTAGATTTGATAGGAAAAGCATTTACTATTAGTGTTTATGAGTGTACCGGTAGCATTTAGATTCTAGAACTTGCGTTAGTGATGCATTCCGAGACCGCTAGTGAGACTACATTCGTGTAGTAGGATTTACTACATGATAAGAGGCATTAGGATCACCCTTGTGTTAAACCCGTATTATAATTACTTGACCATTTAAGTCATATTACTTGGCTAGTTAAGTCAACTAATTTTTCCCACACCTTAGCGTTGTACTTATTTTTAGTACACGAAACCCCTAGTACACCCCTCCGAGCCTATCTTTTCATTTCTAACTTTAAGCATCTTACTTAAAGGAAGAATTTGTTACACCCCACTTAAATGTACACCCAAATCGCCCTAGCCTTCCGTGTATGCACTCATCTTTAGTGCATTATTGTTATTTGTTAAACCCTTAGTTAATTATCTAATTGATTACATGGTTGCTAAGTCGAGTCATATCCTTGTACATATTGTTTTGGGACGATTGGGACTCATGGGTAAAGTACTTATTTTATGGAGTAATGGGGAAGAACATCATATATTACCCCCGTATGTGCGTTAATTTTAAAAGTACTCCAAGTGTTTTGATTATCTTAATTCGAGTTATTAAATTAGTTAATTGTAAAGTATGTAAAAATTCAAGTGTAAGGGGAATGTTCATCCCCTATGATGTATTATTTTGGATGGTAGGTTAAGAGTGTATGCAAAAAAAAAAAAAAAAAAAAAAAAAAAAAAAAAAAAAAAAAAAAACGGACTACCATCCCTTTTTATTCTATGTTCATTTTATGTTTTTGTTATTTTTCATTTATTAGCTTAAGTAGAGTCGAGTCTTGGCTTAGCAACGCCATATTGTACATGTAATTAACCAAGATTGTTAACTCGCCACCAGTAAAGACTGCCTATATCCAACAAAACCGTGTATTTCATATCCCTACACCTAACGTTACAACCCTTTAAAAGACCTCTTTGATAGTTTATCCTAGGTGCTTACGCCATGTGGTGAAGGTTTGATCCTTTCCCAAGCCTATGGTAATCTATTTTTCTATGACAGGTAGTGAGAGATATTTTCCGTTTTCATATTGTAATTTATACTTTATTACACCCGAGAGATGTGAGTATCTAAACACTATTTGTGAGGTGCTAGTATATGACCTCCGTGCTTGTCTTTGGTCTTTAGTGGAACGATTATTTGTTGTAATTACTTTTATATTAGTGTTAAATGACCCCTAACTTGTATTTTGATTAGAATAAAAGCGCATTTGCTTGAGGACAAGCAAATCTCAAGTGTAAGGGTATATGATGAGGCGAAAAATGAACCACTTTTAGGGGGTCATTTAAGCCCGGAATTGAATTTATTTGATCAAATATTGCCCTAAATCGTTCCTTTTGTGATTTTAGGTACTTTGGGAGTGAAATCTGGAAAAGGAAGCAATTCGGACGTTTTTGGAGCATAAAAGTGAAGAAAACGCCAAAGACTTAATTTTCCATGCTGGAAACAGTGTATGACGGCGTCAAGAGGAAATTCCTGACGGCGTCAAGAGTAAAATCCATGACGACCCAGAAGAAACGTGAAGGCGTCACAAGAAGGGCGTCAAGAGTTAATTGTGTGACGGCCTGCATAAGGGGACTACATGACGGCGTCAGACCCAGATCTAGGCAGTCCGAGGAACTATTTGGCGGCGAGATGACGGCGTCAGAAATTTGTTCTTGACGCTGTCACCTTCTAAAATCTATATATAGTTTTATATTTTTCATTCATTAAGAGGAACTTGTGTGGAGAAACCCTAGGGCCGAACTTTGTGAACCCTAGCTCGTATTTTACAGTAAATTCAAGGGTTTTCACCCCTTGAATCCTTTCATGTGCTATTGAGATAAGTCTTCTCTTAATTCAATCAATATGTCTATGTGTTGGTTGTCTATATCTTGTGCTTGTCTTGATTTCAACATGTTAGGCTCGATCTATCTTGTGTTTGCTTAGATCTAATGAAACCTAGATGTTAATTATGTGTTGATTACTTGTTTATGGTTGTATTGGATGAATGATTTCAATGTTAGGCTTAAGAAAACTGGCAGATCTCCATTGTGTAACATGCTTGAACGTCTTAGGAAACATGAACCGATGTGAACTAGGTTTTATTGGTTGTATTTAATGCATGAGTAAATTCTAATGATCCCATGTTAGGAGCTTCTTAGCCGGCTCGACATAGGAGTGAAGTAGGCACTCATAGAATTGGGGAAGTAAGTACGCCACCCCATGAATGGTATTAAGGAATACAATCCGTCATCCACGCAACTATAACAAGTAATTAACGTGTAAAAGATATCTAGGGAGTAGTGAAATCTAAGTAAACACATTTCTCCAACTTATTGCTCACAACTTTAGTTTAATATAGTTTATTTTCATTTTAGTATTTTATTTTGATTGCATCTTTAGTATTGGGTTAGTTGACTAGCAACTAATTCCGCCCAAATCCTTCAAACCCGAGATTTTTACTTGCTTTCCTAAAAATATATAAATACAAAAAGAATCATCCCTCATCTCTAGACCTAGTCTTTAGGTTTTCTAATCCCAGCGACACTATTCTTAGCTGAACGATCAATTCCCCGGTACTTGTCATTATACTATACTACATCGATCAGGTACACTGCCTGGTGGGGGTTGTAAGCTTCTCGAGATCCCTCGAGAGGTAAAGCCTGGTGCAATTCCCACGCATCACTATTATCAGCCATTAAGCGGGTAATTAATTACGTACACAATCAGATAGCCAGCCTCTTTTGCGTCTGTCTTTGCCCACTAAACCAACCCAAAACTTGTTATAAAATTCTCCATTAAGCCATTGAAGTTGAAATTTCATCTCCTTCTTTGTACGCAGTAACAAGGCTATCTCTGGCGGCGTAGTGACTACGCCGGCAAGTGAACCTTCTGGACGCGTCAATTCCTGTGAAACATTTCGATGTTAAACAATGATTACTACCCTAAAATACTACATAAGGTTTAAAAAAATAAAAAGTGTATATGTACCTCTCTCCACGGTTCAAACTCGATATCATTTCCATCCGTTCCAATCAGATTTTGCATCGTAGATTTATACACCCTGGATCTAGGACGACCCTTTTTTGACTTTCTTGGTGTGGTGGGTGGGGGAGGTGTGAATGGATCACAAAGATGCTTGCCCTTCTTTCTCGCTCGTTCGAAGGGAACCCTTAAAGTTTTAATAGCATCATCCATTTGCATGTCCTGAAAATGAGATACAAATCAGTGTTATGCAATTAATCATGAAACTCAAGACATATATGTTGAACGTAACACATAAAATTTGCATACCAAATCAATCTCTAAGTGATGGTCACCCGTAATAAGGGACAAAGCTGTTTCCGCGTCAACCTGAAAATGAGGTACAAATCAGTGTTATCCAATTTAATATTACTATTAAGGTACAAATCAGTGTTATCCAACACGAGCTACTTTCTGAACTAAAAGATCTGGTTAAGGTTGAAAAAGCAACATACGCAAGGTTTCTAACATTTATACACCCTAAAAGCTATTAAAAGACAACACAATTAACAACGGCATCAATTACTCTTATGAGCACTAGAAAATGACATAGACACCAACCAAACATAAAACCTACCTCAGTCCCATATTCGAAATGGAAATGTTCAGAACGACTAATCTGATGCACATAACATAATGTGCGAGAACACCGGCCTAGGGAAATGCTGCTAACTATGCATTCTTATTCAAATTCTTAAGCAATATCTTAGATTTTCAGTAGACTATAAGATTTGCATACCTCATTAATCCCTGAGTTATCCGGAGTAGGGCCCAAATCTTGTTGCGCATCATTTTGTGTATCCTGAAACTGAGATACAAGTAAATCTAAGTAACCACTACATTTGCAACACAAATATTTAGACGATGCAATATGAAAATTGCTTACCATATTATCCGGAAGAGAGGAAAAATAATTCAAATCCGTTAACTCATCCTCTTCAATGGGCTCTTTAACACCATCCTTAACACCATCCTCTTCCATAGGATCCTTAACAGCATCCTCTTCCATAGAAACATTAACAGCATCATCTTCCATAGGCTCATTAACAACATCCTCTTCCATAGGCTCCTTTCCACCATCATCTTCATCATAATCGCCTTTCATCTTCTTATCACCATCCTCTTCCATAGGCTCCTTAACAGATGACTTTAAAAAAAAAGTCAAAAAATTAGTAAATACTTAAAAAAACAATTCATATATGTTAACAACTATTTTAGTAATACACACCTCTGGCTTATCAACATCGTCGGATACTTCAGCAGCAGACTCTTTAGCAGGATGGTTAACCACTCGATCTGTAACATCAATGGGAACCTTACATGTTTTGACTAACTTCTCTACTACAGCTAAACGACCATCCATACTCGCCACATACTTCAAAAGTTCTTTTTTGCTCATGTGCCTGAGGGATTCATCCACTTCCACATCACTAGAATCATCGTCATCAGAACAACCTTCATCCACTACACTTGTATGCACCTCGGTACGGATGCGTAGTGAGGTGCGAATCACTTTTTGATCAAACTTATGACAAACCCTATACTTGTCTTGTCACGTTTAACAGCTTTGTTATTTCGTGAACTTGATACGCATGGGTTGTCAAAATACTCCAAACTTGAGATCCACCACACTGATGCCATCTCGGCAGTTGTTGGAATGATACTTTGTGGTGGTGTGCTTGAATAAAAAAGTTTGTTATATTCTGATTTGTTAAACACTTTCACATCACCCCAAGCTATCCCCCGTGGAAGAGCATTCTGATTTTTGTCCCACCATAACTTTGACTCAGGAAAGCTTTCAAGTACAAAAATCTGTATAGTAAATTAAGCATTCAGTTAGATTCAAACAGTGGTTTTTAAGAATAATGAGACCATGTCAAAGCAACAAAAATAAGTATAAATAAACTTAACAAGCTAAAACTAATCCAAGTGAGACTAACCTTCAGCGCGAAAGCAAATCCCCATAAGTTATACACTGCCTGGTATGCAGACCCCTTCCTTGCATACTCTTCCATGTAATCATTTCTTTTGTTAGAAACCGACATGTAATTCCGGTCATGAAACTCTTGCCACATATGCTCCTCCCCAGGGAAAAGCATTCCATTCATCTAGATCATCAACTAGAGATACTACCTCTTTGACCATAACATGCCGCATCTCTTGACCCATAAAACAAAAGTCAGCCGCTAGTAGAAGGCAAACACGCACAGCATCCGGTTCGGCTATCTGCTTAAACTTTTGGGACTCAAGCAAACTGAAAAGATTTTGACCCTTCAAACTGGGAAGACCGGGGAACACACACTTCATGAAAGCAGACTTAACATTCTTCAAATGGGCTAGAGATATGTCACCAAAGTGAAAGCCTGTTATAAGACAAAAGTCTTTCCTACCCATCTGTATTGTGTGTTGGCCAAAGTCAAAAATAAAGGGGGTGTCATAAGTTGAATCTGTAACATTCCTTTGATGCCAAAGAAGGAAATTCAGAACATGGTTGTGATGATCTTCAGTTCTAATATCAAGCTATGGGCCGAAAACACTACTTTTAAACATGTTGTAACAATTCCCCCCCCCCCTGTCCTTTAGGCGCGCTTGGATCCTTCCAAGCAGGTACAACTTACTTCTTATGGTCACCCGGGCATTAACAACCTAAAAACAATAATAATAATAAAAAAGAATTAAGATTGTGAAGTAAACCATAGTAAAGCTTACTACATTAAACATATACTGCTTAGATCAACACAACATCAGTAAACCATAGTAAAGCTTACTACATTAAACATTACAGATGTTTAGTAAAGAAAATAGTCTAAGAAACATCACTCATCTTGAATGCGATAATGAAGGAGTGTGACATGTCATGAACAGTCCACACTATATCATTCTCGCATTGAAGACGTCTCAATTATAACGGCATATCTATCTAACGTTTTTGGTTTTGAGCTTTAATGTTTTATTTTCAGGATACCGTTTTATACAGGTTGGTGTTTGATCAAACACCAACCTGTATAAAAAGGTATCCGGAAAATAAAACATTAAAGCTCAAAACCAAAAACGTTAGATAGATCTTCCGCTATAATTGAGCTTTAAGTCCTTAGAAAACATGTTCTTACTATCATTTTTATCGCTCAAATAAAATGTCATGAACATACTTATTAATTAAGTAGATTCGACGACATTTGAGAGCTAATTAAATATACACTAAATAACTAAGGAAAATATTAGTTTTGTTAAAATGTCATAATGCCCAACTTGACGACACCAAAAACAAGTAACTTAGAAAGAATAAACTTCCATAAATCCTATACCCAATTGACTGAAACAAATTCTATACCCAGTCAATAAACTAAATGAGGCTAATATGAGCAACCTATACCCATCTTCCTAACAGTGAAGCTGTTACAAATTTTAAAGGCTAATATTGACTTTTATGTAAAACTGAGGAATGTGTAAAACTGATAAAACAAATATCTACTAGCAAGAAAACAACTAAAATGGACTTAGGCAAACAAAATGAACATAAAACCACAGGAAAACACCAAGTATAAGCAATGATAAGATAAGAAGCAGTTTGGAAAGAAAATGAACTAATTGGCATAGAATGAGATTAAACAAGAACACTGAAGTTTTTATTGAAATAACTTCAAGATACACTAAATAAACTGCTTATGTGCTTATTTTTAACCAGTAAAACTAAAACCTAATCAAATAAGCATTTCTAAAATAACACTAACTATTGTCAACAAACCCTAATCAATAAACTGCTTATGTGCTTAATAAGGGGAACACAACCACTTAAGGCTTCATTTTCTACTTACTAAGGGCAACGAACACAACCATCTTACTAAACCCCAATCAAAAAGTAAAAACACTATAAATAATATTCAATCGATACAGATAAGCATAAAAATATAACAATATTTTTTAACTAAACCCTAGTCAAAAAGTCAGATAAACCTTATACAAAATACAACATTAATCCTCAATGAGATCAACCTTTAACCTAATCGATTGCACAAGAATAACAAAAGACATAAGCTGCTTATAAACATAAGTGTTTGAATAAGCAAATAAACTTATAGCAAAGGATAATTTTACCCTTATTGTAAAAACACTCAACAAGGGCTTATTAGCCCATAAGCTGCTTATAAACATAAGCTTATAGGAACACCTCCTAACCTATCTCGCAAATAGTAAAAAGATTGCAACTTTGCATTTAAGCTTGTTTAAGATTAAGTTTGCCGTCTTATACATACCCCATTTGAAAAGCTTATACAACATTAATCCTCAATGAGATCAACCTTTAACCTAATCGATTGCACAAGGAGAGAAACACAGATCAACCTTTAACCTTAACCTAATCGATTGCACAAGGAGAGAAACACAGATCAACCTTTAACCTTAACCTAATCGATTGCACAATGATATCAACCTTTAATCTAATCATTTTTAGACTTACGTGAATTCTAGGATCCATTGCACAAGGAGAGAAACACTGATCCACTAACACCTTTGGGGGCAAGAACGATTGATATTGTGAGGAGGTGTGTGTCGTTTAGGGTTTTTTTTTTTTTTTTTTTTTTTTTTTTTTTTGAAAGGGTTTAGAAAGATAGAAAAATAAAAAGGAGTAATAGGACAAAAATTAGAAAGAAAGTACAAAGATATGAATAAAATCTTTTAGAAAGATTTTTGGTCTTTTCCAAGAAATATTGCACATGGGCAGCCGAAATTCGCACGATCGCACGATCAGAAATCGCACATTCGAAAATTAAAGTCAAAGGCCACGTGGGGGACAAATGCTAGTGGGGTGGGCTGCAAATGATTGGTAAGGTTGTTTTGTCTGGGACACGTGTAATAAAGTTAATGGGATCGCACGATCGCACTTGACCAAATTGGGAAATGGGGTTGGGTTTGTACTGAATAAATAAACCCGAAAAATAATTGTACTGATCTGGGAATTTGTCCAGCAATCAATTTACGAAACTCAAACATATACGTACTCACATAAATTACACATGATCAGCCCTTACTCACATCACAACATACGTACTCCCCATCCTTATTTCTTGAGTTATTACCAGTTTTCAAAACATATATTAGAGATCAAATTTAGTGTTTGATCACCAGATTTAGGGTGTATAATCACAAAAAGGTTTCATATATTTATGATTTCATGTAGTGTTTATATATATTCTTCATATTCATTTGTAAACAGAAATGATTTCGCGAGGCCAAAAGTTCTTTCGTATTATCATAATTGTCGAAGCACATGAGTCAGGTTATCATGTCATAGACGTATACATGTTATTCATTTTACCGATTTAACAAAACCTTCATGTTCATATATATTAGCATCCTTATCAAGATCCATTTAACATGCCTCATATATGATACGTATATAATTATATAGGTGTCGACCAGATTTCAAAAACAGAAACGAGGGAGGATACCTCTTGGTCTCGATCAAACGAACAAACAAAGACACAAGAACCAGAAGCCAACACCTTTCGAATCAAACCAACACCCGCGAATCTGTCACACCAATCTCGGACAACAAAAGTCGATCACCACCTTAGTCTACCCTTCGTACCTTCTTGTTCCCAAGAGAAAATGAGAGAAAAGAAGCCGTTGTTCTTTTGATGTAGGTGATTAGGGTTTGGAGAATGAAGAGTTATGAAAGGTGTATTTGGTTTAATATCCTGAGATACGAATCTATCTATACTAATAAACCAGAAAAATTTACAAGTACTATAAAGCACACCATGAAATTAATTTGCTGATGTGTCTTGGCTGTGATTGGTTGATTATTTATTGAGTACAACATGCTAATGCATCTAAAAAATAAACCCATAACCCAGTCATATACCACGAGCCTTTTGAGTTATTTTGGTAAAGTGATTAAATAACATTCAATGTATACGTATATGTGTAACCGAACCTATTACGTATATGTGTAACCGAACAACCAAAATAAAAATTCAAAATCATATCATAGATCCAAATCGGAAGAATGATTTCTACGCCATACCAGTTCAACATCGATTTAGATTACATCATTGTACCATCAATTGTGTTCTGTCAACATCAAACATTGGTATGTACCTATTTGATTTTAATGTTCATGGATTTGAATTATTAGTTGTAAATTACAATTATTTTGTTGCACAAGTATTATAACATACTTTCCATTGATTATGTTCAATTTTAATTGTGTTTTGCCAGAACCCTAGAAAAAATTTGGGGGAAATCACCTTCATGAGTTACTTATGATATACTAAGAACAAATTTAATTTTAAATTACTTTTGTTTAATTTGGTTTTGGTTTTGGTTTTGGTTTTGGTTTTGGTTTTGGTTTGAGATCAGTTGCTAATCCTTAGGTACTTAATTAGGTTTCTTATGTGACTTTATATTCACATGATCATTATTAATTTCTTACTCCACCTCTAATATCAAAGGAGTCAAATGGCCGTAAAGTTACGAATGGTGGAGCTCACGTTACGGTGAAGGTTTCACCTAGGATGTGTGTTGGAGGGTATTAACCGGAGATTTAAGATATTGTATATTTCTTTTCATGTTTAGACATTGGATGACTTTTCCGACTTGATATCGATGTATTTTTCAATTATACACATAAAACATGCTCTTAATTATTAAAAATTGATATCATGATTAAGTGAGTGTTCCTTCAGTTAACTTTGGATTTGTCATTTACTATTCTAAGATTTTGAGATTGAAAACAGGAAGACGTTGATGTCGTTGTGGATGATGCTGATTTTGCTCTACACAAAAAATAAAAGAAAAAAAGAAGGTTCATTTATCTATTTTATGACTCGCCAAAAGATACATTTACCGATTCTATTTATTCACGTTATTTTTTTATGATATACATATCTGTAGATGTGATTGAGTTAGAAGCAAAGATCATCGAGTGTAAAAAGATACTATAATTTTCTTCTTTACTTGATATATTCATTCACTTATAATAAGAATAACATGCAGTTGATTAATTGTTGGAAACGGGTCAAACGGGTTAAAGTTGTATTAAATGAAACGGGTGGTTGAAAGGGCATACAATGATCTCATTTATTTTAATTCGAATATTAGATTGTTATGTAATATAACAGGGTTTGCAAGAACCAATGGGTTTTTAGACATCATACACATGTGCAAAGGTAACACATTTTCGTCTATTTAGACATTTGTTAGGTATTTCCTAATGGCCTTCAAATGAATTACATTACGCTAATTTGATATTTGGGACGGGTTTGAGGCAATTTTCAAGAAATCAAGGTGTTAGATTATTAAGCTCGAGGTTTAAGTTCATCTTTTTATTCAGAATCAATTGTGAGTTGCAGGGTTGATTAAAACCGGAGTTAGCGCAAGGCTTCCCGCTTCCAATTAAGAGTCAAAGGTCAATTGTTACTCCACTTATGCGAACTATTTTGTTTGATCCAATTGTAACAATTATTATACTTCCAAGAGTCAAATGCTAAAAATCCACATGACTCGGCTAATAAAAAATGTTTGCGTCAAGTATGATTTTAGAAACTACATTATTGCAAAAATAGTATATTATTAAGGATATGTTCTTGGAAGTACATTATTGGCATTTTATTCTTTCTCTTATTTCACAAGCATCCATCCAAGTTGACCCGTGAAATACAACATGCAAATTAACCCTTTTATCTTTGAGTGAGTTAAATTTTCATCTTTAATTTTTTAGCTTTAAAGCCTATGGATCTACGATTTGTTTTCCTTTGCTTGATCAATAATTGTTACAATATAAACTTTAGAACATGCAGAGGTCTATTACAAGGTCATTGATTTCTTCTCTCAAAGGAAAACTTTCTTCTATAAACAAAGATAAGACGTTATCTGACTCCTCCTAAACTAACCAGTCAACCGGGTGCGGTCAATAGGTCAACCCAGGAGAAAGTGCAAGATAACCGGTGAAGAATAGGGTTTCCCCGGGTCGTTATGTCCTAGCGAGGCGTGCAAAGGTATTAAAACAGGCTTGTGATCGGGTGAATTTGGACAGGAAAGGGTTTTGATGATATTTATAATCTTACGAAAAGTAATTTTACACTAGTAAACAACAATAAAGCATATAAAACAATAATGAAAAGCACAAATAACATAAAACTCAATGTAAACTTAAAACGGGCCTAAAACTAAATGATTAAAGCAAAGATAATAATAACACTAGTAGTAAGTAAATAATATAAAGTTAACGATAAAATATCACAACTAAAAATACCGACTATTTTTTAATTTTAGTTAAAACTAACTAACGCAACCTCAAGACTAATATTAAACTAGGGAAATATCCAACAAATTCGATCTAAAAATTAATAACCAACTTTCAATTTTACCACAACAATCTAACCACGGATTTCTAAACTACATAAAAAATACTACTCTAACATGGCAAAAACACAAACAATAGCAACAACAATAAGTAAGCTAGACATAATAGCGATATAAACATACTAAAAATAAAGAGATAAAAGGGTTAGAGATAACCAAATGAGATGGAGAATATAAAAACGGCGATGAGATGAGACCCACTTCATAAGCATAAGCTCCAAACCCAAATCTTTAAGCTTCATCATTAACCCATTAATTTTACTTAAATGCCACTAACACTATTGATTATTACTAATTTTTAGACTTAAAAATCAAAGATACAATATAAAACTAAAGATTTGACAAAATGAAATATGAGTACGTGGATACTCCATCAAAGAAAAACCAAGTTAATTCATCAACCAAATCAAACTACGAAAGCAATAATAATATTCAAATAGTAACTATTCAAACTGTTCGACTATTTAGTACAAGAAAAAAAAACGACATGAATGAAAACTAAAAAAAATCGAAAAGCCATTCATATAAAAAGATAAATATAGTGATATGAAATTGGTTGGATGTTTTTGATGAAGTGGTATGAACCACCCCTAATGGGGAAGGTGTCAGCTTCAAGATTTGCAAATTGATACTAGACTACAAAGATTAATGCTAAAAAGAATTTTACACAATCTTTATTAATTAAACAATAAACTTTCATAATAAATAAAAAAGAACATACAAATATAACTAGACAAGAGTAATAAATTTCAATCATTCAAAATAAATGCAAGATTGGTGACTAGTTATGTTTTTGGATGATGGAACCGACCCTCGTATGGGTGTCGGCTACTGGCTTCCTCTTTTATGACTGAATACAAAACATTATAGGGATAGCTTAACCGAACGGGCTCTACATGGGGGGTCCCACCTATTTTTAGTCAAATGTACAAGTATTAAAGCAGACAGTACAAACGGCGGCGGCACAAAACTTCCCCAAACCCTCCCTATGGGGGGGGGGTCCGGTTAACTCACCCTAACATTATATAGTAAAGTTGTCTCCCAATCCCTAGCAATCAACGGCTGCAATAAATTCCACAAAGAATATGCCAGTTGTCAACCATCGAAAACACAAAGATAACCTTTCTTTTTCCTTGGGCCAATTTGTTGTATGATAAAGTTGGGCTATTGTGCTCTAAATCTTGGATCAGTTTTCTTCGGGCTTGAATAATTTCGATAAATGCTCAAAAATCTTGTACTTTGAACTTTTGCTCCAATGTCCGTGACTCATAAATTTTGCTCTTTCCAATTTTGTGCTCAGTTTTATCCATTTTTACCTCGGTGAGTAACCAAAAGACCATATTTGACAATTTCCATAAATTTACACCCAGGGACTATTTTTGATAACTTTTGAACTCAAATGACTATTATTAACTTTTCAACTAAAAATATATGCTCAGGGACTAATTTTGTCAATTTTTGAAAATTGAGGGACTGAAACTGACAATTATGCAAACTTTGTACGTTTTTCATCTGTTTTCACTCATTTTGCATCTAAAACATATAAAACACAATTTTGAAATATTTTCAGTATTTTGATGCATTACTGAGTGTTTTTGTATGTTTTGCAGTTCAGATTTGACCAAAAATGATGAGTGTTTGAGCACTCATCATTATCCTTGCACAATAGTCTATTTTTGTTAACTTTAAGTGTTTTTCTCAATCTCTCTTTTCCTGGAACAATAGGTTCACAACTCGAACTACTTAGATGATTCATTTTTCCATTGTGTTAATAACTTATATGTGGGGGATTTGAGATCAATAGAAGTTAGATCTTACTCAAATTTCTCTCCGAGTTGGCTTCTCTTTGTCTGTGTATAACATTATAGCGTATTTTTGGCGGTATTGATTTTATACTTTTTATTTGCTAATGTAGGTGGGTTTTTAGCAGAGTGTTCAACTAAGAAATAAAAATAAGTTCAAATTAAGAGAATTAGTCCTGTTGTAAAATTCATTATGATGCGAAGATCTGAACATTTTATTATACTGCAGATGCGAATGTATTTACATCCGTTATCATGTTTGTTAATTTTGTTTTACAGAACTTGAGAGTGAGTGTTGACTTTTCCTCTATTCTCTGAGAAACCGATTACTACAAGTAAGTATTCTATAGCAGTTATAGTGCATTTTGGCAGTTAATTAGTGGTGACAAGTTTTGACCAGGTTGTTTATAAATGGGCTGATTTTGGCTATTTTTATCTCTAACGGGTCAAACGGGTTATACTATAAAAATTTAATGAAAAGGATACGGGTCAAATGGGTCAAAATTTATCTAAAGTGGTACTCCAAAATTACCATCTAAAAATGTTAGTTCATTATTGATACATAGTTTTTTTTGTAGTCATTAACAAGTTCATTCTATTATATAATTAAAAGAGATGTTTTCAGGTCGCACAACCCACCCTATCTCCAATCAACTGTCAAATATCAAATTTAGAAGAAGTTGTGGTTGCGGCTGCATGCAAAGTTGCTGAGGTAGAAAACAAGTCATTTGTAGCAGCAGAAGCTGTCAAAGAACTCGAAAGAGTGACCAATATGGTCGAAGAAGCTGCAGCCTTCCTACTCGAAAGATGTAAGTTCCACATCCCTTATGCTCACCCCTGCCCCTTCTTTTTGTTGTGATTTTTTAAGTAGTTATGTGATATATAAAAATCATATCAAGATAACTCTTTAGTGTTAACAAAAAAAAAATATTATGGTCACATGCCCACATCAATACCACATTGTTCTGCTATTTCTAAACTATTGTCCTGGCGACCTAATTGTAACAGAAAAAAATCTTGATGGCCAAACTTTGGTGAGATGTAGCAACAGATTTCATCTATTCATATATAGACAATAATTGAAAGTAACACCTCAGATAATGATTATAGTAATAGTGATTTTGCTTAATTAATAATACTCCTTTATCCCAAAATAGCTGTCCACTAGACAAGAATACGTTTGAGAAAACTGTAATCATTACATCTTAATACCACTCGGGCTAATATTTAAATGCATTCTTTAAGTTTCTAATACACTTTTTAAATTAGAGGTAACAAAAGGAACTCATCAATTTTACCTGTTATTTTGAGGTCGAAACTTATTTGGGGACATATAAAAGTATTTAGGTGGACAATAACTTTGGCTTGGGTTTGTTATGAAGTAGTTGATCAATTAATGAATGTTGAATATCAAATTTGTAAATGAATCATAGGATAAAGTTGAGGCTGCTATGGAAGCGAAACATGGACAAGACATTAGCGATAATCCACCTGACGACTTCAGTTTATGGGAGCAGGCCACTGGGGGAAGAACGGTAATTTAGTTGGTGTTATAGAACAACAAAAATAAGTGAGCCATGACGCAAAATACAAACCTTACACTCAAAATTGTATATTTGAAGTTTCCTTCTTGAATTCTAACAATAATATGAATGATTTTGTACATATTTCTAACATGGACCGTAATAACTTAATGTATTCACACACATATGCCGTTAAAAACAATTTTTGTAGTGATGTTCCAACAACCATACTTTTTTTAAATCATAATCGATGTTTAGTAAATACAATATTAATAAATTTATATATTTGGTATGCTCTTTTGGATATTTCAGGGTATATGGTGGTCAAGGATTAGAGACATACTTGCTGCTTTTCTTGAAGCTTGCTGCTATTTTCAACTTGCAAGGCTACAACAACATTAAATCGTCGAACAAAGGTACATGTGTATATTATTAATTTCACAGGTTTGTAATTTGGTTTCATACGTGTTATGCTAATTTCACAGATGTGTAACTATGGTGGTGTTTATGAGGGTAAGTTTTATAAAGGAAAGTGTGAAGAATCCATCAGAGTTTGCGATTTGTTTACTTACGACTTATAATGTTACATATTAGGACACGTACAGGCTAATAAAAGTACCTAAATTGGAACGAGTCACTTGGCTGATGATTTCTCCAGTAGTTTATATGGGTGTGGAATTATGATCCATGCCTAATGCGTAGTATGAGAGAATGTGTTGGAAAATATCAGTTCTTCATCCATTAAATTGAAGGCCTACTTTTGATTCCATCAAATAACGAACGTTTGATTATGCAGGATTCAGCAAAACCAAAGGAGGTATGAAAGTTTGAAGATGAAAGGATGCGATTGTATATGGGGAGCATAAAGGGCGACATGTGTGTTACATACAAGGCTCTTTTTCCTACACGAGTACCAATAGAAGATCAGCTGATGAAGCTCACAGAAGTTCTTGGTCAGTTTACATGTTTAAGTTCGTAACTTTCATGCTTTTTTCTATTGTAGTGTCAGGCCCCTAATCATTTGTATTAGTAATGAATTAATAGGACAAATCAGGATAACATGACTCATACCAGTTTTGTAGAACATGACAATGGTGTTTGTAGATGGATAGCGACTTAGGAATGATGACATTAAGCGTCTGTAAATTTGCTTTTTAGATCCTAAAATACATTTTCTTTTATAACAATTTGTTACAGCTTTTAAGCTTGTATATAGTTTCTTTCATGCATTAAGCTTTTCTTTTATATTTTAAGCTTTTATATGGCAAACGTTGAATCTCGCTACATTCTTCAGTCTACCAGATGGCTAAATGGCTTATTTCTTTTTATAAGGTTACATAACATTGCACTCATAAAAAATTTGTTGATCATAATTTGTTGATCATAGCTGCTGCATGGATAATTTCAAGTGCCATAAACAAAATATTGTGGTCTAATCTCCAACAAAAAGGTTGTTAACATGTTTACGATTAAAGGATAAATGTCCTGTATAATTGTAAAAAAAATAAGGGGCATATAAAACTTTAGTAAAAAAAATTAGAAAATTAATTTCGGGTCTTATTCGGTTGACCCGGTAACCCGATAATAAAAAAAATTAAACCCTAACCCGACACGATAACTATGACGGGTTATCGGGTTCGGGTCAAACAACCCGATAAGAATTTCTAACCCGACCCGATAAACCTTTTTGGGTTCAGGTCGGGTCAACCCGACCCTATTGACACCCCTAACCACTATCATAGTTGGTCTGGTATCTTACCACCTCATCAGATACTGTAATCTACTTTGAACATTGGTGATTTGTTTTACATTAGTCGAACAATTAGACGCTTAGACGATGTATATTTTATTTCCAGTCTCCACTATCTACCGGCCATACTTTTTGCTAACTTTTTTTTTATCTTACCCATTTTACATTATATGCCTAAAAGTCTCTTCTAGATCATTCATTCATATGATATTTTTTATACTTCTCATGCTATTTTTAATTCTGAATTTGTAGGGCGATGTCGAACTCGAGAATGATCGGCATGAAAAGCATCAGCAACAGACTTTAAGAAATACGATTATACAAGATAAGTTATTTACTTTATTCCTCAAATGCAGTACTTAGTTTGTTCCCCTTATCCGAGTATCAATGTGGTTTGGAAAAGTTTTTTAACTTTTCCCGTCTTTGGTTTGCTGAAACATGACCCTTTCACAAGGATTGATGACATGGAGCCATACAAAAACATACAACTGAAAGACTGGCATCATTGGACTTTGTTACCGAGTTGCTGAGAAAAAAAGGGAAAAAAATCTTCAAAACAGTCCAGTGAACAGATACTTGCAAATCATGCGCTTGACGGTTAGTGTTACACACCTTGGTTATCATAGATTACTTTGAGCGATCATATATTGTTTTGTTGTGAAATAAACGCATTTCTCTTATAAAAGCTGCATATATGGTTGGAAACAATTGCTAGAATCTCCGTTATCTAATACATCAATTGTTTAAAAGAACTTTGCTAAAAAAAATTGTTTAAAAGAACCAAATTTTTATATTGCTTAGAAACTTATTTTAGATGTATTATAGTTACGAGCAAATTAGCCAGCGCGATGCTGCGGTGTGGCCGTTTTATTGCTACATTTATGTTTAGTCGGAATACGTTGATACTTTGTTATGCTTACAATCTTAAAAATAAACTGCATCGGTTTAGCAACACAAATTTCATAACACGTTACTCAATAAATTTGCTAAAATAATGCAAACGCTTGATTAGCCCTGTGATAGATCCCATATATACATTTATACATTTATTTGACCCACTTGCTTCTTGTCCTTTGGTATTGAGAGACCATTGATGCTTTAAGAATTCAAATACTATGAAAATGTCATCTCTGTTGTTACACCTCCAAAGTAAAATTTTCTTTTAAGGAGTTCATAAATTCTCGAACTCTTGTCTGAAACTCATTCAGCTACATCAGTGGATTGAACACCAAATGATTTTCTATCTTTTGACTGAATATGGTATTAACGCCATGAATGATATCAACTTGGAAATCCAAACATCAATGAGAAGGTTTCATCATGTAGCTTTACCTCATGCGAAACCATTCCCGAATCTGCAAGAAATTGTTGATATACTTACGTCACTATTATGCATTCACGGGATTACGTAACCTCATCCGTGATAGCACGGTCCATCTCTAGAATAAGCCGTCAGCTTTTCTTCATACCAAAACAACTCGCCACAATGGTAGCACACCTGATTGCAGTCCCCTAAATGCACATATTCCAATGGTATCTCTGCATAATTCCCAAAGATGTAGAAAGAAGTTAATAAGAAACATGGAATGGCATAGGGAATAAGAAAGATAGTCTTGTTCATGCACTCTTATGATTAAGTGAATGGCAAAAAAGTTAGTTACTTTAGGCCTTTGGGTGTCTGCAGTTGTGCCATTAACTTCTTCCATCCAATGTGGATTCCAAACAGTACGAATACAAAGCCAATAATCAGCTATCAGAATCCAATGCACCTAATAACCTATTTTTTTTAGGTTTACTTACACGTTTTCCCCGATACTCTTTTCAGGATGGTTGCTATTGCTCATTAAAAATGATTATGCCTTTGCGTTTCTTTAATGCAAATGGGTAGTTTTCGGTGTTCCTATTGATTTGTCCCCCGATGGTTACTGCCTTCTAAACAGATAGGGGGTTGTTTAGATAGCCAGTTAAAGGTTTTTTTTTTTTTTTGTTTACTTAACAAAACCAAATAAGCACTTATAAGCAAATCCCAGATAGCCTAATCCTTTAACTAAGCAGTCACAAATCATTTATACACATGAGTTTACTACTGAAGGCACAGCATTATAGCATATTCTATAGCTTAAATCATTTTAACAATGCAACTAAGAATAACAATAAGCGAATGTAAAGAAGCTTACCCTCGAAGGCATGTTGAAGCTGCATCTTGTAGTTTCTCAGAGTATCAGTAGTCGTCTTAAGACGATGGATGCTGGCATTTCATCTGCAACATCAACCCCTGATGTGATTATCTGTGTGGGGCAAATGTAGTCCATGTCATTCGCTCATGTATGCTTTGTGCAGTGGCTTCGAGAGACCAAATCCCTCCGGAGAATATGACGGCGTAAACCTGGCATGATAAGTAATTCTCGTGCTACAGCTTCAGTATCAGATTTTGATTTCCCACTATTGCTTGCATCTCCTAAGCAATGAAACAAACAACAATCACTTTGACAATGTTCCTTACAACTTCATAATTATGAACAGGTTTACTGGGGGCAAATGTGAGAACTAAACCACCATATGGTACTTAGTCATTATTTTGAAAATAACTGGGTCGTTTGGGTCGGTTACTGATAATGCAATTTCTAAGCGTTCTTGATTCATGCCATTCAATCATTCAAGACATATAGGCGCGGACTTTATCAACATAATATAGACTTATAAACGGTCGATTCAGGATACCTGATATCAGTCGAATAACATAAAGCTACATTTTAAGAAGACCGGTCAAACGAAACAGATAACTTACATTAATATTTCCCGCCTTTTCATTCTGAGTGGTTACCATATGAGATTACAAAAATCACAGCAGGGTTCATGTTGTTAAAAATTTAGTTCAATCACAACGGTAATGGGTCAAGAGGCACGAAGTGTACACCCATCCGTTGATCTCCCCGATAATGGTAAAGTTTGATTCAGGTCGCTGGTTCAGTGTGTTAACTCTTCAGTGAGTAATACTCTATCTGTTCCTGCAATCCCCATCTCTTTCTCTATCTGTTCCTACATAGAAACATACAACATTTAATCATATAATATATTAAATAAGCTCATAAACTAATTATCTAAACACCCCTTGAAATTTAAGCCTATTGTGCTTTACTCTAAAACAACTTGAGTAACCTCATTTATGTATCCGCACATATTTTGAACAAACAAACTACCTTAGCAATGTGTAACTATTGAGATGATGTAATTCTCATAAACGCGCCTGACACACTAAACATTTAAAAACACAAAATTATAAACATAAAATGTTTACTCTAACTTGAGGTGACCCGTACCATAAGTCCCAGAATTGACCAGTTACCCAACCTTCTTGAGTCGTCCATTTAGCCACTTCTAGTTATCGTAAAATTTCGCAAAGACAGGGATACTTATAGTAGAATTGCAGGAAGCCTTATCACCACATCGATACCCCAACTCCTAAATCAGATTTTCCAAAATATCCCATTTTTCAGGATCATGTTGTCTATCTCTACTTGTTTGTTTCCAAACTCTAAAATGTTTATTAGTGTTAACTAAGCTTAAAAATAAACAGGGATCATAAATTAAATAAAATAAATAAATAAATAATTTTTTATTTTCAGCATGTTCGTTTACTGTGGTCTATAGTTACCTGTCCGAATTGTGTTGCTACTATCACCACTGAGTGTTTTGTCAAATGATAATACCAGCTAAAAAATTGTAATCCATGAGTCTTTATTGTTCAAGATATTGCCAGTCCCTGTCCAGTTTCCTGCATCAAAGGCCTGATAATGGTTATCCGACCATTAAATCAATTGGCGGCAATTTAGTGAAATTATATAAGGATAAACGCTCAATGTCATTACCTGCTATCGTGAGGTGTAGCGAAAATCCAGCAGCGGCCTTGTACCATAGAAAAATGCGAAATTTTATCGAAGCCGGTGTTACGTCTAACAGCATCCTGAAAATCAAAATGTAAGCAATCCCATAAGCAAAAAAAAAGTAACTTCATCAGGTTTACAAAAACTAAATAAGCCTATAAGCAGGGAAAATAAGGTAATCCAAACACTCCTTAAAAAAATGCGATAACTAAACACAAAGTGGTAAATTGTATCTCCATAATTCTCAAAACTCTCGACTTCATAACATAAATTAATTAATCATATCAAACATACGGGTGCAGCTAAACTTCTACGTTATTAAAAAGTAGAATCAAATAAATAATTTTAAAGATAAGCAAAAGAGAAACTCGCCTATTTATTCGTTGATTAAGGTCGCCCATTTCAGGTCCAAACCCACCGAATCCAGCTCGTAAAGTCAGACTTTTCAGCACCGAATCGCGCAGTAATGGTTAATCACAATCCAACCATCATAAAGCTATAAAATTAGAATGAGGCTGAAAATCAAATAAAAGTAACAAATATGAGGTTATGCCAAAAAGGGGACTTCGGGCATAAAATAAATGCGGGTCATTATTGGAACAAATGAGGCTCAGAACTGTGAATGTTGAATCAGTGGCGAGTACTCACAATGGCTGCAACCACCATATGAATGTGGATGCCGTGCCAAGGTACAGGCCTTAGTATAGTAGGGCTCACCAAGATATCGGCTATGGCAGCAACGACAATCTGAGTCAGTTGCCCTGCCAAGCTGTGGTCACCCAAAAAAATATAGCAAATTATCATCACTGCCTCAATTAATAAACAACTAAATAAAGTGTTGGTAATCATCACAGACCAGCCCATACTTGTTGTTGCTGACATATAAGATGAGGATCAGGTCTGTAGTTCCTTGGGTGACTCGACGCACCCGCCATGGCTGCAACCACATAACAGTCGTGGTTACCTCGCCAAGATACGATATTATGTGAAGCCACACTCATGGAAAACTTATTACGCAGAAAAAGTCATCATTGCCCCAAAATTATCAATGGTGCAATTCATAAAACACGAAGTCACATGTCACGCGGCATAACACACATTAAGCGAATAGCAACTTAAGGTTTGTGTGAATAAGCCAAGCCAACTGTGAAGAATCAGGTTGATTCTTTTCCAAACAGGAACCAATTATACCATATACTAATAGAGGAAAATGTTAAAGTATAAAGGAAAAGCTGATATTCAGGTTGAATCTAACACCGTAGCTACCATGACTAAACATGGTCCATGGATGCAACCACCAAACATAGTGGTTGCCACAAACGGTATTCAGCCGCCATGGCTGCAAGCTTAATAGCTTCCCCGTCAAGATGCAAAGAATCAGCATCGCCATTTGTCCCACTAACCTATCAGATTTACAAAGTAAATAAACTCATAAGCAGGAAAATTAACAAATCCAAACATAATTTGTTAAAAAAACACCCAAATTCACTAAAACCCCCAAATTCTGTCAAAACCCTAATCTAAAATCTCAACTGCTATAAGCTACAAAAATAAGCTAATCCCAAACTAAGCAACTCCATAACGCCAAGATTAACATACCAGATTAAAAATGGACTAAAAACATAATTAAAAAAAAAACAAAAAAAAAGAAAAACAAAAACAAATTCAGGAAAACCCCCAAACAACCAAATTCAGGAAAACCCCCAATTATGTGAAAACTCTAATCTAAAATTTCCATTGTAAAACATATACTTAAAAAAAATCCAACTCTTATACATACCATCCATGTAATTGAAACATCAGAAAAGCCAATAAAAAAGAAAATTAAGCATTCCACACCTACATAAGACAAAGATTTTTTTTCTTTTATGTTTCTTCCCGGTGCTAACTTTTCAATGATGCAAATAGTATGTATTATATTAGTATAGTGGAGAATGTACACACATGGAGAATGTATCTTGAATGTTCCTAACAGTTGGTTTACTGGAAACTATACCTCAAACTACTGTAGAGGCCACATGTTTAGCTTACATTGAGTTGTACAATGTATTAGGCTGCTGACCCTCGTGGGTTTGAAAATATTGTCATGTTTGGTGTGTTAGCAGAGCGATTAGCATGGATAACCCATGAACAGTGTAACTTCAAATGTTTGGTAGCCAATGGGCTTCTGCCAGGACCACGCCTCAGCACTGTTGCTCCGTTAAAGTAGCAGAATTACCAACCTAATCACACTTTCCAGCCAATAGCACTCCAGTTTAAAGGAATTAAAATTTTTTTGGAGCACAATTAATGCCAATGCTTTTTTCGTCTTTAGAATATAGGATAATTTGCCATGTTGACTCACGGGAAAATTTTAAGTTGATGTGGTATCTTCATCTTCAGCATTGTCATGTTGACTACAAAAGGAAATGCTATGAAATTTTAGAAACGTTCGTTGTTGTTTGTTAATTTATTCACACATGTATCTCTTTAATGAATAATTTCTTTAAAAAAGTTTGAAGGTTGTTGTTTCAGATGTGGATGGTAACCTATCAAAAGCTACTATAAATGTTGTATATAAAGAAGTTCTTCAACGTCTATTATCAAACGGTCAATAGGTATGTACAGTATACATATACATGTTGTGCCATTTTTCTTATTTACACTTATTATAAATCTCGAACTTGTTCAGTTACAAGAAAATTTTATAGCGTTTACTTTATACACGTACTAACCTTTTCTTAATAAAAAAACCCTCTAAAATCCCGTGAATTCTACGGGTTTATAAGCTAGTAGAATATAGGCTGGAATTTGTGCCGAGTCTTGAGGGAGCAGTTGATGACTTTTTCTATCTTACTAATCTTTCAAATTCACATTATAATAATTTAAATAATATTGTGTATAAAAAATAATAACCAGGCCCTATTAACATAATAAACGTGTGATAGCTCCAAATTCAAAGTTGTATCGATATCATGAGTAGCTTATGTTATTAATTTCAAGTTTGGTAAAATGTTCACAAGGCTAGAGTGGCGAAATTTTAAACATACTTAGGTTAGTTTCGTATTTTGTTGTCTAATTTCGTAACATATATTTCAATTTAGTTTTCATTCGTATTCAAAAGCTCAATTGGTATTTTGTATTTCAGGTTATTATAAAGATAAAATCTAAGCTTGAAAATACTAATCCGGAATTATTCTGTTAAGCTTATGAAAAATTTATTCAGTTGAGACGAATTATTACGTGAAATTTTTGTGATTTGGTGAAATTATGACTGCTCGTATAAACATTTTAAGCACTACGCGACTTCGGCACTAGAAATCCTAATAAAACAATAATAAACGGAAACAGTTACGTTTTATTTAATAAACATTATCAAAATTCGCGAAAAAAACGTTTTAAAACAAATGACGATATCTTAACTACTTATAATGTAGATTTAGTCAAAGGGGAAAAGTGGAAAACTGAATTTTCAGTCAATCCCCATTTTGCCCTTCTATACTACAAGGGTGAGAGAAAATGAATTATGTAATTAATGCTCTTATTAAAACACCCCTTAACTTAAAATTACAATAATTTATTCATATGGTACAACCAATTAAAAGCATCTATATCAAATTAAAAACACCCCTTACTAAAAAAGTACAATAAAATTTTCACAATATACAATTTAAACAAGCTACAACATAATATAAAATATAAAATAATTAAACATACTAATTAATGTTATTTTTAAAACACCCTAAAATGAAAAGTATATGTTATTATACACATTATACAAATTAATAAAACACACAAAACTTTATACAAGCTAACAAGTTGATGTTGCATATAGTTTTGAAAACTGGACCGGACCAACGTGTTCAACTGGGAAAAACATATAGTTTTGAAAACTGGACACGACGGGTTCAGTTATTAAAAGCATGACTCGGTTTAAATCGACCCATTTTTCGACCGGAACGGTTCAACCGGGTTTCAAAACATTATGTTGACATGAGCTTAAGTATCAAAGTCAATAAGTCAACTAAGTTAATAAGTCAACACACTTAATCCCTAAATCTTCAAACTTTTATTAGAGGTGGCAAAACGGGCGGACACGGGCACGGGCTAAAATGGCACGGGCTAAACGGACAAATTATAAATCGGGTCAAACGGGCACGGGCTAAAACGAGCAAATTATAATTCAACTATTAAAAACATTCGAAACAGTCCTAAAAACCCCTTTAATTCATCTTGTAAAAAAAGATCAAGCATCTAAGTCTTAACTATATTTAATTATTTTTTTTTTTAAAAAAAATAGAGTATTAAATGAATAAAAATGCAACTAATTAAATATATCTATTAATTAATTAGAGTATTAAATAATTATGCATAAAAGAGTTAATAAATGAGATAAATTAAAATTAAAATAGTTGGAATGTTTTATAGTTACCAGTGACAAGTGAATTGGTCGGAAAAAAAAAGAGAGTAATTGCTTGAAAGTTGAATTTTGTGATTCGAAAGCCCATCTTATAATATCTGTTTTTATCTTTTGCCTGTAAGAGCCCATCAAATAAATGCAAGGGGGCAAAAAACGCCCCAAATTTTTAAAAAAAGTGTCAAAAATCGTCCAAAAATTACAAATTGGGCAAGATTTGCCACCCCTAACTTTTATTATTTTTCATTTATAACCTATAAACTTTCTTTTATCACTAAACAATCTGTCGTTATAAAATCCCGTTGCTATGCACGGGTATTCGTCTAGTTTATCAATTATTTCGGTAACATTTAATATTATTCACGAGTTCAAACAAGTGTTTCGGGAAAACTTAAAGAAAATTTACATCGATAGTCCTTGCACCCGACTCCTCATTCAAAAATAATTAACACTCAAGGACCTATTCGCAATTTCTTAAAACTAAACTACACTGACAACCCTACGCTCTTTTCATTTCTCTCATCATCATCATCCCAAACATCTCTCCCTCTACCTCTTGAGCCGCCGCCTGCAACACCACCCAAACCACCACACCGCCACCTCCATAACCTCACCACCACCCTCGAACGACTCCTTGTGAGTCCCTCATCCATCTCCACTACAACACGCACCACAACAAACACCCTCACCTGTTCGTTTACTTCACTCCACCACTAAAACCATCACCACTGTTAACACCCCACGTGAATAGATCGAGGAAGAAAAGGTAGGAATCGTGAGTAACACGCGCGAGTTGACTCGTATACGAGTCAACTCACTTCTAAACTTGATCTTTCAGATTAAAAATTAATGGGTTTATGATTTTGTTAACTAAAAATGAATAAAAACAAGTTGGTATCATTTATTAATGGGTTGGTTGTGTTGTGTCTCGGTTGAACCACGACCGTGAGCCTAAGTCCACGGTAAGGGGTGCTTGTCTGATTTATTTCTTGTTTTGTGGACATTTGGATGTAACTCATTGATAATCTGATGTTGTTCTTGTTTTGATTATGTTGGATTTTGTGATTGAAAACTGAGAACCAGGTCATGAATTTGGAACATGGTTGTTAACTTTGGTTATGTTGGAATCGGGCTTAGTAACTGTTTTGGTGCCGCTTGGCTTTGAAGCCGAGGAAATAGGATTAGTTCTAGGATTAGAAACGGATTTGGGTTGTTACTGTTGAGGTTGCTATTGTTGTTATGCTTGTTGTTGTTGTTGTTGTGGTTGGGAACGAGAAGAGAAAGCCAAGTAATATTGTTGTTGGTGTTGTTTTGAAAAGACGGGAACCGATTGTGTGACGGTTTAGATGACAGAGCTAGGACTAGACGAGAGCCGTAGACGGCCTCGTATTGCTTGAAGTTGTGATTGCGGATGTTGGATATTGTGTTCTTGGTTACTTGATGTGGGACATAATATATTATATAATTATAACTTGTGAGCTTTGTGCAACGTTGAAGTTACTTTGACTTTTTAGTCATAGTTTACTTCGACAATGCCATAACATGATTTTTAGAACCAAGGCTGTCAAACTCGCGAGTTTACACGTAAGATCGTACGATTTTACGTGCACACCAGTCAAAATCGTGTAGGATCGCATCTGAGGTAGGATCGTAAGTAGGATCGTAGGATCGCACGTAAGATCGTAAGATCGGCACGCGATCTAAGTTCATTTTTTTTTTTTTTTTTTTTTAAATCTTTTAAGTTCATCCCACTTGCTTAAGCAAAAAAAAAAAAAAAAAAAAAAAAAAAAACGTATGTTTTACTAATGTCTAATGAGTAAACAACTATTGTTTCATTTTCTAAATAGATTATAGTTTATACAGAGTTTTCTACTTTTCCAAATAGATTATAGTCTAAAAAGTGTTAAATAGTTTAATTTAGTTTACTTCACTGTAATTAAACTTATCAAAGGGTATGTTTTGTAATGCCACTTATGAAACGTTTGTTTTTTTGAAATCATGTTGATGGCTCGTATGTTTTGAGACATTTAGGACCTATGTTATGTAATATTATTGCACTAAATCGTTAATGTAACGATTGAAACTTGATTTTTTTGTGTTTTACTATTACTTTGGTGTTTGAAATTTAAACTTTGTCATTTTCAAGATGATATTATATGAACTTATCTTTGACGTTGAGTAAAAATGTAAAACAGTTTGACTCGTATATCATTGGTTTACAAAATATGACAAATTGGTAGGATCGTAGGATCGCGATCCGATCTTACGATCTCGATCTTGCAAAGACAAAAACGATCCTGCGTGAGATCGCGATCTTGACAGCCTTGTTTAGAACTATAATGAGACTATTAGACGTTATTTAATTATTACAAAAGTTCGGGAGTGATGACCGGACTCGTGAACTCGAAACACGTAATAACTAGTAAAAATGAAATAATACGATATAAATCTTAAAGATATGTACACAAATACGTGTACATAAGTTGCAAAATAAATATATACATATATAAGTGTATATATATATATATATAGTGATGACTTGTAAATATAAAAAAATAATTATATACATATATAAGTGTATATATATAGTGATGACTTGTAAATATAAATCATAATGTTAATGTTAAACGTTAACTTACAGATAAAAGAAAATGAGCTTTTGACAAAAACTCTATTTTATAAAAATGGAAATTGTCTTTTCGATGTTAAGGAAATATTTAGAAAACGAACATAAGCGTTTTTGGGTAAATATTATTGAAGGCGAGTTATTAAGTGTTTCGAGTGCACATAAACTAAGATATACTATACAATTAGTATTATTACACCTTATATCAAGTTACGGATAATTTAACGTTAATAAAATTAACCGATACGGTCGGTTATCAGAATTATCGAACTAAAAAGCCGATAAGAACTCGACGAGTGTATCGGAAGACATTATTAATGAGAAATGTATCTTATGACTATTACTGGACGATATAACTTTGAAATCAATAAGTAAACGGAAGAATGGTTAAACTTATCAAGTTTACGAATTTGATAAGTGATTGACCCTTCGTACGAGAACTTGTTGACTCTTAAGGTCATATCATTTGACCGTAGCTTGGACATGAGACGTGATTTGTATGATATTACGTGCTTACATGAACTACTTGATTGATTCTATATGCCATTATGAGTTACCTTACTTGCACGTACATGGATATACTTGATATGCTTGTTTGGCGTGAGTTCACTCGAGTCGAGACTTTGTCTCTAACACACACACACAATGATACCAAACAATAACTGACGATTTTTAAACGGATATTTTGGAAAGCAAAACAGAAGATATATGGGAACTTTTGGGATACGTTAAACTTTTGAGAAACGGTATTAAGTTAAATTTTACATGACTAGGTTGTGCTGAGTCCGTAGTTGCCGTCACTTGTTAGCTGCTATTCTACTCTGCTACTGTTGATTATCTGTGCCAAGATAACTTAGTGCCGAGACTTTCTAGCTGCTTATTGCTTACTATCGATTGGCTTATTGTCTGATCTGTGATAATCGTGATTGTGCTTTGCTGGAATCGAGGTTAGTTTCATGGCCTCACTTTTACTCGTACTTTATTGCTTTCTAAACTTGGGGGAGAAAACATGCAAACTATTTTCTCGGACCTACTACAACTTTGTTTTACTATATTGTGTTGACTGTTTAAGGTTAGATTACGGTAGATGTTGCCTTAGACTAGGGTAGCAACCCTTGCTATAACTCTTTGCCTAGCTAAGTATAGATATCTACTTACGGCCTAGTCCAGGGTAGTAATGGGTGGTTCCTTACTATAACTGTTGCCTGGCTAGTGACCACCGAGGGGCCCACTCACTACGACCACTATATTGAGATTGATTTGGATTGATGTTGAATTGCGAAATCTATGCTTGCCTCTAGTCACACATAACGCTTAACTCTTCAAGTCCATAATTGCTTTATAACTTAAACCTTTGAACTCACCAGCGTAGCTGACTTTTTAGTATGTTTTCTCAGGCGAATAAGATGATGCTTAAAGATGATAGCTATTGGAGGCTTGGCGAATTGGCATGGGCGATGGATCGATAAAAAAACTCAGATATTATATTTGGGACCAATCTTTTAAATCCTTTGGGACTTATCTTTTATACTTTTACTATTTGTAAACTTTTAAACTAAATTTTGGGATGTTTTATGTAATGAAAATTGTTCTCCTATTTAGCTATACTTGTGTTGTGTATACTAATCTCAGTAGCACCTCGAAAGCTTGTAAGTCTTCCGCTGTACGAAATTTGAGGGTGTTACAACCAGTATTAGGAATTGGCGAAAATTGGCATTATCTCCTAACTTTTCTAGGGGGCCTTACCAAATAATGGTGGAACTATTTTACTATAAGGCTCCATTTGTAAATCAAAATATCATAGTGTGTAGTGGTCAAAGAAGCTATTACCAAAAGTCAAAACATTTGTAAATCAAAAGATCGTTCCTCGAGAACCGAAGCTTTGTAAGAGTTCGTTTCATGTAATAAACACATAATGGGCAAAAGAGATAAGTACATAATAAGGTTATAAGGGTTCAAATTACTTCAACTTCATCTACAACCTTCGGTTCTCTTTGATCCGATGGTTTCATAAAAACCTCCAAACATATGTAGATGAGCTTTCTCATGATCTAATTATTGCATTTCACTATTTACATCATAGCTGATAAGCAAATGAACTGAGAAACCGTACCTGATATGGTGATACCAAACACCAGCAATTGCTTCTCCCCTGCAAGCCTTTCAGTTGCTGAAATTAATTATCAAGGTTGAGTAAATAGTTTTAGCAGAAGTGATTATATTACATACTATAGTGATATAGTCTATATACATGTGCTGTTTGAGTTTAGTTTGCTAAAATTTTTAGGTGAATGCACCAGGAATATGATGTCCAGCAATAGAGTTAGCCCTGTTCATTGCTACAAGTTCTGCAATAAGTTGACCCTAACAAGTCTGTACATCCTTGAGCTATGGATTCACTCTCTATATGTTGAGCCTCACCCCCATGCGATTCTGTCCTTTTGATTCCCCCGAGAATCTGGTATTTTCCTGAAACAGAAACAATACACATAAGTAACCAAGTATAGTGCTTTATAGCACGCCAGTATTAAACAATGATTAGGACCAAAACTGCTACTATGTTTATAAATGATAGAATTGACATTTACATGTTTAGTTGAAGAAAATATTACCTTAATATTTAAGAAACTAAAACAGATTTAGGGAAACAATTTTTAAGTTTAAAGTTTAACCAAAAATCAAGGAAGTTTGTTACTTACAATTAATGTGACGTTTTATAAGCGAACTTTTAAAATATGACTTTCCTCAAGCTTGTTACTTACAATTAATGTGGCGTTTTATAAGTAGATTTTAAAAAATATGACTTTCCTGCATTATGATGATCTATTATTGAAATTAAAAACTTTCCTACATTATCCCAATTATAAAAAAAAAAAAAACATTCTATTTAGAAGCTATATATGATCTGATTTTCAAAAAATATCATATGCTTATTAAAATTAAAACTAAATGAAAAAGTAAATATAAATATAAATGAATAATAAATAGTACCTTATTGCAAAATTAAAATCTCAAAAATGACCATAGGGCAATCCGTAATATTTTCATTCAATTTCTGCAGTCAATTGGATGAAGATCAAAACACAAATCATAAAATGAGAATTAATGAATAATAAAAATATAATCAAAATAGAACCTTATTGCAATTCCCATTTGCCCCAAAATGGTAACAAAACCCTAATCTTCTTTGTCCAATATATGAACGCAATTGGAAATAATGAAGGTTGATAAGGAACTTAATTTTGCCCCAAAATGGGGTATTCATTATGATTGTTCGAATCATAAAATACGAAAATATCATCTAATCCAATGAAGTTAGGATAATGAATTTGATTCGATGTATGGATTTTGATTTATGATTTTGATTTAACGTTAATTTGAATGTATCTTGGGTTTTGATTTGTCGATTAGGGTTTTATTTTGAGGATAAAGAGAGATAATGAGGTTTTATTTTGGGGATAAAGAGAGATAATGGAGGCTGTGTGCTTTTGGATAGGTTACATCAAAAGGAATAAATGTTATTTAATGGCGTCAAAAATATTCCTCCCATTCAATGCTTTAGAGGTAGTTTTTTGTTAGAATGTATTTTAGACCATTGGATTAATTGAATTTCCACGTGGCTAAGAAATATTTTGGGTTAGAGATGACTTTTCAAAACCATGCTTTATATAGTTAGTAGATTAAAAACATATTTTTGTAAAATATGTTTATAAACTCTATTAAGATTTGATAAATGTTGCGAATAATTGTTAAAGTTTGTATTACTTTGCAAAACGTTGGTATATAACCAGCAATGCTTAGTGATCATGCGTCCGACCCGGCACAATATCTGTAAATTAATGCTGAGCTTATGCAAGTAGAAGTAAGGGTTAGTTACACAGATAGGTAACGAACTTTCAGAAATTTCTAATGTTAAATAACGAACTCTCAAAAATACTAATATAACCAACGAAACTTGTTGAAACCTATAATGTTATGCTATATGACCTGCAACGTCAGCTTGGTGGGCCCACTTATAATAACAGATCTAAACACACAAAAAAATAAATCACCATCACCAAATAACAGCTCTAAACACACATACTCACACAAAAGTCATACTTATCTTCCAAATCTAAACACACAACTCGTATCGATCTATAAAACATCACAGACAAAAAAAAAAAAAAAAAAAAAAACAAAAAAAAGAGCAACACATCTCGATCTATTAAAAAACAAATCCCCACACAAATTTGCTCATTCATAGACCTACAAAATTTAAAATCCATCACTGAACACTTTCAAAAAAAGCTGAGAAACCCAGTAGAGAGGTAGTCACAATCATTTGGTGGTGGTTGGTCATTTTAGCTGCCAACCATGGTGGTTGTTTGGTGGGTGTTTGGTTACGGGGTTTAGTTTGAAGAGTGTTATTTACATCTTGATTCCCAATCCAAGAAAATATACAATTACAGCCATTAATTAAGGTTATGGGCAAACCCACTTGTCAATTGGGGGTGTAGGTGGCGTTATGGGTATGGATGGTGGTTGGTGGCGCTGTGGATATGGAATGGTTGGTGGTGGTGACGACGTGGGTGGTGGTTGGCCGGCAATGGGTGGTGGCGAGAGTGATTGTTTGGATGAGGCAAGCATCAAAAAAACAATCATCACTGATGAATCTAGAACCTTAGATCGGAAAAAAAAACGCAAGCATCAACTGATGATGGTAAACCACCCACTGCATCTGAATCCACTGGTGGTTTGTAAATGGGTTTGCATTTTTCTTTCCTAGATCTCGTCACGGTGGTGGGTTCAGTGATGGTTGTAATCAATTGCGTAGAAGGGAAGTGGGTTCAATGTGGCAATAACAGGTAGTGGATTTTGATGCAGTCATATTCTATACTACTTATAATGGAGGAATGACTCTCTCTCTCTCCAAAAAATTCAGATGCACAAAAAATGATGCATGATTTACAACACTTTAAAGCAAACAATTTTCATCATTACAACAACTAAAGCATTGTGTACAACAAAAACTAGCATTAATCAAAATTCAGACCACTTTCCTTAGAATTCTACATTAATAGCATTAAAAGCACCCTTACACCCAATATTACAATCATTTAAACACAATGTACAACTCCCATTATACATTAATAACATTAAAAACACTCCTACACCCAATATTACAATCATTTAAACACAATGTACAACCCTCATTCTACATTAATAGCATTAAAAATACTCTTACACCTAATATTACAATTATTTAAACACAATGTACAACCCTCATTCTATATTAATAGCATTAAAAACACCCATACACCCAATATTACAATCATTTAAACACAATGTACAACCCTCATTCTACATTAATAGCATTAAAAACACCCCTACACCCAATATTACAATCATTTAAACACAATGTACAACCCTCCATCTTAACCTAGACACGAACATGTGACCAAGACTCGACTCAATAAAACTCGACTCGATACATGGTGTGTATTAATTTACACACCTTTTATAAGACCAAAACCGGACCAAAATGACCAAAAACCCGACCATAAATGCCAAATATGTTTGTTTTTGTGTTTTTGCTTGTGCAGATACGGATATTTGAGAAATGGATGAAAAATCACAGAAAACACGACAACACGAGCACGAGATTTTGGAAAGAATTTAAAGCCGAGAAAAAGCCCTTGGACTTATTTTTGAAGTTATGGAAAGAATGGTCTTTGAATAATCTAAAGTGACATAAGTGGTCCTTGATGAGATTTTGCAAATTCAGTCCAAGCTTTGCAAGTTAAGTCCTTAACTTAACATTTGTTATCTACACTTAGCTAAATCTATATTTCTCTTAGGCCTGGTCCAAGTTATTATCCCATAACCCAAAAACAATAACAAAACCAAATCCAAAGTCCATGTTATTCCTACCCAAGCCCAAAAATCCAACCTAGGCCCAAACCACCCACGGTCAAAGCCATTTATCCAGGGTCAAACCAAGAAAAGCAAATAAAAACGTTTACCATCCCTTTTCCCCCAAATATTTACCCGTACATCATCCTCATTCCACCACATAAACACTAAAATTTACCACATCCACAATTACTCAAATTCACTATAATTGCCCATCAATTACCAATGATTGGTACTTCTAGAAGCTCACCTCACGTGTCAGACATGTGTCAGAGAGAAAGAAATGGAGCTACGAGTACACTTGGCAAGTAGTGATTGGACAAGTCGCGTCATAATACTCCTTGGATACTCTTTCTAGATATTTGCTGACAAGACAGAGAGTGGTGCACGTTTGGGGACAGATGGAGGCATTTCATTGGATGAGACACGTCTCATAATTTCATCTAACAGCTGTGGTTAGTTTGAAGAAGCACAAAATTCATCTAAGGGTGTGGAGATGATTGGAAGAAACACAAGATGCACCAGGATTGCCAACCTGGCATTTAGTCCCTCCTCACTCTCACCTCTCCTATATAAAGAGACTCATTTAGCTGATTGAGGTGTGGAGTCTTGGAGTAGCCAAGCTCTGCCAAAATTTCATTTGAATTGTATTAGTTTAGCTTTTATGTAATTTCCTTTTAAATTCAATGAAATCAGTTGTTTTCTTTAAATCTATTTAGCTTGTTACTTTACTGCTTATTGTTGTTTTTATGTTACTGTTTCATCATTTTTACTCAGTTACAATTGCTATTTCATTTCAGTTTGAAGTTTAGTCTTAACAAGAGTTTCTTTCCAATTTATAAAAAATAAAAAATAAAATAGTTTTAGTGTTGTGGAAATCAGTTCACATATAAGCTGATTTGTAGTTTAAGATTGTTCTAAATAGTTTTGAAGTCTATGAAAGTGAATGCTAGACAGTTGAATTTCAGAATTTCTCTTTTTTCATTTTTGGTCAAACTAAGTCAACATTTGAGATTTATGGTGATTTGTGTTGAATTGGACAAGCTTTAGTGAGATTTGGATGCACTAGGCCTGTCAAAAGACAGGCAAGCAAAGGGAACCCCCTCTGTTCTTGCTGAGGGGGAATTTAGTGGTAACTTTTGATTTTCATTGTTATTTCTTTGTGTCTGTTCAGTTTTTTTAGAGTAATATTTAGATTTACTGTTTTATTGATACTCATTAGTGTTGATCTAGATTTCATATATGTACTATAGCTTGTTTGACTAGTTGATTTCAGTTAATTTGCATAGATTGTAGTAGTGTAGGTTTTGCTTGAAACTGTTTCATTAGTATTATCTGTCATAGTTATAGATCTGTTCACTTTATTTCTGTTTGATTTTTGTGTTGTCTATAGTTATACTTCTGATTAATTAGTGAAATTAGAATGTTATTGGTAGTAGTTATGGTTAATTGTAGTCATATGCAGTAAGTCGTAGTATTAGCCAGTAATTGTAGGAGTGTTTGGCTCTGTGCTGTTTTGTGGAAATTGTGACTAGTTTGTCCGTTGTGCCTCAATGATTTAATTCTCTTTAGATTAAAGTAGTAGTTTAGAAATTAATCTAGATAGTATTGAGTAGTTTGATTTTGGTTCTAATAGGGTGTAATGTAGGGCTGCTAGTAGTTCTCAATTTGTATGTAGTTACAGATTAAAACTGCCCTCTGCGCATCAGATTTGCCAAATCAGTCACTATTAGCTGTTTTTTTTAAGCCTTCTTTTAAGCTAGTTTATTAGCACCAATTAAGTTCATTGTAGTATGAGATTTAGTAATCCAATTATAAGGTAACTTGTCTTTATGAGTTATTATTCTCAGCGTTGCACATTTGTTTTAGGACAGCTCTTCATTAGTGCTAATAAACCTCTTCAGGACTGTAGTGCCCTGAACCATCAGTTTTAAGCGTAGTTTGGAGCATTCATTAGGTACTCAAACTAGTTTAGAATTGTAAGATATTGGTGTTTTTGCAATCTCAGTAGGTTGGAGTAGGTTTTGCCCCCTTAAGTTTCTAGGTTAGAGCTTTTTAGCACTGCTTATTCTGCTTGATAAGTTGAGTGGTTCACCTAGTTCTGATTTCATAGATATTAGGCTGCATTTGTGATGTAGTGTTCAACTTGTGCTTCATTGCTCATTCTCTGTTCATTTATGCCTTTAATTGTTGTTCGCAGTTAGCTTTTGCATTAGCTTATTCTGTTTTTAGCCTTCTGCTTATCATCCAAGTGCTTATTTCACCCTCATTTGATCACTGTCTGTGTTTCTGGGTTCATTTTGAGTTCATCTCAGTTCCTTTTTAGCTTAATTGAGTCCTAAAAACATTTGTTCATAGTTTAAATCAATTTGGGTCAGGAGTGCTTATCAATAAGCACTCCAAATAAGTTGTTTTAAGCTTATCAGCACTTTCCTAGCTTATTTTCTATCCAAAATTTTTCTGTAAGCTCTCTATAATATTTTAGAATTTCTGTTAAATTTTCATAATTTTCTGAGTTCATTTACTATTTTTCTTAATTTCTTTTAGTTTAAAATCAATTTTAAATACCAAAAATCAATAAAAAATGCAGAAAAGTCTTGAAAAAATACAAAAATAGTTTTGAAAATTCTTTTATAATATTTTAGATTTTTCAGAATAGTTTTCATAATTTTCCCATTATTTTTCACATTTTCTTTTATTTTTAATTACTTTTTAATTAAATAAATAGAAAATTCATTCTAGAAAATCAATAAAAACTCAAAAAAATATTTTTCTTTTTCTCAAAATTATTTTTAGTAGTTTAAGATTTTTAGAAAATATTTTCAAATTCGTAGGATCATTTTTTGTATATAAGTCGCGTTTTATTTCGTACGTTACGATAATTTTCGCGTTTGAATTCCCGTTTTCACGTTTTTAACATTTGTACATACCTAGCTTGTACATTCTATATAGTTTAATATTTCTTATCATAAAGTGAATTCCAAAATCATATTTTTCACTTTATCACTTTTCACGATTCGATTTCGCGATTCGATTATTCACGATTCCATTCTACCTTCGCTGGGAAAACGACCCGGGAAATACTTTCACCGGTATTTCTTCGGAATAATTATATACTACGAAAAGACTAAATCAATACACAAGGCTGTGAGCTCAAGCTCATGGCATCCCTTGTTATCGCGACTCAATAACAACTACAACAACAAAAAGAAAGAAAATGATACCAAATAATTATTTAGATTCATATTTATTAGTTTTAATCTTTATTTAATCAAAAACTCTTGAAAATTCATGTACTTATCCCCTACCGTCGCTAGAACGACAAAAAGGGTAGTGGGTTTTCCTACCTTCGACCGCCGATATCAACAAAACGAGAGAGAGATGGTTTTGGTGATGAACTGGAGCTGTGGTGGTGTTAATCGTGGTATTGGGAGATGTTTCTTGGCGCGTGATGTATGTCAAAATGATGGGGAGGGTGGTTGTGGTGGCGAGTTTAAGTGGCCGGCGATGGTGTTTGTTTGGCCGAAAAAACGACTGGAGAAGAAGAAGAAATAGGGTGTGGCTGGTTTGAGAGAGAAAGGGTGTCAAACCCTAAGTGATGGTACAATGAGGTTTATATAGGAAAGTGTTTTGGACCTTGTGTGAACCCTATTGCACCCTTAAGGACTAAGATTGTAAATATATGCTACGGTGGAAAGTGTAATTTACCAAATCTTTTAGTATTTCGTTCTCGAGGCAAATTTAGTTGTCAGAATGACTTCCCGTGACATCTTTATTAATTCTATCGAAAAATTTTATTTTAGGGTACCCGCCGCTGCAACACGCAGATACCCTGCTAGTACTTGATAATATGTGGTGGATTTTGGAAATAACAGGTGGTGGTTTTGGGTAATAGTTTGATTTGGAATTGATATTCGTATAAGAGTTTGATTTTTGATTTGATAATGGATTTTATTTTTGGTAACTAACAAAGATTTATCTTTAGGCAAAGGGAGGTTGAAGATGAGGGTATTTTATTAATTTTACCCTAAAAATATAATAAAAAATGACGTGGTACGATGGTAACCGGTTGCACCGGTTACAAGTTGCAAAAGTAGCACATATTGCATAACATTGACGGTTTCAATAAGTTATATTAGTTATATTAGTATTTTTGAGAGTTCGTTAATTAATATTAGAAATTTCTGAAAGTTCGTTACCTATCTGTGTAATTAACCCTAGAAGTAATGTAGACTTTTGCAAAGAATATCTCAGCAACTGGTGTAGACAGGAGGCGGGCAGGGTAAGCACGTACCCCTAGCGAAAAAAAAAAAATATAATTTAAAATTTTCAATATATTAGTCTATTTTGGTAATTTGACAAAGTTTACTCCCTCGACTATTTGTTTTTGTTGTTAAGACGAGTAGTAGTCTTGACAATTTGTTTTTGTTGTTAAGACGAGTAGTAGTCTTACTTGACAATTTAAATAGTTTTGTTTATTATTATTATTATTATTATTATTATTATTATTATTATTATTGTTATAACTTATAAATAATCAACTGTTAGGATAAAAAAAATATAAATTTGAACTTTTCAGAGTCGCTCCTTTTGTTATTGGTCTACATGAGGATATTTGAAATGATACAAGTTCTAATTAAAATGGATAAAACTTCGAACTTGTAGTGCAGGATTCTTTAATCTTACACATTATGATTGCGTAGATAATTTCATGTCAACTTTCGTTTGTACAGAAGTTGCTTTCAGAGAGATAATACTATGTACACACACCCACCCCTCTCCTTCCTTTGGTTCAAGGGTCTTATTCTAGCTAACAACTCTCTTATGAATAATATTTTTACGACGGTTACGTCTCCCCTTAATAAAAAAGATGTTTCCGAAAGGACTGAGATGCATCTTAATCACTATTGACTTTCTTCAAGTAAAGCATTTTTTAATTTGGCTCAAATTTAATTTCTTCAGCGGAATAATTGGTTTCAAAAGCCTCAATGTATTAACATTGAAATATTATTGATTAGAGAAAATTACACCATTCGTCCTTATGGTTTACCCAAAATAATACCGCAAGTCCCTTGGTTTTCATTTTTGCGTCACGAGTCCTTATAATGAAGTTTATTAACACCATTAGTCCCTATCCTTAACGATCGTTAGCTTTCTCCGTTAACTCCCACATGTGCGTTACATGTGTCGTCCATTTCTAACGACCGTTAACTTTTTTTTCACGTTTTCGTCTGCTTTCGCACGTCTTCGTTCGTTTTTTCACGTTTTCGTTCGTTTTTTCACGTTTTGGTCCGTTTGGACGTTTTCGTCCGTTTTTACATGTTTTCGTCTGTTTTTGCACCTTTTCGTTCATTAGAAAAAAAAATTAGAAAAAAAAAATTTAGAAAAAAAATTCAAAAAAGAAAAAAATTTGAAAAAAAATTCAAAAAAATATTTTCGCTAAAAAGGTTTCCAAAAAAATTTCAAAAACTTTTTATTTTTTCAATTTTTTTTCTAAAATTTTTTTTCGAAAATAATTTTAGATAAAAAATTTTCTAAAAAAATATTTTTGAAAAAAATTTAATATTTTCGCTAAAAAAAATTCTAAAATTTTTTTTCTTAAAAATTTTGAAAAAAATATTTTAGAAAAAAAAAAATTTGAAAGAAAAGTAATAATTGAAAATCTTTTTCTATAACTTTTTTTTTCAAAATTTGTTTTTCTAAAATATTTTTCAATTATTATTTTTTTTCAAAATTTGTTTTTCTAAAATATTTTTCAAATATTATTTTTTCAAAATTTTTACGAAAATATTAAATTTTTTTCAAAAATATTTTTTTCAAATTTTTTTTTTCTAAAATTATTTTCAAAAAAAAAATTTAGACAAAAATTTGAAAAATAAAAAGTTTTGAAATTTTTTTGGAAACCTTTTTTGCGAAAATATTTTTTTGAATTTTTTTTTCAAATTTTTTTTTGAATTTTTTTCTAATTTTTTTTTTCTAATGAACGAAAAGGTGCAAAAACAGACGAAAACATGCAAAAACGGATGAAAACGTAAAAAAACGGACGAAAACAGACGAAAACGTGAAAAAAAGTTAACGGTCGTTAAAAATGGATGACACATGTAACGCACATGTGGGAGTTAACGGAGAAAGCTAACGATCGTTATGGATAGGGACTAATGGTGTTAATAAACTTCATTATAAGGACTCTTGACGCAAAAATGAAAACCAAGGGACTTGCGGTGTTATTTTGGGTAATCCATAAGGACGAATGGTGTAATTTTCTCTATTGATTAACTAAGCTAACTATTTGATACAAGTGATGATAGAGGGGCCTAATTAGATCCATTTAAAGGGGACCTAACATATTAATGACTTGTACATTGCATAAATGTACAAGTTATCAATGAGTTAGTTTCACTTTTAGGTACATTTAGTATTTTAGTTAGTTCCACTTTTATGTACAAGTTATCAATGAGTTAGTTCCTCTTTTACTATTCACGCTCTTTTTTTTTCTCACATTTTTTTCTTTTTTTTAATAAACGTTTTTTTAATTCATTTTTTTTAATTCACGTTTTTTTTTTTAAATTCACGTGTATTTTTTTTAATTCACGTTTTTTTTTTCACTTTCTTACGTTTTCGTCCGTTTCATTCGTTTTCGTACGTTTTCGTACTTTTTCGTCTGCTTTTGTCCGTTTTCATACGTTTATACACGTTTTCGTCCGTTTTCATACGTTTTCATCTGTTTATTAGGTTTTCGTTCATTTTTAGACGTTTTCATCTGTTTTAAGATGTTTTCATCCAATTTTAAACGCTTTCGTCTTTTTCGTCCATTTTTATAAGTTTTCGTCCATTTTCAGAGGTTTTTTCCATTTTCGTCTGTTTTCAGACGTTTTTGTCCGTTTTATATATTTTTGTCCGTTTTCGGACGTTTTTGTCCGTTTTCATACGTTTTCGGCAGTGTTATATGTTTTTTTGTCCGTTTTTGTCCATTTTTTACGTTTTCGTATGTTTTCAGACGTTTTCGTACGTTTTCTTACATTTTCGTCCGTTTGTATACAATTTTATCCGTTTTCAGACTCTTTCCTCCGTTTTCATACGTTTTCAGCAGTTTTTATACGTTTTCAGACGTTTTTTTTCTTTTCCATACGTTTTTGTCTGTTTTCATACGTATTCATCCGTTTTTTTTACATTTTCGTCTGTTTTAAGATGTTTTCGTACGTTTTTATACGTTTTCGTCGTTTTAAGACGCTTTCGCACGTTTTCATACGTTTTTGTCCGTTTTTATACATTTTTGTCCGTTTTCATACGTTTTCGGCAGTTTTTATACGTTTTCAGACGTTTTTGTTCATTTTCATACGTTTTTGTCTGTTTTCATACGTATTCATTCGTTTTTTAAAACGTTTTCGTCTGTTTTATACGTTTTCGTCCGGTTTTATACGTTTTCATCTGTTTTGTCCCTTTTTATACGTTAATATACGTTTTTGTCTGTTTTCATATATTTCCTTTTGGTTTTATACATTTTTGTTTGTTTTTAGATGTTTTCGTCCGTTTTCATACGTTTTTAGCAATTTTTACACGTTTTCATACGTTTTTATCCGTTTTCATACGTCTTCCTCAATTTCTTTCCTATTCGTCCATTTTCATAAGTTTTCGTACATTTTCAGACGTGTTTTACGATTTCATACGTTTTCGTTCGTTTTCTTCCGTTTTCATATGTTTCTAAATATCAGAATTGATATCCTTAATATAACAAGTGATATTTAGAATATCACGGAATATCACTTGTGATATTAAGAATATCAATTGTGGTATCCAGAAACGTATCAAAACGGATGAAAACCTATGAAAAACGAACGAAAACGGACAAAAACGTATGGATACGGGCAAAAACGTAAGAAAGTGAAAAAAACGTGAAATCACTTGTAATATTCTGAATATCACTTGTGATTTTCTGAATATCACTTGTGATTTTCTGAATATCAATTGTGATTTTCATGTTACAGAACAATTGTTGAAAATCACTTGTGATATTCAAAATATCACTTGTTATATTCAGAATGATATTCAGAATATCACTTTTAATATTCAGAATATCACTTGCGATATTCTGAATATCACTTGTGATTTTCATGTCACAGAACATTTGTTGAAAATCACTTGTGATATTCAGAATATCACTTGCGATATTCAGATATCACTTGCAATATTTTGAATATCACTTGTGATTTTCATGTTACAGAATGTTAAAAATCACTTTTGATATTCAGAATATCACTCGCGATATTCTGAATATCACAAGTGATATTCTGATAATCACAGTATATCACTTCATTTAATTCAAAATACAAATCCAAATTCAAATCCAAATCCTAATCCTAAACCAATCTAGGAACCAAACGGACCCTTAGTGTGCTGGTTTTTAAAGATGAAGAATAGAATAAAACAAAAAGAGAGTTACAAAAATAGGCAAGGGTATAGATGTCATTTACTGTGAATTTTCTGTGTGCCAATAAAAACGGTCCGTGTGCACTTTTTTCGTTAAATGTGTGCTTCCTTTGAATGAAGTTAGTTGACAATTTTGTAATACAACTTGCATTGACTATAATAAATGAATAAATAATACTTATAGTTTAACAGATTATCACTGTTTAGAGATGCTTTAATAAGAATGAGTCAAAATTGAAAGACCCTTCCAATATAATGATCAAACGAAGAAGGAACCAGGTCCCTTCAATTATCAGCGTTTGGAGACAAGTTGGCAGTAGTCCTTACAAAGAAGGAACCAGGTCTTGGTAGCAATGTTCTTATAAGATCAGCCACTTCGAATTGTACTCAGCCAGTAATTTTGATCACCCCTTCCCAACCAATACCCCAAAAACAAACAACACTCAATACATAAAAGAAAACATGCATTTACAAATACTGCTAGCACTAATAGCAGTGGCATCATTGGGGTCAGCAATTGCTCAAAATACTTCACATTGTGAAACTTCATGTGGCAATGTGAATATTACATACCCTTTTGGATCAGGTGAGGGATGCTACTACAGTTCCGATTTCCTCGTAACTTGTAATCGATCACTTGACGAGCCTACAGCCTTCTATGGCAATGTTGTTATCACAAATATGTCGACTAGCACGAGTGAGATGGAGGTTATGATGTTTGTAGCCCATGATTGTTACGATCGATTTGGTAACAGCGTAAATAACAATGGTCCACGTTTGAGGCTGAGGAGTTTCAGAATTTCAACCAAGAACAGGTTTGTCGCCATTGGGTGTGATACCTTTGCAAGTATTACAGGAAAAATAGGAAATGAGTCCGGTAGTACTGGATGCTATTCTCAATGTGGTAGTAACAGCCACATCACAAATGGATCTTGCTCGGGTCTGGGGTGTTGTGAAGTAGCAATCCCAGAAGGAATGAGCACTTTTGAGTTGGCAGCACGTGGCTTAAATAACCATACCGATATAGCAGACTTCAACCCGTGCAGCCATGCTTTTGTCGTTAACAAAGAGAAGTTCAACTTTTCTTCTAATAATCTGCTCGATTTTGGAAGTCAAGAGAAGATGCCGATGTTACTTGACTGGGCAATTGGAAACGATACTTGTGATGTAGCAAAACATAATATGACGAGTTTCTTGTGCCAAGGAAACAGCGAATGTGATCCAGATTATGGAGGTCTTGGGTATCGATGCCGTTGCAAAACAGGTTATGAAGGCAATCCTTATCGTAGTTGTATGAGTAAGTATTAATTCAATGTTTGGGTTCTTTCTGAATTCCTTATTTTCCCTTAATAATAGTATAATGTTTGACTGTTTGCTATTTTTTTTTTCCTGGAATATCAGCACTGTTTGCTATTATATGAACAGATATTAATGAGCTAAGTGTGATCACAATAATAATAATTGCATATATAAAAATAACTAATGCTTGACGGTTAATTTTCTGACTACTATATATACAGATATTGATGAGTGTGCACGTCCAGATCATGGTTGCCTACATCACTGTGCTGATATTCCAGGAAACTATACATGTCTTTGTAGAAAAGGTTACTCTGGAGATGGCAGGAAAGGTGGATCAGGGTGCACTGCAGAACGATCACTCCTTATAGAGATAGCCATATGTAAGTAAAATCAATATTTTCTTAAAGATAACTTCAATAAGATCAACTTATGTTACGTTTTGGCTCATATGATGTGATTAGTTTTGGTCATTCGTACATAACCACATGACCTGTTGATCAAGTAAATATGTTTAAGTTAGCAGCTAATGTGGTTTTCTATTGTTGTATTGTAAAAATGCCGACATCCTTTCACATATGCGATCACCATTTTTACCGTGTTAAACAATCAGGGGGTTAGTGCGATATAAAAGTACAAAACACAAAACAAGTGAAAGTGACTCATTTGGGCAAAGCCTCATGTCAATAATTCTGATTCATACAGGACACATAAGTGAAAGTGCGTTTGTATTCTATGAAATTTTTTATGGTTATGGCGAACCACTGTGAAAAATAGAATGATTGCTTAAAAAAATGTGTTCTTTTTTTGCAGCTACCTCAGCAACTGCTGTATTTATTCTTATATTTGTGACCTGGTTGTACTTGGGACTCAAGAAGCGTAGGCTTATGATTCTTAGAGAAAAATTCTTTAGGCAAAACGGTGGAATAATGCTGCAGCAACGAATATCTGGCGATGGATGTTCTCATGACCAGGCAAAAGTCTTCACTGCAGAGGAGCTTAAGCGGGCAACAAATAACTATGATGAAAGCAGGATTATTGGCAGGGGTGGATATGGCACAGTGTATAAAGGAGTTCTATCTGATAACAGAATAGTTGCCATAAAGAAGTCTAAATTAGCAGATCAGAGTGAATCCCAGATAGAACAATTTATTAATGAAGTAGTTATACTATCGCAAATCAATCACAGAAATGTGGTAAAGCTGATTGGATGTTGCCTGGAAACTGAAGTCCCGTTATTGGTCTATGAATTCATTCCAAATGGCACACTTTCTGATCACATCCACAACGAAAGCAAGTCACTGGCTATTACTTGGGACATCCGACTCAGAATAGCAACAGAGACGGCTGGAGCACTTTCATATTTACACTCTGCAGCGTCTGTCCCAATCATCCATAGAGATGTCAAGCCAATGAATATACTTTTGGATGATAGTTATATAGCAAAAGTAGCTGATTTTGGAGCTTCTAGGCTAATTCCAACGGATCAGCTTGAGTTGGCCACTATAGTACAAGGAACGCTTGGTTACTTGGATCCTGAATACATGCACACAAGTCAACTAACTGATAAGAGCGATGTTTATAGTTTCGGAGTAGTACTCGTGGAACTTTTTACTGGAAAGAAGGTTCTTAGCTTTGATAGGCCAGAGAACGAAAGGAACCTAGCCATGTTTTTCTTGTCCTCATTAAAAGAGGGGATACTATTACAAGTTCTTGATGAACAATTGCAGTTGAATGAAGTTCCTAATGAGATCATTCAAGTATCAAGGCTTGCAGAAAGATGTTTACGCCTTAACGGAGATGAAAGGCCTACCATGAAGGAAGTGGCATTAGAGCTGGAAGGAATATTGGCATCAATGGTTCAAAAGCATCCATGGGTGAGAAGTACTTCACATGAAGAAGAAATGGAGTATTTGCTTAGAAAGCCGATGGAAGACTATGCATACACAGACAATGCCAACACGGGCTCATCTACTTTTGATAGCATGAGTAATAATACCATAGAACTGATTGCTACAGGTAGGTAATGGTCGGTTGCAGTTGCAGTTACGTAAAAGGATGGCCAGAGGAAGCATATCTTGCTTATTAATCAATACAACTTTATTTAACGTGTGTAATTTTTATTTATTTTGACATGCTACCTACATAAATTCTTTCGTATAAAGTTTTCTTGTCTTGCTCCAGTTTTATGTTTCAATTTGGACAGAAAATGTTTGATTTCTACCAAGTTTAGTTTAGTATGTTGAGTGCAAAAATTATACGGAGTAGTGACACTACACATTAAACGTACACTGTACTTAATTAATGACACTTTTGAAAGTGTAAGTGAAGCAATACTTTCGGGATTTTATGTATTAAAACATCTTACAAAATTATTATGCCACACAAGTTCAAATATGCATTCTTATCATTTTTTTCTTAAACTTGGTTTTCGGCTTTTCGACCGACTAATCCATGGGGCTCGATTCTTACTCTCATTTTGTGTCACCGTATATAGGTATTTATATAATTACATTCCTCGCACTTTTTTAATCAATGTGTATGTGAAACAATGGAGGATTTTGTGACTGAATTTTTAGTTGTGATTTTTCTATCTGAGTGACTTATTAATAGTGAAACTTTTCTAATTGTCACTAAATGACAAATTTCATGTAAATCGATACTATATATAATGGGTTGCCCTATAAGAACGGGTCTATTGGGCTTCTGCAAACCCTCCCTATACATTAGGGAGGTACTTTTTACTGTAGCAGTCAGCTTTTTCAGGTTTTTGCAGCTTTTTTTTTTTATTTTTTATTTTTTATTTTTTATTTTACAAGTGTTTTAATTTATTTTTTGAAGTGTTTTTTTTTTACAAATGTTTTGTCCAAATGTTGTGTCCAAATGTGCAAATTCACACAAAAATAAGTCCAAAGTCCAACCAAAGACCAAATGTGCAGATTCACACAAAAAAGTCCAACTCCAAGTCCAACCAAAGACCAAAGTGCAGCAACCACAAAGTGCAACCAAAGACCAAAGTGCAGCAACCACAAAGTGCAGATTCATGTTTAGGCAGTTCACACAATCAACACAAAGTAAACACAAGAAATATTCGTCATCGCCTTATCGGCTCAGATTTTTAGTAAGGCTCGGATATAAAGGTTGCAAAGTGATAAAAATATCACTTTGCCATGCCATTCGGTTTTAAAAACCATTCGTCATCGCCTTAGTTACAAAGTGATAGTTACACAAACCTGTAAACAGCATAAGTAACCTGTATCAGAATCACAAGTACTATCACATGTATAAGCAGCAAGATTCTTGCTTTTGCAGACCTGTACCAGCATATCACATGTTACACTATAAACACACTGCCCACAAGGGTTGTTATACAAGAACGGGGGCTATTTCGTTATGGACTTAAGGCTCGGATAATGAAGGCTGCAAAGTGATAAAAATATCACTTTGCCATGCCATTCGGTTTTAAAAACCATTCGTCATCGCCTTTGTTACAAAGTGCAGATTCACACAAAATTTATCATGTCCAAGTGCAGATAGCCCCCGTTAAGATAAAAAAGTAGCCCCCGTCCTTATAAAGCACATGTTACATAACCTCAACAGCATCCACAAGCCATTCCAAAAAACTCACAAGCCTGTAAACAACAAGATTCTCACAACAAAAGCCTGTAAACAGCAAGATTCTCACAACAAAAGCCTGTAAACAGCAAGATTCTCACTTGCTTTTGCAGCTTTCCTCAAGCAACCCTCAAATCACCAAGAAAAGTAGTATCAAAAGCATGTGAAAAACTCACAAGCTCAACAGTTACAATCAGCTTTGCTCCACTATAAACAAAGCTCAGATTATCACAACAAAAGGCAGAGCATCACAACAAAAGCTCAACAAGTAACAACAAGGATTGGGGCAGAGTATCACAACAAAAGGCAAGAGCATCACAACAAGTAACACCAACAAAAGCTCAGATTATCACAACAAAAGGCACAGCATCACAACAAAAGCTCAACAAGTAACAAGTAACAACAAGGATTGGGGCAGAGTATCACAAGGGTTGGGCCAGAGCATCACAACAAGGGTTGGGCCAGAGCATCACAACAAGTAACACAAAATGTCTAGGTCACGATTTTCCACAAATGAGGTAACAATAAGTTTTACGCTTTTACATTAGGCTCAGATTATATGGCTGCAACTTCAAATGTTGCAAAATCAAGTTTCTATTGCCATCCATTTGGAAATGCCACGCCAATATCAATTTTAAAAAAAATCATCATTGCCTTAAATATGCTTAAAACTAGAGCCTGTGGACTGGGGGTAGGCCAGAGCAGGTATTCATACCACTCAAAGGTGGCAGATCAAGGTGTTAACCTACCCACATCCACAGGTTAACCACCACCATAGACCCCGTTCTTATAGGCATTTAAGTAGTATCATAATAAGCAGTTTTTTTTTATAAAAGTACACCTAAAAGGCATGAGATATAAAGACGGGGGCTACTTTTTTATTCTAACGGGGGCTTGCATATTTGACTACTAGACATAAGAACACAGAACCATCACCACAGAACCACCACCACATAAGAACACAGAACCACCTACACAGAACCACCACCACATAAGAACACAGAACTACCTACACAGAACCACCACCACATAAGAACACAGAACCACCACCACATAAGAATACAGAACTACCAACACAGAACCACCACCACATAAGAACATTGAACTACCAACACAGAATCACCACCACAATCAATTTTTTTTTATCAATTAACACAAGGATCTAACAAAACAATCACAGAATCATCACATACATATTCCAAACTTGAAAACCCCCAATCTAATTTTACGAAACCCTAATTTATAAAATTAGGGTTTCTTTGAAAAAATCAATTTTTTTATCAATTAACACACGGATCTAACAAAACAATCACAGAATCATCACGTACATATTCCAAACTTGAAAACCCCCAGTCTAATTTTACGAAACCCTAATTTATAAAATTAGGGTTTCTTTGAAAAAATCAATTTTTTTATCAATTAACACACGGATCTAACAAAACAATCACATAATCATCACGTACATATTCCAAACTTGAAAACCCCCAATCTAATTTTATGAAACCCTAATTTATAAAATTAGGGTTTCTTTGAAAAAATCAATTTTTTTATCAATTAACGTACCAATCAATTAACACACGGATCTAACATCACCACACAAAACCATCTACCCAACAACATCACCACACACTCACAAACTCTCTCTCAAATCACAGAAACATGACATAAATATTTGGGTTGCCAAATATTGATTTTAGATCTAAAATTCGTTTTTAGATCTAAAAATAGAGAGAGAAACGAGAGCAAATAGAGAGAGAGAGAGAGAGAGAGAGAGAGAGAGTATTTGAGTGTGTGGAGTGTGTGTGTGAAAGGGTGGGTAGTGTATACGCGTGGGTGAGACAGCTGTCCACAAACACACGGGTTTATTATTATTATTTTTTTAAATTTGTATTTGTATTAATTTTTGTAATAAAAAGTAATAAAAGTAATATATTTGTATTATTTTTGTAAATAAAAGTAATATATGTAAAAAATGTAAAAGTGTAATATATGTAAAAAGTAATATATTTGTATTTGTATTTGTATTAAGTTTTGTAATAAAAAGTAATATATATGTAAAAGTGTAAAAATACAAGTTAAATAAAAGTTATAAAAATGTAAAAATGTAAAAAATGTAAACGTTAAATAAAAGTTATAAAAATGTAAGAAATAAAAGTTATAAAAATGTAAAAGAATTTTGTTATAAAAATGTAAAAGAATTTTGTTATAAAAATGTAAAAGAATTTTGTTATAAAAATGCAAAAGTTGTAATAAAAACTAAAACCAAAAGTATTAGTAAAAAATGTTATGTATTTTCAGGTTTTCGGTTCTCACGAGGAAGTAACTGAGTGGGCGCAAAATATAGCTCGTGAGCTCGGTTTTGTAATTGTTAAAGATAGAACCAAATCAGAAGATGGTTATATGAACGAAATAAATTATAGGTGTACAAAGGGTGGGACGTATGTACCTCAAGGTAGTGGCAGACGGAAAACCAAAACATGCAAAACTGGTTGTCCATTCAGATTAAATGCGAAATATCATCGAACAAAAAATTATTGGGTATTGAGGGTGAAGGATGATACGCATAATCATGATATGCTAGAGTCATTGCATGGTGTGCCATATGCAATGCGATTAAAGGATGATGAGTTGGGTTTGGTCAGAGAATTGACAGATTATAACGTACGACCACTTAATATACTTTCGACAATAAAGGGTCGTAATCCGGATAACGTGTCTAGCGTTAGAACTATATATAACGCACAAGATAAGTTCCGGAGAGTCAGAGTAGGTGATAGAACTCTAATTCAAGTCCTTTACTCGCATTTGCAAGAATCAGGGTATACATGGTACCCGAGGGTAAATGAGCATACCAACGAGCTTGAAGAGCTATTTTTTGTGCACCCCACGTCGTATGCTATATGGTGTACATTCCCTGAAGTCATGCTGATGGACTCCACGTACAATACCATGGTGTTTAAATTGCCGTTGTTGGAAATTGTTGGACTAACTTCAACAAACAAAACATTTTCAATGGCGTATAGCTTTTTATCCAGTGAACAAGGGCATAATTTTAGATGGGTATTGCAACGTGTGAAGCAAGTGATTGGCGAAAGATATTACCCACGTGTTATCGTCACTGACAGAGATTTAGCGTTAGTTGGGGCAATAAGAGCAGAATTTCCTGACGCTCACCAATTACTCTGTCGATGGCATATACAGCAAAACATACTTAAGTTTTGCAAAAATAAATTCACAGATGGGGATATTGACTATGAGTCCGTTAAAAACCGATGGGATTGGTTGGTTAAAGCTCCTACCTTCAAATCGTTCGAGCGACGTTATCGACGCCTACAAGAGCTATTGGTCAACCATCAGGGTACTTAATTATTAATTGATTGTTTTTAATTGAATTCAGGATGCCCCATTCCACTGGAACGAGTTGATATTTTTTGGAGAACCCTATCTGTTCCGTGTCCTGTTATCAATAGGCCCCCAAATAAAGATGGCTCTTCCAGCGAACATGGTGATGATGATGATGATGATGATGATGATGATGATGATGATGATGATGATAATGATGATGACAATACTTCGTTTAACGATGGCATGCGACAATTCAAGAATATTTTTAGCAAATCAACATCGTTTGTCAAGAAGAATATGTTAACGAAGTTAAAAGATATATTCCAACCTGAATCTGCTGACACACGTGAACCAGCTATTCAAAAAAATACCCGTGGACGTTCGAGCGCAAAGGACAAAAAGGGCAAGGCTACACAAGTCCCGGACTTGAATGAAGTTCCGGACTTGAATGAAGTCCCGGACTTGAATGACTTGAATGATGTGCCAACCATGAATCACCGAAGAAGCACAAATTCAAGATCCACGAAAGTCCCGAAACGCGCCAAAGAACCTGCGAGATATAGTTCGTACACGGGTCAAAAAATAAGACACAGATTTTACGTTGGAGATAAGGATAGCGAGGATTTTATTGATCGCATTCCAGAGATTTTGCGTTCATAGGTAATAAGTATAAATAATGGGGAGGGTGACGGAAATTGTGGGTTTCAGTGCATTGCCCATTGGATTGTGCATGACCAAAATAGGTGGGCCGATGCTAGATACATGTTAATGGAAGAGTTACAAAGACATAGTGTAACTTACGTGAGTATGTGGGGGGAAGAAGACTTTTACCACCTTCGTGATACATTAAACTGGTTTAATGGACCAGCGCCTGAAGATTACTGGATGACGATGCCACATAATGGTCTGGTCATCGCTTCAGCTATTCGCCGACCTCTTGTATATATAGACCGTCATGGTTGGTTCACATGTTTACCCCTATTTTCTGCTCCAAACTTATCACATGGAATTGACCCCATTGTGATTGCGCGTGTGGGGGAGAACAGTGGTGCTCATTACATTTGTCTCAATATAGACAGAGATTCAGATCTACCACATTACTACCCACAATGGAGGTGGTTCAAACAGCCAGTTGCAAACGAATGGGATGCAATATATAACCATCGATGTATTTTGTAAATCTTGTAAATGATTATTCATTTATTAATTGTTTGTAAATGTTGTAAATGATTATTCATTTATTTAAATGTAAATTGTTTGAAAATGTTGTAAATGATTATTCAACATCGTTTAAATGTAAATTGTTTGAAAATGTTGTAAATGATTATTTAACATCGTTTAAATGTTAATTGTTTGAAAATGTTGTAAATGATTATTCAACATCGTTTAAATGTTAATTGCTTGAAACTTAAAAGTCTGCTTTTTTGTAGAGTGTTAGTTCTGCACCAGTTATTATTACTTTGTTTAAATTAGTAATAACAATATTGATTGCTGATGTAAATTATTATGCAAATTCTTTGGTCAGATGAGCCAAAGAAATCATTTCTGGTGCCGATGTAATAGAGGATTTATTGTAGAACGGAAATCCTGGCAAGATGGTAGTCGTGGGCGACTGTTTTATGCATGTTCTTTTTCAGTGGTAAATAATCATACGTTTGCTTAGTTATGTAAATAATTTGTTTGTTAAAAATACATTTCTTATTATTTTCTTAACATGTAACAGCCAGGTACAAAAGACTATGAGTGTCGATACTTCGCGTGGAAAGATGAATTTGAAGCAGAGCGCTTTAATCAACCCTCTTCTTCAACGCATTGCTCAAACTGCGTTGCTACAAAAAATGAGAACAAGTTATTGAAGGCAAGAATAAAGGCGCTAGAAATGGAGTTAGAAATGGCAAGGAATCCTGAGGATCACGCTTGTCAGTCAAGTGCCCGGCTCCATGATCTTTTAAATGAGATGAATAATCTTCATATGTTCGTAGATGTTGTTGTCTTTAAATAATATGTATAACGTTGTCGTTTAATTTAATAATAACAGTTGTTGTTGCAGTTATTTAACGTGGTAATATTTAACGTGTCGTTTAATTCAATAATAATATTTGTTGTTGCAGTTATTTAACGGGGTAATATTTAACGTGCTATTATACAAAACACAAATCATAAAACACACACAAAAAAAAAAAAAAAAAAAAAAAAAAAGTACAAAAAAAGTACCCCGAAAGGTAGCCCCCGTTAGAATAAAAAAGTTACCCCGTCCTTATAACTCATGCCTATATAATACTCTCAGAATCCTAAAATGTAAAAGGTGAGATTTATCCCCATCTTTTAAACTAACAATAATTGCATGATAAAATAGAAACAACTATAACCTGACACCATCATTGCTAGTATATAGATACGACTTCGCGTACGATCTTTGTAGCACAAATTAATACCTGTCCAAAAGTAATAAGGTAAGGGAAATTTGCAAAAGTGTGACCTATCATGACAGTTAATTCAAAATTCACTCAACTTTATGACATATTGCCAAAATTAAAACACACAAACACATTTTGCCAAGTTTAACCTTCTACACACACTCAACACCTATTTTTCACTTTTTTGTCATTTTATTTAATAGCATACTATCCCCCCCCCCTCTTTCCCCCTTCAAAGTCACATAATCGACCATATATTTTCGCACGCACTTCCATTCTTCTTGGTAATTACACCGTCGTCTCATTCCGATCATAAACACCCGTCTCGTCCATTTTCATGCACATCACATTTCGAACAGATTGAAATCGAAGATACTGTGATTCAGTTGAGAAATGAGGGTCACGTGGCAAACAAATAGGGCCAGTTCTCACCCAATGGCTTTTACAATGACAGCCTGTAAATCTATTACAAATGGTTCAGCAGAACAACGTGGGCCTCGCAACATTTGACAAGGTTCGACTTCCAGTTCCCGTAAATCCGTTAAATTAAAAGTTAGACTTCAAAAGCACACATTATGGATTTTCTATAAATATTTACCCATCCAGTTTCAAATAATGTATACAACCAGATCTTGCCACTCTTACTTCATCTTTCCCTCTCACCTTCTCACTACAATATCATATCTCACCACATACATATCTTCAACAAATAAAATGTTGTATGCTTTTATCAAAGGTTAACAAAAAAAAGTTAAAATCACCCATAAGGATTCTGATGAACATGAATTGAGTCGATCATTTTTTACATGGGTTCCGCATCGATGTTTGTGTTCACCAACTTCTGATGGAATATGCAGTTGCACAAAAGTACTTTATTTTTGGGCGCACCAATTTACAACAAGAAGCTAGTTGGTGATTTTGAAAAGAAGTGAACGGTTTAGGATTTTAAAGATGATGCTCAGAATGTCAGTGAATTTGTTTTTACTTTGACTAATCTGTATTGCGGATGTCGTTCGAACCCACTACAAATCTGTTATAGATATACTTAATTTATGTACATTGGAAAATTGGCCAGTCTTCTAGTAGTTATTATCATTTATTAATATATTTAAATATTTTTTGACAGTTATATAATGCATGGGGACGATGGTTTTAATGTATTTAATAGATGTATATGCAATTTTGCATCTTTAGAAGGGTATATATGCAACTGTCCCTAATTTTTTCCAACTTAGTTGCGAATGTCTTACGAAGGTTTATCGTCCCCCTATAGATAGCTTCATACCAATATGTTTTTCATATAATAATATCATCCCTTCAACTATGCTTTTAATATAACTGTACCGTCACCTCCACACTCTATCAATTTCGTTACCAAAACAATGGTTGCAACCTCTTCTTTATCCCATCCACGCTTTCCATCTCCAACGCTCTCACCCAACATCCAGAGAAAAGGTACATGAGTGACAAGACAAACTCATTGAGGTGCATATTGATCAAATTAACAAACTAAAAAGCAAGATGAAATTTTTGCTTTAAGACTATCGATTGTGTATGGTAGAAATCGATACAAAGAGGAAGTAACTACAAATTGTTGAAGATGAATGTGAGAATGTCTAGCAGAATTTTAAGAGAAACCAACAGAGAAATTGAGGAGTACAAGGAACATATATAATATTTAAGAAAATGTGTACTTTGTTGTGGTATCTTCTTTTGTACGATCCTTGTTATTGTAATTATAATAGATGGCATGAACGTTTGTTGTATCTTTTCTTGTACGACCCCTATTTTGTTATATACATTTTGATCTATAATATATAACAATTTTCTATTGTTGATAAACGTAACTGACGTGACAGTTGGCACACTAGAAGTCATTTTTATTTTTATTATGGAGAATTGTAAAAGGCTGGACAATTCATATAAGAACCAATAGAATATCACAATACATTCGCAGTTCATCATAGAAACATGCCTTGGTTTATTCGAGAAGTGAACTTGCACGACGTTTGTGGGGTCGTTACTTGGCTATATATTCTAAGGGAAAAATAGGTCGCGATACATTTGACAAACTAGGTTTTCCATGTTGTCTTTTTTTTTTTTTTTTTTTTTTTTTTTGTAATCATTAATTTTCATACGAAATGACATCTTCAAGAAATCTATCAAACATCCCATCAACACAAATCTTCTTAGACAAATAATGGATGATCTAAATGTCATCATTTCCTTCGATATACAATTCATCGACAGGTTGTACGAGCAAGTTAAAAATCTACAAGGTTTAATTGAATAAAAAAAATTTTTGCATAAAAGAAATATGTAAAGATTTGTTGCCATACACAACAGACGTTGTGAATATTATTATGAGCAACTTCTTGTATGAAGACATTGAGAGAGATTTGGATCTTGTAGACAACTACGTTCGACATATGAAGAAGTTTGAAGATAGTGTATATTTAAAAAAAATGTGTCAAAAAATATGCTAAAAATTATGGCCGCAAGTATTCGTAATTACCCTTAAGTATTCGTAAACATTAACAGTAAATCGTACCCAAATAAATCCTATTGTTGTGTATGCTTCCCTATAAAATTTAAGTCTATAAATAAAGAGAGAAATATAACTCAAACATTTCATCCCTTCTTGTTAGCATTATAAAAGTGACGGGAATGGACAATAAGTGTAGCTAGCTAGACACGCATGGACTAATGTTATAAACGTGTATTAATAAGACTGTATTCAGCCTATAAGTATCCCTTAAGACTCTACCTTGAGAGATGTGTGTGTGTAAGCCAAAAATACATTTTTTTTCACATATTTTCTCTCTACTTTCTCTCACTAGAACATCGATATATATTTCATTTGCTTTTAATCCCCTAAATCTCCCAATCCACCTTGAATCTTGATACTTAGAATTGGCATCTGAGCTTCGGGTGTGATTTGTAGTGTGTTTGTTTTCAAAAATCGTTTCAAAATGGTTTTTATCTAGTCCGTGAGTTGTAGATCAAAAACCAAAATTTTTTATGAATCATAACATGAAAGCAAACGCTTTTGAGTTATGTTTCATGTTGACAAAGGTTTTCTTGCAAAAATAATGGGTTTAAAACTATTTAAAAAATGTGTGTTTGGTGTATATTTTGGTGAGTTCGCAAGCTTTAAGGAAAAAATGTACTTTTTGTTCAAAAACGAGTTATCATGGATCATTTCATGAAGGAAGACGTTTTTATGAATGATATATGAGTTTTAAAGGTTTTTATGCAAAAAGAACGAGCGCAACACGTAAAAATTATGTTTTTTTAGGTGGTTTTTGGTTGAAAACTCGTTGGAATGTTTTACCGAGTTTGTCTTTTATTTAATTTACCAAGATTTATCTAAATCAAAAATACCTAGATCCAAAACCCTGGTTTTAGTAAGTTAGGTTAGCGAGTTGGTTCAGTGAGTTAGCTTAGCAAGTTAGGTTAGCGAGTTGGTATCCAAAAATATACCGAGTTTGGTCTCTTCAATATACCGAGTCAGCACCTTAAATTTTACCGAGTTTGTACGAGTCCAATACACCGAGTTTTGGGACCTCATTTACCGAGTATGGAATTGGTTTACCGAGTTCATCCTTGTGATTTTACCGAGTTTTTGCCCACTGGATTACTGAGTTAGGACTATATATTTACCGAGTTAGTGTAAGAAGGTTCAAAAAAAAGGGGTTCATATACTGAATTTGGCTTTCATCTTATCAAGTTTAATTAGGGTTTCTTTTTACCAAAATCATATTCTAAATCCTATATATCAAAACCCTAATTATCCAATTTGTCATTCACCAAAACACACAATAATCAAACAAACACATTCTATACATCACGTGATCATTCCTGATCAAGATTCACAACAAATGACAACAACGGCTAGTTTAGGTATTTTTGTGTGATTGTGGGGTTTATTGTATGGTATTGCTTATTTGAAATGAAATGAAATTACACAAGTGCGTGTACTTATTAATCTTAGAGTCAAGCTGGTTGGTTGGTTGTATGTCTCAAGATAACTTGTCTAGGTATTTATTGGTCGTTTATTGGTGTGAGATCTATAAACGCATAAGTTGGTTCTTAGTGAATCACAGTATAGGTACCACTTTAAGGAGTTACAATGAAGTGCTCAGTGTATCAAGGAGTTAAGGATATGTCAAGAAGCTATGTGCACCTAATACTTTAAGGAGTTATGTTGTAGTAGTCAGTTTAGTTTCTTAGTCACAACTACTAGTACAAGCATTAAGTCACAAAGTTGGGTAATATTACTTCATTATCAAGTTCATCATATCGAGTTGTCATCATATGTGGTCATTACTATTAGCCGGATGAATTGATAATGCTGGGTCTGATTTTTGACCCAATGGTCTCTGATAATTTATTTAAACATAAAATAGCCTAATCATATAAGTCTCTGATATAATTCAGTGAGAACAACACTCACTGATAAGGATTAAAGAGTAAGTCATCCTTCTGATAAAAATCAAAGGTCTTACTCTCTGATGGTTATCAGAAAGTATTACTCCCTGATGGTTATCATAGAGTACACCCAAATAATATACTAGACTTCAAAGCCCGCCCGATGGGCGGGCATGACTTGTAATTATAATTTGGATGGTTTTAGTTATGAATATCATTTGCATATTTTTCTATAGAGAAAGGGTGGTAAATAATTGTTGGCATATTTTTCTATAGTGAAAGAAGGGTGTTAATATCCTTAAGATGTTATGCTTTGAGCAAAGTTCTCTAACAGACTTATGCTAATCATCTGGATAGGACCATCAATTTAAATTAGTAAAGATGCAAACATAACTTAGAAAAAAGGAAAGTAACTTTGTTCAAACATGGGTAATGCTTTAATGCATATAACTTAAGAGTATCAAAGCATAGCCCATTCGATGAGGGGATGTCTAAAAGATGTTTAGCATATAGGACGGGTAAAGAATCGGTTTAAAAGAGTGTTATAAAGATCGGTTGCTTACTTTAACCGGTCTAAATATGGATATTTTTTATTTAATAAGCAATCCCGTATAGCCCTCTCTATATGCATTTTTCTAACAGAAATCACTTATAAAGAGGATGTCTTGTGATTGATTATTGCAACTACTTATAAAAAGCTGTTTGTAATTGCGCATTACGCTCAACAATAGGCAAATACTAAAAAACATACATTGGCGTTTCAGAACAGGAAGATAAAGTACTCTCTATTTGGAAACAGATCAGTTACATACTCCTTTTAATTACAAATATACAGTTTAATATGAAGCTCGCTAACGCCACCATTATATGGTCTCTTTAATATCAATCATATAGTCAGCCATGGCCTTCACAATCAAATCTACACATAACAAAAACATATCAAAGTTAAAAATATGTATATACACATTAACATCAACAATCAACCAACTCATTATTGTGAATCATTGATCAATCCTTCAAATAGATAAAATTAAGTAAGTTTCAACAAACCTTCAAGTTGCTGACCATCATTTCGCTTTTTGATTTGCAAAAGCTTGATTGTGGCGTTGCCAAATCCTTTGGCCAACCATCATAGCCGCAACACTATTGAATATGTCAATGACAGAAAATAGTTCTTGCACAACTAAATCCATTATATATAATAATGGTAAGCCATCTTCACTTGCAACTCCTATGTAACCACATTCACCAGTTGCAGTTGCAGTTGCAGTTGCAGTTGCAGTTGTAGTTGCAGTTGCAATGATAAATGACAGTCTGCGCAAACACCGCAACGTCAAACAAAAATGATATAAAATGTTACCAATAACCAATTATATGTTAAAACAAATACAACAAATTACCCGGGTTGACAATAACAAAGACACAAATTATCTAAAAGTGTAACCAATATATGGACCGGTGATAATAGGTAGCTTATGGGCAGGTGTAAATTCTAATCACCGGGATTTCTTTATTTTGTACATTTGGTTCTAAAAGACCCAATTTAGAATTTACGTTTCTGATACTGAACCATCTTGACCTAACCCGTGCCAAATACTCCCTCCGTCCCATATTAAATATCCTGTTTTGACTTTTGCAGTCTTTATTTTTCAACTTTGACCATAAATATTTTTATTTGTGTTATATAATATTTGATAAAAATTATACCAAAGAAAATACATTTAAAACTCAATCTATTCATATATTTTTGCATCAAGTATTATATAACATAAAATAAAATAGTTAAGGTCAAAGTTAAAAAAAGGTTGACTTCAAAAAGTCAAATAGAACATTTAATATGGGACAGAGGGAGTAACTTATTTGGACCCGTTAGCCAGCTCGCCTGACCCAACTAATCAAAACTTACAAAAGGTTGCACTATTGTATGTGGTCTAGTCAATCTTTTGGTTTCTGTTTCCGGTGATGATGGTCTTGTTGGCACCATCGCCAAACATGAACACGTTTACTTGATCTTTATGTTAATACAAATATCGCCTAAAAACGTTATTTATATTTTACGATCTTTCTTAGTTTTGTTAACTACAAATGGTAAAGTTTATTTTTGGCAAATCGTAAATATAGTTTAAAAGTCTTTTACTTAACTTCACTCAAACTACATATACATGTTTTAATAAAGTGATTTCTAATCAAGTATACTTTAGTTTAAGTACACGTGTTAAAAATGTCTTATAAGTATATTTAGTAAGTTTTCTAAATAGTATGTCATATTAGGATATAAGCAAGCAAACTCCTTTTGGTAAATCATTCACTTGTTAAACGTCTCAAATAAACATTTTTAAGTCTATACATAAACTCTTTTACAAATATACTTTCCTTTTTAAGAATATCTAAAATTAGAAATCTAATGTTTACTTACATCATTACTTGCATCACACATGTCCCTTCATGGAAACATGTGTCTAAGAAACATGTTTTATTTTGTATAGATTCATACTCAAGATCTCAAAGTTGACTTTGTGAGATCTTGAGAATATTGTGTTAGATTTTCTAATATCTTGTGCAGGATTCTGTCAGGGCTTTTGGCGGAACCCTCAGGGACAACGGACGGAACCAAAGTATTGGTTCCGCCGTATCCGTGGGTTGGTCTGGAAGTTGGCCTATAAATAGCAACCCACTCTTTGAGTTTTCCTTATCACTCACTATCATAATATACTGCATATACTTCATTTCTAACTCAGTACACTTTCATATTTGTGAGTCTTTCTTTGTAGCAAGAAGATCACGAACTTACAAGCTTCAACACAACGTTGCAAGACTTGTCCAAGCATAGCATAGTGTAAGCTAGTAAAGTTTATACATCATTGTATAGTATCCATTTGTAGTGATCGGTTAGTATTTTTGTCCTCCAAATACTTAGAGTATCGGGAGTTGTTGTACCCTTGTAAAAGAACTATCGGGAGTGGTTGTACCCTTGTGAAAGAACTCGACATCTAGCTTAGTGTCGGAAATAGTGTGTAAGCGACGTGTAAGATTTTCTCCGCCGGATAAAGGACCTTGTTGACTAGTGCAAGAAAACTCTCGAGTTGAATACTCGGGGCGTGGAGTAGGGCAAGGAAAAAGAGTCCTTGTAGCCGAACCACAATAAACAATCGTGTTATGGTTTGATCGTTTCTTACTTTTATTCTTGCATATTATTTATTGTTTGATAAGTCTTAATTGTCGATTACACGTAAAAGTTTTCAAAGAAAATCAAGTTAAAACCGGTAAACTATTCAACCCCCCTTCTAGTTTTTCAAAATTGGCATCAAGAGCTACGTTACTCAAGATTTTAAAATATATTGTATCTTAAAACTTGGAATGATCCATGGATTTTGAAAACTTCAAAGAAGGGCAATCTATGCAAAGACCACCACTCTTCATTCCTATCATCGTTGTAAGTATTCTAAACACAATTACTCTCCTGATCTGTGTCTAGGAAATTCTATTTATGCACAAAAACTAAAAGCTTGGGGTTATGCATCAACTTAGGAAATCATGAAGTACATTTGTCATAAACAAAACTAATTATGTTTTCCATTAGTTAGGAATTGCATCTTATAAGAGATTATCACATTATACCAAACACCCCATTTTGAAAAATCTTCTCACATTTAGGAAAAATGTTTTTTCATTGATAATACAAAATAAAAAAGTTATGTTTAAAACATCACTTGCATTATGTCTCTTGAATGCTAAAGGGGATACATAAGTAATATGTATTTTCGGGTACATTCAACCGTAGCTACATTGAACTAGGAGCATTTGGATTATCTCAAAATTTACACAAAATTTGCATAAGTAAAACCATTTTAAGCATTAAAATGAGTCGAGATAATCACAACTTCATATTGTTTTCATATAGGCACACACTAGAATTTTGAAATTTAAACCATTATGTTCATAAACTAAAATGTGAAAATTATGTTTCTAGGTTCATCATGCCTCCCACAACCTTCTATGACCACAAAGACACCACCAAATACCTACCCAAACACCATAAGACAAAAGGGCTAACCTCAGCACAAGTAGAAATCTTTAAGAACCTTGAGAAGCGTTATGTCCATGAGGGTAGAACCATTGACCCTAAGTTCCTTACCGGAACCAAACATTAGGGAAGAACTCTTTTTTATCAACTTCGATTGTCTCTTAGACATAGATGAGCCAATTTGTCCTCGTTTCATCCTAGAATTCTATGCTTCCGTGACCCTTAGCACGGATGATGAAGGTCTCATGTCATTAAACTTTTCTATCAACCAAAATGGCTTTGAAATCACCTTCGATCAATTTGCTCAAGTGCTTCGTGTTCCAAATCAGGGCACATGTCTCTACACCGACAAATGGCCACTTTTAACTCTTGACTCAATCCATGACCATATTCATCCTTATGATACCCCTCTAGTGTGCAAAGAAGAAATTCGTGACCACCTTTTTGTTAGGACATCTCATACTAGGAGGGCCCGAGGAGGAGAGGAAGTTGCAAAAGATCCATTTGGAATGGAGCTTAACGAGTTGAGACCACAACTCTTGAAATAGAAGGAGATCATTAGTGCGTATGTCATTAGTACTTTAGGAAATAGGGACCATATCAACACTTGTCTCTCCTACATGCTCTATAGTGTATCCACTCGCCAAACTTTCAACTTAGCTTACTACATTGCCAAAAGAATGGCAAACATCTCGGTCCAAGGTACCACCGCTCTTCCATATGGGATGCTTCTCACCCGTCTCTTTAGGTTTTGTGAACCCATTCCTCCAAGTCCTAAAGGTCGTCGCCTACATTATCCTATCCTTCTACACACCTTTGTGCCCTTAAGTGATGAGAGAGTCTATAAAGCCAAAGGTAAACGTCTTCACCCTCCTACCTCGTCATCATCATCATCCATGAATGAAGACGACAATCTACCAAACTCTAGGCTCCCACCTCTTGAATACCTCTCACAACTTCCATCCATACCGAATGAGTCGGAGGAGTTCAAGCAAACCAAATGGATGTGGAAATGCTTTGGGAGATACCTTGGGAAGATCTACAAGAAGGTGAACAAGAAGTGAGGATGTTTAGAGGTTGTTTGGCACAAGGGTGCATTTGAACTATTTGGTCATCAAAACAATGTTATTTTATGTTTTTATGATGTTTTAGGATGATATTATGTCTGTGGATTATGTGTGAACTAACAACATTTGCAGGGGGTAACTATTTAGTACTATGCCATTTTCACTTTTCGGCTAAAAATTTGAATGCTAGAATCGCTCTCTCAAACTCTATAGGTAAGCATGTTTCTACCTGCAATTTTTGTTTCTTCTATCTAGAAAAAATTGATTGCTTAAGTTTTGGGAAAAATTTTAGATTTCGGAAAAACCACGTAGTCGTAAAACCTGCTTTGTCTCAATTCTGAGCCTCCACGGAAACGGCGGAACCCATTTTTTGGTTCTGTCCGTTAATAAACTTGGTTCCGCCAAGTTTTTCCAACGGATACGGCGGAACCCAAAACTTGGTTCCGCCCGTGTTGTCGTTTGGTTCCTCCAGTCCTACAGCAAAATTTTGATCTTTGAATTTTTTGAATTTTTCTAGCAATCTTTAGGTTCCAAACTTGCTTCCTACTTGCTAGTTAGTATTTATCAGTAATTCTAGAGCTATCTTATCACACATTAACCAATATGATCATCATTCCCGCCAAAATTTCAAATTTGCCTAAACTAACCTAAGGAACCTTTCTGATACAAGGAAGGAACCCTTCCTTTGGTTCCTCCAAATCCGTGGAACAACCTGACAACATGTATCCTCCATGATCACATAGCATTTGCTTCTCCACTTAGTCTTTCACTCCATCCAACTCCATTGGATTGACTTCCAAGGATTTGACAACTTCTTGGAACTCTTCCAAATGATTAGGAACCTCCAAAAATGTATGGATCAACATCAAATCCAAACACCAATTTCCATATCATGTTCTTCCTATAAATTGACCAACATTCACACATCTAATTCACACCATCACCAACTACCAAATTCTTGCAATGACAAAATCCACCACCTCATCCGAATCATCAAGACCTATTAGGAGAACCGCTAGAATTAGTGTCAAACCATGTTTCTTCAACAAAACCAACCAACTAAGCTCATCATCATCAAGTGATTCATCCCTCAACATTTCATCACCCATCAATGATACCAACTTTCTAAACCTTGCAACTCCAACACAATCTCCAAAACCTTGCAATGCTAACATAATCACCACTCCTCCACCAACTATAACACCAAGTGATCCAACACCACCTTCGGTGTTGGGTTTGAAACTGCTGCTGAGTTAAACTGCTGCTAAGTGAAACTGCTGCTAGTAGTAATGATTCTGCTGCTAATGTCAAAGTGCTGCTGAGGATAAATGCTGCTGACAGAATCTGCTGCTAATGGGATAAAGATGTATACGGTTTAGATAAATATAGAATAGATTGTGTAAATATTATATTTATCTAGAATATACTTATCTTGTAGAGAAAGGTATTGTAAACCTAGTAGGACTCCTTGGCCTATAAAAGGAGGATCCTAGGGTTAGTTTATGTATGTGTTATTATTCACTTCAAGGTTGTAAAACCATAGCATTGTTGAGTGCTCGTATTAATAATATTGAAGTGTTGAAAGAGAATCATAATTCTTCTTAAGTTAAGCTTTTATATTCCGCGTATTAGCTTAAGTGTTCATTCAAGTTAACTTCTATATAAGATCGTTTAAGCTCAACTGGGATCAACAAGTGGTATCAGAGCTTGTGATCTAGAAGTTATTAACAAGAAGATTTTGTTTCTTAAAAGTTTGCTGTTCCAAATCTACTGCTACGATGGGTGATGAAACTCATATGGTGACTGCTTCAAGGGTACCCATGCTGAATCCTGCTGAGTATGAGCTTTGGAAGAGAAGGATCAGACAATACATTTGCATGATTGATTTCAATATGTGGAATGTTATTGTTAATGGTGATTCTGCACATGAGAAGAGTGCTGATGGTAAGGAGATACCAATCAAATCTGCTGAAGCTAATGCAGCAAGGAAGATGGAAATCAAAGCACACAGTATTCTCTTAATGGGAATACCTAATGAATTTCAAATGGACTTTGATGACTGTGAATCAGGAAAAGAATTGATGGATGCTGTTGAATTCAGGTTTGGAGGGAATGATGCTACTAAGAAGTCAAGGAAAAACATGCTGAAGCATCAGTTTGAAAATTTTACTTCTGAAAGTGGAGAGAAGATTATTGGGACATACAACAGGCTGAACCAACTTGTTAGCCATCTAAAGCTTGTTGGTTATGTGGTTCCACAAGAAGATGTAAATCTAAAATTTCTTAGAAGTCTTGCACCTGAATGGAGTATGCACACAGTTGTTTGGAGGAATAAGCCTGATTTTGAAACTATGAAGTTGGAGAGCCTCTACAACAACTTGAGAGTGTATGAAGCAGAATTGTCTACCTCTTCTACTTCATCCTCTGGTACTCAAAATCTTGCCTTTGTATCCTCTAAAGGAAAAGAACCTCAATCTGCTGCTCATTCTACTGCTTATGGAGTCTCTGCTGCTGATGGATCTGCTGCCAGTTCAAATGATAAGATCTCTACTAGTGATATTGCTTTGTGTGCATTCTTGGCTGAGATCACAACTACTATAAGATCGCATGTCTTAAATCAAGATTTGGATTACATTGATCCTGATGATCTTGAAGAAATTGATCTCAAATGGAAAATGGCTATGTTAACTTTGAGGGCAAGAAAGTTCTTGAAAAAGACTGGAAAAGAAGTTAAGTATAAAGCTAAAGATAGTCCAGGCTTTGACAAATCAAAGATAGAATGCTACAACTGTAACAGGAAGGGACATTTTGCTAGAGAATGTAGAGCTCCAAAGAAGAATGCTGATGCTGCTAAGAAGGTTACTGAAGAATCAAAGACTACTGCACTGGTGTCTTATGATGGACTGGGAGATTATGATTGGAGTGATATGGCTGAAGAAGAACCAAACTTCTCTTTGGTAGCTGTTGATCAACCCAAGGTGCAGAACTTTGCACTTATGGCCTATGGTTCATCATCAGGCTCTGACTCTGAGGTATCTAATGATTCAGATTTATCTATGTGTTCTTTTAAATCTTGTGCTGACACTATAGAAGAACTTAAGTCTAGGAATGAGAGCTTAAATAAAGAAATTGAACACCTAAAACTTGATAACTTAGGTTACAAAGTAGGTATTCAAAATGTTGAAAGAAGATTAGAATATCTTAAAGAGTGTGAGAAGGAATATGTAGAACAACTTAATCTCAGAGATATAGAAATTTTTAAGAAAAACAGTGAAGTAGAAGTTCTTAAAAATAAGTTGGTAGAAGCAGAAAAAGAAAAAGAGGAAGCTCTTGCTGAAAAAGATAAACATGTAGTAAGAGTACAAAAACAACAATATGCTTCTGATTTGGTTCATAAATCTATAGAGAATAACTTGATGAGAAAAGGTAGTGGAATTGGGTATAATGAAGTGGCTCCTCCTGCCAAAAGTGCTTTTGCTCCACCAGGAAAAGAACTATCCTTCATTAGTGAGCTAAGTATTGAAAAACCTGTAGGTGAATGCAGTACAAGTAAAATTGAAACACCTAAGGTTGATGATAGAAAATTTCCAGAAGCACCAATTATTGAGGATTGGTATTCTGATACTGACAGTGATGAGGAACAGGTTAATCAAACACAAAATGTGAAAAAGGAAGAAATTCCTACCAAGGTTAAACCTACAATTGACCCAGTTAAGTTTGTCAAACCTGTGTTAGGAAATAACTTCTCTAGGAAAATGGTAGAATACAATGAGATACCTAGAGAACAGATGGAAAGGTTCAATAATAAGCCTAGGGGTAACCAGAGAAACTTCAATAACCTAGTTTCAAACAGATTAGGTAATCAGTTTCAATTACAAAAGAAGGCTTGTTATAAGTGTGGTAGCTTTGACCACTTGATTGTTAGATGTCCTGAACACCAAAAGCCTGTTTGGAATCAATACACTAGGGTGAATCATAAATATGTAACTAAACAAACTCACCCACATCCTAATAGAAACATGGTTCCAAGAGCTGTTTTGTTGAGATCTGGTGCTACTAGATCTATTTATGCTGCTAAATCAACTGGTGTTTTCAAATCAACAACCAGTTCTTCTACTGGCTCTACTGCTAGTAAGCATTCTGCTGCCAGTATGCACTCTGCTGGTAGCAAGCAATCTGCTGCTAGTACAAAACTTTCTACTTCTGGGCCAAAAGTTTTAACTAATACAGTTGTTGGTAATCACTTTTATGCTGTTAAGGCCTCAGCTTGCTGGACTTGGAAACCAAAAACAAATGGTTCAAATTCTGTTTCCAAGGATAGTAGTGCATCAAGTGATTTAAAGAAATTTGATTATGTTGATGCACAGGGCAGATCCAAGTCAGTAATGGCTTGGGTCGTCAAGAGGAACTAATGTCTCTATTTTTCATGTGCAGGTCAATCTACTGGATGAGCTTAAGGATATGGTTATTGTTGACAGTGGATGTTCTGGTCACATGACAGGAGATGAGTCTCAACTTGAAGACTTTGAGGCTTTTGATGGTGGTTATGTTGCTTTTGGGAATGATCCAAAAGGTGGAAAGATTGTTGGAATAGGAACCCTAAAGACTAGAAATTTGGACTTTGAGAAGGTGTTTCTTGTGAAAGGACTTAAGTTTAACCTTTTTAGTGTCTCACAAATGTGTGACAAAAAGGACTTTGTTCTTTTTACAGACACTGAGTGTATGATCCTTTCTCCTGACTATCAATTGCCAGATGACAAATCTGTACTTTTGAAGGTCCCTAGAAATGAGAATATATACAGTGACCATATTAAGAACATTGTTCCTAAGAGGGCTTTGACTTGTCTAATTGCAAAGGCCACTATTGATGAGTCCAAATTATGGCATAGGAGATTGGGACATCTGAACTACAAGACCATGAACAAATTGGTAAAAGGAAATCTGGTCAGAGGAATGCCTACAAAGACTTTTGAAAATTGTGAAATTTGTGTTGCATGTCAAAAGGGTAAACAACACAGAGTTTCATTCAAGTCTAAGACTGTGAATACAAATACTGAGCCACTACATCTATTGCATATGGACTTATTTGGGCCTGTATTTGTCAAAAGCTTGAACAAGAAGTCATATTGTCTTGTTGTCACTGATGACTTTAGCAGGTTTACTTGGGTATTCTTTCTTGCTACAAAAGATGAAACTCCAGAAATACTCAAGGCATTTATTACAAGAGTTGAAAACCTGTACAATCACAAGGTGAAGATTATCAGATGTGACAATGGTACTGAGTTCAAGAATAGTGTGATGAATCAATTCTGTGTGGGGAAAGGAATTCTAAGACAGTATAGTGTAGCAAGAACTCCACAACAGAATGGTGTTGCAGAAAGAAGAAACAGGACACTTATTGAGGCTGCAAGAACAATGTTATCTGATTCAAAACTACCAATTCCTTTTTGGGCTGAAGCTGTGAACACTGCATGCTTTGTGCAGAACAGAAGTAAGGTAGTCAAGCCTCATAATAAGACTCCATATGAGTTATTTCATGGAAAGAAGCCACTGATTGATTTTCTCAAACCATTTGGATGTCCTGTTACTATTTTGAACACTAAGGATCAGCTAGGCAAATTTGATGAAAAAGCTGATGAAGAAAATTTGGTTGGTTACTCTGTGATTAGTAAAGCTTTTAGAGTATACAATAAGAGGACCAAACATGTAGAGGAGACTTTACATATTAAGTTTTCTGAGAACACATCTAATCCTGAAGGTAAAGGACCAGAATGGCTATTTAATGTGGATATGCTTACCAAGACAATGAACTATGTACCAGTTATTGCTAGTGTTGACAAGCCACAAGAAGAGTTTGTCTTGTTTGAGAAACTTAAGGTTGGTCCTACTTTACTACCCTCTCAGACTGATCTAGGTCCTAAAGATGATGTGGATACTCAAGAGAAAACTAAAGAAACTGAAGATGATGTTGAAATTCCTATTGAAGCAGAAAAAGAAACAAGTGTGGATCCCAAAATAGTTGTTGATGTCTCTCCTTCAAAGACAGAAGACTCTGCTGCTGACTCAACAGACTCTACTGCTAGGCCAAAAGTTACAACTACTGCTCCACCACATTCTGCTTCCAAGCCTACTAACTCTACTGCTACTTCAGTGTTTCCTCATTTAGACTCTCAGGGCAGACCCATTGTTGATTCATTCTACCCTGATGATCCAAATATGCCTCCTCTTGAGAATATTTACTATGACACAGATGATGATGTTCTTGATGGTCAGTTATTTGGAGCTTCTGCAGATCTTACTAACTTGGAACTCAATATTCCTGTTAGTCCTACAACTACCACAAGAATACACAAGGATCATCCCAAAGATTAAATTCTAAGTGATCCACAATCATCTATTCAAACTAGGCAGATGACTAAAGCTTTGAAAGATCTTCAACATCAAAGTTTCTTTCCCAGATCACTGCATCAAAGAAATAGTCATAAAGATCTTCAAAATTGCCTGTTTGCATGTTTTCTTTCTCAAATTGAACCCAAAAACACTTACAAAGCCTTACAAGAAGCAAGTTGGGTGGAAGCAATGCAAGATGAGCTTCAACAATTTAAGCTGCAAGAGGTTTAGACTTTGGTTGAACTGCCAAATGGAAAAAGAGTGATTGGCACAAAATGGGTTTTCAGATGCAAAAGAGATGAGAGAGGAATTGTCATAAGGAATAAGGCAAGGTTAGTAGCACAGGGATACACACAACAAGAAGGCCTTGATTATGATGAGGTATTTGCTCCAGTGGCAAGAATAGAAGCAATTAGATTATTCTTGGCTTATGCTTCATACAAAGATTTTGTAGTGTATCAAATGGATGTAAAAAGTGCCTTTCTGTATGGGACCATTACAGAAGAGGTGTATGTGTCTCAACCACCAGGCTTTGAAGACCCTGATCACCCTGACAAAGTTTACAAAGTGAATATAGCAATGTATGGCTTACATCAAGCTCCTAGAGCTTGGTATGATACTTTGTCCACATATCTGCTAGAATCTGGGTTTAGTAGAGGAAAGATTGATAAAACTTTGTTCCTCAAAAGACGAAAGGATGATATTTTGCTGGTTCAAATTTATGTGGATGACATCATTTTTGGTTCTACAAACAAAGCCATGTGTGTTAGTTTTGAGAAGCTTATGAAAGACAAGTTTGCTATGAGTTCAATGGGTGAACTCACTTTCTTTTTAGGTCTTCAAGTTACACAGAAAGAAAATGGCATATTTATTAGTCAGGATAAGTACGTCAATGACATTTTGAAGAAATTTGGTTTTGAAGATGCTAAACCTGCCAAGACTACCATGGACACTAATAAGCCATTGTTGAAGGATGAATATGGAAAGGAGGTGGATATACACTTGTACAGGTCAATGATTGGCTCATTGATTTATCTTACAGCATCAAGGCCTGATATCATGTTTGCTGTGTGTGCCTGTGCAAGATTTCAAGTGTGTCCCAAAGAATCACATCTCAATGCAGTGAAGAGAATTTTTAGATATCTGAGGCATCAACAAAAATTGGGCCTTTGGTATCCTAAGGATTCACCATTTGATTTGGTCTCCTACTCAGATAGTGACTATGCTGGAGCTTCTTTGGATAGAAAGTCTACAACAGGGGGTTGTCAATTTCTTAGAAGCAGATTGGTGTCATGGCAATGCAAGAAGCAAACAGTTGTGGCTAATTCTACAACTGAAGCTGAGTATGTGGCTGCTTCAAGTTGTTGTGGACAAGTGTTATGGATGCAGAATCAATTATTGGATTATGGGTACAATTTCATGAATACCAAAATTCATATTGATAACAATAGCACACTTTGCATAATTAAAAATCCTGTTTTTCATTCTAAAACAAAACACATTGAGATAAGACATCACTTTATCAGGGATTGCTATGAAAAGAAGTTGATCCAAATTGTTAAAGTTCATACTGATAACAATGTTGTTGATCTTCTCACTAAACATTTTGATGTGGGGAGGTTTCAATTTTTAATTGCAAACATTGGTATGATAAATCTTTGAAAAACTTATCTCTTTGTTTTTGTACAAGTGTGTAAAAGGCATTGTGCTGCTTGTTACTCTGCTGCTTATCATATGTTTGTGATGGAATGTACTATGCTGCTATTTCTAACTCTACTGCTAGTACATATGTTTGTTTGCTTTGTGGTGTTTTGTCTAATATTGTGCAGGAATAAGTCTTGATGCTGATTTGCAAAGAACAATATTTAGATAACAAAAGGAAGCACACGTGTTATTCAATAAAATCAGAAGTCTATACATCATAAGAGATTACAAAAACAACTTCTGAAACTATTACAGTGTGCAAGAACATCAGATGACTCCAACCTACAATCACTACTTCCTAGGGCATGGCAGTCCAAGAACAATCTTTCTTTCTTTTGGAAGAGGAGAGTTTGTCTTTCTTGTCCTCTTTGCCTTGTTGGATTTCTTTGGTCGTGGCCTTGATGACTGAGGCCTCTCAGGAGTGGAAGGTGGTTGATTTGGAGGCTCATCCTCATCTGAAGAAGTGTAGATAAATGGGGAAACAAGCTCTCTTGGGGATGGTTGTCTGACAGGTATCCAAGCTGTATCCTCTAATGACTCTGAAGTTGATGGAGATTGTGGGGACATCACAGCTTTACCCCTGGAAGTGCTAGGGGTTTGATTCAAGTTGAGGAGATCTTTGAACACCAGAAGATCATGTTTTCTCTTCCTTGCTTGCTCCTTGGTTCTACAACCGTCATGAGGAGGACGGAATGGTGGTACATAAGTTTCAAATGGGCTCTCATCTTCGGATGATGAATCAGAAGAGATGTTGATAATTTCGGGGGTTGATTTCATGATTATTTGATTTGATTGGAGATAAGTGAAGATTTGATTTGGTTGATTGGCGTTTTGATTGTGATTAGGGTTTGATTGTGATAAATTAGGGAAAAGATTTGGTCCGTTTTTATAGGGGTTACGGTTTATTCTCACATTAATTGCTGAGGATCTTTGACTTTTTGACCAAGGTTGTTTAGTCAACTCTACTGCTGAATTATTTCACTCTGCTGCTAGTTATATGACTCTGCTGCTGGTGTTATTGTGCTGCTACGGTTGAAAGTGTGAGGGTGGGATGTGTAACTTCCTAAATCAGTTTAAAACCTAATTGCTCTTTCAAATTGGTTTTATCACATCACAAATTGAAGTTATCACAAACCCTAATACCTTATTTCTCTCAAAGTCAATAATTCCCAATTTCCTTAAACCCTAATTCATGGAGTGCGTTCGTACCTGGGCAAAGCAAGACAACAGTGTAGTGGTTCTTGATGCTGAATCAATTAATGAAGAACTCACAGACATGGTAAAATTTTTGAATGCTACTTCTCTTAAGTATGCACTCACTGTGAATCCTACTATATTTGTTTCCCACATCAAACAGTTTTGGCTTACCGCTCAAATCAAAACTATGAATGGGGAAAAACATGTTAGTGCTTTAGTAGATGGGCAAAAGGTTCGTGTAACTGAATCATCCATAAGAGAAACTCTTCTCTTAAATGATGAAACAGAGACCACTTGTCTTGCTAATTCTGCTATTTTTTCTGGGCTAAAAGAATTGGGATATGAGGGGAAACATACAAATTTAAAATTTCAAAAATCTCTCCTCTGTCCTCAATACAAGTTTTTGATACATCTTCTTCTTCATTGTTTGAGTCCTAAAACTTCTGGATGGCATGAGTTTAGTACTACTATTGCTTCTGCAATGGTATGCTTAAGCAAAGGTCACCCATTTAATTTTTCAAGAATGATTTTGGCAGGGATGTTTCAAACTATTAAAGAGTCTGGTTCATATTTGATTTATCCAAGGTTTATCCAACTCTTTGTTCTAAAACAACTTACACAGTTTAGAGGCCATGTTTCTACCTATGATGCACCAAAATTGGTTTCTAAAACTTTTACTTTCTTGGTTAAACATGGAAAAGATTTTTCAGGCAAAAACACAAATCTTACACCTTCCATGGTGCAACTTGTGCAAAACAATCAGGGTGAAGGATCAGGAAATCCCACTGAATCCCATCACACACCCAATTTTTCTGCATCTGCTACATAACCTAAAATACTCTATATCCGTAGGAACACCAAAAAGAACACTGATCTTCCTCAGGATAGTGTTAGTATGGCTGTACCAGATGAGGCTGTCCTAGATGATGAAGAGGACATGTTGGCAAGGGCTGTCACTACTGCTTCTAGCTTAGCAGCAGAGCAGGATAGTGATAACATAAATAAGACCCAAACCAAGGCAACATCTAGAGATGATGATTCTAATGAATCAAATTCTCAGGATGGTAACCCTAGCCAAATGGCAACTACAGGGGGCTCAGATGATCAAACTAGGTTTGATACTGAGTTTATGTCCCAAGATTCACCTCTCGGACCAGGTTACACAGGTCGAAGTGATGAGGACTGACCAGTGACCAATGAATTGACGGAACATCGTGTACATGATGACAATGTCCATGATTCACCTCTCGGACCAGGTAATACAGGTCGAAGTGATGAGACTATTATGCAACTAATTCAGGAATTGACGGCTACTTGTACCAAATTGGGGCTGAAATGTACTACCTTGGAGGACAAGGTTACTACTCTTTCATCTGTTGTTGCTGATCAAGACAAGACCATCATCAGACTACAAAAACAGATAAAGACCTTAAAAAGATCAAGACCTTCAGCCTCATTGAAAAGATTGAAGAAAGTGGGCACTTCTCAGGTTGTTAGTTCTTCTGAAGTCTCTACTCACTTGGAAGATGATGCTTCCAAACAGGGGAGGAATGAAGAGGCAATGGGTTCAGGGGAGGCAAATGTTGAGATAGCTGATGGTGCTCTGGGTTTTAATGATGGATTGGTTTCAGGGGAGGCTCAAGTGATTGGTAACATGGATGTTGAAAGTCCTCAGGATGCTGGAGACTTTGTTGTTGCTGATAAATCAGGGAATGAGGTTGTTATGGAAGAGGTGGTAGCTACATAAGAAAAGGTGGCAGAACAACTTACAACTTTGGAGCCTGAGCAATTAGTAAAGGCAACTGGGTTGATGAGTGAAACATTGATGAAGTTGGGAGATAGTCTTGACTCTGCTGCTCAAGAATCTACTGCTAAGGACTCTGCTGCTAGTGGATCTGCTGATGCACAAGACTCTGCTGCTGGGTCTGGTGACAATGCTGCTGCTGAAGCTTTGGTTTTGCTGAGCAAGAAGACTACCCCAATACCAACTCCTTCACTATCACAACTCACAACAACAACAATCAAATCATCAGCCTCTAGAAAACCTGAAAAAGGGATTGTGATTAAAGAACCTGCTGCTCAACAAAAGAAGACTATTACTGCATCTTCTACTGATAAAGGAAAGGGCAAGCAAATTGAAACCCCAAGGATTATGTATAAAGGGATTGATTTTACTGATGTACCTTTTGATTCTTGGCCTAAGCCATTGCAAGTTGAACATGATGAAGCTGCTGCTATTAAAGCACAAGAGTTGTTTAATTTGGAAGATCAACAGCTGGCTGAGAAGGAGGCTGAAGGCTTAAGAAGGTATGATGAATGGGCTGAAGAAAAGATCAGAATTGCTGCTGATATTGAACTAAACAAGCTGATCAAGATTGAAGAAAATGAAGTTCCAACTTTTAATGTGCAATCTTGGTATAGTGACTTTACTTCTAAGAAGAGAAAAGAGCATGCTGCTGCTAGAAGAAAGATTAAAATATTCAAAGGCCCAACAGTTAAACAGCAAAGGAAAGAATATGAAAGGTATCTAAAGAATATGGGTGGATGGACATTGGTGCAGTTGAAAGCTTATTCTGACAAAGAAGTTTTTGATTTGTATCAACAAACAAAGAAGAGAACAGATACTTTTTATGCTATGGGTTGTGCTGAGGATTTGGAACAAATTGCTCAGATGAACAAGAAGTTGGTGCCTGAAAAGATAGCTGAAGCAGAGCAAATTCAGGAAGCTAATGTTGTTGAAAAGCTTGAAAGTGATGCAACAAAGACTACTTCTTCTGTGCAAGGTGATAAGAGAAAAGGTGTTATTTATAAATCAGTTGCAAAGAAGAAAAGAAAGATTGGAGAAGGAAGCAGTTCTATGCCTGAAGGAGATATGTTTCAACATGATCTTGATCATATTCCTTCTGAACATCTTAAAGAAAAATTGAAGGAGTATACTGTGGTTGGCAAAATGGAAGATCCTGAAGTTGTTGATGCTAAACTATTAGGAGTCAAATATCCTATTGTCAAAGTAACTACAGGATATGATACTAATATTGGAGCATTTCATGATGTCCAGAGATCTGATGGTAAGTCTTACAGATTTCTTAGATTTCAACAGATGCTACATTACTTTGATAGAGAGGATGTTGAAGACTTGTGGAAGTTATACAAGGCAAAGTTTGGAGCTAAGAAATTTGATGGTAAAAAGTATGAGATAGATCAAATTGATCATATCTTAACTTCTTCTGATAATGTTATGTGGAGAGCTCTTAAACTTATGTTTGAACCTTCAATGGATGATTCTGAATGGACAGAGATAGCTGATTACAAGGTAAAAAGATGGAGACTCTTTCAAGATTCTGGAGTTCATATGTTAACTATTGGACCAATTACCTTGTATATGCTAGCTGAAATGGATTATCCAGTGGTAAGATACTGGAATATTGTCAATCAGATGGTTAATAATGATAGACCACTTAATCTGCAGAAAGACTATGATTCTGATGATCAAGCATTCAATTTGCTGATGAAGTATAAGAAGATATTTGATCAAATGAATTCTAAAGGTTTGAAGTGTTTGGAAGCATCCTCCAAGTGATTCATTGAGCTTAGAAGAAACTTACTTATTTAGAAGTAAATAATAAGTTTAGGGGAGGATTGTTGGGTTTGAAACTGCTGCTGAGTTAAACTGCTGCTAGTAGTAATGATTCTGCTGCTAATGTCAAAGTGCTGCTGAGGATAAATGCTGCTGACAGAATCTGCTGCTAATGGGATAAGGATGTATACGGTTTAGATAAATATAGAATAGATTGTATAAATATTATATTTATCTAGAATATACTTATCTTGTAGAGAAAGGTATTGTAAACCTAGTAGGACTCCTTGGCCTATAAAAGGAGGATCCTAGGGTTAGTTTATGTATGTGTTATTATTCACTTCAAGGTTGTAAAACCCTAGCATTGTTGAGTGCTCGTATTAATAATATTGAAGTGTTGAAAGAGAATCATAATTCTTCTTAAGTTAAGCTTTTATATTCCGCGTATTAGCTTAAGTGTTCATTCAAGTTAACTTCTATATAAGATCGTTTAAGCTCAACTGGGATCAACATTCGGCACCAAGTCAACCTTCAAAAACTCCATCACCTCAATCACCAAAATTGACACCTATGGAACTCTTCAAGACACCACCAACATCACCACATCCATTTATGGAAAGTTTAGAAGACCTACCACCTAGATCATCAAATCCACCACCATTCCCACTTTTTGACCCTATTGATCAAATGGAAACTCAACAACAACCACGGTTTCAACCAAGTGAACCATTGGATGAAAAACCTCATCAACCATCATTAATAGAGCGTTTGGCTTACAAGCATGCTAGACCTTTCATCTTTTCTCAAGATCAAGATCATCCACAACCACAACCATTATTGTTCCATCCCATTTACAAAGAGATCCATGGTCCTCTTTATGGAGGACCAAGCTTTCATCATCATGATCAACAACAAGAACCACCTCAAGACTTTTCCCACCACTTTGAGTCCATATTTCCTACCTATGAGGAAATAGAAGAATCTTTATGGACCAAATCTCCAAACACTCATGAAGAACTCAACACTCACTTGGAAAGCCTCTAAGCTTTCAAGCACATGATTGATTCTCATCTCACCCAAGCCATGGATTTCCAAACCGCAATGTATTCATCAATTGTAGGAAACCAAAACACCTCTCAACCATCCACATTTGCTCCTGCTACAAACAATGTTTCATCCACCACCAATGACCCACCAACAACAAACCAAGTTCCATGACTACCACCTCTTCGCCATGATTGCATCATGTGCGAAAGAACCGCTCATATTAGTGAGAGATGCAACATCTTGGTACATGAGCTTCAAGATGATATGCAGTTTATCCTTAACCACATTTTGGAGCGTCTTAACGCCATCTCTCACTTGCCTCAAGCTTAGAGCCTTATTAGGAAGATCAAATAATGGTAGAATCTCACCTAGGACTCTTTCTTTTTATAGATGTAGTTGTCATTTTCATTCCACCTTGTATGGCTTGACTTTTTCATTCCAATAGTAGACTTTTTCAAGTCTTTAGGTTTGACCTTTTTAAGTCAAAGTTTAATTTTACTTGAAATATAACGGTTCTACTTCTATATTTTGTTGGTGATTCTCTTTTGGTTGTTTATTATCTGATGATTGTTGTCATCAGATGAATGCTTATTCTCTTATATAATAATTAGTATTATGTTCTAATACTTATTTCTACAACAAACTAACCTTTTCTTGTAGGACCAAAATCCATGTATCCTCTCTTGGCACTCCATTTAGGGGGAGTATTGTCCAAGGGGAGCATATGACTTGACACATTTCCGCTTCGCCACTTGATGAGGCGAAAAATGATCCGTTTTTAGGGGGTCATTTAAGCCCGAATCCGAATTTATTTGATCAAATATTGCCCTAAATTGTTCCTTTTGTGATTTTAGGTGTTTGGAGAGTGAATTCTGGAAAAGAGGCTATTTTGGACGTTTTTGGAGCATAAAGTGAAGAAAACGACAAAGTACCAAAAATCCAAGCTGGAAATACAAGGTGACGGCGTCAAGGGTTTGCTCTTGACGGCGTCAGACATGAAGAATAATTTACCGTAGCTGGTGACGGCGTCAGATGGAGTTATGACGGCGTCAAAGTGGCCAAGATTAATTTACCGAAGGTGGTGACGGCGTCACATAGGCCGTCACGATTGGATCTAGGGCGTCCGAGGAAGTGTATGGCGGCGAGTTGACGGCGTCAGATTTTACTCTTGACGCCGTCAGGACGATTTTCCTATATATAGTTTTCTAGTTTTTTCATAAAAAGAGGAGAAGTTTTGGTGAAACCCTAAAGACGATTTTGGTGCCTCTTTTACAGGTTTTTCAAGGGTTCCAAACCCTTGAGACCTTGCATTGTAATTGAGATAAGTATACTCTTAATTCAATCAATATGTCTATGTGTTGGTTGTTTATCTTTTGTTCTTATCTTAATTCTACTATGCTAGGCTAGATCTCTCTTGTGTTTGCTTAGATCTAATGAAACCTAGATGTTGATTATGTGTTGATTACTTGTCTATTCTTGTTTTGAATGAATGATTTTATATGTTAGGCTTAAGAAAACTGGCAGATCTCCAAATGGTAACATGCTTGAACGTCTTAAGAAACATGAACCGAGGCGTACTAGGTCTTTATTGGTTGTATTTAATGCATGAGCCACTGTTTACAATCCCTATAGTTGTGCTGGGTCATGGTGTAGGAGGAGATAAGAGCTCATAGAGTTGGGGAGTTATGTATGCCACTCCACGAATGGTATTAAGGAATACAACCCGTCATTCATACAAGTATAACAAGTAATTGACATGTAAAAGATATCTAGGGAGTAATGAAGTCTAAGTAAACACAATTTCTCCAATTACTGCTCACAACCTTAGTTTAATTAGTTTAATTTTATTTTTATTGTTTTATTTTGATTGCATCTTAGCTTTGGGTTAGTTGATTAGCAACTAATTCCACCCACTCTTTCAAAACCCGAGATTTTAATTGCTTTCATAAAAATATAAAAATCCAAAAATAATCATCTTTCATCTCTAGAACTTTTAATTAGGTTTTCTAATCCTAGCGACACTATTCCTAAGCTGAACGATCAATCCCCCGGTACTTGTCACTATACTATACTACAACGATCAGGTACACTGCCTGGTGGGGGTTGTAAGCCTCGCGAGATCCCTCGAGAGGTAAAGCAAGGTGCGATTCCCACGCATCAAGTTTTTGGCGCCGCTGCCGGGGAATAGTTATTGTCTAGGTTAGAATTTCTTTTTATTAGGTCTACTTGCTAGATTCCTTTCTAGTAAGATTTTTTATTTTTATTTTTAGGTCTTCTTTAGTCTATCTTATTTCTTTGTGCCTTTGTTAGTAAATTAAACTCATTGACTATTCCGTTGACCATTATGGAAAACGCGAATCCACCCCTTTCCCCTAGTGAAGTAGCTGTGTTACGTGAACAAATTGAGAGTGAGATTAGGGAGCTTAGAGAGCTTAATAGGTTGATCAAGATTGAACTCGAACATACGTTTAGCGACCTAGCAACCGTCTTGTATTCAAATAAGGACCTAGGGCCTGATGACTTTGTGAGTATCATTAAGAGACCAGAAGAGGAAATGGATCCGAGACTTAACGACCACTTTAACCTATACCCCACTAAGGAGGAGATTGCATACTATAATAACCTTATTGATAACCCGCGATCTCCCTTCACCATAATTGAACCTAAGATCAAGAGAGGCGATCCTAAGAGCGCTAAGATACCATGTATGATTGGATATAAGCACATTAGCAATGCTTACATTGACTTTAAATCTCCAATCAACATTATGTCCTCAACGGTTTATAATGATATAGTGAACATAAGACTTGAACCTAGAAGGGATCCCAAGTACCCCGGTGGAGTTTGTAACTTTGTCGGGAGAGTCAAAGGTTTATGTGTCTTTGTTGGTAATTTCACTTTTGTCACCGACTTTATGATTGTGGAGGATCTTGCTAATGTTATTGATTGTCGATTATCCAATGTTGTGTTTGGCAAACCATTTGTTGAGGAGTCTAAGTTAGAATATGATGAGGTAGAGGGCACGATTCGATTTGCAAGCAACACCGATAGTATCACTTATAGGATGCCCAATAAGATGAAAGAATTCCGCTTTATATCTCGTTTTGATCAGGATAATGTTGGTGCTTTTGAGGATATTGATAAGGAGGATAAGAAAAAGGGCATGGACTATGTATGGGAAAAAAGGAGTCTTTACTACAAAAATTGCTTGGCCCTTGGACCAAGGTATAAAGTTGATGAAGAGTTTGCCCGAGCAATGATGGGGGCGATAGAGAAAAAGGTGATTGGTTTCTACAAGGAATATTTACAATCGGAGAATGAAACCAATGATGAAATCACGTAGTAACCCACGACTTTGAGTCTAGCTACAAGACTCGTAAATAAAGAAAAGCGCTTCTTGGGAGGCAACCCATGTTTTGTGTGATTTTAATTGTTTGATTGTTATTTGCTTCCGTATGCATGTTTTATTTTTATTGTTGGTTGATCATGTTTCTCAATTAAAATGTGAAATACTTTATTATGTTGTTTAGCCTAGTCTTAACTTCAACCTAAAGGTATTTTTGCAAAAGATAAGTGTAAGGGGAAACCCCAAATATGTTTTTAAGAAACAAACCGATCATGATTATCCACAATATTTAATGAACATGTATATTCGTATTTGTTAGAGTCAAATGCTTGTATTGAGTCATAATGAAGTTTTGCAGGATTTTCCAGGAAGTAGGACAAAGTTTTTCCAGAAATTTTCCGGAAACTTAACATAAAGATTTCTGCAGGTTCATTCTGACGGCGTCAGGGCATTGCTCTTGACGGCGTCAGGAGTCAAAAATCTGGAAATTTTACCGGTTTTGTTTTTCTAACGGAGTCTTATAGTTTTTGTGAATTATTAAGTTTTATAATCTCCAGGAAATCTGCAAACTTCATTCCACAAGCATTATATCTTATTTTGTTTTCTAGGATTTAGTAACTTATATAGGATGCCGCCGATTTTACGCGAGGTTGCCTTGTCTACTTTTGTCAGGATTTACAGGTTATTTGTGACAAGAAGATGATTTATATTCTGGAAGGGAAGCTTTGATTGTTCGTTTTCTTGGAGGAAGATTTAACCTGGCCAACTAAAATCCATACCGAGCGAATCAGGGGAGTATTTGATTTCATTCTCTTTACTTTTTAACTTTTACATTCTTTACTTGAACATTGGGGACAATGTTCATCTTAAGTGTAAGGGGAGGGTAAAAAGATGATACCTTACATATGCACTTTCGCTTGAGTTTGTTTTGTTTGATAGTAGATGAGTAATAAAACTATGAGAAATACTTGTTAGTGTAATTTTAGCGCCAAATTTAAAATTTTTTACAACATTTAGGAGTGAAACTTTAGCCATAGCAAGCGTCTCATGGATAGGAGATTGTATGACTAGCACATAACCGTATATTCAGAAAAATTTTCCACCCAAAAATGTGAGGTTCGCCTTTAGATTTGATAGGAAAAGCATTCATTATTAGTGCTTATGAGTGTACCGGTAGCATTTAGATTCTAGAACTTGCGTTAGTGATGCATCCCGAGACCGCTAGTGAGACTACATTCGTGTGGTAGGATTTACTACATGATAAGAGGCATTAGGATCACCCTTGTGTTAAACCCGTATTATAATTACTTGACCATTTAAGTCATATTACTTGGCTAGTTAAGTCAACTAATTTTTCCCACACCCTTAGCGTTGTACTCATTTTTAGTACACGATACCCCTAGTACACCCCTCCGAGCCTATCTTTTCGTTTCTAACTTTAAGCATTTTACTTAAAGGAAGAATTTGTTACACCCCACTTAAATGTACACCCAAATCGCCTTAGCCTCCCGTGTATGCGCTCATTTTTAGTGCATTATTGTTATTTGTTAAACCCTAAGTTAACTTTCTAATTGATTACATGGTTGCTAAGTCGAGTCATATCCTTGTACATATTGTTTTGGGACGATTGGGACTCATGGGTAAGTACTTATTTTATGGAGTAATGTGGAAGAACATCATATTATTACCCCATATGTACGTTAATCTTAAAAGTGCTCCAAGTGTTTTGATTTTCTTAATTCGAGTCATTAGAATAGTTAAGTGTAAAGTATGTAAAGATTCAAGTGTAAGGGGAATTCTCATCCCCTATGATGTATTATTTTGGATGGTAGGGTAAGAGTGTATGCAAAAAAAAAAAAAAAAAAAAAAAAAAAAAAAAAAAAAAAAAAAAAAATCGAAAAAATCAAAAAAAAATCAAGAAAAAGAAAAAAAAAAAATAGAAAAGAAAAAGAGAAAAAAACATACGGACTACCATCCCGTTTTTATTTTATGTTCATTTTATGTTTTTTGTTATTTTTCATTTATTAGCTTAAGTCGAGTCTAGTCTTGGCTTAGCAACGCCATCTTGTACATGTAATTTACTAAGATTGTTAACTCGCCACCAGTAAAATTCCCTTTATCCAACAAAACCGTGTAATTCATATCCCTACACCTAACGATATAACCCTTTAAAAAGACCTCTTTGATAGTTTATCCTAGGTGCTTACGCCATGTGGTGGAGGTTTGATCCTTTCCCAAGCCTATGGTAATCTATTTTGCTATGACAGGTAGTGAGAGATATCTTCAATTTCCATAATGTTATATTACTTTATTACACCCGAGAGATGTGAGTATCTAAACACTATTTGTGAGGTGCTTGTGTATGACCTCCGTGCTTGTCTATTGGTCTTTAGTGGAACGATTATTTGTTGTAATTACTTTTATATTAGTGTTAAATGACCCCTAACTTGTCTTTTGAGTAGAATAAAAGCTCATTTGCTTGAGGACAAGCAAATCTCAAGTGTAAGGGTATATGATGAGGCGAAAAATGATCCGTTTTTAGGGGGTCATTTAAGCCCGAATCCGAATTTATTTGATCAAATATTGCCCTAAATCGTTCCTTTTGTGATTTTAGGTGTTTGGAGAGTGAATTCTGGAAAAGAGGCTATTTTGGACGTTTTTGGAGCATAAAGTGAAGAAAACGACAAAGTACCAAAAATCCAAGCTGGAAATACAAGGTGACGGCGTCAAGGGTTTGCTCTTGACGGCGTCAGACATGAAGAATAATTTACCGTAGCTGGTGACGGCGTCAGATGGAGTTATGACGGCGTCAAAGTGGCCAAGATTAATTTACCGAAGGTGGTGACGGCGTCACATAGGCCGTCACGATTGGATCTAGGGCGTCCGAGGAAGTGTATGGCGGCGAGTTGACGGCGTCAGATTTTACTCTTGACGCCGTCAGGACGATTTTCCTATATATAGTTTTCTAGTTTTTTCATAAAAAGAGGAGAAGTTTTGGTGAAACCCTAAAGACGATTTTGGTGCCTCTTTTACAGGTTTTTCAAGGGTTCCAAACCCTTGAGACCTTGCATTGTAATTGAGATAAGTATACTCTTAATTCAATCAATATGTCTATGTGTTGGTTGTTTATCTTTTGTTCTTATCTTAATTCTACTATGCTAGGCTAGATCTCTCTTGTGTTTGCTTAGATCTAATGAAACCTAGATGTTGATTATGTGTTGATTACTTGTCTATTCTTGTTTTGAATGAATGATTTTATATGTTAGGCTTAAGAAAACTGGCAGATCTCCAAATGGTAACATGCTTGAACGTCTTAAGAAACATGAACCGAGGCGTACTAGGTCTTTATTGGTTGTATTTAATGCATGAGCCACTGTTTACAATCCCTATAGTTGTGCTGGGTCATGGTGTAGGAGGAGATAAGAGCTCATAGAGTTGGGGAGTTATGTATGCCACTCCACGAATGGTATTAAGGAATACAACCCGTCATTCATACAAGTATAACAAGTAATTGACATGTAAAAGATATCTAGGGAGTAATGAAGTCTAAGTAAACACAATTTCTCCAATTACTGCTCACAACCTTAGTTTAATTAGTTTAATTTTATTTTTATTGTTTTATTTTGATTGCATCTTAGCTTTGGGTTAGTTGATTAGCAACTAATTCCGCCCACTCTTTCAAAACCCGAGATTTTAATTGCTTTCATAAAAATATAAAAATCCAAAAATAATCATCTTTCATCTCTAGAACTTTTAATTAGGTTTTCTAATCCTAGCGACACTATTCCTAAGCTGAACGATCAATCCCCCGGTACTTGTCACTATACTATACTACAACGATCAGGTACACTGCCTGGTGGGGGTTGTAAGCCTCGCGAGATCCCTCGAGAGGTAAAGCAAGGTGCGATTCCCACGCATCAAGTTTTTGGCGCCGCTGCCGGGGAATAGTTATTGTCTAGGTTAGAATTTCTTTTTATTAGGTCTACTTGCTAGATTCCTTTCTAGTAAGATTTTTTATTTTTATTTTTAGGTCTTCTTTAGTCTATCTTATTTCTTTGTGCCTTTGTTAGTAAATTAAACTCATTGACTATTCCGTTGACCATTATGGAAAACGCGAATCCACCCCTTTCCCCTAGTGAAGTAGCTGTGTTACGTGAACAAATTGAGAGTGAGATTAGGGAGCTTAGAGAGCTTAATAGGTTGATCAAGATTGAACTCGAACATACGTTTAGCGACCTAGCAACCGTCTTGTATTCAAATAAGGACCTAGGGCCTGATGACTTTGTGAGTGTTATTAAGAGACCAGAAGAGGAAATGGATCCGAGACTTAACGACCACTTTAACCTATACCCCACTAAGGAGGAGATTGCATACTATAATAACCTTATTGATAACCCGCGATCTCCCTTCACCATAATTGAACCTAAGATCAAGAGAGGCGATCCTAAGAGCGCTAAGATACCATGTATGATTGGATATAAGCACATTAGCAATGCTTACATTGACTTTAAATCTCCAATCAACATTATGTCCTCAACGGTTTATAATGATATAGTGAACATAAGACTTGAACCTAGAAGGGATCCCAAGTACCCCGGTGGAGTTTGTAACTTTGTCGGGAGAGTCAAAGGTTTATGTGTCTTTGTTGGTAATTTCACTTTTGTCACCGACTTTATGATTGTGGAGGATCTTGCTAATGTTATTGATTGTCGATTATCCAATGTTGTGTTTGGCAAACCATTTGTTGAGGAGTCTAAGTTAGAATATGATGAGGTAGAGGGCACGATTCGATTTGCAAGCAACACCGATAGTATCACTTATAGGATGCCCAATAAGATGAAAGAATTCCGCTTTATATCTCGTTTTGATCAGGATAATGTTGGTGCTTTTGAGGATATTGATAAGGAGGATAAGAAAAAGGGCATGGACTATGTATGGGAAAAAAGGAGTCTTTACTACAAAAATTGCTTGGCCCTTGGACCAAGGTATAAAGTTGATGAAGAGTTTGCCCGAGCAATGATGGGGGCGATAGAGAAAAAGGTGATTGGTTTCTACAAGGAATATTTACAATCGGAGAATGAAACCAATGATGAAATCACGTAGTAACCCACGACTTTGAGTCTAGCTACAAGACTCGTAAATAAAGAAAAGCGCTTCTTGGGAGGCAACCCATGTTTTGTGTGATTTTAATTGTTTGATTGTTATTTGCTTCCGTATGCATGTTTTATTTTTATTGTTGGTTGATCATGTTTCTCAATTAAAATGTGAAATACTTTATTATGTTGTTTAGCCTAGTCTTAACTTCAACCTAAAGGTATTTTTGCAAAAGATAAGTGTAAGGGGAAACCCCAAATATGTTTTTAAGAAACAAACCGATCATGATTATCCACAATATTTAATGAACATGTATATTCGTATTTGTTAGAGTCAAATGCTTGTATTGAGTCATAATGAAGTTTTGCAGGATTTTCCAGGAAGTAGGACAAAGTTTTTCCAGAAATTTTCCGGAAACTTAACATAAAGATTTCTGCAGGTTCATTCTGACGGCGTCAGGGCATTGCTCTTGACGGCGTCAGGAGTCAAAAATCTGGAAATTTTACCGGTTTTGTTTTTCTAACGGAGTCTTATAGTTTTTGTGAATTATTAAGTTTTATAATCTCCAGGAAATCTGCAAACTTCATTCCACAAGCATTATATCTTATTTTGTTTTCTAGGATTTAGTAACTTATATAGGATGCCGCCGATTTTACGCGAGGTTGCCTTGTCTACTTTTGTCAGGATTTACAGGTTATTTGTGACAAGAAGATGATTTATATTCTGGAAGGGAAGCTTTGATTGTTCGTTTTCTTGGAGGAAGATTTAACCTGGCCAACTAAAATCCATACCGAGCGAATCAGGGGAGTATTTGATTTCATTCTCTTTACTTTTTAACTTTTACATTCTTTACTTGAACATTGGGGACAATGTTCATCTTAAGTGTAAGGGGAGGGTAAAAAGATGATACCTTACATATGCACTTTCGCTTGAGTTTGTTTTGTTTGATAGTAGATGAGTAATAAAACTATGAGAAATACTTGTTAGTGTAATTTTAGCGCCAAATTTAAAATTTTTTACAACATTTAGGAGTGAAACTTTAGCCATAGCAAGCGTCTCATGGATAGGAGATTGTATGACTAGCACATAACCGTATATTCAGAAAAATTTTCCACCCAAAAATGTGAGGTTCGCCTTTAGATTTGATAGGAAAAGCATTCATTATTAGTGCTTATGAGTGTACCGGTAGCATTTAGATTCTAGAACTTGCGTTAGTGATGCATCCCGAGACCGCTAGTGAGACTACATTCGTGTGGTAGGATTTACTACATGATAAGAGGCATTAGGATCACCCTTGTGTTAAACCCGTATTATAATTACTTGACCATTTAAGTCATATTACTTGGCTAGTTAAGTCAACTAATTTTTCCCACACCCTTAGCGTTGTACTCATTTTTAGTACACGATACCCCTAGTACACCCCTCCGAGCCTATCTTTTCGTTTCTAACTTTAAGCATTTTACTTAAAGGAAGAATTTGTTACACCCCACTTAAATGTACACCCAAATCGCCTTAGCCTTCCGTGTATGCGCTCATTTTTAGTGCATTATTGTTATTTGTTAAACCCTAAGTTAACTTTCTAATTGATTACATGGTTGCTAAGTCGAGTCATATCCTTGTACATATTGTTTTGGGACGATTGGGACTCATGGGTAAGTACTTATTTTATGGAGTAATGTGGAAGAACATCATATTATTACCCCATATGTACGTTAATCTTAAAAGTGCTCCAAGTGTTTTGATTTTCTTAATTCGAGTCATTAGAATAGTTAAGTGTAAAGTATGTAAAGATTCAAGTGTAAGGGGAATTCTCATCCCCTATGATGTATTATTTTGGATGGTAGGGTAAGAGTGTATGCAAAAAAAAAAAAAAAAAAAAAAAAAAAAAAAAAAAAAAAAAAAAAATCGAAAAAATCAAAAAAAAATCAAGAAAAAGAAAAAAAAAAATAGAAAAGAAAAAGAGAAAAAAACATACGGACTACCATCCCGTTTTTATTTTATGTTCATTTTATGTTTTTTGTTATTTTTCATTTATTAGCTTAAGTCGAGTCTAGTCTTGGCTTAGCAACGCCATCTTGTACATGTAATTTACTAAGATTGTTAACTCGCCACCAGTAAAATTCCCTTTATCCAACAAAACCGTGTAATTCATATCCCTACACTTAACGATATAACCCTTTAAAAAGACCTCTTTGATAGTTTATCCTAGGTGCTTACGCCATGTGGTGGAGGTTTGATCCTTTCCCAAGCCTATGGTAATCTATTTTGCTATGACAGGTAGTGAGAGATATCTTCAATTTCCATAATGTTATATTACTTTATTACACCCGAGAGATGTGAGTATCTAAACACTATTTGTGAGGTGCTTGTGTATGACCTCCGTGCTTGTCTATTGGTCTTTAGTGGAACGATTATTTGTTGTAATTACTTTTATATTAGTGTTAAATGACCCCTAACTTGTCTTTTGAGTAGAATAAAAGCTCATTTGCTTGAGGACAAGCAAATCTCAAGTGTAAGGGTATATGATGAGGCGAAAAATGATCCATTTTTAGGGGGTCATTTAAGCCCGAATCCGAATTTATTTGATCAAATATTGCCCTAAATCGTTCCTTTTGTGATTTTAGGTGTTTGGAGAGTGAATTCTGGAAAAGAGGCTATTTTGGACGTTTTTGGAGCATAAAGTGAAGAAAACGACAAAGTACCAAAAATCCAAGCTGGAAATACAAGGTGACGGCGTCAAGGGTTTGCTCTTGACGGCGTCAGACATGAAGAATAATTTACCGTAGCTGGTGACGGCGTCAGATGGAGTTATGACGGCGTCAAAGTGGCCAAGATTAATTTACCGAAGGTGGTGACGGCGTCACATAGGCCGTCACGATTGGATCTAGGGCGTCCGAGGAAGTGTATGGCGGCGAGTTGACGGCGTCAGATTTTACTCTTGACGCCGTCAGGACGATTTTCCTATATATAGTTTTCTAGTTTTTTCATAAAAAGAGAAGTTTTGGTGAAACCCTAAAGACGATTTTTGTGCCTCTTTTACAGGTTTTTCAAGGGTTCCAAACCCTTGAGACCTTGCATTGTAATTGAGATAAGTATACTCTTAATTCAATCAATATGTCTATGTGTTGGTTGTTTATCTTTTGTTCTTATCTTAATTCTACTATGCTAGGCTAGATCTCTCTTGTGTTTGCTTAGATCTAATGAAACCTAGATGTTGATTATGTGTTGATTACTTGTCTATTCTTGTTTTGAATGAATGATTTTATATGTTAGGCTTAAGAAAACTGGCAGATCTCCAAATGGTAACATGCTTGAACGTCTTAAGAAACATGAACCGAGGCGTACTAGGTCTTTATTGGTTGTATTTAATGCATGAGCCACTGTTTACAATCCCTATAGTTGTGCTGGGTCATGGTGTAGGAGGAGATAAGAGCTCATAGAGTTGGGGAGTTATGTATGCCACTCCACGAATGGTATTAAGGAATACAACCCGTCATTCATACAAGTATAACAAGTAATTGACATGTAAAAGATATCTAGGGAGTAATGAAGTCTAAGTAAACACAATTTCTCCAATTACTGCTCACAACCTTAGTTTAATTAGTTTAATTTTATTTTTATTGTTTTATTTTGATTGCATCTTAGCTTTGGGTTAGTTGATTAGCAACTAATTCCGCCCACTCTTTCAAAACCCGAGATTTTAATTGCTTTCATAAAAATATAAAAATCCAAAAATAATCATCTTTCATCTCTAGAACTTTTAATTAGGTTTTCTAATCCTAGCGACACTATTCCTAAGCTGAACGATCAATCCCCCGTTACTTGTCACTATACTATACTACAACGATCAGGTACACTGCCTGGTGGGGGTTGTAAGCCTCGCGAGATCCCTCGAGAGGTAAAGCAAGGTGCGATTCCCACGCATCACCACTCTTCTTTTTGTTTCGACAAAAAGGAGGAGATAGGATATATTTTACCAGATCAACTTTATTACATCATTTAAAAGGACATACTCAAAAGTTGAAATAATCATGTTAAATATAAATTTTTAAAAGGATCAAAATCTATAATTATCCATTTGTGTAAAAATAAAATTTATGTTTTGTCATCAACAAAAAGGGGGGGAGATTGTTAATACAAATATCCCCTAAAAACGTTATTTATATTTTACGATCTTTCTTAGTTTTGTTAACTACAAAAGGTAAAGTTTATTTTTGGCAAATCGTAAATATAGTTTAAAAGTCTTTTACTTAACTTCACTCAAACTACATATACATGTTTTCATAAAGTGATTTCTAATCAAGTATACTTTAGTTTAAGTACATGTGTTAAAAATGTCTTATAAGTATATTTAACAAGTTTTCTAAATAGTATGTCATATTAGGATATAAACAAGCAAACTCCTTTTGGTAAATCATTCACTTTCTAAGCATCTCAAACAAACATTTTTAAGTCTATACATAAACTCTTTTACAAGTATACTTTCCTTTTTAAGAATATCTAAAATTAGAAATCTAATGTATACTTACATCATCACTTGCATCACACATGTCCCTTCAAGGAAACATGTGTGTAAGAAACATGTTTTATTTTGTATAGATTCATACTCAAGATCTCAAAGTTAACTTTGTGAGATCTTGAGAATATTGTGTTAGATTTTCTAATATCTTGTGCAGGATTCTGTCAGGGCTTCTGGCGGAACCCTCATGGACAACGGACGGAACCAAAGTATTGGTTCCGCCGTATCCGTGGGTTGGTCTGGAAGTTGGCCTATAAATAGCAACCCACTCTTTGAGTTTTCATTATCACTCACTATCATATTATACTGCATATACTTCATTTCTAACTCAGTACACTTTCATATTTGTGAGTCTTTCTTTGTAGCAAGAAGATCACGAACTTATAAGCTTCAACACAACGTTGCAAGACTTGTCCAAGCATAGCATAGTGTAAACTTGTAAAGTTTATACATCATTGTATTGTATCCATTTGTAGTGATCGGTTAGTATTTTAGTCCTCAAAATACTTAGAGTATCGGGAGTTGTTGTACCCTTGTAAAAGAACTAACGGGAGTGGATGTACCCTTGTGAAAGAACTCGGCATCTAGCTTAGTGTCGGAAATAGTGTGTAAGCAACGTGTAAGGTTTTCTCCACCGGATAAAGGAGCTTGTTGACTAGTGCAAGAAAACTCTTGAGTTGGATACTCGGGGCGTGGAGTAGGGCAAGGAAAAAGAGTCCTTGTAGCCGAACCATGATAAACAATCGTGTTATGATTTGATCGTTTCTTACTTTTATTCTTGCATATTATTTATTGTTTGATAAGTCATAATTGTCGATTACACGTAAAAGTTTTCAAAGAAAATCAAGTTAAAACCGGTAAACAATTCAACCCCCCTTCTAGTTTTCCACAATTGGCATCAAGAGCTACGTTACTCAAGATTTTAAAATATATTGTATCTTAAAACTTGGAAAGATCCATGGATTTTGAAAACTTCAAAGAAGGGCAATCTATGCAAAGACCACCACTATTTGAACCAAATGGTTTTATATATTGGAAAAACCGTTTTGAAACTTACGTAAAATCAAAGGACAAAGAAGGGCATTCTGCCATTAGCTGTTAATTCTTTACCAAGCAAATCTGGATCGTTTGATTCTGCAAAATACAGATAATGCTCACTGAGAAACAACATGTCTTTGAAACGCAATTGAAATTGTATGAAAAACTATGGGATACAAACACAAACTTAGGGAGTGTTTGGATTAGCTTATTTCTTAGCCTATGGGCTTCTTTGAATTTTGAAAAATCCGTAAGTGACTTTTTAGAGCTTATAAGCTTATCAACTTTAGGTACGCAGTGCTGCAAGTAAACCTTATGTAAAGGTTCTTCCCTGCTATTTCACATTGAATGGTTTGTAACCGCCCAAACCGACTTGACTTGTTAAGTTCAGAAGATAAAATATAGAAGTTTAGAGTATCCTCCAGGAAGAATTTTAGTTCAGAAGCTCTTTTAGCGGTGGCAAACCCCAACCCTATGTATAATTGTATTGTATATGACTAATACTAAGAAACTTACCATTTTCTTTCAAATCCGTCATCGTTATCATATACTGAACCATTTCATGTAATATAATAGTAAGTTGCTTTAAGAGCTTCTAAAGTGAGGTGTATTATGCGCATTTAACATGTATATCAGGTAATCTTAAAATGTGGTGTGTTAGGTGCAGCCTAAGTATACATGGAATCAAATTGGTTTCTATATAAATAAAGAGTGTTTGGATCAGGTCATAATAGTAAGTTGGTTTAGGAATGAGGGGTGTTTGGAACAGAATAAAAAAGTGTTATCAACTCACTATGTAATGAAGGGGTGTTTGGACCAGGTTACTACTACCTGCTCTTCAAACATGTACTGTGTTTTCCTATTTGCACAAATGACCAAGATGTTAAATATTATTGAGGTATCATTAACACAAGGTTTTCAATTATCTTTTGGCGTCCAGTATCTATTATATCATACCGTGAGTTTCATTTCTGGAGTGTTTTATGAAGAAATTGTTACTGAGCGGAATGATATCAAAACCATACGACGCCATTCATGAACTTGGTTTTTTCCATATTTATAAGCAGTTTCTTGCTTATTTAATCCCTGCAATTCCCTGTACCTAAACACCAATTAAGAATAAGAAAAAGACTTTAAACACCATAAACGAAAATTTAAGGTACAACACTTACATTCGTTCATTTAGTTGCCAAGCTATAACTACTGGGATACATCGCTTTTCAGTGTCTTGACTTAAAAATGGACTCTATGATTAAGCTTGTTCCCTTTCATTATGCAATACAATAGGCAACTACAAACGGGTTAAAACATAAAAACGGGAAAAAAAGGGCTAATTAGATAAAATACTAAAACGGGACAAATGTAAAGAGATGTGTGCATACCTTTTTATGGCTATGTTGAGTCATGGCAAGCATAGCAGTCATTTGTGCACGAATAAGTGCAGATGTATATATCATGTCAATAGGTATATTGCTTGAATAACCACTGCACCCCTCTTTCTACACTGATCATTTTGTGACATTCCAAGATTAATCTTGAAACCTTTTGAGGTCAACCGCAGAGAACTATTTCCAACTTCTTGGTGAATAGCAAAATTGTTGATGTACCTGTGAGACTTGATAGTACCAATACATCAATTAAATGTTGTTGCAGCCATTCTGAGAATTAAATAAACTGAGATAAACTCTCTAGTTGTGAAGTTAAATATCATGATTATCTAAAATATGAAATATATAACTTCTTATTTGCAACTTGCAAGTATTAAGCTAATACCTTGCAGTGGCGCAATGAGAGTTATGCCGCTAACAATGACGCACTGATAAAGGTGTTTGAACCAAGAGACGATTGCAGATTATGGGACATAAGAAATCCATAAAAATCATTAACCATACTCAAGGGTCGAATATGTGTAAATACCTGTAATTAAGGATACACAAAGAAGAGATTAAAACTTAACCTAAGTAGCATTACCTACTCATCGGTTTGTAAGTCAATGTACCCTGCATTAACATTCTTCACAGGCAACCCATTGTAAGGAAAAAGTAAACAATCCATTTATAGAATCATAATTCAAAAGTTTTTTTTTGCCTAAAACTTGCGCAACACTTTTCAAATATCATTTCAAGAATATCCAACCAGAGTTTTAATAAGTCAGCTGCGCAATAACAGATTGCGAAAAAAAATCCAAAAACATAATAAGTAAAAATACTAAAGATCAAGCCAAGTATCTAAACTGATTTGGGTTCTCCTTGTCCCTTTCCAAGTATTCGCGCGTGATCAAATCTTCAATCCTTTTCTTGATAACCTTAAAATCAGGCTTGAATATGCGACTAAGCTGCTCCACGCACTCTGAGACAAATTAATCAGGCTTGAACATACAACTTAATCAGCTTAAAAAAAATACTAAATTAAAACTCAACTGTACAATAACACTTTGGTGACGTAAAAAGAAAACCCTACTTACAATTCCAAGTCCAAGTTCCATTTTTCTTGGACCTATACGCGCGGGTTGATTTTGGCTAACTTGGAAGTGTGCAAACGGAAAGCGCAACCCATTGTTCCAACAATAACATCCTTAACAAAATATAAATAAGCTAATTACTCGTGTAAGTTTAAACTATTCAGATTTGTTACATACTAACCAATCTATATTGCTAAAAGCGTAGTGGCAAAATAATGAGAGGAAAAAAAATATTACTGGGCAAGTTCAGTTATGATCTGTCTCTAATGGGTCATATGAAATAACCATGCATCCAAGCACTTTAAAAGTTACTTCCATTGTAAATAATGGTTGTGGGTCAGATGCTGTTTTAACTTTTTTTCAAAGGGCTGCTTTCTTGTCCATCATTAGTAAAGGAACCAAGACCTCTTTTCTCCAAACTGATTATATTGGTGGAAGCGTAAGACGCTGTTTCTAAAACATCAGTGACAACCGACCCTGAATCTGAAAAGCATGCATGAAATTGTTAGCCTTCTAATTCGAGAATGTTGAATAGTATCAGGTTCAATGTTTACCTGGAGACTCTACAATATCGTTTTCAGAACAAAATGCCAAATACCAACTAACTTTGAGCCCAAACATGTTTTGATTCAAGTAATAATTTGAATTTAGGATTTTGATTGTATTTTTTTATGACGGGTATTGTGTTATGCTACTTTAGAGTATTTGGTTGGTCTTTAAATGCTCACAATCGTTCATAAAGTTATTACAGCACTCGTAAGCCATATAGTATGGGTTTTCTGGGAAGCGTAAGCATTCTACTTCACCATCAAAGTTTTGTTTGATTATTTGTCGTTTGCTTGTTTCATTCTCTCATGTCCCTTTTGTCTTCCATCATAGGACCATGATGATGGCGTTCAACAAACACAAATTGGTATGATCTTTGGTTGTAGATTAACATATGTTTCTTCCTTAGAATATTACTTACTAACAGCCTTATCTAAATTACAATAACTTTATTTGTCGGTGATTCACAATGGAAGAGAAGTCTTACTTCAGGTAACTATCGGTTATATTTGTCTTTACACATAACAGTAGTATCATATTTCACTCTAATAAAATGTAACATGCATTAAAATGAACGAATGTGATGATAGGTGTTTTTCCTTTTTTAACCTGCTAATGAGTGGCAAGTTGGTTGGGGTTCAAATGTGTCATTTTTGAATACGGGTCAAACAGGTCAAAATAGGGTGACCCGAAAGATATCGTTTACCCTATTTATATTTTTTGAATGATAAGTATCTCACATGTAATTAAAAATATTATATATCCCATTCCTTCATCCAAACAGGTGCCTCCTATGCGGAGATTTCAAATTATAATTTGGTTTTTCCAAATAAATTAGTTAGGGGGTTTGTGCATTAGAAATACAGTTTGTGTGACTTGCGACCCATTTGACCCGTTTCCTTTAGAATAATTCCTCATATTGTAACAGTTTGACCCACTATAGATGATATAGTATCCGAATCGACCCATTTATAAGCAAAAGGATTTCAATTTCCACCTTATCGCTTAGTATTGAACAAATTAAGAATAAGTATGTTGCGATATCAGTAACTTTTCCAGGCTTTTAATTGGGAGTCACGAAACACATGACTGGTGTAGAAATTTATAGAGAAAAGTACCTGATATGGCAAAGTTTGGGATCACATCCGCTTGGTTGCCACCTGCAACTAATTCTTTTTCTCCCGAAGGTTTATACAAAATCTGAAAACCACAAATACAGCCAAAATAAAATGTTGTCAGCTAAATGAGTATACCAAAAAACTAAAAGTTGAACATCCATATCCAGAACTTACAAACTGAAGTGACCCAAAAATTATCAAATACTCATTTGATGTTTAAACCCGTTTAAATTTTTGTAGTATGCGATAATTTATTGCTATTGTAACGCGTCTTTCAGTCTTTTGTGACAAGTCTTCCAAGAACACATACGAAAATCAAATATCCTAGTAAACCACAAAAAGAAATGACCGTATTTGTTAAAAAAGTGGAGCCTGTATTTGTGAAACAACTTCAGATGTAAAAAAATGATAGCCTCATAAGCCAAAAGAAATGACCTCTTGAGAACTTATTTGCCAAACAATTAAAAGTACATAGGATTATCCCAACAATTGCATTTCCTTTTCTCAAAACAACCATTGAAATGTTTAAAAAGTAGTTATTCTGCCATTTCTTGCAAAAATTTGCAACCAAACATCAGTTCAAAACCACTTTTCAGCAAAAATAATTCAGCATGAAAGCAGCCATCTAAAGTATTTTTTTTTTTGCTCAAAAATTTTTCACTTTGCTGCAAAACCGAACATTATTTTGAAACCACTTTTATGCAAATAAATTTAGCAGGCCAACAAACTTTTAAAATAACCTTTTCTGCAGCAAAATTCTAACAAACGTAAGATGGAAATGGCAGATCTATTGTGGTTGACTATCACATCACACATTGTAATATTCTAAAAAGATATTCTTTTATCAAAATCAGCTCTTATTAAAAGGTTCAGTGTAGGTTCTTCAATTTCCTATAGGACAAAAAGGTCCAAAACATGCAGTTTAATCTGAAGTTGCATGTATAACTAACCTTTCAATATGGCGACCCGAGTTTTTAATACCTCAGCTTTCAAGCAAGAACCTGATCCGGTTCCTTCTTTGTTGCAATCAAAAACTCTTGAGACACATTATATATAGGTAAAAAGTCATGTAGCCTCAGTCTTGGATGACGAAGATCATGGACACCTAGCAACTTAGCCCATCTTCCGGGAGCTACATCACATGATGCAAACATTTTATGTTTTCTCCTCATATGTCAGATTTGCCAAAAAAACATTTTTAGTGTTAAGAATCTTGCGATGGGAAAATGAAGTTATAACCACATGCTAATAGATAAATGGTGAGTGCTAGTTACTCACCTTTTCTTGTCCAAATTAAGACTAAATAATCCAAAAACTAACCCAAATTGTCAAAGAATGTGTGTTTTTATGATTGTGGATGTGCAGGTACTGATATTTAAGAAAAAGACACAAAATCAAGAAAAAGCCGACAAAACCGAGCACGAGAATGAAAAAGAGTCAAAAATTCAAAGCCGGGAATGCAAAAGCTCAAAATGTCAATAGAAGTCCTTAGGAATGCCTAAAGTTTCAAGAATAGTCCCTGGATGAATTTTGAAGAAATGTTCACTTTCAGTCCCTGAAGTTTTAGCAATTGTCAAGAATGACCCTTGTGAAGAAATTTTGAAGATAAAGTCAACATAGGTCCTCATATTATCAAAGTTTGACAATTCAAGCCCTTGGGTCACACTATAGAAAAATGGCAGTTTCAGTCCTTATAGCTTCAAATTTTACATGATTGGACCTTGTGAAATTCATGCTTAAATCTATAATAACACAACCGGATCGGACCCAATCTTATTCTAATCCAAAAATAAAAACACAAACTCAGGCCTGGTCCAAATGCATTCACCCAAAGCCCAATTATCAAACTAAGCCCAAACTCCCACTCGGTCAAACCCCATACACACACGGTCAAACATAATAAAAAATACTTTTACCCTTCCCGCCCCCCAAATCCCCATTTACCAGAATCCTATGAACCCTAAATTACTCGTTCCCCAATTTTATAGCAATTAAGGGCAATTAAGTCAAATCAAAGGCTTCTAGAAGATGTCAGAAGTGTCATGTGGATGTCAGAACCAAAGAAGCACACGAATGGGCTACGTGGCAATATTTCATTGGGCGAAACGCGTCATAATCAGTAATCCAAGGGTGTAAATTAAAAGGAAATGATTAGTATATGATCTAAGAGCGTGGATTGGCTCAGAGAAAGCACATCACACGGATTGCCAGCATGGCTTGATACTTCTAGCTCTTTCCTTCCACAGCTATAAATAGGAGCTTAATCCCCCTCATTTGGTAGAGTAGAGTAGAGTAGGGTTATGCTATAGGATTTTACTCTCAAATGTACTTCGTTTTATTCAGCTTTCAAAATTGTAATCTCATTTTCATTTTAATAAAATCGTTTTTCATTTACTCTCATTGTTACTTGTTTAGCTTAAAGCTTATTTGTTTACAATCTCAGCTTATATAAATCTCATTCATAGCTTTTTACTTTTACAACTTTCATTTCTGTTTCACTATAATCAAAATCTAAAAAAATAAGAAAAATACAAAAATATTGTTTACGTTTTTTAAATCCAGCTTGCATTCAAGCTTGTTTTTAGTGTTTACAAGCTCATATTAGCTCATTAGCTACTGTGAGTGTTTGTGTTAGCTTAAATCAGTTCCATATTTCATATTCATGATTAGTCAACGAAAGTCAAATTTATGGTGAAGATGATGAATTCTTGGGTAATGTGATAGATCAAATAGTGAACTGGAAGTATTTGGCCTATCTTAAAGATAGGCTATGGTTCAAGTCATACCTCTGTTCAGCTGAGGTGCTCCTTGTAAGATTCTCAATTCCATTTTTAGTTATTTTTAGATATTTCAATGCATAATCTGTTTAGGTTTGTTATAATTAGTTGTTACTGTTTTATTGTTTCTATTTGATGATAAACTAGTAGTAGTTGAGATATTTAAGTTTGTTTGATCATATTTGGTTCATTTGTATAGAATATGTTTCAATTTTGCATCAGAATGGTTAGGTTTATGATTCTGGGATATGGTTGATTGTAGGTATAGATTTTTGTTCAATTGACCTATGTTGTTGTTCTGTGATTTGAATAGATCATTATGCTTGAATTTCAAGGTTTGAATCTCATAGCTTGTTTCACAAAAAGTCAATATCATTAGGATTAGGGGTGTTTGGATCAGTTCATTAGTTTGAGTTATAATAGTTATTGTATTGATTAATCTGTTTCATTAGGATACATTAGGTCAGTATAGGATAATTAGAACATAAAATCAGCAAAGTAGTTCATTAAATAGTCAACTTAGGTTCTTAGTTTGAATTCTGCTTACATTAGTGAGAAACAGTTGGTAGAAATTTATTTATAGGTGCATATTAGAGTTAGTTAGCTTAATCTAGTATTAAAATAGCTTAAAATTTCATTTAGATTTAGATTTAGATTTGGTAAGCTGAAATTCAATTTGGCCAATGTTCATGTGCAATCATCGAAGTCAAAACCTGCAGTATAGAGTGCTCAACAGACACCTAAACTAAGCTTCAATTAAGGCAACAATTGAGATCATTTCATAGGGCTTTTTGGATTTTTAGATTCTCAGTAGTGTAATAGTTCTTTTGCCCCCATAAGTTTCCACATTAATGCTTATTTGGACTTCTTATTAGTACCTGATCAATAAGGGTATAGAACTAGTTTACTGTTCGAAATTTAGGCCTGCACAAGTGCTTATTGTATTGTAACATGAGCCTGTTTGTGTTATTTGAGCTTAATTGAGCTTGCATAAGTACTTTGATTTATTCCTGAGTCTCTGGTTTTATAAAGTGCTTATATGTTTATTAATTAGCTTATTGCAAACTGCTTATTAGTCCAATTGAGTGTTCTGGTGTGCTTATTGTTCCAATATCAGCTTGTTTGAGTTTCATTAAGTACTTTTAACCTTCTGTAAGAGTTTCAGAAAAATCGGTGACAAGTGCTTATAAATAAGCACTTGTTCCAAACAACTTTTTACTAATAAGCACTTTTTCAGCTTATTTTCAGACTTCTTTTATTTTTCCTAGATTTCAAATATAATTTTAGAATTTTCCTAAAAATTTCATATTTTTCTGATTTCATTTGCTATTTTTCTCAATTTTATATTAGTTTTTAATACTTTTTAAATAAATAAAAATCAATAAAAAATCAGAAAAAGCTTTAAAAATACAAAAATAGTTTAGAAAATTATTTTTAGTAATTTTAGATTTTTCAAAATTTATTTTGTATTTTTCAAAATTACTTTTACATTTTCTTTTATTTTTAATCAATTTTAGTAATTCAAAAATAGAAAATAATTCATAGAAAATAAATAAAAAATCAAAAAAATAATTTTCTTTTTTTCAAAATTATTTTTAGTTGTTTAAGATTTTTAAAAAATTATTTCAAATTTTTAGGAGCCTTTTTCATTTAGTTTCACTTTTTAGTTTGTAACTTTACGTTTTAATTCGCGTTTGTTTGATCGTTTTACGTTTTTAGATACATGTGCTTTAGTAGCTTGTACCTACTGCATAATTTCTTGTTTCTCATCAATATTTAGGTTTTATAATTACAAATTTCATTTTTTTCACTTTTTCACGACACGATTTCACGAATCGTTAATCACGATTCCATTCATCCTTCACACGGACTACGACTCGGGTCCTCCGTATTTCATTCGGATTTCCTTGGACTTATATGAGATACAAACTATATTGATTTTGAAACAAATCAATTTTTGGCGCCGCTGCCGGGGAAGGTTTGAAGTGAATTTTGATTTTCGTTTTTAAAAATCGTGTTTTGAAAACCTTCCTCAATTTGTGAATATTTTCTTATAAAAAAAAGTATTAAGTCAAAAACACTTTTCCTAAAGTGTTTTCAAAAATACAAAAATAAAATAACATCCTCACTCTTGAGAGAGTGTTGTAAACCATTCCCGAATAAACAACAAAAGAAACCGTGAAATTAAACGTTATCGGACTACTTTATTACTACAACCAAATAAACGGGGAATAAACAATAAAATATTAAATCAAAACCACTTTTCAGCAAAAATAATTCAGCATGAAAGCAGCCATCTAAAGTAATTTTTTTTGCGCAAAATTTTTTCACTTTGCTGCAAAACCGAACATTATTTTGAAACCACTTTTATGCAAATAAATTTAGCAGGCCAACAAAGTTTTAAAATAACCTTTCCCACAGCAAAATTCTAACAAACGTAAGATGGAAATGGCAGATCTATTGTGGTTGACTATCACATCTCACATTGTAATATTCTAAAAACATATTCTTTTATCAGGATAAGCTCTTATTAAAAGGTCCAGTGTAGGTTCTTCAATTTCCCATAGGATAAAAAGGTCCAAAACATGCAGTTAATCTGAAGTTGCATGTATAACTAACCTTTCAATAAGGCGATCCGAGTTTTTAATACCTCAGCTTTCAAGCAAGAACCTGATCCGGTTCCTTCTTCAGTGCAATTACAAACTCTTGAGACACGTAAATATAGGTAAAAAGTCCTGTAGCCTCAGTCTTGGATGAAGAAGATCACGGACACCTAGCAACTTAGCCCATCTTCCGGGAGCTACATCACGTGATGCAAACATTCTGTGTTTTCTCCTCATATGTCAGATTTTCCAAAAAAACATTTTTAATGTTAAGGATCTTGCGATGGGAAAATGAAGTTATAACCACATGCTAATAGATAAACCTCGCCTGAAATTTTTCGACCAATTCGATGATCCATGTATAATTCTACATCATCACCAGCATACTTCAAGTTTTCTATTAACTATAACCCGTTTTTATCCACGGGCCCATCTTGCCACCTGTACTAAAGAGATAATACACCAACTATGATTGCTCATTGAGGGAGTGAGTTGTAGAATGCAGAACATGTAGTTCGATAAACCTGGCATTCCTGTTAAGTAATTGGAGAGACAAAGTTCTGTGCACTTCAAAGCTGCATTTAATGCAACGTGTACTAACTCCAGCACTGCACAACTTTGACTGAGTCACACATCCGTGACTCCACTCGTTCAAGAAGAACCATCACACAGACCGGGACACATCAGCCACTGCTCCCATAATAAATGACTCTTCGGCGACCACCTTTTGATATATTCGTAACTCCTTAATCTGTAGAAAAACGTTTTCAACCGACTATATCTTTTTCCAATAAAAATGACAATTTATATTCCTCCATATGAAATACCTGGCTATCGACACAACCGCCTAGTGTCTGGTGTCTACACCTTAAGCGTATATGAAATATATTCTTGATCCTAAACTGCACATGCATCATCTTCCAAACGTAAAGTTTGTTCACTATATGAGATATCATAAGGCATTGCAACTGAGGAAGATCATAAGAGTAAAGCATCTTAATGTATTTACCTGCATCAGTTTAGCATAATCATTTAAAGGCACATGGAGCAAATTCATGACATATGTGATATAGTTACGCATTCTGCCATTAGCTGTTAGTTCTTTACCAAGCAAATCTGGATTGTTTGATTCTGCAAAATACATTCTCACTGAGAAATAACATTTCTTTGAAACGCAATTGAAATTGTATGAAAACTATGGGATACAAACACAAAGTGGGTATTGTATGAAATAATTTGTTGTGACGTTGTGCGTTTTAGAATGATATGTGAAATATAAAGTGGGTATTGATGAATCGGCTACGGGAAAAAAATTGGATATGGATGTTGTATTTACGGGGTCGTTGAATCAGTCATTTGTACGCAATAAATATGGCAGAATATGTTGTGATGTTGTACCTTTTAGCACGTTATATTAAATGTAAAGTGGGTATTTGTTTTTTAACACTGTGTGCCATTTTGATAATAAATTTCTAGATGTCCAACAACAAATATTATGACAATCAATAGCTTGGCTCCATTGGTTGAGACATTTTCCTGTTAACCTAACAAATATTATGATCGGCTAATTAACATATAATAAATTGGCTTTGCCATAACGTAGAATATATCAGCAAATGGAACCGAAATAAATATTCAACGTTCGGTTTAGTCAAGGTTTTACTGTATTTATAATAAAAAGCACTTAAGAAAACTGTTTTCATATAAGAAAAATGTAGTTCCTTCGTTAGAAAGAACTGGCATTTCTGGTGCACGCAATGATATCGTATACAGATACTGCGCCGCAACGTGCAGATTGAAATCCTCGTTATAGTTTATTCATAAAAGGTGAAAAATACATATGACCTATTTAAGCTAGCTTTATGTATCACATGTGATATAACACTAATTTATGTATGTTTACAAATTACAGTTCTTGAAATATGTAATTTTTTAAAAATAAGGTTGAAGTAGGTTTTACTGAAAAAATCAAACAATCTCCTTTTTTTTTTTTTTTTTTAATAACTGGTTTATATTTGTCCCTCTATTTGCAATATATATATATATATATATATATATATATATATATATATATATATATATATATATTATTCTTTAATTGAACTTCTCTCATACAATAGTGTTATAGAAAAAAAATTATTCTTTAATTGAACTTTTCTCATACAATAGTGTTGGAATGTGATGGAAGGAAATGTCAACTTGGAAATCCGCAAATTCAAATAGTATGGCATAAATACTTGCATATGTAGCTTATAAATATGAAATTGTACAATTAACTTATACATTGTCCGGATGTATTTGTGACTAGGCGTATCAGTCCTTATATTATATAGGATGGTACAAAGATATATAATTGTTATATGACAAAAAAAAAAAAATTAATCCCCTCCCCTCCTTAACGGATTTGATTATGTGAAACTAACGATCATATTTTGGAACATCAAATCCAAGTGTCACGTAGAAGCAAGAAATCGTGGAAGACCAACCTTGTGGCCAAAGGTTTTAACGTCTTGTTGAATCTGGCTTCGATACTCTCCAAATGTGAAGCTTCTATAAATCGATCTCTCTTCTTCACAACAGCCGATGAATGACTCATATGAAGGGCACAAGAAGTAGGCTATCGAGTGTCTCTCCGCTTCCTGATTTACGATTACTTTGTGCTCCACACTCTTGTAAACATCATTGCTCCATGCCTGCAAGTTTCGTATATATATCTTTATGAGTTTATGTCATATATGCTACGTACATTCAATTCGTTGCTATAAAATAAAGAATTATTAAGACATTTTATTATATCATGATTAAGTGAACTGATGCTATAACGAATTCGGCTTCAATCCTCATTATTGTATTATGAACAACTACACTTTTTGGTGGAATATAAAATCACAGGTTCCTATTTTCTCTCTCCAAGATTATTATATATACCTGCCATTAGTTGACTTATGTTGCATGTCAATGGCTCAAAGAATCTACAACTCTAAAAGTTTTATGTCAAATCATATGTGATACGTATTTTGTGTATTCCATGTACAAGAAAAACTATATCTATTGGAATAAAATAATATGGCATATGTTCTAAGGATATAGATATATACCAAGATCGTACTTTTACAAAGATGGAAATGTAAATAACGTGTTCAAATGTTGTTTTGTCATTTCCATGTTACCAAGCATAGATAATGTGTTTTGCATTTTCAAAGTTATCAAATAGAAAGTAGAGATTTTAAATTCTCTAAAACATTTCGAAACAAAAAAAAAAAATTGAACGTGTTCTCTAGCGTTCTAGCATTTTTTTTTTTTTTCAAAAAGTAAAACAAATTATTAAATTAATAAAAATTATATTAAAAAAATTAATTGTATGTCTAAAACCAAAACTTTGGACCTAAAAATTATAATTAGTTCATTTAAAAATTCAATTAAATAAATAATAAGAAAAAAATAAGTGTATGGATGAATTAAGTCTATTCATAGTACTAGATTTTAAGTTTATATGTAGCATCAACTGAAATAAGATGCTTAAAGTTGTATCTCCAAATAATGCGTTTAGATTTTGTTCCCTATAATATCCCTATACAACTTTAGTATCGTTCGAATGAAAGCCACGACAGATATTTTATAAATTTGAAGGGTGGGGAACAAACACATTTGGAACCATACCATCGACGCATATTTACAAAAAAAAATATTGTGCCCATTATCATGAAAAAAGTTTAATTATCTATATTCTTTTACGTAAGACCAAAAAAGGTGGATTCATCACATGCAAAAGTTAAAGAAAATGTACCTGAAAAAGGTCACCGATGTTGACAACAAGGGCATTGGTGTTAGGTTTCACGGCCACCCATTTAGAATCTTTCATGAGTTGAAGCCCACCAACATGTTCATCTTGGTGCAAGATGGTGAGGAAATCGCTATCTGTGTGGGGCACGAGTCCGAAAACCTCTGGGGATATGGGGCATGGCGGGTACCGATTAAGCCTCATAAAACATGTGCTCGCGTCACAGTTGTCTTCCCATACCCCTTGCTGTACTCCCATATTCGTCACAAGGACTTTTGATATCGACTTTGCTAGTTCTTGCATTGCACTCGCGTACTCCTGCATCACTTCCCTGTTTTTAAAATAAAGTTAGTTACGGTTTTTGGTACAAGTTTATTCACATCATTTAGCTAGCATGTAATTTTTTTTACTGTGAATTTTAATGATAAAAAATACTACGTAACACCTACAATTTGAATAAATGCCAGCAAAATTCATGCTTGTACGATTATAAAATCTTTGTATAACTATTTTTTTTAAGCAAATACACATGCACCTCTTGCTAGTCTATCATTTTAGTGAAATTGCCGAATAAAAAACTTGTGTGACAAACATCACATGTAACCTGCATTTGGATTGGATTATTAAAAATAGTTCATAATTTGAACATTACAAAAGGGAGATAAAGATATTCTTTTGTCAATTATGGGAGACATCTTGCCTAGTGGTTACTCGGTATAATTAGGAACATTAGGATTGTTATGTGAGAGAATAATATATCCTCTTATTCCATTATTTTTAGCCGTTTATAAATATATAAAAAGTTAAAATGCCCTACATTGATTCTTTACAAAAAATTATTCTAAAAGCACTTGGTCTAATTTATCATAATTATAATGAAAAGATACTATTTTGAAACAAAGTAGAAGTCGTCCTTAACTTATATAAAACATTTTAATCTGGAAAAAGAATAACTAAAACCGACAGGGAATTTTTTTATCCTTTTTTTTTTTTTTACCATTTTAGGGTAATAAAGTACCACACGATTATTTAATTACGGAAAAGTTTTGTAACTATATGCTTCAAATTCTTCTTTACAGGTACAAAAACTGAAAGTGGTATACTTACGTATAACTTTATCGAATAATTTATGTTTAACTTAAACAAATTCTTTTGTATTTTATTAATTTATGTTTAACTTTAAGCTAACAATGTGTTTCACGTACCATTGTTTATGTTTAACTTTATGCAATGTATCTTCTCTATTAAATTATGTTTAACTTTTACAGATGATGACCTTAAGCTAAACCATATGCATCATGTGTGTAACGAAAACTCTAAGAAACCACTATATATAAAGTGTTCAAATTCGTGTTGTTACTCGAAAAGAAGACGTTATAATTAGTATTACCTCAAGGAATTGAATTCTCCATAGCAAGTGTCATCAGAAATCTTTGTAAGAGGAACATGAAAAGCTTCACACCATGATAATTGCTTTGGACATGTTGCGGTTCGATTTCCCCATCTATACGAGTTATCAAGAAGCCCATCAGCCGTTTTTAGTTCAAATGATGCCTTAAATAACTCCACTTGCTCCTGTCTCATCTTCCTAAGAAGCTCAAGGTTTATTCCATGGTTAACAATCTGAAAGAAACCCCACTCAGATGAAGCTTTACATATGTCGGAAGCACAAGAAACCCTATCCTCCTCGTTCTCGCCCCACAACCCGCTAAGGTCCACAAGCGGAAGCTCACATTCTTCCATCCCAGCGGGTTCATGGTTCACAAGTCGTTTTACGTCAACTTTGTCACGAGACTCGTGTAGAAGCTGAGTGTAGTCACGGAGGAGAGGTGGGTTTTGGTTGGGCTCAATCATTTTCACACAATCTCTATTGCACGAGTGATTTTATTTGTATGTGTAATAAACAAAGTGGAATGATACAAATATTCAACCACAATGAAGGGGTTTTATAGTGGTGATTTAGAGTAGTACAAGAAGAAAACAACAAAAAAAAGTGCATGAAAAATCGTCTTCTATAGACTATAGTAGTTTATAAAGTTTGAAATGTTTACATTAACTATTTTCTTTATTTTCAGAAAGGCTTCCTAATTGTGACAAATGTCAAACTTCTGCAGTCTTGGAATTATATTGGGCCAAAAAAAAAAAAAAAAAAAAAAAGACTAAGTCTACATAAGTTTTCACAAGAATAAATAATTTGGCACCGAATAATGCTAAAGAATATGATTTACGGTGTGAATGAGAAGAAAATAATCGATGGATACAAACTAAGACTAGCTATCACCAAGGACGACGAAAAAAGGGTCGTCACATGGTTTTTGTACTATGAGTTAAAAAATGGCTAAAAGTGAGATACTTAAGAACATGCCAAATGACAAAATGTCTAGTCGTCTTTGACTAGAATCGAGATTTATGAATGTGGTGAATAATTTACACAATGTGGGCATTAGTTAAATGATAAATTACTAAAAGAAAATTGACCGTTTTCACGAAGGATTGGGTAGTTTTGTTTGGTTTGATGTTATTCTTTTCTGTTACGTGGTATGTCTTTTGGAATAATTCAATCTGTTTAGAAAATGGTCGATGCAAGTCTGAAGATATTAGCAGGTGCGGAGCTAGTATGATGACTTGCGGGTGTTGAGCCACCCCTAATCAACTATTTCATTCGTTAATTATTTAGATTACAAGCCGCTTTTCTATTAGTTTTTTACATTTAGCCCCCATTATTTTATAAACATGTCTACAAATTTCATAAATGAATAAATTATACAATAAAAGACAACACTGTAGATTAATTTTTTGAACCGATATTTATCACTATAACTTTTGCGTTAAGCACGGCGCCCGGCCACCCTTAACTAAAAATTCTGGCTCCGCCACTGGATATTAGTATGTTTTGATGTTAACTTGATCCTTTCTAAGGCCCCTAGGAGTATAGTAAAAATTTGAGCATCCACAATAAGAGGTAAGAAAGCCACAATAAGAGGTAAGTAAGCCAAAAGTATCACATGCTAATAATAAAATGGGCTAAATATGATGATATTTAAATGAAGTACAATGATATAGGGACCTAAAATATAAGCCTAATGTTATGCCTAGTAACATTCGTAATGGAATGTCAATGTTAAGTTAACAAAGTTTTCCACATAATGCATGGTTGAAGACAGAATCTTAACAGACAGAAAAGGAAACTTGTAGCTCATGGCCAGTGACAGAACTAGCGTGGGTCGGAGGTATCGAAATACTTATGGATTTTTTTCGTCTAGTGTTAATTTTGCTACAAAAATTTTATTTTCTTTAAATGCATCTGGTCTCTGAAAATTGTGTTTGTTGTCTTGTTTTTAATTAGTTTAATTAGAAGCACCTGGTCACTTTGTTTCTTGTTTAATTAGTTTAAATGCATCTAGCAATACATTCAATACGGTGCGCCACGTTGGTGCGTCGTTTGAAGTTGAATTTTATTGTGCATACGCACATTCGGTTATATCATCTAAGAAGCGATCGGTTGTCCTGGTTATTTATTTTGTAACGTAGATAAATTAAATCCATGTCATTTTTTGTTTACAATGACATTCAACCATCCTTATGTTTTATCACAATCAGATCACATTTTCTTATTTAATCACAATTATGTAATGGTGTACATAGATTTGATTATATAAATTCGAATCCTAAAAGAGATCCAGGCACAATAACGAATCAAAAATCTGCCTTTTTGCTTAAATATATAAAAATACCCAATTGGCTTGCCAAAAAAAAAAATATCTACACCCACTGAGGCATATATCCGTCGGATGAACATGTGTAATAGCTATAATTAAGGCCACCATCTAAATGGAACAGAATTTCATCTATAGGAGACATGCCCTCTAGGAGATGTGCTAATGTCAACATACTTACGTAATGAACTTACTATGGACAACAAAACTCTTAATCGATAAGTTAAGATACAAGTGGAAAGACGTATAGCTTTTGTGTCATGTTTCTGTCCCTGCAGATGGTTGTACTAAACTGGTATAAACAATATGCCTATCTAGCAATCGCTTATCGCACATTCAATACGGTGTGCCACGTTGGTGCATCGATTGAAGTTGACAATTTATTGTGCGTCTGCACATTCGGTTATATCATGTAAGAGCGATCGGTTGGCCTGTCTGTTAATTATTTTGTAACGTGGATAAATAAATTTGATGTCATTTTTGTTTACAATGACGTTCAACCATCCTTAGGTTTTATCACAATCAGATCACATTTTCTTATTTAATCACAGTTATGTAATGGTGTACAAAGATTTGAATCCTAAAAGAGATCCAGGCACAAAAACGAATCAAAAGTCTAAGCTTTTTTGCTTGCAAAATATGTAGAAAGTCTATCCGACTGCCTTGCAAGAAAAATATCTACACCCACTGAGGCATGTATCTAGGGACGGAGCCAGAAAGAAATATGACAGAGTGCACAATTTTTTTTAACTATAATATAGTAAGACGGAGCCAGAAAGAAATATGACAGAGTGCACAAATTTTTTTTACTATAATATAATAGAGTTAAAAAGTGGATTAAAATGAAGATTTTATTAAAACGATAAATAAATGAACATATTACATTCTAATTAGTGATTCTACGATCTCCCATAGCAAAAAAAACACTTACGTGCACCCTCATTTTTAATATTAATAAGTTCTTCTTTCTCTGTAGCACAAGTTAAAGCGCCGTTAAAATAATCATCACTCATCCGATTACACAAATCAGTTTTAATGAGCTTTATTTTAGAAAAACATCTTTCAACTGTAGCGGTAGCAAAAGGCAAGACTAAAACCAACTTCATTTAAGCACTACTTTTCATATATATTGTAAATACGACAACAATAAAAATGCCCCATGACAACACAATTGGGGTACTATTCATATTCTAATATATTGTTTACTATCACTTAAACTTGTTATCCCTATTTGTCTTAATAGAAATTACATAGTTATTCACTTATTCTTATTGCCCTAAATCCTTATTGATGATGATAGACTATACGGAACCAACAAATTAGTCAAGATTTCATATAACCAATCAAAACATGAAAACTTAAAAGACATAATAAACAAATGAAAGATATATGTTACGACTTACGAACCTGTTTCATCTTTGTGGTGTTAGTTCAATTTTGGATTTTGTAAATTGTTAGGATGATGAATAAACTTGTTCCATTAAAAAACCTATTTCATGGGCTTTTGTGCTTTAATTTATTAAACTTGTTTCATCATTGAGCTTTTGTAAAATTTTATATTTATTTTTTATTTGTAAGTATACGAACTAAATAATACTAGAGACACATAATGCACCGGATGCATTTAAGATACATTTAGGAAAAATCGATAATTTTTTCAAAGATTAACACTATATCGAAAAAATTCATGGGGTGCACGTGCACCCGCGAGCACCCCCTTAGCTCCGTCCCTGCATATATCCGTCGGATGAACATGTGTAGGATGTTCATAGGGCGGTTCGATTCGGTTAATTGGAAGATTTATAGTATTCATCGCGTGGCGGGTAATTCATTTTACTACCCTACACCGAACCGTATTAGGCAGGTAACCGGACACGCGGGTACCCGAAATGAGCGGTTACTCGCAGTTCGGGTCACGGTTAATCATTCTATACTTTTAATCGAGTTTAACTTATGAACAATAACATAATCTAGAACCTAAAATGTCATTTTAGTAAAATTAAAAAAGTTAGTCGGTCGCCATAATTGCATTAAGTACGCACACATAACATATTAACAAAAAATATTTGTTCGACATTTATACGTTACGACCATATTAAACAATTTTCACACCTAGATGTTTAATGAATGTTTAAATTAGAAGAAAAAAAAGTCGTTATACAATGAAAGTAGTCCAATAATATAACCAAATCTTCTACAATTATTTGAATATTTAGTTAAAATCCTACGTGTATATTATACACGGTTCTGTTTGGTTAACCGTGGATAAAAAAATAAAAGAAAAAAATAATAATAATAACAAAACCAAAAACCAAAAACCGAACCATGATAAGCGGGTTTTTTAGGTTTCGGTTTCGCTTTTTTTTTTTTTTTTTTTTTTTTTTTTTTTTTTTTTTTGGTTTCAGATTATGCAGTCAGCTCAGTTTTTTGATTTCTCGGATCTTTTTAACAACCCTAAACATGTGTGCTATCTATATTAAGGCGACCATCCAAATGGAACAAAATGTCATATTTAGGAGACATGCCCTCTAGAAGATGCGCTAACGTCAACATAACGAACTTCTAATGGACAATAAAACTCTAAATCTATAAATTAAGATACAAGTGAAAAGACGTTCAACCATATATTGCCAACCCTCCCCCCCCCCCCCCCCACCACCCCCGGTCTATATCCAATTTGTAGAGATCCATATATTGGCAACCCTCCCCCCCCCCCCTCCCCCACCACCCCCGGTCTATATCCAATTTGTAGAGATCTCATTGGCTAATACAAGTATTACAAATCAAGTATCACCAATAGCATTGCGCCACCTCATCATCCTTCCACAAAAAACAACATACCTATGAATAGTCAAGTCATCTTCTACATTTGACGTTATGAACCAATCAAATTTCATATCCTCGCACAGTAAGAGGATTGTATTCCCACTATGTTAAAGAAATTTCATGGTATACACATCCTAGACCAAACAAGATACATATAAAATTAAAAATAAGATTTGCAATATATAATCTATACTTGTTAATATATTTTTTTTTTCTTTATTTTTCTAAGAAAAGCATTTCAAATATTCACAAAAATGCATATAATGCCAATAGAGACTTGAATTTCCAATGCATTTTCATAATATAACATATTTAAACAACCAAAAAATAGAACACAAACAATATCATACAACCATCATCTCTACTTTATTTTTTATAAACTACATATACACTTGTGAAAACTAGATTTATGTTTTAAATTCAAACAATACAACTGAAAAAAGAAGAACAAGAATGCACAGATTAACAAGATAAGTTTTTAGAGAGAAAACTACACAGACTACCTTAAGAGACTAACTAAAATAATGTGAGAATAAAACATTATATACTCGGCTGCAAGCACTTTGAAACCTAGTTACTTTTAATCCCTAAACTAACACAAACTTGGCAAAGAAGGGAAAAAGTCAGCAATCACATATTTTATAATAAAACAAATACTTACATGTTTTACCTTGATGTTTCCAATATTGCTGAACCAGTCCATGTTCTTTTTATCAACCAATAGCTTATAAAATGATTTATTCAATACTCCCCAATAAGTCAACTTTTATACAGATCCAGAAGTCCCAATTTTCTGCAAAAAAAATCATGTTCTTCTCTAGACAAGCCCTTTGTGAAAATAATTGCAATATTTTCTTTAGACTTCACTTTAGCAGTTTTCACAATACCTTCTTGTATTTTCTCTCTGAGAAAATACAAGTCAATTTCAAAGTGTTTCGTCTTTTCATAAAAGACTAGATTTCTTTCCATTTGAATAGCAGCATTGTTTTCACATTTAAGCGGAACAGGCAATTCCGCACAAACTTTCAATTCATCCAAAGAAATATTCAACATCGACATTGTTTTAGAAGTCACACTGCACATAGCTCTAAATTCAGCATCTGCATATGATCTTGCAAGAACAAATTACTTCTTGCTTTTCCATGAAACAAGAGTATCACCTAATAAAATTGAATAACTAGTAACATATTGTTAGCATTAAAAATATATATTATGAAGTGATGGTCATTCTCATAATGTAACTTTGTATCGTGTGTTAAGATTAGTAATAGTTTAGTCATTGGGCCTTGGACTTGGCAAGCTATTATGTTATATGCTATGTTTCATAAGCCTAGTTATCCAATAATGTAACCAAGTCCAAGCCCAAGCCCATAGAAAGCCCATAGGGCATTTCATGTTATGAACTATTTAAACACCTCAAAGGCTCATTTGAGGTGTGTGCTTATGTGTGTATTTGTGTGTGTTTTCTTTGAATAAAAGCTCTCATTTTCCATCTCTCTAGTTACACATATACGATCCATATACTCTCACCAAGTCACCATCTTTCTTCTTCTAATCTTCTATATTTGTGATAAAGTTGTGTAATCTAAGGTCCTACAAGTGGTATCAATCGCCTAACAATGATTTAGGAGTGTTGGGAGTTTGCTTGGTTCGTTTTTTTTAGCTATACACACGTTATTTTCATAAAAATTATTACTTTTCTTGTTTTTTCTTGGTTTTTAACACTTTTTTGATTACAAACTAGTATTATAAACCTTATCTAACAAGAAAGTTTTAATCTTTTTGAAAATTTCTAGCTTAAAAAATTCGACTTTGGTTTTGTACTTGTTTTCGAGATCTCAAAAAGTTTTTATAAAAATCATCAAGTTTGTAACTTTCTTCAAGTTTTGGTGTTTTTAAGCCTAGAAGTACAAGAATCTTGCATTACAAACTTCATTTGGGTGAGCTTTAAGCATTATCAAATTTTGACAAAGTTTCGAAATCACCTCCCATATTTTCGAAATCTTGTCAGATTTTCGAGAACACAAGTATCGGCTCCTTTCGTGATCATAGTTGGATACTCGGTATTTTCTCTCTTGTATAAGAAAGAAATTACTTCGACTTGTGGCTAAATTTCAAAATTGTATAATTTCGAAATTTGTATGATTGGGTTTTCGAAAAAATAACAATTTTCGAGAACATTGCAAGGTTTTCGAAAACTGCAAAATTTCGAGAACATTGTTTTTTCGAAAAATTCAAAAATTTTCGAGAACTTAAATTTTCGAGAACACTGTCTTCAAGAATACAAATTTCGAGATCCAAATTTCGCAATCCTAAGTTTCGAAATCCCAAAGGTTCGAGAACACAGCAAAGTTTCGAGAATTTTGACAAAAGTGAGGTTTTTGACGACCAAACTTCAAACGGCCATAACTTTTTAACCGTAACTCCGTTTTCGACGAATCAGCTGTCAAAACGACCGTGAGACAGAGGAGAACGACACGCTAAATGATTTATCGATTTAGGCGAAGTTTCGAGGCCTAAAAACGCTCCGAGAAGAAGTTATTGAGGTTTTAAGGTTTTCAGTCAAAATTTTCACCATAAAAACTTGCATCAACTCACTCTAAACACAACTCCTATTTCGTTGGAACGATCCAATTCTCAACTTTATCCATCTAAACTTCATCAAATGGCATCTCAGCAAGATATTCATGCAGCCGGTGCAGAAAACCGACCTCCAATGCTTGAAAAAGGTGGATATCTCCCATGGACAAGCCGCATGCTTCGTTACATCAAAACAAAGCCTGATGGTAAATTAATGATCAACTCCATTACAAATGGTCCATTCAAGCCACGACAAGTTCAAATTGAAGGTGATCCAAATACAACACCTCCTACTCAACCATTCGTGCGTGAACAAACAGAAGCAGATTACACAGAGGAAGACAAGAAGCAGATCGCCGCTGATGATATGGCAATGCATTTAATCCAACTTGGATTACCACGGGAGATTTTTGATGCGGTCGACAGTTGTGAAACTGCTTATGCTATGTGGGAACGTGTTAGAAGGATATGTCATGGAACTGAAATTGGACAACAAGACGTTGAGAACAAACTTCTTACTGAATGGGAGAATTTCACATCCACTAAAGGTGAACAGATTGAATCTTACTACACAAGGTTTTGCACTTTGATGAATGAGTTAATCAGAAACAAGTTGACACCTCGAACAATTGCAACAAACATCAAATTCATCAATAACCTTCCAGAAGAATGGGGTCGTTATGTTACAATTGTCAATCAAACAAAGGATTTACATAAGGTGAATTATGATCAACTCTATGACTTTTTGAAGCAAAACCAAGCTGAGGCTAATGAAGTAAGGAAAGAAAGATTGGCAAAGAATCATGATCCTCTTGCATTAATTGCTACTACACCAACACCGCTACCAGTGAACACACAACAACCATCAACATCTTCCACTCACAACTACTTGCAACCATCATACATTCAACAACCAACACCGGTCTACCAACAACAGTTCTACCCACAGCAACAACAACATGTTATTCCACAACAGCAATACCAACAATTCCAAGAACCAGATTTCACTGAAAATGATGAAGCTACTACAGCATTGACCCAAGCGTTTGCTTTTCTGTCAAAGGCATTCTAAGGACGTTATTCTATACCAACAAACAACAACCAAAGAATTTCATCGAACACTCGCAACAAGCAGATTGCTCAGCCGAGTTTCAATATGGGTAACGGAGGCCAAATGGTTGGAGTTTATGGGAATCAGCAAGGATATGCTACTGGAATTAACATGGGGAATCAGAATATGCTGAATGCAGGGAATCAGAATGTAGGAAATCAGTATGGTCAGTATGCAGGGAATCAGTTGGGTCAGTTTGTTGGAAATCAGAGGGGTCAGAATGTTGGTAATCAGGCAATGGGTAATCAGAATAGAAATGTTGCAGCTCCAGTTGTTGGGAATTTGGGAAATGTGAATCAAGCTAATCCGGTAAAGTGTTTCAACTGTCAGGGTGTAGGTCATATGGCAAGGAACTGTCCTACTAAGCCGAACAAGAAAGACACAGCATACTTGCAGAAAGCATTACTGTTGGCACAAAAGAATGAGGCAGGGTTTCAGTTGAACGCAGATGAGAATGATTTTATGGCTCTTATGGATGACATGGAAGATAGAGAGGATATCGATGCGAACTGCATATTCATGGCGAATCTTCAGGAAGCTAAGTATGACACGGATTCTGACACACTTCCTGTTTATGACACCAATGCACCATCTGAGGTATCAAATTTCAACACATGTCACAATAATGATATATTTGATATGTCTCCTCATGAGGAACAGCATTTTGAGAAGCAAGCACCCACTTATGATACATACCTGGACACGCCAAGTAGTAGCAATACTCCTTCAGCAACTCCAGATGTGAATCATAATGGAGGCTTCGTTTCACAGCATGCTGAGAATGATGAGGAAACACGTGCTTTGTTTGAATCATTATTGAATAATTGTCGTTTTGAAATTGAGAATGTGAAAAAGGTCAATCGCGATGTTAAGGCCACGAATGTTAAATTGACCGCTGAGCTTGAGAGTTACAAAGAAAACGTTAAAGCTTTTGAATTTCATAACAAAAGATTGTCTGAATTAGAAACTGGTTATCAAAATTCCGTTTCAAGGGAAAAACAATTGCAACTCAAGTTTGATACACTTGATGTTAATTCTTTCAAGAAGATAAAAGCTTTAAACGCGGAAATTTCTGATTTGCAAAACCAACTTTCTAAACAAAAATCAGCTTATACCAATCTTGAAAAAGAAAGGGACGAGTTGAAAAAGGACTTTGCAAAGAAAGAAGACAAACTTTTGGCCGAAATCGTAGAGTCAGAACACATGATTGCTCATTTAGAAGAATTGGTGGTTAAGTCGGGTCAGTCAAGTCAAACAATGAAAATGATTTCAAATCAAACTAATCCGGTTTACCATACGAAACATAAAGTGGCTCTCGGTAACAACACCCCCAGTAATCTCAAGAAAGCTCAGCAAGAACAGAATGTTTTGTATAATGGTAATATGATTTACACCAAACATGATCCTCCCGTCGTTCGGGATTCTGTGCAAACGATAGAACATGTCGAAGAGAGCATTACTAAAATGAAACAAAAGGATTTGAAACCCATTGATTACAACAAATTGAACAAACTTTCGGGAATTACTTTTGTTCCACAAAAAGAACCATCTGTGTTTTCCATAATACGACCATTCTCAAAAATGTTTTCTAAGAAAGTAATTGTTTCCAAATCTCTTTCAAAAATGGAACAAATTTCTTCTAACAACATTTTTAATATAAGTGAGGCTAGAGAAATTTTGGATGACGTTAAAAAGAGAATTCAAGAACTTCAAAATATTGTTGCTTCTAAAACTACAATCAATATTAACAACTGGCATTCCAGTTTTCATATTGAGCAGAAAAAAGTTTTTGAAAATGAAATTACTATCCCACTGAATAACATCAGTGCGAGGGTAATCCATTTTGAACAAGCTTTCTTAAAAGAAATGGCCGACTTTGTCAAGGACCACAAATCCCTGGTAAACGAAGCTAATGATACTCGTGAAAACATGAATGTTTTGGAAAACCTAAATGATTCTCTCTTCGAAGCTGTTATGACCACTGACATTATGTCTATCATTTTACAAACATATTCTGTTCAAGATGATGAAAGACTGAGAGCTGAGACCTCCGAAATTGTTTCAAAATATGAAAATGCTCTTATAAAGCTTGAAAAAGAAAATGTGTCATATTTTAAACAACTTGATCGAAAAAAAGAAGAATGCAAGTATGAAAAATTGTCGTATGAGCGTACCTTAAAGAACATGAAAGAGCAAAATGATCTTTTGAGGGCTCAGCTTGAAAGTCAAAAAGGAAAGGGTGAGGAAACTAAGTTTGCAAAACCGTCGACTTCGGAGAAACCAAATGTTTCAAACACGGTTCAAAAACCAAAGATGTCAATTTCAAGGTTTGCTCCAAAAGTCGATGAGAAAAAGAATTTGACAAAACCAGTCACTCCAACACCCTTGCCCAAGAAAAGTGAAAATGTTAAGATTGTTGATAAAGGAAAAGCGGTTGTCGAAACACCAAAAGTGATAGCACCTGGCCTTTTCAGGATTAGTCCCACTAGTGCATCTGCCTCAACATCTAAGACAAATGACAAGTGCATAAAGGCTAATTCTAAAGAATCTAGGGATGCTAAAAAGGACAACAATATAAATCCTAATGTGTGTGCCTTACCTTCTACAGGATTAGAAAGCACCTCTAGGAGCAGCAGACTAAAGCCTAGGAGCAATACAAGGAACAATAGAGTCTCACCTGTCTCTACGAGTAGTTGCAAGAATAAAGTTGAAGAAGTAGAAGAACACCCTAGGAATTTAGCTTTTTAATAAGAAACATGATTCATCTGAATGTAATGTCGAAAGTACTGGTTCTAATGCATGTAATGACTCTGTTTGTTTAACATGCAAGAAATGTTTAATTAATGATGTTCATGATGAATGTGTTTCCAAGAATGTGAATGTTACGCCTGAACAGAAGAATGTTCCAAAAAGACCTAGTGCTAGATCCAGATCTATAGAAAGATTAGTTGCATGATTTAGGACTACCACTATTAGTCGAATGCCTAGGAACTATCTTAAGTTTTGTATGTGGATTCCGACGGGTAGAGAGTTCACTCTTAAGGACGGCAAATTAGAAATAACTCAAGCTAAACAAGTAGCAACTGTCTATGAGTGTGATTCTGCTTTTACTCCTAACCCCATGGAACCAAATTCAACACGGTTTCCAAATACAAACTCTTCTGTTCTTGGCAGGTTATCGAAATATGTCATTGGATCGTCGACTCGGGTTGCTCCAAGCACATGACCGGGAACTTAAAGCTGCTGATCAATTTCGTTTGGAAATTCATGGGAACTGTACGCTTTGGAAATGATCATGTAGCAGCTATTCTGGGTTTTGGAGATCTTCAGTTTGGGAATTTTTTAATCACTCGAGTTTACTACGTCGAAGGGTTGGGACACAACTTGTTCTCAGTTGGGCAGTTTTGTGATGCAGATTTAGAAGTTGCATTCAGGAGAAACACGGTTTTTATAAGAAATTTGGTTGGTGATGATCTCTTAACTGGTAATCGTGGTACAAATTTGTATGCTATCGACATCAACCAAATGGCTTCTACATCACCAATTTGTCTTATGACAAGGGCAACCGAAACTAAGTCCTGGCTGTGGCATAGAAGATTATCCCATCTCAATTTCGACACGATCAACAAGTTAGCCAAAGACAACATCGTCACCGGACTTCCTAAGTTCAAATACACCAAGGAACACCTTTGTCCATCATGCGAACAAGGAAAAAGCAAAAGAGCATCATATAAACCAAAAACCGTACCTAGTTCGGAAGCAATGTTACATATGTTGCACATGGACTTATATGGCCCAATGAGAGTTGAAAGCATTAATGGGAAGAAGTATATTCTCGTTATTGTTGATGATTATTCAAGATATACTTGGGTAAAGTTTTTGAGATCAAAAGACGAAGCACCAGGCATCATCATCACCTTTCTGAAGCGTATTCAAGTTCTACTTCAAGCTCCAGTAAGGATTATAAGAATAGATAATGGCACAGAATTCACAAATCAGGAGTTAAGAACTTACCTCGAAGATGTTGGAATTACACATCAAACATCAGTTGTTAGAACTCCACAACAGAATGGGGTAGTTGAAAGAAGAAACCGAACTCTTGTGGAAGCTGCTCGCACAATGCTGATTTTTTCTAGTGCACCACTTTTCTTATGGGCTGATGCTGTTGCCACTGCTTGTTTCACTCAAAACCGATCCCTAGTACATCCAAGATTAAATAAAACCCCATATGAGCTAGTGAACAACCGTAAACCTGACATCTCTTACCTTCACGTGTTTGGCGCTTTGTGCTATCCGACGAATGACAGAGAAGATCTAGGGAAGTTAAAAGCTAAGGGTGATATTGGAATCTTCATTGGATATTCAGAAAACTCGAGGGCATTCAGGGTGTATAATCGAAGAACTAAAAGGATAATGGAGACGATGAATGTGAAGTTTCACGAGATCTCACAGATGGCTTCTGAGAGATACGCTCTAGAACCCGCGCTTAATCCGATGGCTTCTAATCAAAACGGATTAGGACCCGCACCAAACCAGCAGACTTCTGGACACATCAGTTCAGGACTCGTGCCTCAAGGAGCTCAGTCAACAAACATGGATAAACCTTCAGAACAAGAACTGGAAAATTTCTTTGAGTTAATGTTTGATGAATATTATGGAGGAACTTCGACAAATGCATCTCAACAACATTCCGCTGCACCCGCTCAAAACCATCAACCACCACCAACACAGGATGCATCTACCACAATCAAAGTTGAAGCACCAACTACATCAACATCATCTACATCTACTCAAGCAACTCCAGTACTTGAAACTGACATACCAAGAGTTGATGAGCAAAACCAAAACGCAAACTTTCAAGAAGAACCAACAAATAATTCAAACAATGTTACGTTAGAAGAAGAAGAAGAAGTATTTGAAAACCCGTTTGCAACAGACTCTGCTGAATCTTCTTCAAGGTTACAAGAACCATCTAACACACATTCGTTACACCCAAGGTACCCTTCTACGTTTAAATGGACAAAAGACCATCCAATAGAACATATTATTGGTGAACCTTCAAAGCCAGTTCAGACAAGGAGACAACTTGCCACCGATCTCGAATTGTGCATCTACGTTTGCTCAATCAGCCTCAAAGAACCTAAGAACATTCAGGAAGCAATGGCAGAAAACCCTTGGATTGAAGCGATGCAGGAGGAATTTCTTCAATACCTGTTACATGATAGTTGGGAACTTGTTGAACGACCACTTGATAAACGAGTTCTTGATCTCAAGTGGTTGTGGAAGAACAAACTGGATGAGGAAATGACTGTTATTCGCAACAAAGCTCGTCTAGTGGCTAAAGGCTATCCACAAGAAGAAGGGATAGATTTCGAAGAATCATTCGCGCCTGTAGCTAGACTTGAAGCAGTCCGGATTTTCTTAGCCTATGCAGCTCACAAAAACATCACAGTCTATCAGATGGACATCAAGACAACTTTCTTGAATGGAACTCTGAAAGAAGAAGTGTATGTGAGTCAGCCAGAGGGATTCATCGACAAAGATCATCCAGACTACGTCTACAAGCTTAAGAAAGCAATTTATGGTTTAAAACAAGCTCCAAGAGCGTGGTATGACGAACTATCATCTTTCTTGCTCAAAAACAATTTCACAAAAGGAACGGTTGATGACACCTTGTTTATCAAAAAGTTCAAAGATGACATTTTGATCGTTCAAATTTACGTGGACGACATTATTTTTGGATCAACCAATCCTAACCATTCAAAACATTTTGAAAATCTCATGAAAAGCAAATTTGAAATGTCCATGATGGGGGAACTAAAATTCTTTCTTGGTTTACAAATCCATCAATCCCCTCGTGGTATTTTTTTCAATCAAGCTAAATATACGATAGAGATTTTGAAAAAACATGGAATGGAAAATTGTGATTCTGTTGGTACACCAATGGTCACTTCACCAAAAATAGGTGCTAATTTGTTTGGGAAACCTATCGATCCGAAGAAATATCGGAGCATGATCGGCTCTCTCATGTACCTTACTGCTAGCCGACCCGATATTCAATTTGCTGTATGCTTATTAGCACGATTTCAGGCAAAGCCTACCGAACTTCACCTCAAAGAGGTTAAACGGATCTTTCGGTACCTACGAAGCACCATTAACATGGGACTTTGGTATCCGAAGGATTCGGGGTTTCATCTAACAGCATTTTCAGATGCAGACCATGCTGGTGATCAAGTTACAGCAAAGAGTACATCAGGTGGAGCACAATTTTTGGGTGAAAAGCTAGTAAGCTGGTCTTCAAAGAAACAGGATTGTACTGCACTTTCAACCGCCAAAGCCGAGTATGTGTCTCTATCTGCGTGTTGTGCCCAAGTTCTTTGGATGCGGACACAGCTCACAGATTATGGCTTTACTTTTGACAGAATACCTATGTATTGTGACTCAAAAAGTGCCATAGCCATCTCGTGCAATCCTGTACATCACTCTAAGACGAAGCATATCAAAGTCCGCTACCATTTCATCAAAGAACACGTGGAAGAGGGTATTTTTGAATTGTTTTTCGTTAAGACAGACTATCAACTCGCCGATCTATTTACTAAAGCCCTTCCAAAAGAACGGTTTGACTATTTAGTTCGACGAATTGGCATGCGAAGCCTAACTCCTGAGGAGCTAGAACGTCTTCTCGAATCTTCTTGAAAAATGTTTTCAAAATCGCTTCGCTGTAAATATTTTTGAAAAAATAAAATACAAAATTTGAAAAACCAACAAAAACAAAATACAAAAATATAAAATTTTCAAAAAATACAAAAACAATATAAAATCAAAAAATCCAAAAATATTCTTCTCACGACATGTCTCTCGTATAAATCAATATTCTGTACGTTTCTAGAAATGTCATTCAACAATGATACGGACATGTACAGATGCTTGAGCGGGAGTTCTTTCAAATGTTTTTCTAAAACATGTCGTTTTTCTCAAAATTTTCTTCACAATGGCTTTCGTATACTTCAGTACGAAACCCGGACTTCAATGACGACTTCTGATTATTTTCAAATCAAGGACTCGTACGTTTAATGACGAACTCTTTTTCAAAAAAGTTCGAGTCTAAACAAACGAAAAAGATTTCAAGTATAAACTCGTTTTCAACCAAAATTCTTAAGCACTTTTTCCAAGATTGTTCAAAAGATTTCTCAAAATCTCTCAAAATGAGTGCTCAAGATAACTCCCTCAAAACCCTTAAATTGATTTTCAATGAGCTATCATTAAGGGGGAGTATAAAAAACTAAAATGTTCCGATTTCATGCAAAATCAAATCTGTCTTTCTCTCCAAAAAGCTTTTTTATAAATCAGTTGATATCAAAAATATCACGCTATGCTATTTTTGAGGGGGAGAAGACATGATTAAAATGTGATCAAAGATGTTTAAAGTTTGTGACTGAATCTCAGAAGAGCTCGACTCAGTAAGTACCAATGAATTGACGAAGCTTAAAATGTCAGTAATCGAAAAGACTTGTCCTGGACGGGTAATAATTTCAAGCTAGTCCAACTAGTGATGTAAGCGTGTCTCGAATAGGACTTGTCTGAGTAGAATGTACCGTATCGAGAGACTTTCTTTGGACTTGACCAGGACGGGTAATAATTTCAAGCTAGTCTAACTAGTGATGTAAGCGTGTCTCGAATCGGTCATGTTCACTGAAAGTGGATCAATTCAAAAAGTGCAAACTCCTCACGCATGTGCAAATTTCTTAAAAATTCATGAGCATATGTGAAGGGGGAGTCCTTCAAAAGAAACAAAAACTCTCAAAGTGTCAACAAAAATGTGTTTATATTCATAAACACTTTGAGAGATTTTCAATAAATGGTTTCATGGCAATTATAGGGCTGTCATGGTGTTATAAGGTGACTAAGGTTAGGAAAAACCGTCCTATGATCCGCCAGAGCCGGAGGGATCTACCCAAGGACAATTCCAATAGATTAGAATTAGAAGTCCTTAGGTATGATTGAAAAAAGGAGAAAATGAGAAAGGAGAAAGAAGGGGTTGAAGAATTAAAAAGAAAAAATTATGAAAAAGGGTGAAAAGAAATAGCCCTCCAAATGTTCAACCTTAGGGCAGACACCGGGTAAAATTCATATGCTACTGGTTGTTACTAAGGTGACACCGGTATTGAAGACAAAGACGTCATGGACCCAGTGACGCACTTCACTAAACCTTCTTAACCACTCAAGTTCTCTTAAAAGAGCTTGTTTCATTCTCACGGGGAACCGGTGTAATCTATCGACCTGTCTCTTAGAGATGGTTGGTATTGAAGCAGGAGACCTCTCCCTAATCTCCGCATAGGAAACCAAATGTGCACTTATCGAGTCTAGAGCCCCGAGATTCATCAAAAGATCTCATAGGAACACATGATGCTTCTAAACTGGTTGTTCAACATTAAGGACGCCAGATGTAAACTTTAGAGTCCTACGCAGATCTTAGCAATCTGCCAGAACATTTATGAGAGGATTCACATTTGTGATTCTCAATGATTGAATGGAAATTCCTGCCAGGGTCAACATCAAACAGCCCTGACAGCAGGTCACTTCGGTAATTCTTTATGGGTTACGCTTAGTGTTCGCGGTGGTTTCAAACGGTCTACAGTTGTGGAGTGATCCCCAGCGACTCACCCAGTCATTGAGCTACTAAGTAGGTCTTGTAAGCTCTCTCGAGAGTATCTGACATGGGAACGGCCATGGTAAGGGTTAGAAGGAGTCTTCACACTATGCTGTTGACGATCTCTAATTCTTATCTGTAAGTACCGGATGTTTTATTGCTAACTGTTTATATGCAGGGACACTTCATCTCCATGACGACAGATTCCACATGCTCATACATACATCTGGAAGTTAAAGAAAGCTCCCACAAAGATCTATACAACACAAAGATCAAAGAAAGATTCTACGCCAAAAAGAAGAATCTACAAAGTATAAAGACTAAAGATCAAAGTGAACGAAAGGGAACTACGTGCATATGAATATCACAAAGACTGAAGATGTATGAGCATGTTGGAATGGCAAACAACCACCACAGACGCAGAATTGACGAATGGCAGATAACTCCACATCACAAAGGAACAAAGAACGATGAAAATTCAGTTATCGAAGATCACAAAGCATGAAGGAACAAAAACTAAAGACTTTTCTACAATGACACACACAAAGTTAAAGACAAAGAACACGGAAGACCCACTCACGTGGAGCATCATTCGAATGACCACCCCTTAGGGGGAGATTGTTAGCATTAAAAATATATATTATGAAGTGATGGTCATTCTCATAATGTAACTTTGTGTCGTGTGTTAAGATTAGTAATAGTTTAGTCATTGAGCCTTGGACTTGGCAAGCTATTATGTTATATGCTATGTTTCATAAGCCTAGTTATCCAATAATGTAACCAAGTCCAAGCCCAAGCCCATAGAAAGCCCATAGGGCATCTCATGTTATGAACTATTTAAACACCTCAAAGGCTCATTTGAGGTGTGTGCTTGTGTGTGTATTTGTGTGTGTTTTCTTTGAATAAAAGCTCTCATTTTCCATCTCTCTAGTTACACATATACGATCCATATACTCTCACCAAGTCACCATCTTTCTTCTTCTAATCTTCTATATTTGTGATAAAGTTGTGTAATCTAAGGTCCTACACATATCTCTTTGTTAATTTACACTTAGCCTGGTTTAAGTAAACATAAACATTCAGATTCATAGACTTGCTAATATTAAAGTTCAGACCAACGCCGGGTGATCTTTCAGATACCTTAAAACCTTTAAAGCATATTTCAAGTTAGACATGCAAGGAGCATGCATAACTTGACTTAAATAATGTACTGAGTAAGATATATCAGGTTTGGTTAATATAAGATATATCAGTTTGCCAAAAAGCTTTTAATAGTTGTAAATACCTATCATATGCTCATCTTTATCAGATATAGTCTTATTTTTCTTTAAATCCTCTTTATCACTAACTGGAAGATTAGTTGGTTTGCAAACCAACATTCCAAATTTAGAAAGAAGTTATAAGCAATATGTTATCTAGTTAAGACAAATACAATTATCATTTTCCAGAACTTCAATACCAAGGAAGTACTTTAACTTCTCCAAATTCTTAATCAAGAATTTAGAACTCAAAAAACTTTTAAACTTATTTATATCATCATCATTATTGCCTGTTACAACAATATCATCAGCATAAACTAAAAGCATCATAAAAACACCTTTTCCAGACTTAATGAATAATGAGAAAACACTTTTGATTTGCACAAAATTTAATGTTTCAATTAATTTCTTCTAGGTGCCTGCTTCAAAACATATAATGATTTGAGCAGTTCACAAACTCTTTTGCCATCCTTATTAAAGTAGCCACCAGATAATTTAATATATACATCCTTAACAAGTTCACCATATAAAAATGCATTATTAATATCCAACTTAAATATGAGCCACTTATTTTGGATAACAACAGATAATAACAACCTAACAGTTAAATTTTGACCATAGAGGAAAACTTGTCTTCATAATCAATTCCCTCTATTTGATTATACCCTTTAGCTAATAATCTACCTTTAAACCTTTCTACATCACTATTAGATGTGTATTTGACTTTCAGAATCCATTTACAACCTATGGCTTTTCTGTCTTTTCGTAATTCAATTTTAGCCAAAGTACTATTTCTATTTAAAGCTTCTTTTATAAGTTTATAGCATTAATCCATCTACTATCCTGAGAAGCCTCATCATAAACTTTTGGTTCTATGATTTTGTTAAGATTGGTAGAGAAAACATAATTTTCTTTGCTTAGATGACTGTAATTGACATACTAGTCAACTCCATATTTAACTTTACCATACATAACAAAATCACGTAACTTAACAAGTAAACTAGTATTTCTACTAGACCTTCTTACATATGTTTTTAACCCACCAGCTTCACTCTCTGGTATAGACTTAGAACTAGACTTTGGACTCTCAAAATTATTTTCAAAACAAAAAATTTCTTCACCCTCGTATTCACTATTTTTTTTTAACATAATATAATACTAAGAGCGCGCTGCACATCAAAAGCTTCATATGGACTGCCTAGTTTAACAGTGGCATCAAAACCTAAAGTGTTTAACCTGCTGTCATCACTGGTAGACGCATCAGCTTGTTGAGTGCCTGCATGATTATTTTTTGTTTCCAAGTGTCTGTTCTTATCAATATTTTTAGAAATAGATGTTAAATCAGCAGGTACAAGATCATTATTTTATATTTATTTCTATCTCCCCCATCATCATAGGGTTTCTTAAACTTAGACACTTTTCAAAAAACACTTCATTATAAAAAATTAAATCATTTTTGCCATTTTCTTCAAACACAAAATCTTTAGTCAAAGACTTATTTTTAAAGGAAGCATTAGTTCATAGAATTTGACATCTCTGGAATACAAAACAATTTTATTTTCTAGACTATAAAGCTTATAACCTTTTTTTATAAAATGAATAACCTATAAATGAGAGAGAGATTAGGAACAATATTATATACTAACTTGATGAGGCAAAAAATGACCCCTTTTTAGGGGGTCATTTAAGCCGGAATTGGAATTTATTTGATCAAATATTGCCCTAAATTGTTTCTTTTGTGATTTTAGGTATTTTGGGAGTGAATTCTGGAAAATGAAGCATTTTGGACGTTTTTGGAGCATAAAAGCAAAGAAAACGGCAAAGTCTTAATTTTCCTTGCTAGGAACAGTAGATGACGGCGTCAAGAAGGATTTTATGACAGCGTCAGGAGCAAAATGGATGACGGCCCAGAGAAAACGTGACGGCGTCAGAAGTAGGGCGTCAAGAGTAAATTTGGTGACGGCCTAAAACAAGATTACACATGACGGCGTTAGATATAGATCTAGGCAGTCCGAGAATTTTATTGGCGGCGAGATGACGGCGTCAGAATTTTACTCTTAACTCCGTCACCTCGTGAAATCTATAAATACTTTTCTAAATTTCATTCATTGAGGGAGGAACTTGTGTGGAGAATTCTAAGGCCAAACCTAATAAACCCTAGCTCGTTTGTAACAGTGTTTTCAAGGGTTTTCACCCCTTGAAACCCTTCATGTTCAATTGAGATAAGTTTTCTTTCAATTCATTCTATATGTCTATGTGTTGTTTGAATATATCTTACGCTTGTCTTGATTTCAACATGCTAGGCTAGATCTTTTATGTGTTTGCTTAGATGTAATGAAACCTAGATGTTGATTATAGGTTGATTGCTTGTTTATAATTGTAATAGATGAATGATTTCAATGTTAGGCTTAAGAAAACTGGCAGATCTCCATTGTGTAACTTGCTTGAACGTCTTAAGAAACATGAACCGATGTGTACTAGGTTTTTATGGTTGTACTTAATGCATGAGCGAATTCTAGTGATCCCATGTTATGAGCTTCTTGCAGGCTCGACATAGGAGTGAAGTAGGAGCTTATAGAATTGGGGAAGTAAGTACGCCACCCTATGATTGATATTAAGGAACACAATCCGTCATCCACGCAATTGTAACAAGTAATTAACTTGTAAAAGATATCTAGGGAGTAGTGAAATCTAATTAAACACAATTCTCCCATATATTGTTCACACCACATTAGTAATTTAGTTTATTTACATTTTCGTTATTTTATTTTGATTGCATCTTTAGTTATTGGGTTAGTTGACTAACAACTAATTCCGCCCACTCCTCTAAAATTCGAGATTTTTATTTGCTTTTATAAAATATAAAAAATACAAAAAGAATCATCCTTCACCTCTAGACCTAGTTCTTAGGTTTTCTAATCCTAGCGACACTATTCCTGAGTTGAACGATCAATCCCCCGGTACTTGTCACTATACCATACTACAACGATCAGGTACACTGCCTGGTAGGGGTTGTAAGCTTCTCGAGATCCCACGAGAGGTAAAGCCTGGTGCAATTCCAACGCATCAAGTTTTTGGCACCGCAGCCCGGGGAATAGTTATTGTCTAGGTTAGGATTTCTTTTTATTAGGTCTACTTGCTAGATTCCTTTCTAGTAAGATTTTATTTTTATTTTTAGGTTTTTCTTTAGTCTATCTTATTTCTTCGTGTTTTTGTTCGTAACCTTTACCATCCGACATCATGAAAGGTGGTAACATCTTTGAACCCATCAACCCACCACAACAAGACCACCCACAAAACCCACCACTAGTTAACCAACCTCTTAGGCCCCGAACCCTAGGATAGTATTCCCGACCTAGCCACCAAGGCTATCGAAACACTATTGAGCTCACCCAAGGAGCCAATGTGTCACCCTTGAGATCCGACACCATCCGGTTGGTGCAAAGTGGATGTGCATTCCATGGACTTTGTTCCGAAGATCCTAATCAACATCTCAAGGACTTCCTTAAAATCGTAGATTCTATAGACCTTGATGTTACCACTAGAGAGTCAACCCGATTAAGCCTATTCCAATTCTCTCTACGTGATGCAAGCTACGTGATCTAAGTGCGGAAGAATCATGGGAACTCATAGAAGATCTTGCTCTCTATGACAACGAAAGTTGAAATGATCCCCGTGATTTGAACAAAACGGTCAAGGCAATATCCTTGCCTTCGAACAATTCTAGCACTCCCGACCGTAGGACCATGGAACTTGAGGACCAAGTCAAGTTTCTCATGAAATCTTATGAAGCTCCTAAGCCTTCAAGCCAAGTGAACAAAATCACTTCTTCATGCGAATTATGTAGTGGTCCCCATGACACTCGTGATTGTGTGGAACTCCCCGGAACAGCTTTTGCGGACTACGCATCCTCACGTACCGACGAAGCGGGAGATAAGTGGTACACTTTCAAACCCAAGCCAAACCCTTACGGTGATTCCTAAAACCCTTCTTGGAAAAATCACTCAAACCTTAGGTGGAAACAAAACCAAAACAATTCTTCCAATCTGCCTAGTCGTTACCAACCAAACGGTCCACCCTCCAACCGTACTTTCAACAACAATCCTTCTAATAACTATGGTAGTACCAACAATCTTGAAGGATTGATGTCTAAGTTTATTGCATCTCAAAAAGCTCGCATATTAAAGTTTGAAGCCGATTTCAAACAAAAGCAAAGCGAGATGACCACCAAAATTGACACGTTGTTGAAAGTTCTCAATGACCGAGAAATGGGAGCACTCCCAAGCGACACGGTCAAGAACCCAAAACTAAACGTTAATTCCATATCATCAGTTTCGTCACCCACTTCTTATCCACAATACTACTCGGTTAAATCAACGAGCACGTGTTTCAAACAAAACCAAATTCTTCAAAAGGACCAATCAAATAAAATACCCGATATAAAACCGGTCAAAATCATAGTTGAGACACCTCCTACGCAAGACCTTGACGATGAATTCAAGGAGCTTCACCTTGAACGCCCCGTCATTGATGTCTTTGCCCGTGCTCCCTACTATAGTGCCCTCCTAGAAAAGTATGAGAAATTTAAACTAGGTAAAAATGGGACCGCCTTCGTTTAAAACAAGTTGCCTAAAAAGCTTGATGATCCGGGCATATTTGTTTTGCCTTGTAAGATAGGAAGATCCGAAGCTTTCGACACACTAGCCGATTTTGGATCAAGCCTCAACTTGATTCCCTTATCCCTTTTCACCACTCTCAAGCTAGGAAAGTTAGAGGAGACGGAGGTATTAATTGGTCTAGCGGATGGGAGTATTGCCCACCCGGTTGGGATGATCAAGGATATAGTTGTTCACGTAGGGAAGTTAACTATTTTAGCGGATTTTCATGTCCTTGATATGGTTAGTGATACTACATGCCCTTTATTAGTAGGAAGAGGATTTTTAGCAACCGCTAGCGCCATGATAGATTGTAAGGAGTCTAAGATAGCGGTAGGTGAGGGCGATACTTGGTCGGTATATGATGTTAAGAATCATAGCTACGATTGTGAGGATGAGCCGACACCACATTGGGTAGAGATGAATAGGAGACCATCTAGATATGGACCTTGGATAGAAAGAAACTTTATAGGACCTCAACACCCATTTTATCTAGAAAAAGATTTCATCGATAAAACACATTCGGTAGAACAACTCATAGCTAGAGATGAAGAGCTAGACCCTTTTGAGGACCCCCTAGTGTTTAGGAAAATGATTGAGTTCTAATACCTATTAACATAGAGATGAACAAGTGGAAGAGAGAGGGGGATAAGTGTAAATGGAGGTGGGACAAGCCACCTAAGGAAGGTGACGGATCATGGCATATGAAGATGATATTGTATGATCCGGATGGAGAAAAGTTTGAAAGGTCATACCGTACTAAGAAAACCGATAGGAAGTTGAAATCTAAGTTTGATCCCAAAGATGTCCTCAATGAGGAACTCACCCATGTCACGTAGTAACCCATGACCTTGAGTCTAGCTACAAGACTCGTAAATAAAGAAAAGCGCTTCTTGGGAGGCAACCCATGTTTTGTGTGATTTTTAATTTTTGATTGTTATTTGTTTCCGTATGCATGCTTTATTTTTATTGTTGGTAGATCATGTTTCAAAACTAAAATGGTGAAAATACTTTATCTTGTCGTTTGGATTAGTCTTAACTTCATCCAAAGGTATTTCGCGAAAGATAAGTGTAACGGGAAACCCCAAATATGTTTTTAAGAAATGAACTCAATCATGATTCTTCACAATATTAAATGAACGTGTGTATTCGTATTTGTTAGAGTCAAATGCTTGTATCGAGTAATAATGATGTTTTGCAGGATTTTCCAGGAAGTAGGACAAAGTTTTTCCAGAAATTTTTCGGAAACTTAACATAAGGATTTCTGCAGGTCACTTCTGACGACGTCAGGAAGAAATTCCTGATGGCGTCACGTGTAAAAATCAGGAAATTTTGCTAGTTTTGTTTTTCTAACGGAGTCTTAAAGTTTTTGTCGAATCTTTAGTTTTATAATCTCCAGGAAATCTGCAAACATTCATTCCACAAGCATTATATCTTACTTTGCTTTCTAGGATTTGTTAGTATATATAGATTGCCGCCAATTTTACGCGAGGTTGCCTTGTTTGTTTTCTCAGGTTTAACAGGTTATGGTTGACAAGAAGATGATTTATATTCTGGAAGGGAAGCTTTGATTGTTCATTTTCATGGAGGAATATCTAACCTGGTTACCATATTATCCATACCAAGCGAATCAGGGGAGTATTTGATTTCATTCTTTTACCTGTTTTACTTTTACAATCTTTAATTGAACATTGGGGACAATGTTTGATGAGGCGAAAAATTAACCACTTTTAGGGGGTCATTTAAGCCCGGAATTGAATTTATTTGATCAAATATTGCCCTAAATCGTTCCTTTTGTGATTTTAGGTACTTTGGGAGTGAAATCTGGAAAAGGAAGCAATTCGGACGTTTTTGGAGCATAAAAGTGAAGAAAACGCCAAAGTCTTAATTTTCCTTGCTGGGAACAGTAGGTGACGGCGTCAAGAGTAACACCCTGACGGCGTCAAGAGCAAATTCCATGACGACCCAGTACATATTGGACGGCGTCAAGAAGTAGGGCGTCAAGAGTTAAAGTCATGACGGCCTGAAAATGCTAATACATGACGGCGTCAGAAGTAGATCAAGGCAGTCCGAGAAGAGTTTTGGCAGCGAGGTGACGGCGTCACAAGTTTGGTCTTGACGCCGTCAGACCCCTTTTCCTATATATAGTTTTCTAATTTCCACATTAAAAAAAGAGAGAAGTTTAGGGAGAAGTTTTGGAGAAACCCTAAGTACGAACTTGGTGCGAATTTTACAGGTTTTTCAAGGGTTCTAAGCCCTTGATATCTTTCATGTGTAATTGAGATAAGTATTCTTTTAATTCAATCAATATGTCTATGTGTTGGTTGTCTATATCTTGTTCTTGTCTTAATTCCATCATGCTAGGCTAGATCTATCTTATGTTTGCTTAGATCTAATGAAACCTAGATGTTAATTATGTGTTGATTACTTGTTTATACTTGTTTTGGATGAATGAATTTATATGTTAGGCTTAAGAAAACTGGCAGATCTCCAAATGGTAACATGCTTGAACGTCTTAGGAAACATGAACCTATTGCACTAAGGTCTTTATTGGTTGTATTTAATGCATGAGCCACTGTTTATAATCCCTATGGTTGTGTTGGGCATGGCATAGGAGGAGATAAGAGCTCATAGAATTGGGGAGTTATGTGCGATACCCCATGAATGGTATTAAGGAATACAATCCATCATCCATGCAACTATAACAAGTAATTAACATGTAAAAGATGTCTAGGGAGTAGTGAAATCTAAGTAAACACATTTTCTCCACTTATTGCTCACAACCTTAGTATAATTTAGTTTATTTTCATTTCTAGTATTTTATTTTGATTGCATCTTTAGTATTGGGTTAGTTGACTAGCAACTAATTCCGCCCAAATCATTCAAACCCGAGATTTTTACTTGCTTTCTAAAAAATATAAAAAATACAAAAAGAATCATCTCTCACCTTTAGAACTAGTATTTGGGTTTTCTAATCCTAGCGACACTATTCCTAGCTGAACGATCAATCCCCCGGTACTTGTCACTATACTATACTACAACGATCAGGTACACTGCCTGGTGGGGGTTGTAAGCTTCTCAAGATCCCTTGAGAGGTAAAGCCTGGTGCAATTCCCACGCATCAATGTTCATCCTAAGTATAAGGGGAGGGTAAAATGACGATACCTTATAGTATACACTTTCGCTTGAGTTTGTTTGTTTGATGGTAGATGTGTAATAAAACTATGAGAAATACTTGTTAGTGTAATTTTAGCGCCAAATTTAAAATTTTTACAACATTTAGGAGTGAAACTTTAGCCATAGCAAGCGTCTCATGGATAGGAGATTGTATGACTAGCACAAAACCCTGTCATTCAGAAAAATTTTCCACCCAAATATGTGAGGTTCGCCTTTAGATTTGATAGGAAAAGCATTCATTATTAGTGCTTATGAGTGTACCGGTAGCATTTAGATTCTAGAACTTGCATTAGTGATGCATCCCGAGACCGCTAGTGAGACTACATTCGTGTAGTAGGATTTACTACATGATAAGAGGCACTAGGATCACCCTTGTGTTAAACCCGTATCATAATTACTTGACCATTTAAGTCATATTACTTGGCTAGTTAAGTCAACTAATTTTTCCCACACCTTAGCGTTGTACTCATTTTTAGTACACGAAACCCCTAGTACACCCCTCCGAGCCTATCTTTTCGTTTCTAACTTTAAGCATCTTACTTAAAGGAAGAATTTGTTACACCCCGCTTAAATGTACACCCAAATCGCCTTAGCCTTCCGTATATGCACTCATCTTTAGTGCATTATTGTTACATGTTTAAACCCTTAGTTAATTATCTAATTGATTACATGGTTGCTTAGTCGAGTCATATCCTTGTACATATTGTTTTGGGACGATTGGGACTCATGGGTAAAATACTTATGTTATGGAGTAATGGGGAAGAACATCATATTATTACCTCCATATATACGTTAATCTTAAAAGTACTCCAAGTGTTTTGATTATCTTGATTCGAGTCAATAGATTAGTTTATTGTAAAGTATGTAAAAATTCAAGTGTAAGGGGAATATTCATTCTCTATGATGTATTATTTTGGACGGTAGGGTAAGAGTGTATGCGCAAAAAAAAAAAAAAAAAAAAAAAAAAAAAAAAAAAAAAAAAAAATTAAGAAAAAAAAGGAAAAAAAATAGAAAAAGAGAAAAAACATACGGACTACCATCCCGTTTCATTTTATGTTTTTGTTATTTTTTATTTATTAGCTTAAGTCGAGTCTAGTCTTGGCTTAGCAACACCATATTGTACATGTAATTAACCAAGATGATTAACTCGCCGCCAGTAAAGATTGCCTATATCCAACAAAACCGTGTATTCCATATCCCTACACCTAACATTACAACCCTTTAAAGGACCTCTTTGATAGTTTATCCTAGGTGCTTACACCATGTGGTGGAGGTTTGATCCTTTCCCAAGCCTATGGTAATCTATTTTGCTATGATAGGTAGTGAGAGATGTTTTCCATTTCTATATTGTGATATATACTTTATTACACCCGAGAGATGTGAGTATCTACACACTATTTGTGAGGTGCTAGTGTATGACCTTCGTGCTTGTCTTTGGTCTTTAGTGGAACGATTATTTGTTGTAATTACTTTTATATTAGTGTTAAATGACCCCTAACTTGTATTTTGACTAGAATAAAAGCGCATTTGCTTGAGGACAAGCAAATCTCAAGTGTAAGGGTATATGATGAGGTGAAAAATGACCCGTTTTTAGGGGGTCATTTAAGCCGGAATTGGAATTTATTTGATCAAATATTGCCCTAAATCGTTTCTTTTGTGATTTTAGGTACTTTGGGAGTGAATTCTGGAAAAGGAAGCATTTTGGACGTTTTTGGAGCATAAAAGTGAAGAAAACGGTAAAGTCTTAATTTTCCTTGCTGGAACAGTAGATGAAGGCGTCAAGAAGGATTTTATGACGTCGTTTGGAGCAAAATGGATGACGGCCCAGAGAAAACGTGATTGCGTCAGAAGTAGGGCGTCAAGAGTAAATTTGGTGACGGCCTGAAACAAGATTACACATGAAGGCGTCAGATATAGATCTAGGCAGTCCGAGAATTTTATTGGCGGCGAGATGACGGCGTCAGAATTTTACTCTTGACGCCGTCACCTTGTGAAATCTATAAATACTTTTCTAAATTTCATTTATTAAGGGAGGAACTTGTGTGGAGAATTCTAGGGCCAAACCTAATAAACCCTAGCTCGTTTGTAACAATGTTTTCAAGGATTTTCACCCCTTGTAACCCTTCATGTTCAATTGAGATAAGTTTTTTTTCAATTCATTCAATATGTCTATGTGTTGTTTGAATACATCTTACGCTTGTCTTGATTTTAACATGCTAGGCTAGGTCTTTTGTGTGTTTGCTTAGATGTAATGAAACCTAGATGTTGATTATAGGTTGATTGCTTGTTTATAATTGTAATGGATGAATGATTTCCATGTTAGGCTTAAGAAAACTGGCAGATCTCCATTGTGTAACTTGCTTGAACGTCTTAAGAAACATGAACCGATGTGTACTAGGTTTTTATGGTTGTATTTAATGCATGAGCGAATTCTAGTGATCCCATGTTAGGAGCTTCTTGCAGGCTCGACATAGGAGTGAAGTAGGAGCTTATAGAATTGGGGAAGTAAGTACGCCACCCCATGATTGATATTAAGGAATACAATCCGTCATATACGCAACTGTAACAAGTAATTAACCTGTAAAAGATATCTAGGGAGTAGTGAAATCTAAGTAAACACAATTCTCCCATATGTTGTTCACACCACCTTAGTAATTTAGTTTATTTACATTTTCGTTATTTTATTTTGATTGCATCTTTAGTTATTGGGTTAGTTGACTAGCAACTAATTCCGCCCACTCCTCTAAAAACCGAGATTTTTATTTGCTTTTATAAAATATAAAAAATACAAAAAGAATCATCCCCTCACCTCTAGACCTAGTTCTTAGGTTTTCTAATCCTGGCGACACTATTCCTGAGTTGAACGATCAATCCCCCGGTACTTGTCACTATACTATACTACAACGATCAGGTACACTGCCTGGTGGGGGTTCTAAGGTTCTCGAGATCCCTCGAGAGGTAAAGCCTGTTGCAATTCCCACGCATCATAACTCATAGGAACATTTATCAAAGAGCACAACAGTGGGTAACCTGTTAATCAAATAAGTTGTAGTAAATATAGATTCCAGCCACATGTTCAAAGGTAAACCCCCGTTCCCCCTTTGAAACATGAGGGCTTTAGCAACATTTAAAAGATGGTTGTTTTCTCTCTGCTACCCCATTTTGTTGTGGTGTATATACACATGTTGTCTGATGAATAATTCCATTGTGTTAACAGAATTGATCCATTTTTTTATTTACAAACTCTGTTCCATTGTCACTTATAAAAAATTTCACAGAAACATCTGATTATCAAAATATCAACAAACGTGAAGTCAATGTTATCGTGAGACAACAAGACGTGGAGATATACGAGTAAACCTTTTAGGAAAAAAGATTACCCCGTAAACTCGTGAAAGTGATATTTATTTGTGAGACCGGGAAGTGATCACCCGGGTCGTGTCCCAATGAGGTGTGAATGGGCAAATATCGTTTGAGGTTCGGAATTAAAGTGCTTGTAAGATTGGTTGATAGATTATTTGGACGAATGAATCAGAAACGTAAAGCAACAAACTAAAACAAAAGTATAAGAAACTAAAAAATGTATAAGAAACTAAAAAAACGTATAAGAAACTAAAAAAAAACGTATAAATGCGCAGAAGACAAAAGTGAATACTAAACACCAAGGCTGTCAAGATCGCGATCCCATGCAGGATCATTTTTGTCTTTGCAAGATCGAGATCGTAAGATCGGATCGCGATCCTACGATCCTACCAATTTGTCATATTTTGTAAACAAATGATATACGAGTCAAACTGTTTTACATTTTTACTCAATGTCAAAGATAAGTTCATATAATATCCTCTTGAAAATGACAATGTTTAAATTTCAAACAGTAAAGTAATAGTAAAATACAAAAAAGTCAAGTTTCAATTGTTATATTAACGATTTAGTGCAATAATATTACATAACATAGGTCCTAAATGTCTCAAAACATACGAGCCATCAACATGATATCTAGAAAAGAAACGTTTCATAAGTGGCATTACAAAACATACCCTTTGATAGTTTAATCACAGTGAAGTAAAGTAAATTAAACTATTGAACACTTTTTAGACTATAATCTATTCAGAAAAGTAGAAAACTATGTATAAACTATAATCTATTTTGAAAATGAAACAATAGTGGTTTACTCATTAGACATTAGTAAAACACACATTTTTTTTTTTTTTTTTGCCTTAAAAAAAAAAAAAAAAAAAAAAAAAAAAAAAAGTGAACTCGGATCGCGTGTCGATCTTACGATCTTACGTGCGATCCTACGATCCTACTTACGATCCTACCTCAGATGCGATCCTACCACGATCCTACATGATTTTGACTGGTGTGCACGTAAGATCGTACGATCTTACGTGTAAACTCGTGAGTTTGACAGCCTTGCTAAACACAATTGGATCTATAAAAATATTTTCCTACGTACTAAATGGCAAAAGAAGGTTTTTAAGAAAAATTAATTATAAGGTTAAAATTCTAATTACTACGATTTAAAGACTTGTTTTACGCTAATTCAATTTTTAATAAATACTAAAACTACTTAAGTAATTCTAAAACTTTTTAGACAATACAACAACTGAATATTGATTATTAAAATCAATAGATTCAATGTTTATACTTTAGTGATATTAACGAAACTAGTAAATATCACAGTAACTTTAAGCTAACAAAACGGAAAACAAGCGTATAAGACCTTTAAGCTCCACACCTTAGGCTGCAAAAGTTAAGAAAACAACGAAAAATAGATGCTTCGTTAAGATTAGTATAATAATCATTACGCTAAAAATGACAATAAATAAACAATAATATATAAAGCTAAAATATTAGGACTAGTATTAAAACTAGAATAGATCGGACTAGCATTAACACTAGAATAAATCGGACCAGTATTTAAACTAGAGTAGATCGGACTAGGATTAAAGCTAGAATGAATCGGACTAGGATTAAAACTAGAATAATTACTAAACAAAAGTAATAAAAAATAAAAAGACAAACTAATTGTAATAGAACAAGTCTTAGTCACCAACTTTCTCAAGGAGATATGTTTACAAAAAGTAAACTAATTCGGGTATTAAGGTCAAAGATTTAAAGATATAAAGATTTTAAAACAAGCAAAATGAGAATTTAAATAACTAAAACAATATATTTATAAGAAGAAAGATGTGAATAAGAGTGTGTGTGACCATATGTAAAACAATATTTTACAACTAAACCATCATAAGAAACTCTTTATTTCACATTCCTTTTTATAAATATTTTATAAACTTTGAAAGTTTAAATGAAAAAGATAAAGAAGAATTTAGATGAAAGAAAAATAGGTTGCAAGTAAGTAAAGTTAAACAAGATAATACTTTTATAAAACTTAAAGCAATAATTCAAAGAGTACAACTTAAAATAAAGCTTAACATAAACTAGAGAAAACTAAAAAAAATGAAGGGAGAAAAGAACGTCCTAAATGAGGTGTGGGAGGTGGGTTTTTATAGACCCAAATATTACATGTTTAGTCCCTCCATATACTACAAAAGAGCACTCCTAAATAATATCACATTAACTCATAAGCCTAAACGTCGCGACCAAGAAATTACATATTCGCTGTCTTTTCCGTATCTTCTCCCGACCAAGAGATATTAAAAATGCATGAATTTTTGTCGCACATGTCCAGCAAAAGTAAATCACTTTTCTTTCATTTTATTCTTGGTACATTCCTCTCTGACACAAAAGTGAACACAAAAGTCTTTCATATAAATTCATATTGGAGCAAATGGTGGAGCCCACCAAAGATTCTTGTGAATTAATTAAAAGTTTGGATGAATTTGTTAAAATTCACCCCTCTATTCATATTTAGTCCTTCTCTTCTTTGAAGCTTCATATGAATTAAACATATTTGGTCCCTCATCGTTCTTTAAGTTTAATTCATCGATCCTTTAAGATAAATAATCTTTAAATTTGCCTCGATGCTCCAAATAAAATTATCATTAGTCTCGTAATTTTTTTTTGTGCTCTTTCCAATCTCGTGCTTGGTTATGTCATTTTTCCATTCTTTTTCCAGAAATCTATTCGAGGCTGGCCTTAATATCACAGTATGTACCGCTCGTTGCCGAGTCGCACAAAACTGCATGCTTTCGCTCAAAAATTGCATGATTTCGCCCAGAATTCAATCCCTTTGTACCTGAGACACATAAAAACACGAAACCAAGGATATCTATATTGTTTTTGGCCTTTTTTTTTGTATTTTTACGTATCAAAATTGGTGGTGAAATGATGAGTGTTTGCGTACTCATCAATCCCCCACACTAAACTATTGCTAGTCCCTAGCAATAACTGTTTTGAAAACTTAATGGATTTTAAACTCTTTACCAAAAGCCATCACTTCTGGAGTAGCCAAATGTATCAATTCGAGTAAGAACTGTGGTCCACTTGATAACCATGTGATTTTGAGCAAACCACCAGCTGTCAACGGATTTGATTAGTCTTTACCAAAAGCCGTTTGCTTCTGGACTACCCAACTCTTGATGGAATAGTCAACATCTTGGTGAGCTGATTACCAATTATGGTTTTTCCACTGCCTTTACCACAAGCCATAATCTTGCGGGCTAGCCAACTCATTCGCTTTATGGGATATGGCGAGTTGATTTACCATACAATTTTTTGCAAATTGCAAGCCGTCAACGGGTTTGAGTTATCTTTACTAAGAGCCGTTTGCTACCGGATTAGCCAATCACTTTGTCGGTTAGACATGGCGGACTGATTACCACAAAAATTTTAAAATAAAGTGAAAAATTTTTGAAAATTTTGGCCAAAAACGGGGGTACTAGAAGATATATTTTGATAAAATTCGCTAGAATTCCCCCCCCCCCCCCCACACTTAGAAATGAATATTGTCCTCAATATTCAAAGTCCCGGCTATTATGCCGACTCTTTGAACGGAAAAAGCTAATATTCGAATCTAACTGTGGAAACACCATATTTCACTTTATTTCTATATATTTACACAATTTTTTTTTGGAACTTATATACATATATACATTTTTCAAACAGCGGGGGGTTTGGCCATTCCCCCACACTAGGTGGTAGACAGAAGAAAGAAATCAGAGATACGGGTGAAAACCCGTATTGTGCTATTGTTTTTGTTCATCGAGTCACTAGCTAGACTCGATCCCTGAATTCAATTGTCCTTGGGGAAAGTTTGGAGATCTGGGACAACCATGGATGGTATGTCCTCTCCAAAATAATGTTTCAAACGATGTCCATTCACTTTGAAATTTGGACCGTCATTTTTAGATAATTCGACGGTGCCATAAGGATAAACTTTAGCGATAGTGAATGGACCAGTCCATCGGGTTTTGAGCTTTCCCGAGAAGATTTTGAGTCTAGAATTGAAAAGAAGGACTCGATCACCAACATTAAAAACGCGGTTTTTGATTTTGGAGTCATGAATCTTCTTTGTCTTTTCTTTATAGATCAAAGAGTTCTCGTAAGCTTGATCACGAAGTTCGTTTAATTCATTCAGTTGAACTTTTCTATGATCACCTGCAGTTTTGAGGTCAAAATTGGCATGCTTGAAAGCCCAATAGGCTTTGAGCTCAAGCTCGATTGGAAGATGGCACGCTTTCCCGTACACAATTTTGTAAGGCGTACACCCAATGGGTGTTTTGTAAGCCGTACGGAAAGCCCAAAGTACATCATCTAATTTATCCGACCACGATGCACGATTTTCACCTACGGTTCTTTCTAAAATTCTTTTAATACCCTGATTGGAAACTTCTACTTGTCCACTCGTTTGAGGGTGGTACGCAGTAGAAAGACGGTGAGTTACACCGTCCTTTTGCATGACTTTGTCGAATTTGTCATTGCAGAAATGTGTACCACGATCACTAATTATAGCACGTGGAGTTCCGAATCGAGCAAAAAGAGCTTTCAAGAATTTTACAACAACTCGGGCATCATTTGTGGGTAAAGCTTTCGCTTCAACCCATTTTGACAAATAGTCAACAGCCACGAGTATGTACTTATTTCCATAAGATGACGGAAATGGCCCCATAAAGTCGATGCCCCACACGTCAAAGATTTCACACACTTGAATTGCATTTTGAGGCATTTCATTCTTTTGTGAAATATTCCCGTGACGTTGACAAGCGTCACAGGATTTGACTAATTCCTGGGCATCCTTATAGATCGTGGGCCAGTAGAAACCGGAATCAAACACCTTTTTGGCGGTGTAGTTTGGATTATGGTGGCCCCCCGTGGGACCAGCATGGCAAGCCTTTAGAATTTCAGCGGCTTCCTGACCATAAACACACCGCCGGATGACTTGATCCGCACAGATTTTAAACAAGTAGGGGTCGTCCCAGAAATAGTGTTTCACATCTTTAAAGAACTTATTCTTCTGTTGGGACGACATCCCTTTCACCACAAAATTACCCGCATGGTAGTTTGCGAAATCGGCAAACCATGGGGTAATAGAATCTCCACGAAAGGCAACCGCATTGAGTGTCTCGAGAGGGAAGGTTTCATTAATTTCCTTCTTTTCGAAGACATCTTGGTGGGGGTTTTCCAGACGGGAGAGATGATCGGCAGCTAGGTTCTCGGCTCCTTTTTTATCACGAATTATGATATCAAATTCTTGCAGGAGGAGAACCCAACGGAGTAGTCTCGGCTTTGCATCTTTTTTTGCAAATAGGTACTTCAAAGCCGAGTGATCCGTATACACTATGCATTTGGTTAATATCAAATACGGCCGAAACTTTTCAAAGGCATACACCACTGCTAATAATTCTTTTTCAGTGGTGGTGTAATGATTTTGAGCCTCAGTCATTGTTTTGCTCGCATAGTGTATAGGCTGAAAGTGTTTTGATTTGCGTTGCCCCAAGACTGCCCCAATAGCAAAATCACTAGCATCACACATGAGTTCAAAGGGCAAATCCCAATCAGGGGCAACAAGAATCGGTGCCTCAGTAAGCTTTTTCTTCAAAGTTTCAAAAGCTTCGATGCACTCGGGTGAGAAGATAAAAGGAGCATCCTTTTCGAGGAGATGGGTCATAGGCCGGGCGATTTTAGAAAAATCTTGAATAAACCTACGATAGAAACCGGCATGACCCAAAAAGCTCCTAACACCTTTGACGGTAGTGGGATGAGGTAATTTTGCGATGACATCCACTTTGGCTTTGTCAACCTCAATCCCGTTTTTTGAAATTTTATGGCCGAGGACAATGCCCTCTTTGACCATAAAGTGACTCTTCTCCCAATTTAGACATAACTTTGTGTCTTCACAACGTTTGAGCATGTTGTCTAAATGGGAGAGACATGATTGGAACGAATCTCCAATGACCGAAAAATCGTCCATAAAGACCTCCATAGTTTTCCCGATCATGTCGGAAAATATGGCCATCATACATCTTTGAAACGTGCCCGGAGCATTACACAAACCAAATGGCATACGCTTATAAGCAAAAGTTCCATAGGGGCACGTGAAAGTGGTCTTTTCTTGATCTTGCAGATCAATGGGAATCTGAAAGTAACCCAAGAAACCATCAAGGAAGCAATAGTACTCATTTCCCGCTAATCTCTCGAGCATCTGATCCATAAAGGGCAGAGGAAAATGGTCTTTGTGGGTGGCGTCATTTAACTTGCGATAGTCAATGCAGACACGCCAACCCGTAACCAATCGAGTTGGAATCAACTCGTTTTCTTCATTAGTGACAACAGTAATGCCACCCTTTTTTGGAACGCAGTGTATTGGCCTAACCCAAGGACTGTCCGAGATAGGGTAAATCAATCCGGCATCAAGGAGTTTTAAAACTTCTTGTTTGATGACCTCATGAATTTTTGGATTCACGCTTCTTTGTTGTTGGACTGCTGGTTTGAAGTCATCCTTCATTAAAATTTTGTGGGTACAAAATTCGGGGTCAATGCCCTTGATGTCGGAGAGTCGCCATGCAATTGCTTATTTATGTGACTTCAAAACCTTTATGAGAGCAGCTTTTTCCTCAACACTTAAATCTTTGGCAATTATGACGGGTAATTTATCATCACCCTCCAAAAATGCGTATTCAAGGTGAGGTGGTAAGTCCTTAAGCTCGACCTCAGGAAAATCATCAGTTTTCCCAACATTTTTGACTTCCTCTTTATGAAGTTGTTGTGGCAGAACAGGAAGAGGAGAAGGATCTTCATTTAACAATTTCTCAAGGAGAAGAATATCCCTCTCGGGGTCAATCTCTTGGTTATCGATTCCATCGGGAATCGAATCACTTTTGAGAAAGGTCTCAATCTCTTCTAAGATGAAGTCACTTCCCTCAAACGGAGTGAGGGAAGGAGAAGAATTGGAAATGATGGGACGAGAAGATGGAGTGAAGTTTTCACTAGAAGAATTATTATTAAAACATAAAACCTCTTGAGCGTACTCCTCAGCAGCAACATCGATGATATCTATTCGGTTTACCGATTCAAAGTCATAATTAGAGGAGTACCTCGATGTTTGATCGAGGTTGAAGGTGATTGCTTCACTTCCAACACGCAATGTGATCTCTTGCTCAAATACATCGATGAGAGCACGCCCAGTTCTAAGGAATCCCCTTCCAAGAATAAGAGGGACCCTTGAATCGGCATCAAAGTCAACAATCACAAAATCTGCAGGAAAATGGAACTTTCCCACTTTAACGAATACGTCCTCGGCTATGACAAGTGGACGAGAAATCGAACGATCGGCAAGCTCTAAAGTCATGCACGTGGGAGTAAGTTCGGGAAGAGAGAGTTTCTTCCACACAGAATATGGCATCAGGTTAATGCTAGCACCTAGATCGGCCAAGGCGAAGCATTCAACCATACCCGGAAAAATACAAGGAATGAGAAACTTTCCGGGGTCTCCAAGCTTTTTGGGAAGCTTTTTCAAAAGAAATGCTGAGCAATTCTCATTCAAAGGAGTTCTAGCCATTTCAAAGAGTTTTTCCTTATTACTTAACAGATTTTTGATTGTTGATGCAAACTTGGGCATCAAGAGAATAGCATCCGCGAAGCTAATGTCAAAATGCAAATCTTGAAAGATTTGGAAAAATTTATCCATTTGGTGACTAGCTTTTTTGCGGAGCTTTTGTTCATTGAGACGTGATGGGTAAGGAATAGAAGTTTTGGATTTAGGGTTGTCCACTGGAGTTTCAGGTGGCTCAAAGACAACTCCAGGTTTGCATCTGGTTTCTGGAATAACCTGAGGTTGGACGTGTGCGGTACTTCATGAGCTAGGAGATTGCACCTCGTCCATTGTCACCTCAGGTTCACGTTCCACTACCTTTGGAGGAGAAGAAGAAGAGGTAGCAGGAATCGCAGGTACATCATATGAAAAACCACTTCTAGTTGTGATCGCCATTGCATCGCCCCTCGGGTTAGCGATCGTGTTACTCGGAAGTGTTCCTGAGCCCGAGGGTCGATCATTTAAAGACTTCTTGATTTCAGAAATCTGGCTAACCAACACCTTGTTCATCTCTTCTTGGGATTTCATGAATTGTTTTAACAACTCGTCAGATGAAGGCCCAGTTGGAACAATGGCTTGAGGTTGATTATTAAAATTTTGAGCACGATTGTTTTGGTTAGGACCTTGGTTGAAATTTCCTTGATTTTGGAAATTTCCTTGATTTTGGTTGTTATTTCCATGAAAATACCCTTGGTAGAAATTACCTTGACCTTGGTTTCGGTTAAAGTTTCCTTGATTTTGAAAACTTTGATTTTGATTTTGGAAACCTTGACCTTGATTGAGATTCCCCTGATTTTGATAACCTTGGTTCATTCGATTTTGGCTTTGGTTACGGTTTTGAAAATTTTGATTTTGTTTAAAACCAGGCGGCCCAGGGTAGTGGTTAGGACGATAGCTCGGGTCCATTTGAGGACGGTATTGGTTACCTCCTTGATTAGAGGACTCGGCTACAGCATGAGCTTCATATGGAGAACCATCAGAAGCTGTGCAATTGTAGTAAGCATGCGGCCCACCACAAGTTACACAGACTTCCACTTTTTTAACCTCAACAGGTGGAGGATGTTGTGGAAAAGAGACTTTCTTTTGTTTTGAGAGAACCAAAGCTTGAACAGCTTTAGTAAGCTTGTCAATCTTAGCATCAGTGCTAGATTGACTCATGGAAGATGAAGTGGAAGGACCAGCACTCACTTGGGAAACAACCGGTTTGCTTCGTGTAGAGCGGACCTTAGACTTGTTCTCGATGATTGCTAAAGCTTCTTTGGTGGTTCTACTCAGAAAATTACCTCCCGCGGAGGCATTGAGAGAATCTTGATCAGCTTGGCTTACACCATTGTAGAAAGTATCGAGTTGCATCAACTCGGAGAAACCATGATGTGGACACTTGCGAAGTAATTATTTGAAACGATCACACGCTTCACCAAATGATTCATCATATTTTTGAGTGAATTTGGTGATTTCGTTTTTTAGACTCGTGGTCTTAGAAGGGGGGAAGAATTCATTCACAAACTTTTTTACCAAGTCTTCCCATGTCTCAATAGACCGAGGGGGTTGTTTCTCAAGCCAAATACGGGCTTGACCCTCGAGGGAGAATGGGAAAAGAAGAAGCTTGATTGCTTCTGAAGGGACATTCTTGTACTTGATGGTTGGCGTTATTTTGTTGAACCATCGAATGTAAGCATGAGGGTCGTCCCTCTCAAAACCGTAGAACTGACTTGAGGTTACAAGATTAAGTAACCCAGTTTTGAGCTCAAAATTATCAGCCACGATGGCTGGAACTACAATAGCATCTCCATAACCCTCAATGGGTGCCTGGAGAAGCTCACACATGGGGCGGTCTTCCGCCATGGTGACAGCTGGAGTGGAAACAGCACGGATCTCAGACCCGACTATTTCTGACAATCTTCGGGTACGTCTTCGAGGAATTTTTACGAGTTCAAGTGAAGGGCTTAAACGTACACGAACTAGAACAACTCAATTAAAACAGACCAACTCAAAAAGACAAGTTGAACTTAAACCAATGATCACAAATGAATGGCTTCTTTGAAAAAGGTACACCACTCAAAGGGATACAATGGCAAGTTTTAATCTTTGGTTTGGGAACTTATTATGTTCACACCCCCAGTTGGTAGGTGTTCTGCCTTGGTTTGCGGTGGTAATATTTTATGTATTTATTATCAAGGAAACGAAAAATGTTTTTGGGTTTTTATATTTTACATATATATATATATATATATATATATATATATATATATATATATATATATATATATATATATATATATATATATATATATATATATATATATATATATATATATATATATATAAAGAAAAAGGAAAATATTTTTGTGTTTTATATTTTATGAAAGCGATAACTTCTTGACGAAGGATCTACAAGTCACTAATCGTTAAAACCTTAACGATATTGTCGCAACACAACATCCCCGGCAGCGGCGCCAAAAATTGATGATCAAAATATCAACAAACGTGAAGTCAATGTTATCGTGAGACAACAAGACGTGGAGAAATACGAGTAAACCTTTTAGGAAAAAAGATTACCCCGTAAACTCGTGAAAGTGATATTTAATTGTGAGACCGGGAAGTGATCACCCGGGTCGTGTCCCAACGAGGTGTGAATGGGCAAATATCGTTTGAGGTTCGGAATTAAAGTGCCTGTAAGATTGGTTGATAGATTATTTGGACGAATGAATCAAAAACGTAAAGCAACAAACGAAAAGAAAAGTATAAGAAACTAAAAGATGTATAAGAAACTAAAAAAACGTATAAGAAACTAAAAAAAACGTATAAATGCGCAGAAGAGAAAGTGAATACTAAACACAATTGGATCTATAAAAATATTTTCCTACGTACTAAATGGCAAAAGAAGGTTTTTAAAAAAAATTAATTATAAGGTTAAAATTTTAATTACTACGATTTAAAGACTTGTTTTACGCTAATTCAATTTTTAATAAATACTAAAACTACTTAAGTAATTCTAAAACTTTTTAGACAATACTACAACTGAATATTGATTATTAAAATCCATAGATTCAATGTTTACACTATAGTGATATTAACGAAACTAGTAAATATCACAGTAACTTTAAGCTAACAAAACGGAAAACAAGCGTATAAGACCTTTAAGCTCCACACCTTAGGCTGCAAAAGTTAAGAAAACAACGAAAAATAGATGCTTTGTTAAGATTAGTATAATAATCATTACGCTAAAAATGACAATAAATAAACAATAATATATAAAGTTAAAATATTAGGACTAGTATTAAAACTAGAATAGATCGGACTAGCATTAACACTAGAATAGATCGGACCAGTATTTAAACTAGAGTAGATCGGACTAGGATTAAAGCTAGAATGGATCGGACTAGGATTAAAACTAGAATAATTACTAAACAAAAGTAATGAAAAATAAAAAGACAAACTAATTGTAATAGAACAAGTCTTAGTCACCAACTTTCTCAAGGAGATATGTTTACAAAAAGTAAACTAATTCGTGTATTAAGGTCAAAGATTTAAAGATATAAAGATTTTAAAACAAGCAAAATGAGAATTTAAAAAACTAAAACAATATATTTATAAGAAGAAAGATGTGAATAAGAGTGTGTGTGACCATATGTAAAACAATATTTTACAACTACACCATCATAAGAAACTCTTTATTTCACATTCCTTTTTATAAATATTTTGTAAACTTTGAAAGTTTAAATGAAAAAGATAAAGAAGAATTTAGATGAAAGAAAAATAGGTTGCAAGTAAGTAAAGTTAAACAAGACAATACTTTTATAAAACTTAAAGCAATAATTCAAAGAGTACAACTTAAAATAAAGCTTAACATAAACTAGAGAAAACTAAAAAAAATGAAGAGAGAAAAGAATGTCCTAAATTAGGTGTGGGAGGTGGGTTTTTATAGACCCAAATATTACATATTTAGTCCCTCCATATACTACAAAAGAGCACTCCTAAATAATATCACATTAACTCATAAGCCCAAACGTCGCGACCAAGAAATTACATATTCGCTGTCTTTTCCGTATCTTCTCCCGACCAAGAGATATTAAAAATGCATGAATTTTTGTCGCACATGTCCAGCAAAAGTAAATCACTTTTCTTTCTTTTTATTCTTGGTACATTCCTCCCTGACACAAAAGTGAACACAAAAGTCTTTCATGTAAATTCAATTGGAGCAAATGGTGGAGCCCACCAAAGATTCTTGTGAATTAATTAAAAGTTTGGATGAATTTGTTAAAATTCACCCCTCTATTCATATTTAGTCCTTCTCTTCTTTGAAGTTTCATATGAATTAAACATATTTGGTCCATCATCGTTCTTTATGTTTAATTCATCGATCCTTTGAGATAAATAATCTTTAAATTTGCCTCGATGCTCCAAATAAAATTATCATTAGCCTCGTAATTTTTTTTTTGTGCTCTTTCCAATCTCGTGCTTGGTTATGTCATTTTTTCATTCTTTTTCCAAAAATCTATTCGGGGCTGGCCTTAATATCACAGTATGTACCGCCCGTTGCCGAGTTGCGCAAAACTGCATGCTTTCGCTCAAAAATTGCATGATTTCGCCCATAATTCAATCCCTTTGTACCTGAGACACATAAAAACACGAAACCAAGGATATCTATATTGTTTTTGGCCTTTTTTTTGTATTTTTACGTATCAAAATTGGTGGTGAAATGATGAGTATTTGCATACTCATCAACATCAAACTAATTCTTTATTAAGTTGACAAAGGCAACAATGTTATCATACACCCCATCTTTTCCTTTAAGTAAGACAACCCAAATAGCCTTGGTAAAGTCATCTACTATTGTCAAGAAAAAAAAGATATCATTCTCTACTTTTGACCTTATAAGGTCCCCAAACATCTAAATGAACCAATTATCCTAAGTGTGTGAACTTATGTCCACTGAAAGGGAATTGATCCCTTGTCTGTTTGGCTTTATGGAAAACCTCACAGGGGTCAGAAGTAGAGAAGTTTTTAATTTTTAAAATTTCCTTTAACACATCTATAACCTGGTTAGAGGGATGACCAAACCTCTTATGCCATAAGCACTTAGACAACGGACACACAACAATTCTAGTATTTATATGTTTCTTACCAGCATCATAAAAATACAATCCACAATTATCACTACCAGTTCCCATTAGGGACTTTTGAGTTGAATCCTAAATAAAACACTTGGTTACATTGAAGCTTACAGTGACTTTACTCTTTGGTCAATTTACTAATAGATAATAGACTGGCATGATATCTAGGGACAACTAATACATCTTTTAAAATAATTTCTTAGAAAACTTATAACTTTCAATTTGTTTAACTTGTTCTATAGTATCATTAGGATGTGCAATAGTAATGTTTAGATGAACAAATTCTAAAACATCAAAAAGTAATGTTGCACAAAAAGTTATATGTTGACTAGCCCCCATAGTCTATTATCCATCTAATATAAGTACTATATGTATTAATATCATAATTAATTAAAAATTCTGCATGATATAAAACTTATCACATGATTAGCACAAGTAAATGTACATGTCACATTAATTTGGGAAGCACTATGATCACTTGAATCACTTAACCAAGTCATGAGTTTCTTATACTAGTCACTCATATAGGTATGAGATATACCTTCACCCTAACCGTTTTGAAGAATTATTTGCAAATTGAGTGTTCCCATTTTTCTTTTTTAAAACCATTTGGATAACCAGCAAGTTCAAAGCACTTATCAATAGTATGTCTAGTCATACGATAGTGTTTGCAAACAACATTAGTATTTTTGTTAAGTCTCTTGTTTTGATTATTGTTTCTATTATTATTCCAACCACTAGGTCTACCGCAAACACAGTTGGACTACTTCTACTAGTTGATGCATAATTTTTACCTTTCTTGTGAGACTTATTCCTAGAAAGGGTAGCAAAAGCATATTTAACATTGGAAGTGGATCATTAGTCAATATTTGACTTCTGATTAGTGCATACACATTGATGAGTGTGTAAATACTCATCATTTTTAGTCAAACCTGAACTGCAAAACGATTAAAAACACTCAAAAACGCACCAAAGTACGAAGAAAATCCCAAAGATCATGTTTTATATGTTTCTGATGCAAAATGAGTGAAAACAAACGAAAAACGAACAAAATTTGCATAATTGGCAGTTTCAGTCCCCCAACTTTCAAAATTTGACAAAACTGGTCCCTGAGCATTTATTTTAAAGAAAAGTCAACCCAAACTCTTTAAAAGTTGAATAACATCACAAATGATCTTTGGGTGAAAAGTTTTCAAAAAGTTACAAGTTTGGTCCCTGTACTTTGGCAAATTGGCAAGTTTGGTCCCTAGTGTTTCAAATGTGGAAAATTTGTATTTTTGGCCCTTTGGTTCATCTAACTTGACAGGAATGATCCTTGAATAAAGTTTGGAAGATTGGCAACATCAGTCCTTGAGGAATTCAAAAATTACAAAAACTATCCTTGGGCTTTATAGGTTATTAAACCAAACGGATCCTTAATTACAAATAAAACCAATCCAACACGCCATATGGCCCAAATACTTAACCCTTCCAAGCCCACCATCCTTTTTACGTTTTAAAATTAAAAACGTGAGTTGACCAGTCAACCTCAACCCCATCTTCTTCCCCAAATAAAACCCGTGAAACCCCACTTCCCGCCATAACCTCCCATCACCATCCTCCCCATCAACATCTTCCTTTGTCCTCCACCCCATATCCCAATCCCACTATCTTCATGATATACTCACAAAATGGTACCTACCTCTGCCACGTTGGCAATCCACATCCTTCAATTGGGCGCCAAAAAATGGATTTAAGGGATGTGATGATGCCTGAGCATTTCAATGGTTAAGATTGGTTCAAGAAAGCACAAGGGACGAAATTGCACTGCCCTCTCTCACAGAACAAGCACAACAAAGGAGGAAGACCAAGTTGTACCTACCTCTTCATTTTTAGTATAAATAGGCAACTCATGTAGCCTCAATGGCATCCCATTTTCTTATCTTGTATCTTATCTGTTTTAAACTCCATTGTAATTCTAATTTTCCAGTTTAATTAAAGTTACCTTTAAGTTCTTTCAAATTCGTGTTTTTCATTTAAGGTTTCAAGCTTCTTGTTATTTCATTTAAGAAATTGTTTATCCTGTTTCAAAATGTTGTTTAATTCTTGCTAAAGTTAATTTGAATGAAAAGAAAGTAAGAATTCAGAAGAGTGTAGGATCATGTTTTAGGTTGAATATTGTGATTTGGGAGGTCGAGTAATATGAAAGTAAATGAACTCCATGGTTAGAGAGAGAGAGTAGAGAGAGAAGGGAAAAAAACTATGTGTTTATTGATAATGAAAGAGTAAATTACACAAAGAGTCTCACCCTCCTAGTGAAGTCTAGGAGGGCTTATATAGCCTAACACAACATACTATTGCAATATTACATAACAAGTCCTTGTGTTTTGGCTAAATGGGATAACTAATGTAATCCCGATAATGTCGTTCCATTTTCGTATTGGGATTATAAACTTTGATCCCAACAATCTTCCCCCAATGGGGCGACATAAGGGATTACTTACAACATTTCCTACAAGGACAAATAAGAATAAAGAAAGGTCTTCATAAGCTCTTCAAATTGCTGAGGATGGTGGCAGTTCACGCTCTTTGTCTTCATCTTGTACCTCGGCTTGAAAAACTTTATCTTCACTTGTAGGCAAATGATGTAATATGCATGAAATGGATTAACTTCCCCCCAATTCATGTTGCATGTCTTTAGCGGCTTCTTCGTACACTTTTTTTTGGCGAAGTTTCTGAATCAGCTTCCCCCCAAACTGACAACCGTCTTCAGCAGATTCAAAACTTTGATTGTAGTCCACATGTCTTCTAACTATTGAAGTTTTAAGTACGCAGCGGAATTTGTAGATGACACCGTAAACCACACCAAGCAAATCTGACTAGTCACTTAATCACGGTTATGCTCAATGCGGAAGCTCCGTTCGGGGGTAACATGCAAGAAATCAGCAAGATCTTCTCACATATGCAGGCTACTTCACACTTCACAACCCGCGAGAGTTGAACTGATTGCACCAAAATCACAAAACTGAACCACTGATCTTCCCTGCGGACGTTTCTCCGGTAGTAATAAAATTGTAAGCTCGATCACGTGAGTCTATTATGCGTCCCTGATGTGCACATTTCTTCCCCCTAATTGCAGATCCTCGTGGAAAATGAGTGTTTTCGCAAAAAAATCAAGAAAAGTCAAAGAAGCAAAAAAAAAACACCCACTCTCTCTTCCCCCACGATGTCTTCGCGGAATCGGAAGCATACACACTATGTTTACGATGGAAACGGAGGCAGCGTAACCCCATGTGTCTAATTAACCGATTATGTGTGAAGTATCATAAATAGCCCGTGAGAATCAACTGCTGATAAACAACTCTACTCTTTTATACTCCTCTCAGCTAACACTTTACCGACCCCATTATCATTCTGACGGCTTTTTGTAGTGACTACTGATGGAGAAAACCCAATATGACAAACTTGAGACTGAAGTAAAATAACCCAAACTTGTGACTTAAGCTTGCACTATTGTCTGACTAAGAACCAATACTGAGAATTTCAATAAAGGTAGAATCATATACCCATCCAACCATCCTTAATTGTATATGAACTTCTCTCGAATTATCCACATCTTTTGGTGACACTTGAGCACTACAACATAACTCCTTTAAAGTGATAGTTATACACTGTGAGCACAACAACGTAACTCCTTACATCAGGTATAACTAGATAACTCAAGTCTTGGTCATTTGTACGGATAAAAGCTCGAACAAGGATCTCGAAGAATCATGCATCCAACCAACCCCGATATCTTCAGATACTAAGTACACGCACCCGTGAAATTCAACTTCAACCTCAAATAAATAATAAAGAATTGACGCCGTAGTCACATATTGCGGTTAAATGCCCCAAAACTAGCCTTTTGACGGTTTTAAGTGAACATGATAATGGTTCCCGATCTTGTCAAAATTGTATCCCCGTGAAATATTTGTACAACCAAAATACCATTTTATCAAACATGCGTGTATCTAAAAATTAATTTCAGTTAATAGCACTTGTTGTCCAATTTATTCAGTCCATGAGTGCTCTCAGTCCAAATCACTTTGTGTTTTAAACTTGTAAGCCCAAATTGAAAATAAAAACTCAATTCAACAAAAAAACCCGGTCCAGTTAAAAGGAGTACTTATAACCTAATAAAACTCATAATGACCTAACCCTAATTGCAATAACCATCTGCCCCCTTACACACCTCATATTCACTCATCAAATCCAGTCAACACTCTTCTCTAAACCCATTTCATCTCAAACACAAACGCATACCAAATGGATCTCTTTCTCTTCATAATCACATCATAACCATCAACAATCAACGACAAACCAATCTCCATCATCCTTTCTTGCTCGATCAGTCGCGGTGTAGCTTCAATGGAAATGGCGAAACGACTTCAAGACCATTATAACATGGTCTCAGGTAGGTGAAATGTTGTGGTTTTGATGTTTTTTGAACCGAATGAAAAGAAAGAGTACAACACAAGTTGTTTTATTCTTTCTTAAATGATTTCGGATATTAAAGAGAAAGTTAATCCTCTCCACATGGATCGATGAAAGGATGATTCAATTGAAAAAAAATCTTTATAAGATTTTTATATAAATATTTGAATCGAAATGAGATCTTGTTTAGATGTTAATGAGTAATTGTTGTGATATGGTGTAGGATTGGTCTTGATTAGGATCTGTTGTGGTCTTCTCTGTTTCATTTTCAATTTAAATCTTTGACCAACGATGTTCATGGCTGAGATTATATACGAGTTTGGTATATTGGTATGGTAAATGTGGTCATGGTCTTAGTCTTCGTCAAGCTGCTACTCTTCATCTTCATTTCTTACGCGTAAACTTTAACCACAACCTTTTGCATAAATCTTAAGCGTAAACATGGTCTTACGCGTAAACTTTAGTCGTAACTTCTGTTTATGCGTAAAGTTTTTGTGTAAATCTTTTGCATAAGGTTTTGCGTAAAGGTTTGGTATACGCGTAACCTTATGGTTTTACGCCTAAAATCCTTACGCATAACTTTCCAAGTTATGCGTAAATACAACTGGAGATGAGTTACGCGTAAGAGTAGGGTCTTACGCGTAAAAAAGGGTTTTTTGCTTAACTTGACCATCTTATGCGTAAAACGAGGGTTTTGACCCTTTGACCATTTCCCGGTGAGATTCCGACCAGATTCCGACCTCTTTTTCGGCTGCGTTCTGACCATAATTTCTGACCAGTTTTTTCGACCTCTTTTTCAAACCATGTTATTATGACCAGTTTTTTTGACCTGGTTTATGACCACAAATATCTCACGGGTTTGTTATCTTGTACACAAAAGTAGCATATTTGATGATGTATGAATAAAAACGAGTCCAAAAGTACTGTTTGTGACCAGACTAGAAAACTGAGATGTAATAAACTCCAAAAAAATCACTTTAAAAACAGTTAAAACCAGAAAGTTAATAAAAAATTGTAAACTTGTTATAACAGCCTTTAAAGATACGATTTTGACAAGAAACGCCACAAAAAAAAATCAACCAAAAACTAAAACCAAGCTCTGATGCCACTTGTAGGATCGTGTTTTAGGTTGAATATTGTGATTCGGGAGGTCGAGTAATATGAAAGTAAATGAACTCCATGGTTAGAGAGAGAGAGAGTAGAGAGAGAAGGGAAAAAAAACTATGTGTTTATTGATAATGAAAGAGTAAATTACACAAAGAGTCTCACCCTCCTAGTGAAGTCTAGGAGGGCTTATATAGCCTAACACAACATACTATTGCAATATTACATAACAAGTCCTTGTGTTTTGGCTAAATGGGATAACTAATGTAATCCCGATAATGTCGTTCCATTTTCGTGTTGGGATTATAAACTTTGATCCCAACAAAGAGAAAACAAAAGGGAAATACAAAAGAAAATTCAAAAAGAAAAAAAAGGATGGTGAAAAAGAAAGGAGAAAAGAGCAGCAGAATGAGATGGAGTGAAGAATGGTTTAGAGCTCAGGGAGGCATATAGGATGTGTTCTTTTGTTCTTGGGACTCAGTAGCTTCATAACTATGGATGTCAAGTAGGTTTTGCCAAGTGTTTTTTTTTTTAATCATAATTTGCATTAGTGTTATCTGCTCTTAATACTTGTTGTTTTCTGCTTATTTGAGTTTACTTTATCATTATATGAGTTTACTAGCTATTCTTGTTTGATGAATTAGTTAGTTACTTTGATAAGTGTTGAAATCTAGTTAATAAAGGGGTGTTTGGATTAACAATTTACACTGATCAATAGTGACTGTTAGGGTGTAAAATCAGTCTAGGCCTCTTTCTTAGGGTAAGATTAGGGTAGTTAAACTCTGACTTTGAAAGTTTGAAGGTGAAAAGTCAAAGATAGCTTAAAATTCGTATGGCAGTTAACACATTAGAGTTTTAGAAACTTATAATCAACAAATAATTTGATATCTTGATAAGATTGCTTAGTGTAGTCTAAATTTAGGGTAACATATCAGTCATAATCATTCAAGGTAGGTTAAGATTCATAAAAGTTAAAGTTTTCAAAATTCTTGAAAAGTCAAAATATTGCTTACTTAGATTTTGCACATTTTTCAAATCACGCTCTAGGGTTTATTAGTGAATGGAAATCAATATGGGTTGCTGATTTGAGAAGTCTACTAGCTTGTGTGTCAATCTCAAAAAGAAAATTGGATTTTGGAATTGTTTTGTTCAATGAAAAGTAGTCTCGAAGTTGGTGGGCTGACACAAAACTCCCCTGCACCATCAGTTTTTGACAAACTTAGGACTAGTGTAGGTTGTTCATTAATGGATGCCTAAGATTAATTCTTGTTGCTATTAGAACCCACTTTGGTGTAGTTTAGGAAACTGCTTTCAGTTTGGACAAATTTGCTTAAAGAGTGCTTATTATTAAGCACTCTTTTGGTCCCTTTTTAGGCTGCTGCTGCTACTTTTTTTTTATTCATGAGCTGAGTTTGTTGAACATCTTGTCGTGAACTTGATTATTGTTGTTGTTCCTGTTCTCATTATTGTTCCTAGTTGTAGTTATTGTTGTTTATTATATTGTTTAAGCTTTTGAACGCTTATTTGTCAATCTGCTTATTGTTGTTGCTGCTACTGCATTGTTCTTGGTTGCTGTTTTTCTTGTTCTTGTTAGTTGTTTAAATTTTTGTTGTTGTTTTTGAATTTGTTGTTGTTGCAATTCCTTGGTGTTATTATTGTTGCTTAAGTTGTAGCTTATTTTAGCTTATTGAGCACATTTGTGTCACAAGAATTTTTGAACAAAAACTTTGAAAACAAAAACAAAATTTGAAAATTCAATATGCTTGATTTTGTGGGATCAATTTAAGTTTTTGTTAGCTACAATCTATTTTCAGTAAATAAAATCAGTTGGAGTTTGTGTGTTGGTAAAAAGAAAGCAAGAAAAAAAAAAGATAAAAACTTTGTGCAAAAATAAGGGGTCGAACCTGGGACCTCTTGCACACACAGACACATCACACACCACACAACACCATCTGCCCTAGGGACTTTATTCGTTAAACCTTCACCACCTCTTGTATTTAAACCATTTTTGTTCCTTTTAGCTTATTTAACTTAATAGCTTAATTTCTGCTTATTTATCAACTAGACCACCACTTTTTATATTTTTCGTAAATTAATTTTAGCTTATAGAACTTTTATAAAAAGTTTCAGATTTTTTTGATTATTAATTTATTTATTAGAATTTAATTTGTAATTTGTAGTAATTAATTCATAATAAATAGAATTTTTGTTGCAAAATTAATTTTCTTTTTTCCAAAATTTTCTTTTGTCATTTAGTGCGTAAGAAAATTATTCGTAAACCCGTAGGACGTTTAGAACTTAAATTTCACATTTTATTTTGTACGTTGACGTTTATTTTTAAATAAACGTCACGTTTTTAATTTAGTTTGCGTTTAGGATTCCCGATACCTAAATTTGTTTCCTGTAGTATTTTAGGACTTCCCTAGTTTTGTAATTACCTTTGGTTTACCCTTAGGTTAAATTATTTTCACCTTTGTTCGCTAATTTTCAAGTTTCGTTAATTTAACGTATCGTAAAACCAAATAATCCTTCCAATCATACAAGATTTTAATCCCAATCTCATTCGAAGCTTTCCATTCACACCTCGTTGGGATATCACTTTCACAAGTTTTGCGAGGTAATCTTTTTTCCTAAAAGGTTTACTCGTATTACTTCACGTCTATTTGTCTCACGATAAATTAGACCTCACGTTTGTTGATATTTTGATAAATTGTTTTTGCACACACCAAAACACAATGAATCAAATGGCGCCGCCGTCGGGGAGGCTGTGTGTCGAAAGTCTCGATAAGGTTTAGACGATTAGTCTTGTAGAACCTTCGCAAGAAGTTACGTTTTCATAAAACTTATAAAAAACCAAAAATATTTTTCTTTTGTTTCTATATATGTATTATATCTATATAAGATAAGAAAAACACAAAAAGATTTCCCGTTTCTTTGTCTAATAATAACAACATTAAAATCTTACCACCGCAAACCAAAGCAGAACACCTACCAACTGGGGGTGTGACCATAACAAGTTCCCAAACCAAAAATCAAAACTTGCCTTTGTATCACTTGCGTTTTGGAAAACTTTTAAACGAGAAACACACTCTAAGAGGAGTCGAAACGGTATGTAGCGATCCAACGAACTTCGCCCAGTGAGAGATCCATTCTTCTCTCCCGCTCCTTTGTGCGTTTTTCTTTAGAAGTCGACCTTGCGTTCTTGATTATTGGTTTAAGTTCCCTTGTCGTTAAAGTGGTATTGTTTAAATTGATATTTTTTGTGGTGCATGCGCACGCATTCGTCTACGTCAACAAGTCCTTTGCAATCGCTTAACAATATTCCAAGAAGAAGGCGTAATCGACGACGTACCAATCCAATAGTCGAACACGAGATTCGTACTATTCCCATCATGGCGGCTGAGCCCACTATGAATGAGCTTCTCCAAGCACCCATCGAGGGTTACGGAGATGCTATCATCATTTCAGCCATCGTGGCTGACAATTTCGAGCTTAAGACGGGGTTGATTAACTTAATCACCTCGCATCAATTCTATGGTTTCGAGAGGGACGATCCTCAATATCACATTCGATGGTTTAACAAAATCACGTCCACCATCAAATGCAAAAATGTCCCTGAGGAAGCTATCAAACTCCTTCTCTTCCCGTTTTCCCTCGATGGGGCTGCCAAGAATTGGCTAGACAAACAACCCCCTCGATCGATTGAAATGTGGGAAGATTTGGTTAAGAAGTTTGTGAATGAATTCTTTCCTCCTTCTAAAACCACGGCCCTCAAGAATGAGATCATGAAATTCACTCAGAAATTCAATGAATCATTAGGTGAGGCATGGGATCGTTACAAGGACATGCTTCGTAAATGTCCTCATCATGGTTTCTCCGAGTTAATGCAACTCGACACTTTCTATAATGGTGTGAGTCAAGTCGATCAAGACTCTCTCAATGCCTCCGCGGGAGGAAATTTCTTGAATCGAACCACAAAAGATGCTTTGATGATCATTGAGAATAAGTCTAAGGTCCGCATTCCACGAAGCAAAGCGGTTGTTTCTCAAGTGAATGTTGGTCCTTCTACCTCATCACCCGTGGCTCAATCTAGCACCGATGCTAGGCTTGACAAACTCACAAAATCTATTCATGCTTTGATTCTCACCAAAACGAAGAAAGTTTCTTCTCAACCTGCGGAAGTAAAAAAGGTTGACGTTTGTGTTACTTGTGGTGGTCCACACGCATACTACAATTGTACTACCACCGATGGCAATCCATTTGAAGTTAATGTGATAGCCGGTAGTTCTAATCAAGGAGGTAACCAATACCGTCCTCAAATGGAACCAAATTACCATCAAAGTGGTCCACCCGGTTTTTCTCAACCCAATAATCCAAATCGATTCAATCAAAATCAACAACAAAGAAATCCGAATGTTCAAAACCAATTTCAGGCCCCTATAAATCAATTTCAAAATCAAGGAAATCAAGGTTCTCAAAATCAAGGAAACTTGAATAGAAACCAAGGTTATGGTAATTTCAATCAAGGAAACAATTTTCATGGTAACCAAAACCATGGAAATTTTCAAAATCAAGGTTTCAATCAAAACAACCGAGCGCAAAATTTTTCTCATCAAAACCAAGACGTTGTTCAAACTCAATCATCAACCGATGAGTTATTGAAACAATTTATGAAAGCTCAAGAAGAAACAAACAGGTTGTTGATCGGTCAAATTTCTGAACTAAAGAAGTCTTTAAATGATCGACCTTCGGGATCGGGAACGCTACCAAGCAACACGATCGCCAACCCGAAGGGCGATGTAAAGGCGATCACAACTCGTAGTGGTGTTTCTTATGATGGACCCGCGATTCCTACTACCTCATCTACTTTTCCTCCTAAGGTAGTGGAACGTGAACCTGAGGCTACAAAGGACAAAGTGCAAATTACTAGCCCACAAAGTACCGCACACGTCCAACCTCATGTTGTCCCAAAAACCAAATCCAAACCAGGAATTGTTTTTGAACCTTCGAAAAATCCCGTTCAACCAAAAGCATCAATACCTTATCCTTCGCGTTTAAATGATCAAAGACTCCATGAGCAAACTAATGATCAAATGAAGAAGTTTCTTGAAATATTTCAAAATTTACACTTCGACATTAGTTTCGCGGATGCTCTTCTCTATATGCCCAAGTTTGCTTCCACTTTCAAGAGTCTTTTAAGTAACAAAGATAAATTATTTGAACTCACTAAAACTCGTTTGAATGAAAATTGTTCGGCGGTGCCTCTAAAGAAACTTCCCGAAAAATTAGGAGACCCCGGAAAATTTCTCATTCCGTGTGATTTCCAAAAGCTAGAAGAGTGCTTCGTCTTGGCCGATCTTGGCGCTAGCATAAATCTAATGCCTTTCTCTATTTGGCAAAAACTTTCACTTCCCGAGCTTACACCAACACGAATGACCTTAGAATTAGCAACCCGAACGGTTACGGTTCCAAAGGGTATTGCTGAAGATGTCTTTGTGAAGGTTGGCAAGTTCCATTTTCCTGACGACTTCGTAGTCATTGATTTTGATGCCGATCCTCGTGTCCCCCTTATTTTGGGAAGACCATTCTTGAAAACGGCTCGTGCATTAATCGACGTCTTCGAAGGTGAAATGACTCTAAGAGTTGGCGATGAAAAGTTGGTCATTAACATTGAAAACACTTCAAAAGATCTTCTCGAACTTGAACGAGAAGAAATTAACCGACTTGATGTCATCGATTTTGCATGCGATGACCATTTTGAAGAAGTGTTAAATGTGCACGGATCAATCAATTCTACCATTGATGTCTCTCCTCCATCTCTTACTCCATTTCTGGGAGGTGACTTCATTTTGGAAGAAATTGAAGCTTGTTTGTCATGTGATTCTCATATTGATCATGATTCTATCAATCCCGAGGAAGACATACTTCTACTTGAGAAGTTGCTTAATGATGATCCATCATCTCTTCCCCCAAAAGAACTTCATAACATGGAAGTCAAAGATGTTGAAAAAACTGATGACTTCCCTGAGGTCGAACTCAAGGAACTTCCGCCTCATCTCGAGTACGCATTTTTGGAGGGTGACGATAAGTTTCCCGTCATAATTGCTAAAGACTTGAATGAGGAAAACAAAACCGCTCTTCTCAAGGTTTTAAAGTCACACAAGCGAGCCATTGCTTGGAGACTTTCCGACATCAAGGGTATTAACCCGAAATTTTGTATGCACAAGATTTTGATGGAGGATGACTTTAAACCGGCGGTTCAACAACAAAGAAGGCTAAATCCTAAAATTCATGGGGTTATCAAGCAAGAGGTCATAAAACTTCTTGATGCCGGTTTGATTTACCCTATCTCGGATAGTCCTTGGGTGAGTCCCGTTCATTGTGTGCCCAAGAAGGGTGGTATAACGGTTGTAAAAAATGATGATAATGAGTTAATTCCTACTCGATTGGTAACGGGTTGGCGCGTTTGCATTGGTAACGGGTTGCCACCTTACCCTTTGCTTTTGGGGGGCTTGGTGTATATTCTGCAGGTGATGTCTTGAACTATGTTTTCCTTGCTTCTAGACTTCAATCTGCCAGCTTACAGACCAAGCTTCTCTGACATTCTGGTATTTTGACTTCCGGTCCTTCCTTTGATGATGCCTTATGTACTTTTAATGCGAATATGGAGATTGGCCTTTTGAGTAACTCTAGTGAGATCGCTGCCCCCAAACTCATGAAGAAATTGGTAGATATACATTTCACACGTGTTACCCAAACGGTTGAATCCACATTCCGCCTATCTTCTCGACAGATGGCGTTATGGAGTTCGCAAAATGAGGACTACACTTCAGATTGGCTTAGGGTGGCTCCGATATCTGGGTTGGGATAGACTATGAATGCTGGGACTTACCGATGCGTGTTGTATTATCGGCTAGGTGTTCCTCTTTTTTCTGTTTAGATGTCGTGCTCAGCTTGTTCCAGGGTCTTTTCTGGGGATATTTATGGGGACCATGCTGTATCGTGTGCAGGTATTATTGGTATTAAACATCGGCATAACGTGGTGCGTGATGTTCTTGTTGACATATGTTCTCGGTCTGGTATTTCGGTTCGTAAGGAGGTTGATATTGGGCTTAGTGGGGCAAGCGACAAACCCTTACGTCCAGCTGATATGCTACTTTACTCGTGGGATGGTGGGCTTGATGTATGTGTTGATCTGACAGGGTCGTCACCCTTGACGCAAACAGGTATGGTTGCTTTTGTGCCGGGTCGTGCGGTTATTGAAGCCGCACAACGTAAACACGTCAAGTACGAGGCTAAATGCGCGGATATTGGATATGGGTTTCTCCCTTTTTCTTTCTCTTCTTTTGGAGAACTTGAAAAGGATGCGGTGACCTTATTAAAGCGTATCTGAAGATTCTCGGTGACTCAAGACATTGGACCACGTGCTGCAGCTTATATTTTTAGTAGGATTAGCTTCGCTATAGCTAGATGTGTGAGAGCCCAATCAGTGTCTCGGCTCCCCACTAATTTTTTGTAAATCCTACATGTTTTTAATTAAGTGATGTTATAATAATAATAATAATAATAATAATAATAATAATAATAATAATGTGAAGAAAAAAAAAAAAAAAAAAAAAAAAAAAAAAAAAAAAAAAAAAAAAAACTTCATAGACTAACTAAAATAAGAATAATTCTACATCCACTCACAATTTACACAAAAAAACCCACTCGCTGACGTGTCAGCGAGCTGATTGGTTGGTTTTTTGTGGGCCACAAAAAACCAACCAATCAACTCGCTGACACGTCAGCGAGTGGGTTTTTTTGTGTAAATTGTGAGTGGGTGTAGCACACCTCCTAAAATAATGTGAGAATAAGACATTAGGCTGCAAGCACTTTAAACCCTAGTCACTTTTAGTCCTTTAACAAACACAAACTTAGCAAAGAACGGAAAAAGTTAGCAATAACAAATTTATAATAAGAAAAATACTTACCTGTTTTACCTTGATGTTTCCAATATTGCTAAACCAGTTTCAATAATTTTTGTCAACCAAAGTTAGCTTATGAAATGATTTACTCAATATAGCTATAGAGTTGAGCCATAGGTATTTTATTCAGTAACTGCTTTAAGTATTTATTTGCTTTAAGTATTTATTGTCTTTGTGCGGGCAGAAGATGATCATACATATGTTTTCATTTTGATACTTGATACCATTCTCACTGTCTCGGCCGAATACTAACAAAAACAGGTAAAGTGCCATGGATCTTTCTTGGAAAGTGATGTCTTTGTATTTATAGATCACAACAACGATGTTTATTTTTATTTTTTTTCCCAATTATTATAGACACGATCAATATACTTTTGGAATTTTAAACTAAAATATCATACCCGTGTGAAGAGTGTGATCAATGTTGCAAAAATCGTGAATCGGTCTTGAGACGGTCGAGGGCCGAGTTGCGTTTTTTAGCCGATTAATCGGCCCAAAACCTTTTAATCGCCGATTAATCGGCCGACTTCCTTGTAAATGTCTCCAAGTTCCTGGGCATTGTAGCTTGGAATCGGCGATTACAAGACCTTGTAAGCCGTTTTTTGCAACATTGCGTGTGATTGTTCAACGATAGAGCACAACAAACAAAAGTGATTTGTTGTTTAGATTAAACAAATCAAGTTAATCAACCAAGTGTTTAATGCTTTTGCATCAGTCTTTATGAGCTTTTCTATATTTTTTTTACCAAAGGCAAGTCAAATATGCTTGCACAATATAGCACATATATATGTTTCGGACGGACTTAAACTCATACAGTAATATTTTGGTTCGTATAACTTTTGACGGTAAAAGCTAAATTATATATATATATTCTTAAACCCAGGCAACCTGCCACAACGCGACACGTGTCAAACACTGTAGCAGCTACATTGCTACAGTGATTTGCTACAGTGACGCTTTTTATAGTTGCCACAGTGCTCGGCACATTTTTTTTTTTTTTTTTTTTTTTTTAACATAAATTTCCTTAAGAAAATTTGTTTTTTAAAAAAAATAATAATAATAAAAAAATTCAAAAAATAATACATTTTTTTTGCGTCGCTACAGTACTCGGTACAGATTTTTTTTTTTTTTTTTTACATAAATTTCCTTAAGAAATTTTGTTTTAAAAAAAAAATAAAAATAAAAAAATACAAAAAATAATACACTCACAAAAAATTTCTTATACAAATTTGTTTATTTAAAAAAAAAAATACCGAGAAAACAAACAACCAAAAAAAATTTCAACCGCAACGCCAAAAAAAAAAAAAAAAAAAAAAAAAAAAAAAAAAAAAAAAAAACCCGTAAATATAAACAAATTATGCTTCCAAGTAAACATATGCATACTTCAAATAACAAAATTATTAATTATACCGTACAATCGACAAAATACAAAACACAAAACACACCCGCCGCAACGCGCGGGCAACCCCGCTAGTTATATATATACTAAAAGCTAAGAGATTACTGTAGCAAGCACTGTGGTTGCTACAGTTGTCTCTACAGTAACTTTTTTTTTTTTTTAGTATTAACGGTCGTTAGTTATTTAACGGCTGTTAACTAACGACCATTATCTTTAACATTTAAAAAAAAAATTGTACGCACTTTGTCTTTCATTTCAGTGGTTTATTACAAATTTAGCCCTTAAATAATTTACATAAATGGTCCTTCATGTTATACATCAATTGCAAAGTCAGTCCTAGGTAACTAACTTCACGTTAAGTAGCTAACGGCAACAAAAGAATTTCGCAGCAACGCGCGGGTACCAAACTCGTTATTTCTAAATGGAAAAAGTAAGGGAAAAAATATACTATAAAAAGCCGGTAATGTTCCTTTTGTCAGTTTGTCTGATGAATTCATTTTCTAATTTAATAATTTAACGTGATACTTGACTTTCCAATTTTGTTTTTCTAAAAGTAGTTTACTTTTCAGTTTTTAATTGAAAACCTATATTATTTTTAATACTCAACAGTCAACCTTTCAATTACATCAATCTCACTTCTGCTTTAACATGTTATTTAAAGTGAAACACAATAACATGAATTATGGACTAATAATTAGGCATCAAAGTCAAGCCCTTTTTTCAAACCTTGAAACAAAAAACGAATTTTATGCATCATATCACAAGGATCACATGCACCAAACATGTTTAGGTGAAAAGGTTACCAATAAACTATGTCCAAATTGTGTTATTACAATAATGATTCTTCTAATGCAAGGAAAACGTACGTCCAAAACAGTATACGTGTAAGAAAAATGTCAAGCTTTATTGTATTGCGTAATTTCACTTTCGCAACCTCACGAGTGCACGACCTAAGGGTATATCCATCGATGAGTACAAAACTTTCATTTTCGTTTCGGACAGGTTTGGATTCCTCATGCCATCTTTTCTAATGTTTTGGACGGCAATGTAGTTTGAATAATTAGTCATGTGTTTTGTTTTTGGACGGCTAATCTTCCTTCTCTTTTTCCATTGTCTTTTGACAATGTCACTAAATGTCACTAACTGTCATTGTATAATCACCGAATATAAGGAAAAAGTTGGCGATGCAATACCAAATTAGTCGACCTGATTGATCAAAAGCAAGGTAACACTAGTTCGATGCTTTTAACTGAAAAATGACTAAATGTTTCACTTCTCTCCATAATCTACAAAAGTCAGTTTTGATAACTTCAACAATGTGTTGTTCCGTTTAAAGTGATTGTAAAACTAAGGTGTTAGTTTGTTTTTTCATAACAAGCACTTTTTCTCTCTTTTCACTTCTTTTGTCTGCAGGAGAGCAGAGGTTTTTGTTTGTTTTTTTGCAGACATAAGAGCTTCTTTTTACTTATTTCCTCTTCTAAATTTTAGACATTATCTTTCACTTCTTACATCTTCTTTCACAAACCCTACATCTTTTTTCAATATACGTATGTTTTCGTCTGTTTTTTTACATTTTCGTTTTTTTTAACGTTTACGTACATTTTTTACGTTTTCGACAATTTTTTACGTTCTCGTCCTTTTTTTACGTTTTCACTCATTTTTTACGTTTTCTTCAGTTTTTTTACGTTTTCATCAGTTTTTCAATGCTTTCGTCCGTTTTTATGCTTTCGCCCGTTTTATTACGTTTTCGCCCGTTTTTTTATGTATTCGTCTGTTTTTTTACGTTTACGAACGCTTTTTTTACGTTTTCGTCCGTTTTTTTTTCGTTTTCGTCCGGTTTTTTATGTTTTTGCCCATTTTTTTTACGTTTTCGCCTGTTTTTCTACGTTTTCGCCCGTTTTTTTACGTTTTCGTCCATTTTTTTATGTTTTCTCTCGCTTTCTTAAGTTTTCATCCTTTTTTACGTTTTCGCCCTTTTTTACGATTTCGCCCTTTTTTTACGTTTTCGTCCGTTTTTTAAGTTTTCGCCCATTTTTTACGTTTTCTTCCGTCTATTTACGTTTTTGTTTGTTTTTTTACATTTTCGTCTTTTTTTTACGTTTTTGTCTGTTTTTTTACGTTTTTATTTTTCCTACGTTTTTGTCCGTTTTTTTACATTTTTGTCCTTTTTCCTACTTTTTCTTACGTAAGATAATTTAAGAAAACGTACAATAACGTACGGAACCTTACGAAATCATATGAAAACAGACGAAAATGCAATAAAAGACTAAAACCTTAAAAAACGGACGAAAACCTAAAAAAACAGACAAAAACAGCTGAAAACATTAAAAAAATTAAAAAACGGACGAATATGTAACAAAACAAACGAAAGCGTAAAAAACAAACAAAGATGTAAAAAATGGTCGAATACGTAAAAAACATACGAAAATGTAAAAAAAAAGACAAACAAAGAAAATGGATAAAAAAGAGGTTGAAAACGTAAAAATACGTAACAAAACGTAAAAAAATAGATGAAAACATAAAACAACAGACGAAAACGTAAAAAAAACGGATGAATACATAAAAAATCGGACGAAAACGTAAAAAAAAGGGCAAAAACATAAAAAAAAACAGGCGAAAACGTAAAAAAAAGATCAAAACGTAAAAAAATGACAAATACATAACAAAAAGGACGAATACGTAAAAAAAATTGACCAAAACATAAAAAAAAAATGGTCGAAAACGTAAAAAAACAACAAATACGTAAAAAAAAAAAGGACGAATACGTAAAGAATTTGATGAAAACATAAAAAATGGACGAAAACGTCAAAAAAACGGATGAAAACGTAAAAAAATGGACAAAACTTTAAAAAAACAGACGAAACGTAGAAAAACGGTCGAAAACGTAAAAAAGTACCAAAACAGATGAAAATGTAAAAAAAAACTTTGAAAAAGAAAAAGGGAAAGAAAAAAAATAATTCAATAGAACAAAAAATAGTATTGAAAAAAAAAGAACTTCAATAGCACAAAAGATACTAGTGGCAAAAGAAATAGAAAAAGTACTTTAATAGTGCAAAAAACAAACGATCTTCTTCTTGCAGATGAAGAGCTTAAATGTACCTCTTATTCTGCAGACATGGTTTGCAGATGAAGAGGTAAAAGCTCTAAAAAAACAAACGACACCTAACTCTAAGTAATACAATCACTTTTCATGTTTAACTGATGTATTTTAAAACATTTATCAAAAATACACTAGATGTTTTCAACATTTAAATTCGTATTATAAATGAATTAAAGAATTTAATAAAGATTGTTTGCGGAATAACAATCTTAGTTGAATAACAATTGAGGTGATCTCTCTTCTAACTTAAATACAAACCTAAGTTATGGTTTTAAGTAAACTTATATTTACACGCTAAAAGTTCAGCGGCCTAAGTTAAATTCGATAAGTAAATGCTTTTGAATGTGTTTCACATTAATTGCAAAAGTTAGCATTTACTCCACTACAAACATTCTCTTTTATAACAGAGAATTAGAGTTTTTAAATGCTTTTATTTTACAAGTGTTGAGCATTTAATGGTTGGGTAAGGTGTACATTAAATGTTTCTGCATTAAGTAAGGGATATATTTTTTTTACGAAACAGTGTTGACAACTTGTTGCACATTTTTACCAATTCAAGAAAGGTGTTGAATCCTATGAAAACTTGTTTTATCCCTTTTTGCTTTTATAGTTTTCCCGCCTTTGTCCTTCTAGATACTTGAGATTCTTTTCTCAGTATCTTAGGTTATAAAGAGATTAGACATCGTTCACATGCGACCTATATATACACACCAAAAAAATATCCTTGTCGTTCCCCTTCATTCGCCTTTTACCACAATAGATCTTTCATCCCTATATACTTCTTTACATGTAAAAACCCTTGTATCCCACATTACTATTATCCCCCATAACACTAGGACATATATGGCCTTTCGTCACACATGCGTATGTTGAACGGCCACACAGTAACATATTTATGTGACTAAATGTACCATAATAAAAGAAATAGCCACACTTGATCCGACTTGTGTAACCATTTCGGAATTTCATTGACACACATTTGAATATTTATGTGATTAGAGGTAACTGGTAAATGTTTTTTTTTTTTTTTTTTTTTTTTTTTTTATTATTATTTAGTCACTCATAATTTGGGACGTGTGACATATACAAATAAGTTTGAAACATTAGTCACACTGTATATATACATATGTGACAAATGTATGTCACACAATTGAACAGTGTGACCAAAATTCATATATGGTCACATGGAGTAATTGTGTATGTGGCTAAATCATATAGTCAAGTGCAACAACTCCTCTTGCAACCATGCCACCTTCAACTCCACCATCTTATTCTCCACCTTCCAACTAAACATCTATATATGTTTAGTTAAATAATCAAGAGTACTATCTTTTGGGCTAAGCATATTCTAGAAAGTTAGATGTTTCTAGAATTAGTTTTTAGTATGTTTGTGCAATGTATGCACTCTTATGTGATGTATTGCCATATATTTCCTATGTGCCTCGATGTCTCATTCTCACTATCTCTCGTGTTTGTTATCTCACGTTGCACTCTCAATGGGAAGCTTCTATCCCTAGTTATCTCTATCACATAGTTGTTTTCTCTTCATTGGAATAGTAGTTTAATAATGAAACTCATGATGCGTGCAAATCCAAAGTTGATGTATGTGTAATATCCCGTAAATTTCCTCTCTTAATTTTAAATGATTAACGAAAGTAAACTATCGTCACGATTTAATTAACCATTTCTATGGAAATTTTTTTCCCTTTTATTCAATTATGCTAATCTAAACGTCGTAACACGTTCACACATACCTTGTGTCACACTCATTTGTACGCACCGTTGTAGTCGCAAATCGCTAATAACCCAACCTAATATCATTTACTAGTATATGTATCGTCATGTGGAAAACTAGAAGCGGGGTTGAATAGTTTTACGTCTTTTTAATTCGTTATAAAAGATAGTTTTAGAGTTTACTTAGCTTTTGAAAACTTAGATTCGATAATATGTGATCTCAAGTCTTGTACAATATAAATAAATAATACTACACAATATATAACAATGATAAGTAATGAAATAAATAAGAGATGGAAAGATCAAACCGCGAGACAAGAGATTTATAGTGGTTCGGCTACAAGGACACCTACCTTGCCCTACTCCACTCCCCGAGCACCTAACTCGAGAGTTTTCTTCACTATATCAACAAGCTCCCTTATGGCGGAGAAAACCGTACACACCAATTTACACACCAATTTACACACCACTTTTCACACCACAACTTCGTCACACCTAAGTCACAACTTCTACACAACTTCTTCAAATCAATCTACTTCACAACTAACTACTCCACACCTATCTTCTTCACACCAATCTAGTTCCTAACTTTTCTTCTTCACACTAAGCTACTAACTAATCACACAATCTATACCTAGCACAACTATCTACAATCAAATATTCACAACTTCACAAAAAATAATGTAAATGATCTTTGATGATGGACCAACAACTTGGATGTGAAGATCACAACAAGTTGTAATACTTCTTGTCTTGAGGGATAGAAGTATTCTTCTCTTGCACTTGGGAGGATGAAGGTTGGATCACTTTGAAACAAAGAATTATACACTTATGATCAAAGGATAAGAGAATAGAGAATTGGATCTAGATCTGAAAGTTTTGAAGTGCAAAAGGTAAGAAAATTCTGAGGAGAGAACCAGTATTTATAGGGGAGAAAAATATTGTTCTGGAGCGTGGCCGGTCCCCTTAATGATTAAGGGGGCCGCCTAAGGAATTAAGGGGGCCACCCCTTCAGAACGTTGGTTTTTCTTGTCTTTTAGTGGGGAATATTTTTCTGGATAGAATTTGCCATTTTTTGTTGGAAATTTGAAATCATATATTTATAATGAATTAAACATATTCTTTTAATTCCAAAAGTAATTTTGTAAAAGATATAAGATGTTTAATACATTTTATAAAAATTCTAGTGATTAGAAAAATTTCCTTTGATCATGAAATGTAATAAACCTTTTGTTTATTCATACCTTAAGTGATATGGAAGCAAAGACAAATATTAAGCACTAAAACTTGTTTATGTCATAAGTTTTAGATTAATGAGTTTATGCTTTGTAATTATCAAAACATAGACATTGTTAATATACTAACAATGTTTTAAGACATTATTTATGTCAACAATCTCCCCCTTTTTGATGATTACAAAACCTTAAACTCATTAGGTCTAAAAAATAATTTTTAGACAAGAATTTAGAGTTTAATATTCTCTTCTCCCCCTTTTTGTAAAATCAAAAAGGTTATTGCTCCCCCTTGATGTATACTCCCCCTCATTTGAGAGCATCAAGGGAATGAGCTAAGGAAATCTTGGCTACACAAAATATTAGAAAAGAGCAAGGCAAATATACATGCAAAGCAATAGTTATAAAAATAGATTCATTCAAGCATCATAGAAAGCATTACAACATTTAATACGCTTAAGGCATATTAATCATAATAAAACAAATGAAAAGACATAGTCCTATATTGCCTAGAAAGAGCACTTGGACTTGCTTGCAACTCATGGTTGATTGTTTTATTTGCTTGAAGGATAACATAAACATAAAGCTTAGTTGTTAGATGGAGAGGGATATGGAGTGAGGTATGGAGCGGAAGAGGTGGCCCTTACGATATTGTATCGTGTTAGGGGTGGAATGGGATGAGGTCGAGTGAGGAGATATTCAATCCAAGAAATATCTTCACTCAAGTAAAGGATTTGTTTTTGGAGAAAGATGCAACAAGGGCAATAGTGAGTGTGGTTTGTAACTTGATCCAAGTTGAGAGAGTGAGGAAGGCAATTTTTGTAGGGTGATAATGGAGGTTGCCCTTTGTTGCGTTTTGCAAGATGCATGGCATTGAGATCACGAAGATCATTGATTTGTGATATTTCATCACGGAACTTTTGTTTTTCCGTGGTAATGTGGAGAAAGTCATTGTGTTGATATGGATGAATTGGGTTTGTGTAGTTGGAGTTGTAGTGGGATGGTTGATCAAACTTGTATGGATCATTACAAGTGATTGGAGGAAGAGGTGAGTGAGTTGGCATGAAGGAAGATGTTTGGCCAATGTTGTATGGTTTGTAAGTAGGATCAAATGAATGTCCTTGTGAATTTGGTGGAAAGTTTGGGAAGTAAGTGGTTGGTGGTGTTGAATGACTTTCAACTTCATTTGTTATGATGGATTTGTTCCGAGGGCTTTTTCTTCGCCAAACGGGTTTTTCCGTCATTCTTGCAAGCCTTGAGGCTTTTGGTTTGGGTTTGTTTGGAGAAGCCATGAAGGGATGAGTAAAGAGTCTTGAGGATTGGGGGTATTTATAGTGTAAGATTTGTGTGTTTATGGATGGATAAAGTTTGTTTGGGAGATTAGGACAAATTGTGTTGGTGAAAATTGGGAAATGTAGGTTGAAATGGGCTAAAAAGCAGAAAAGATTCTGTAAACCCGACCATCAGATGGCCGGTCCCCTTAATTAGGGGGTGGTCCCCTTAATGATTAAGGGGGCCGCCTTACAAAATTAAGGGGGCCGCCCATCTGGTGATTTCCAGGTTGCCAGAATTGGGTTTTTGGCAGAAAATTTGCAGAAAGGTTATGTGTTTGGATTAGAATTCAAGCAAGTTCAATTCTCTTAGGCAATATAGAATCTAATCTAATCAAGATATAGCATGCATGCAAAAACACATACGCAAAGGAGCAAATAATCAACACATAATAATCAATAGGAGATAAGTAAAGGCAAGCACACTTAAGCTTCCTAAGGCACCTATCTTAGATTAAAGGCAAAGGCAATTAGTGAGTGAAAAGCTAGTGATGGATCAAGATGACACCATTATTAGGGAATTTGTCCTAGTGAGTGTCTATATGCAACAATTATGGAGTTGTGATTGTTTCGACTCCTAGATGCAAAAAGAAATAACGATCCTAAGAAATAATCCAAATGATCTCCTTGATTCATTTTTTGCTCGATCATGAATGTCAAAGACATATATTAGATTATATACCTTGACAATTTATGTGAGAGTTTATCCATGATTTTGAAAGACAATGTTTTTACAATTAGTCAACAATGCAAGGAAAATGATCTTCATGTGATTCCTAGATTGTGAGAATAATTTTTAGAGAAAGTTGATTGAGTTTTACAAAAAGGTTTATGCAAAGAAAATAAATTTTCTCAATCTTTAGTTTTGTGCGAAATAGATTCCTAGACTCAGAAAAGGTAAAATGGAAAAAAAATTTTCATGCAAGTATAAATTTGAATTAATTCAATATAATTTAGTCAACTTGTTCCATCATTCCTAATCCTAAACGCAAGTGGTTGAATAATTCATGCTTAAGGGGTTTTGTGAATATATCCGCAATGTTGTCTTCCGATGCAACCTTTTCTATAGATATATTTCCTTTTTGTACATTATCCCTAAGAAAATGGTGACGTATTTCTATGTGTTTAGTCCTAGAGTGTTGCACCGGATTTTTACTTAAATCTATCGCACCTTTATTATCGCACATAATGGGGATATTTTCTAACCTAATGCCATAGTCTACGAGAGCTTGTTTTATCCACAGTGCTTGTTGACATGCCTTTCCGGCGCTTACATATTCGGCTTCGGTGGTAGAAATAGCAAGAGCGGTTTGCTTCTTCGAAAACCAAGACGTTAGACAACATCCCATAAACGTGCAAATACCGCTAGTGCTCTTTCTATCTACGTAGTCTCCCGCATGATCCGAATCCGCATAGACGATGGTTTCTATGCCGGATTTCTTAGGATACCATAATCCTAAGTGTATAGTGCCTTTAACGTATCGGAAGATACGCTTAACCGCTTCTAGGTGAGAGGTTTTGGGATCCTCTTGAAAATGGGCACAAAGGCAGACACTAAACATGATGTCGGGTCTACTTGCCGTTAAGTATAGTAAACTACCTATCATTCCTCTATACTTGGTGTTATCTACGGACTCACCTTCATCGTCCTTTGTGAGCTTTACCTCCGTATACATGGGAGTTTTCATGGGTTTTGAGTCTTCTAGGCCAAATTTATTAAGCATTTCCTTAATGTACTTAGATTGGTTAAAAAATATTTCATCTTCTAATTGTTTTATTTGTAATCCTAGGAAGAAGTTAAGTTCACCCATCATGCTCATCTCAAACTCATCATACATGATTTTGGTAAATTCATCACACATGTCTTGACAAGTCGATCCAAATATAATGTCATCAACATATATTTGGACAATGATGAGATTTGGGTCTTTCCTTTTAGTGAAAAGAGTGTTATCTACCATTCCCATGGAATAATCATGTTTAATAAGAAAAGCTTTTAATCGATCATACCAAGCTTTGGGAGCTTGTTTGAGTCCATACAAGGCTTTCTTTAACTTATAAACATAATCAGGTTTTGCGAAGTCAATGAATCCTGGAGGTTGTGCCACATATACCTCCTCATTGATAAAACCGTTAAGGAATGCACTTTTCACATCCATTTGGAATAACTTAAAATCTAGGGCGCAAGCATAGGCAAGTAATATCCTAATTGATTCTAGTCTAGCTACGGGGGCATAAGTTTTGTCATAATCAATTCCTTATTGTTGATTATAACCTTGGGCAACTAACCTAGCTTTATTCCTAGTAACTATTCCATTCTCGTCTAACTTATTCCTATATACCCATTTGGTTCCTATGATGGTCATATCCTTTGGATTTGGGACCAATTCCCAAACATCATTTGCCTTAAATTGATTTAATTCTTCTTGCATAGCTATAACCCAACTTTCATCCTTTAAAACCTCGCTAATATGCTTAGGTTCTGTTGCTGAGAGGAAACAAAATAAGTTGTTTTTATCTTGGGCTTGTGACCTAAGGGTTCTTTGGTTAAGATGTCCTATTATGTTATCTAATGGATGTGATCTAGATTCTTTAATATTAACAGTTTCGTTATTTTCTAAGTTAATGTCTTCATTATCATTTCCTATGGGTTTTGTTTTACTAACCTCAATAACTTCATCTTCGACTAAATCATCATATTCTAAAGGTAGTGTTTTAGGAGGTGGTGGTGTTTCATCAAATGTTACATTTAGTGATTCCTCTACTTTCATGGAGTGTTTGTTAAGTATTATATATGCTTTGCTATTTTGTGAGTATCCTAAAAATATTCCTTCATATGATTTTGGATCAAACTTAGTGAGGTAGTCCTTAGTGTTTAAAATATAGCATTTACTTCCAAATACCCTAAAGTAGCTTAAGTTTGGTTTTCTACCTCTTAATAACTCATAGGGAGTTTTTCCTAGAATTCTTCTAATTGATACCCTATTTAAAATATAAGTTGATGTATCTACAGCGTGACACCAAAATTTTTGTGGAATGGATTGTTCATTTAACATAGTTCTACTCATTTCTTGTAGTGACCTATTTTTTCTTTCTACTACCCCATTTGATTGAGGGGTACGGGGAGCGGAGAAATTGTGAGATATTCCATTTAACTCACAATATTTTCCGAATTGTACTTCGTTATCAAATTCCCAACCATGGTCCGTCCTAATAGCAACTATTGAGCATCCTAATTTATTTTGAATCATTTTACTAAATATTTTGAATTTTTCAAAGGCTTGGGTTTTTTCACTTAAAAACCTAGTCCAAGTGTATCGTGAGTAGTCATCTACTATTACTAAGGTATATTTGTTTCCTCCATAGCTCCGCACAGCGGATGGACCAAAAAGATCCATATGTAATAATTCTAGGCACCTAGTAGTGGATACTATATTCTTAGCTTTGTGACTAGCATGTGCTTGTTTTCCAATTTTACATGCATCACAAAAATGCTTGTCATATTTTAGATTAGGCAAATTTCTAACTAATTCCTTAGAGGCCAAAGATTGTATTTGTTGCATGTTAGCATGTCCTAATCTCCTATGCCACAATGTAGAGTTTTCATCTAGGGTCGTTAGGCATATCCTATCCTCAGGTTTATTTCCTAGTTTCATAACATATATGCCGTCTTTCCTAATTCCTCTACCTAAAATTTTTCCATTCTTAACTATTTCGCTATCCTCTTCGGTAAATGTGACTCTACATTTATTATCACATATTTGTCCTACACTAAGCAAGTTATATGTTAATTTATCTACATGCTCTACATTTTCAATAGTAAGTGAGTCTTGAGAAATCGTACCTTTGCCAATGATTTTTCCACGTAAGTCACTATCGAAAATAACGTTACCTCCATTGTATGCCTTGTATGTAGAGAATAGCTTGTGGTTCCCCGTCATGTGCCTCGGACATCCGCTATCTTTGATCCATTCGTCAGGTTCCAAGTCAATTCCTAAACATATTTCGTCGGTTTCTTTTGCCATAAAACACTTTTCTTCTCTTGGCTTTTCAACCTCTTCTTTGTCACTATCACTCCATGTTCCACTAACAAAAGCACCTTGATTTTCATAGCCCGGTGGCTTTAGACATTCGCCAATGAGATGATTTGGACTTCCACATCTAAAGCACTTTCTTTTCCCGTAGTTGTCACTTCTATTCCTTTGGAATGCTTTTCTTTCGTCTCGTGATGATCTAGTGAATCTTCCTCGTCTTTTGAAGAATTTCTTGAATTCTCTTACGGCCATTGCATATTCTTCGTCTTCACTTTCGTCACTTGAATCATCATCATCACTAGGTTCCTTTTTGGCTTTTAGAGCAATGGATTTGGTTTGTTCTTTCTTGACTTTGACCGTTTCCGAATCTCTTCTTATGATTTCTTTATGAACCTTCAAGTTGCCAATTAGTTCATCTAGTGATAACGTCATCAAGTTCTTTGATTCTTCAATTGCCATGACCTTAGCTCGCCATTTTGGATGCAATGCCCTAATAAATTTTCTAACATAATTTTTACTAGAAAATGTCTCATCAAGTGCTTTTAAACTTGTGATGATAGTGTTAAACTTAGCAAAAGCATTAGCAATTGATTCCTCTTCTGGAATTGTAAATTGTTCATATTGTTGTACAAGAAGATCTATTTTGTTATCTTTGACTTGGCTATTACCTTGGTGAGTAATTAGTAAAGAATCTCAAATTTCTTTGGTGGTTTTACACATAAAAATTCTTTCATATTCTTTGCGTGGTAACGCATTATAAATTACCATTTTAGCCTCATTATTTTTTGCTAATTTCTTTTTCAAATCATCATTTTGTTCTTCAAAAGATACAATTTCATTCATTTTAGTTTCAACATTATATTGAATAGGAGGAAAATCACCAAAGGTAATAATATGCCAAAGATCAAGATCTTTTGATTTCACATATGTTTCGAATCTATTTTTCCAATATAAAAATCCATCACTTTCAAATAGTGGTGGTCTTTGCATAGATTGCCCTTCTAAATATTTTTCAAATTCCATAGATCGTTACAAGTTATAAAATACAATATATTTTAAAAATCTTGCTAGACGTGGCTCTTGATACCAATTGTGGAAAACTAGAAGGGGGGTTGAATAGTTTTACGTCTTTTTAATTCGTTATAAAAGATAGTTTTAGAGTTTACTTAGCTTTTGAAAACTTAGATTCGATAATATGTGATCTCAAATCTTGTACAATATAAATAAATAATACTACACAATATATAACAATGATAAGTAATGAAATAAGTAAGAGATGGAAAGATCGAACCGCGAGACAAGAGATTTATAGTGGTTCGGCTACAAGGACACCTTCCTTTCCCTACTCCACTCCCCGAGCACCTAACTCGAGAGTTTTCTTCACTATATCAACAAGCTCCCTTATGGCGGAGAAAACCGTACACACCAATTTACACACCACTTTTCACACCACAATTTCGTCACACCTAAGTCACAACTTCTACACAACTTCTTCAAATCAATCTACTTCACAACTAACTACTCCACACCTATCTTCTTCACACCAATCTAGTTCCTAACTTTTCTTCTTCACACCAAGTTACTAACTAATCACACAATCTATATCTAGCACAACTATCTACAATCAAATATTCACAACTTCACAAAAAATAATGTAAATGATCTTTGATGATGGACCAACAACTTGGATGTGGAGATCACAACAAGTTGTAATACTTCTTGTCTTGAGGGATAGAAGTATTCTTCTCTTGCACTTGAGAGGATAAAGGTGGGATCACTTTGAAACAAAGAATTATACACTTATGATCAAAGGATAAGAGAATAGAGAATTGGATCTAGATCTGAAAGTTTTGAAGTGCAAAAGGTAAGAAAATTCTGAGGAGAGAACCAGTATTTATAGGGGAGAAAAATAATGTTCTGGAGCGTGGCCGGTCCCCTTAATGATTAAGGGGGCCGCCTAAGGAATTAAGGGGGCCGCCCCTTCAGAACGTTGGTTTTTCTTGTCTTTTAGTGGGGAATATTTTTCTGGATAGAATTTGCCATTTTTGGTTGGAAATTTGAAATCATATATTTATAATGAATTAAACATATTCTTTTAGTTCCAAAAGTAATTTTGTAAAAGATATAAGATGTTTAATACATTTTATAAAAATTCTAGTGATTAGAAAAATTTCCTTTGATCATGAAATGTAATAAACCCTTTGTTTATTCATACCTTAAGTGATATGGAAGCAAAGACAAATATTAAGCACTAAAACTTGTTTACGTCATAAGTTTTAGATTAATGAGTTTATGCTTTGTAATTATCAAAACATAGAGACATTGTTAATATGCTAACAATGTTTTAAGACATTATTTATGTCAACACGTCACTTGATTGAACACGTTTATTTAATTTATCGAGCTTAAAAAAATTAAACTAATCACACCTTAATAACATTGGGCCTCAGCCTAATGCCCAACACAGCCAAACGCACTCTTATTTTATCATTGGGCTTCGGCCACAATTACTAACCCATCACTGTTCAAGCCCACACAACCCAAAACCTAATAAACTTTATTACTAAACCTCGACTAGTACTCGTTTACTTTGGCTCATTATCTTTGCATTTCTCTTAGCAATGCCTCAACATTTTTACATGTCTCGACTAAGCTCACTACTGAGAATCGAGTATGACAAGTTGTTTCCATTTATACGATTGGTCAATGGCTAAATTAATCAACAAAGCTCGGCTCGACTTCCATGTTTCACCAATTATTTCAACTTAACCCAAAAGTAGTTCTTGGCCTAGGAAATTATTTTATACGAGTTACAAACGACCCAATGACATCAAATGAACTCCCACGTAATATTTTAGTCATGATATCATGTTGCTTAAAACCTTTGACAATCACAAACCAACCGGTCCCCTCTTCTTTTGTTTTGGATCGACTAGTAAGAAAGACAAGGACAAGATAAGAAACCATGATATCTTACACTCTCTTACAATAAACTATGACATAACCTCTTACACACTTCACCTCAAAAATGAAGTAAACTCTTAAAACCAACCGAACCCTTTTATTGTTCCTATCGAAATGCTAGACAAATAATGCCAAGACAAGAAGTCATGATGACTTCTGCAAACCTTATGACACATTCAACTCTTTTGTTTTCTTTTGCTTATACGCCACCCCCTTGTCACCTGACACACGTTTGATACCCTAGACACGCTTGAGATGGAAACTTTTGTCTAGACTCGTTTGTCATGGGAATTGTGGCTTCTATATATACCGTTCCACTTTCATCGATATCAATATTGAACACACAAACTAAACACAAAAGCAAACCATGCTCTTCCTTTTGTTGCTGCCGTGTAAGGAGAAAAGAAAGAAGGAAGAACAAGAAGGCGTGAGTTACCATTTTTGCAAGTTCTAAGTCATTTCATTGGTTACTACGTAACGGGTTACAAGTTTTCGAATCGTTGGAGTTGTTTTGGCTTTGTTTCTCGTTCGCTTTCCCACTCCGTTTCCCATCACCACAGGTCGTGTAGTAAGCTCCTAACCCTTTTCATCTCGCATTATAACGTTCTTAGATACGTTAAGTAGCTCTTATAAAACGTACGTGATACACTTGGGTTGGTAAACACTTCTCATATCCTTAGAGTAAAGGGTATCATAACGCCGGTGAGGCATTATTCCTAGATGGAAGCTTATCAACGTGCGATATGGCGTTAACATGGTTTACTGCTTCCTACATTTGTCCCGGCGTTGTAATGCACGTTAGCCCATCAACGGGCGTTGCAACGTGTGGTATAAAAAAAATTACAAACACCCCCTTAAATATAGTCGTTTGGAAGGCAAGGATAAAATAAAAAAAAAAATGAAACTTACCATTTGAATACAACGGTTATGTTTTTCAAAATTAAATTCTTTTCAAACCCTTATAAATACAACTATTATACTTATGTTATTCAAAAAAAAAAAAAAAAAAAAGGCTTGCAACAAACTCCCTCATACCGTCGAACAAATTCAAGAATATGTCAGGAAACAGGCCGAGATAGACGACACGGCTCGACAAGAGGCACTTTTCGAACTTATTAACAAGTTTGAGCAAGTAAAGGCACTCAAACAACAACTGAGAACACAATACTCAGAGTGCAATCACATCTCTGACGACAGAAAATTTGTGATTAACGATTTTTTGTATGCTGAATTTCGCAAAGATCATGCTGTTGTTGACAAATTGATGGGCTGTGTGAGTTAGATACATGCCCAAAAAGCAAAGAAGATTCGCTGGAGTTATGAAGAAAATGTGGAAGCTGCTATGGTTGAGCAACAACAACAGAAAGGTGCCTCAAATTCATCTGCACCAAGAGTTGTTGATTATAGTGGCTGGAACTCTGACAAAGAGCGTGACTGAGCAGGATGGAAGCTGAGTTAGAAGCAGAGAGGTTGGCGAGCTTTGATCCTTACAATGACTGTTACGACTCAAACAACTCTCAGACCTGGGCGCACCCCGACCAGGGGAAGAACTGATCATGTATTTGTCTACAACTCATGGAGCAGTCAGTGCGGTGCTATTGACAGATAGGAATTCCATACAAACACCAGTATACTTTGTAAGCAAAGCACTCAAAAAGACAGAGACTAACTATACCGCAATGGAGAAGCTGGTCCTAGCTTTAGTATTCGCAGCTAAAAGATTGCGCAGATACTTTCAAGCACATCCAATAGTAGTGATTACGGATCAACCTATCAAGCAAGTTATCTCTAAACCCGACACATCGGGGCGGCTACAAAAATGGTGTGTGTTACTAAGTGAGCATAACATCTCTTATAGACCACGCAATGCGATTAAGGGGTAGATATTAGCCGACTTCATCATTGAGAAACCAGATACCGATACTCCACCTTCAAAAAGCGAGGTAGCGCCACAAGAACCATGGGTTCTATTCACGAATGGATCTTCGTGCGTGGATGGGTCAAGCGTAGGCCTCATCCTCACCAGCCCAGAGGCAATGGAATTCACGTACGCACTGCGTTTTGAATTCACAGCTACAAACAATGAGGCAGAATATGAAGCCTTAATTGCTGGATTACGCATTGCAACTCAAATGGGTGTACGAAACCTAGAAGCAAATGTTGATTCCCGATTAGTAGCAAATCATGTGTTGGGCGAATACGTGCCTAAAGAGGATAACATGATCCAATACCTCGACAAGACCAAATCTCTAATCCAGAACTTTGACAGGTTCACCATCAAACAAGTTCCTAGAGGGGAAAATAGAAAAGCAGATGCACTGAGTAAGATCGCATCTACAAGCTTTGCGCACCTGTCAAAACAAGTATTGGTGGAGACCTTGAAGAACAAATCCATCTCAGAGATGGAGATATCCATGGTGATAGATGAGCAGGATCCTACGTGGATGACCCCTATCATCGAATTCATAAGCAAGGGGATATTACCTCAGGAACAGAAGGACGCTCGACGGATATGGCGCACAGCGCAGAGGTTCGAACTTCGAGATGATATCCTATATCGACGTTCATTCCTATAACCATGGCTTCGGTGTGTTGGACCTCTTCAGGCAGATTACGTACTTTGAGAGATCCACTCTGGTTCATGCAGTATGCACTCAGGACCACGGTCCATTGTGGCACGAGCCTTGTAGTCAGGATACTGTTGGCCTACTATGCATCGCGATGCGCAGGACATGATAAAGAAATGTAGCGACTGCCAGGTCCACAGACCCATCCCGCGCCGACCACAACAAGAGCTGACACCTATCACCTCACCATGGCCATTCTATAAATGGGTCATTGATATTGCAGGCCCTTTTCCTGTTGCAGCAGGGGGACTAAAATTCCTCATAGTGGCCATAGATTACTTCACTAAGTGGATTGAGGCGAAAGCAGTAGCTACTATCACAAGTAACCAGGTCAAACGCTTTGTTTGGGACAACATCGTATGTCGCTTTGGACTACCTGGAGAAATTATTTCGGACAACGGAAAATAATTCTGTGATAACCCGTTCAAAGACTGGTGCGCGCAGCTAAATATTACACAACACTTCGCGTCAGTTAAGCACCCACAAACCAATGGTCTGGTTGAGCGCGCGAATCGTAGTCTGGGCGAAGGAATTAAAGCGCGCCTTGACAAACACAAAGGAAGATGGGTGGATGAATTGTCGCATGTTTTATGGGCGCACCGCACGACAATCAAAGTCAGCACTGGAGACACACCATTCTCTCTTGTCTATGGGACAGAAGCTGTCATACCAGCCGAAATTGGGATGCCAACTATTCGTACGGCGGAAGTCAATGTTACAACCAATGACGACGAGCGACGTATAGATTTGGATCTATTGGAAGAAAGGCGCGAACGTGCAGCTATATGTGAGGCAAGAGCTAAGTCAAAAATGAAGAGGTACTATGATGCCAAAGTCATAAACACCTCATTCAGACCATGAGACTTTGTTTATTGCGCCAATGATGCAAGCCACGCAGAAGATACAGGAAAGTTTGGACCAAAGTGGGAAGGACCCTATGAGGTCACAGAAGCACTGGGTAAAGGCGCATATAAACTGCGTGATATGGATGGCCATGAGCTACCACGCACATGGAATATTTGCAATCTCAAGAGATGCTATCTTTAGGAAAGGCTACGGCCCACACATAGACACCTCCGCACTTTAGTAAGGGCTCAATAAATGTCTGTGTATTTACATTTTGTTTTGTTTAGGGAATTGTTTTTTCTTTTCAAAAACTTGCAAGAATTAATAAAACATCGCGGTTTCTAGCTAACTCCGTGACACATTTAACTTTATTGCTTACATCTTATCTATGTCTCAATATTGTTAATTTATATTTTTTTCCTACATGGCGTGCATGCATTTATCAAGACCCACGATGGCATAAAGGATGAGTAAACCTAATAAATAACTCGTTGAGTAAGAGGGTTGCAAATTCATCAACATTGGATCACGTATCCTCGTTAAAAACCTTATTCTCAAGACATTGGAGTAAGTTCAATGCGCATCCCACAACGGATACGCAACAATGCACCTCGTGCGCGTTTAACGAATTAGGAGTCAAGACTCTTGGTTCCTTAACATGGCATTTGCAGTACGCTTCAAATTAATCCATACACTTATGAATTTTTATTCACATATATTTATTAAGTTATGGACTTAATACAATTTTTTCTAAGTACGTTTGGTCACACTTTGACTCTTGGAAAGTCTTTCACGAAAAAGACAAAAAATCTAAGTACAAACTAGATGTTATAAACATGCGTACAAAAACCAATCTTATTATTCATAAACTACGAGTTTATACAAGTTATAGATTCAACATATACAAAAAAGGTGAATCTATAATAAACTAAATACTACGAGTACGTTTATGCTCTGAACTACTAGCAGTGGACACTACACACCCAGCCTCCTCAAGCCTTTTTAGTAGGCTGCTATCCTCCTGCGACACCGTCGGCACGCTGACAGGAATCCCATCAGATCTAGGAAGGTGCGCTGCACCAACACCGCAGAGGATAGCTTTCCCTTTTATGCCCTTCTTCCTTGCGACCCTTGTAGCATGGGCTTCCAAGGATGCCTTCAAAGATACTTCCTTTTCTAGAGCGAAAGGGTTCAACACGTCGCGTGGACGAGCAAACACGGGCATTTGAAGCTGCGACTCATCCGGCTTCAAAAAGAAGTCAGGTTGCGCCTCCGCGTCCTCCGCTATATACCTTGCCAGGGTTAACCCCTCCATAATTACACCAATGGGGTAATCCTGTTCACACTCCAGTTGAGCGATGCGAGGGAACTCGAAGATCTTCATTTTCTCCATCGCAGCAACAAGCTCCGCATAGCCATCTCCTTAGTGGCCTGGCACCTCTGCGAGAGGCACCGTCAACAACTTGCCATTGTGCAACTCCTCCATGGCTTCAGCCTTGCCATACGCTAAGGCACACCTCACAACATCCCCAAAAGCATCCACAACTTCTTGGGACTCTAGCGTGCCCATTGCAGCCAAGCGAAGACCATGACTGATCAGCCACCTACGAATAAAACAACACACGCATTACAAGACAATAATTTCAAGGGAATTAAAAGTGAAAAGATGGAAAAGAAATCAAAAGTACTTGCGCTCAGCAAATAGCAGACACCAAGTGAGGGTACAACTCCTCATCGATGCTGAGCTTGCGTAGCTTACCCTCCTGCGTCTCCAAGGCAGCCTCTACAGCCTTGCAGAAGTCATCCAACTAAGCAAAGTGCTTGCTCTTATTCTCCTGCAGGTACTTCAACCCCCACAAGCAGGTAGCCTTATACTGCTCAAAGGCAGCACGCTCATGGCTCACGTCAGCCAGTATAGACAACCTTTCATCCGCAAGCCTCTTGGAGTACGCCGTTGTTGACTCCAAGGCAGCTTGAGCACTCGCCAACTGAGTCTTTAGCAGCGCAATCTCCTCATCCTTCTGCGCGCTGCTGCTACCCTCACCAGCATACTGCGCCTTGAGTTGAGCGACCAAGGTGGCCTGGCGCGCAGTAGCCACGCTCAACTCCTCTATCAGCGCCGCAGCAGACATCTCCTCATTAGCCTTGGGAGGCTCTTCCACCTGCGAGTGACTCACCTTAGGTGGCACTTGCTCTATATGCGCTGCATCACCCCCTGTAGCTTCGTCACTACATATAAAGAGCAAGAAGTCAAGACATTATATCAATGATAAAAAAGACAGAGAGAGAAGAAGAAGAACCATGACATTATTACTTACATGGGAAAGGAGGTCTCAGTAGTATCTCGCGCACCACGGATAGCGATGCCTCCTCATCTGTTGACTCATCCACAGTAATGACGTGGCGCCTGCGCTTGGAGGTGCCCTCACCACCATCACCAGAAGCGTTGCGCTTTACCCCCTGACTCGCCTCCTCAGAATCAGTGTCGACCTTGAAGATCCCAACACCTTCAGAGGACTCAGTGCACGCAGGCTCAAGGGCCGGCACTTCCTAAGAAGGAACATTCTGCACGGGAGTCGCCACCAACAGGGGTTGGGCGACGTTGGCCAGTTCCTCTTGCGCATAAGTGCGCCCGGCTGTGGCTTCCAGGATAGGTATCTCACCTTCCCTCAACGGGCGCACACCCACAGTTACTTGTGTGGGCTTTGCCAGCCTCACTACACTGAACAAGTCCATCTCTGCGCAACACATAAACAAACAACAAAGAAAAATTGAATTATTTAAGTTGAAATATAAAAGAAGGCTTACACTACAGAAAAGAAGGCTTACACTACAGATGCGAAGGAAAGAAATGACAAGCACCCACCCCGGCCGCTCTCATCCAGAAACATTGGCACCTCGTCTGCGCCTTGGAAATAGTTCCGACTAATCCCCATATGCACCCAAAATTCCTCGGGGTAGGAATTGATGGGGATGCGGTTCGTATTGATGGTCTCCCCATCACCCACATTGTACGCCCCGGGGTCTGGGCGCTCATCCTTTGGTAGTCCCCTACGTATAGAACTCAAAGAGCCAGGGGAACACCTTATCATCCACGCAGAAAAATCTCTCCCTCCAATTCATAAGGGTGTCTACCTTCTCAGTATAACATTGATAGCTCCCTAGGCGCTTCGAAAAGTACACCCACTCGTTTGACCACGTTGTGTGGTAAAACGCGCGGAAGAGATTGATGGTTGGGTTTATGGCAAGTAAACGACAGTTTACTTCAAAATTAGTTATCTTCGCCGCACCTATACAGTGCAGCTGAGATATGTGCAGGCGATAGAAATTGAGCACATCGCTCAAGAATAGGGATATGGGCATGCACTGATTCGCAAACTCGAAAAAGGGCGTGTATACCCCTATCTTCTCCTCAGGGAAGTCTGCAATAGATGTGTGCCTCCGGTATTTCCGGATGCAACGCGAGGGGTATAAAATAGTCCGAGGTGAAATGACGGAGTTCATCCTCGTCCATTTCGAAAACAAAATCATTTAATTGGCAAACCATTTTTCAAATATACTTTGATCAAGAAGTGCACGCGCTATTACCTTAACGGATACTAGGTTTCTTGATTGGTGTTTGATGATTCTAAAAGTGGAGGAAATGGCGTTTTACTGTGATGATCACAGTGAAAATTGGGAACCCTTTATATAGGGTTACCCCTAGCCTTGGATGGATGTCATGTGGATCCCACTAACTTCATCGTTTGGCTAGAATACCAACAGGTATAGCACTTTTTCACGTTTTCCAAGGGATACGTGGGACTTTTTAAGCCTAGATACACCGTATATTCCTTTTGGCGGGAAATACTCGAAGCTTCCCCGCCACGCTTACCGCTGCAGTTATTAGTCTAGCATACGCAGCTACGCCCCGCGCATACTAGACTGGGGGGACATGATGACGTATAGTCCACACTCGGGTCACGAACCCGATTAATGGACATTACTAATGCCCAAGCCCACCACGTGTGGGCTATCATAATAATGATTTGGGCTACCATGTTAACGGTTTGGGCTCACGAAAGCCCAAACCCAAATATATTATTTATGGTCTTGATAAAGATCTTCTATTTATGGGATAAAGATCAATAGACCGGATAAGCGTGATACGCCGAAGAGTAAGGAGCACGAAATCTATAAGGATTTCGTGCCTATATAAAGAATATCACGGCTTTCATTGAGGTACGATCTAAAAACCCTAACTCTTCAATACAACCCTAAAACCGATTACTTACTCTCACGCCGGAGGATAATCGTGGGAGACAATCTCACGATAAGCCTAACGGTGTTTGTTTGCTTTCTTAGTGCGCAGGTCTAAAGCATTAAGATATAATTGGTACGAGAACAGGAACCCAAACAAGTAACGCCCAACTTTTGTATCAACATTCGTCAAACATCTTTATAAAAATATAAACTTCAACTTTCAGAGCTTCTTTTGATATAAGCTTTAACTCAAACTAATTTTAACAAGCATACCCCAAGCACCATTGAATAACTAACAAGGTAGAGAGGCAATTACAAACTTACAATGTAATGATTATAAGCATAAATGCCAATATTTTAAGAAATCGTGACCGTTTTAATCATTTATGGTGGTTGTGATAACACGATTACACAAATAATGTCCTCGATCTGTCCCCTTCAGCACCCATTACTTGTCTGCACCCCATGTCATGCTCTTACGATACATGTCTACAAAGCCCACCAAAGACTCCGATGATGTCTGGCTCTTAAGACAACTGTGGGACCGTAACATGTCATGCATGTTACATGTACACCACATCATTTGTTGAAAGCAATGACAGACAATGTGACACAACATGGTTTCACATTATGCAAATAACCCCATGTCTATGCTCGCTTGAATATAGTAACATCGCATGTATCATGGTTTCATCTAGACAAAGCATGCACACAATGTTGTTACTGGGTTCATAAAATATACATAGTGAAATATAAAGAGTGGTATTGTCGGTCCTAGTAAGCTCATTGTCAGTCTAACGAATCCCCTAGAGATTCACCATTGTCTCACTAGGGTTATAGCAGACATCGATGATACGAAACTCATTTGGATTAAATGTACCTAAGGATTTTATTTCACTCGCTACAAGAAAATAGACTTAGTGACAGACCGAGGTTCTAATGACACAAAAAAAAAATGTCATTAAGTCTAACCTTTTCGACATTTTTAAAAAAGTGTGAGCAAAAGCTTAAAATTTTGAGAATTAATGACACTATTTATAAACAAAATGTGTCACAAAAGGCAAAAACTATGTAGCTCCATAAATACTCTTGGTGACATTTTTTTTACATTTTTAGTGACACTTTTTTTGACGTTTGGTGACACTTTCTTTACGTGTCTAGATGACAGGTTTTTTCTTTTCTTATATATATATATATATATATATATATATATATATATATATATATATATATATTTTGGTAGTGACTGGGTTATGTTCAAGCTGGCTGAAGCAGGTCAAGGTACTGCCACTCATGCCAACTTGTAGTCGATCATGAAACGTTTCATCTTAATACTTGATTAATGATTATAATACGTTCACTAATGCTGAGAAAGGATATGTTGATAGTTCAAGGTGTTATACTCTCATTGTTGATTCTATTTCATTCAAATCTCCAAGTGAGATAAGTTCTTAGGTTGGGATGTAAAGGTAAAAGTAAAACTGGTGTATTCAGTACTACTGAAGATAAATTACCTATAAGGCTATAAGCAGTCTGTTTAAGAAAGAAGAATCAAAAGATTTTTTTAGATTTTCAAAGAAAAAAAAATGTAATGGTATTAGGAATGGCAATGGAGCAAGTTTGGGGCGGAGCGGCCATCCCCATCCCCAAATCCTATTACAAAATTCATCCCCAAACCCGCCTCAATCCTCATTGGGGATCTTATCAGGACGCCCCATTGGGGCGAGTTGCTCCTCCAAACCCACCCCATACCCCATTGGAGATCTTATCGGGTTGTCTTCTTTAGGCGCAATTCTCCATTAAACTCGTGTCTTTCCTCGTTTATTATTGTTTTACAATATAAACAATATAATGTTATGCAATAACTTGTAAAATCGATAGGATGTTATTAATATATTAATAATTAGCCTTATTAAGCTTTCAACAATAATATTAAACATAAAAAATGATACGGTACTCACGTTGCAAATCAACTTTTTGAGAATATTATGACACAAAACAAGTTTCCATGATCACAACTTTCAATCTTACAAATATTGAATATTAAAGAATTATATTTTTATTAAGTAAATACCAACGTAATACTGTGTGTTTAATTGTATATAGATATATTTGTATGTATATATATATGTTTCAGGGCGGGGCGGGGTGGGGATGTTGAGCTCCATCCCCGCCCCAAACCTAATGAAAATCCCCGTTAATGCCCCAAAACCCGCTTCGTAACCCGATAAGCATGTCCCGCCCCGCTTCAAAAAGTTCGGGTTTCGGATTTCCCCAATGAGTTCGGGTTTTTTTGCCATCCCTAAATGGTATAAGTGATTTTGATGAAGAGTAAGAGTGGTAGAGTTAAAGAGATCGAGATGACCGATATGAGTATCGGAACATTTAAAAGTTAAAGATTCAAGAAGATTAAAGCTTGCCTCTAAGTTACTCAACTTTTTGTTATAACGTGTCATTTAAGTCTGTGCGATGCACATGTCTTATTTTTGAAAAATAATTAAAAATAAATAAATAAATAATTTTCACCCTCTGTATTTTCCCTATAGATTTTCCACACTAATACTCAAGTATACAACTTTTATTTTGACCAGCTCGACAAATAAAAATAATAGACATCAACAAATTTCTAAATCACCTCTTGAGTTTTATCAACAAAATATTCATACGCCATCGATGTATCAACTCTACCAAGTTATCTTATTTCCGCGATTAGCCGGTGCCAAAACACAAACAAAATGACTTGAAGAAGTTTAAGCACACAACTACTGTTTGCAAGCTTACTTAAAGTAATTCAAAAGATCAAAACGTGTTTGTTAGCCTTTTAATCAACATCGGACAAAAATATACAAAAGATACAGATAAAAACACTAATCAATCAAGGCATGCAAACATTTCTCTACACAATCAAACACGACAAGAAGCGTGATGAGATTTGTTCAACTCATCTTTAGGCAAATATAGGGAACACTATGGCCAAATATCCTTATGCTAAAATTATTTAGTAAGTTACATGGATCATCCCCGTGGTTAGTTAATAATTACATATGTCGTCCCTGATGGTTTTAAATTGCATTCATCATCCTTAACTTTGCAATAAAAAATTACCAATGGTCCTTTTTAAAACTAGCCGTCTATTTTTCTGTTATCTCCACTCATGTGCCATAAACATAAGGGTACAACCGTCCTTGTCTCTATGACTAATAAATTATACTCTACCATAATACTATCATTTTTCTCCTCAATTTACTTCCCAATTTACTCAACCATCTACCCACACCTTGTTCAATTTTAAAAAACACAATCCAAAATATACGTTGAACAACCAAGAATCATGATGAACACAAAACTTCATAACCATTAACCAAAATTACAACACTTCAACAAACTAGTACTTTTATCATTTTAGCCTCCAAAAACCACAAATATTTTTTTCCCATAATCTTTACGTGTAAACGTGAATTATAAACAACAAATGGTGATAAACTTTTGTAGGAACATCAGATCGTGAAAATCATGGGTGGTCTTGTTTACAACGAAAGTAGATCGATACACAACCAGAAGGAGATGTGTTTTTTAAGATCCATCGCTGGAAGTAGATCAGGCGACAACCAATAAGAGATTGTGGCAACCGCGAGTTCACCGAAAACATATTAATGGCGGCAGTTATGGTGGTTTACGACGCTTACGCATACCAACCAGGCAACCATCACCACGAATGCAACACCATCGTTGGCACTAAAGGGTCTTGTTAACATATTGTTTGAGGTTCTAAGGTTCGATATCCATTATGTCTACAAATCAAGTTTGGTTTAAAGGTTACAAGTGGGTTTTATTTCATGGTGTGTATTTGTGGAGGCATTTGCTTTAGTGGGTATTTGTTTAAGATCGAAGATGTGTTTTTTAGTTTATTAGTGGATATTTATTTTTATCAATGTTGTTTTTAATCTTTAACACTTGTATGCATGTTTATGTTATGAATTTATGCTGATATTGATGTTCTTCAATATTTATGAATTTGAAACAAAAGAAATTAAAAAGTTAAAAGAAAATTTGGAGGTTGAAGAAAAAGTGATTAAAAATGACTATGATGCCCTCATGATGGGTTGCCTTAATGGTATGTTTTATTTCCTTTAGACACAAGGACAGTGGGTGTTAGTAGTTACCGAGTCAAGGAGTATGGGTGCAATAAGAAAAGTCAAAGGAGTATAGATGCAAGTCCACGCATACCACTAGGACCATTCATGTAATTTACTCTTAAATTATATAGAGTGATTACTAGGGGTGTTCATCGGTTCGGTTTTCGGTTAATCGGTTTATTCAGTTCGGGTTGTTCGGTTAAAAAAAATTGGGTCATAACCGAAAACCGAACCGAACCGAAAATATATATAACCGAACCGAACCGAGAACCGAACCGAAGTTCGGTTCGGTTATGGGTCAAAACCGAAAATCGAAATTTGTACTTGAATTACACTATTTATATATTTTTAAATTTAATTATATATATTTTTGACCCAAAAAAAAAATTCAAACACAAAAAAGTGTTTTTTATATTAGTATAAAAATTTTAATGGATTTTTTTTATATATAAAATAATATAAATATATAAAAAATATATATATATTTATATAAATTCGGTTTTCGGTTCAGATAGTTAAACCCATATCCAATCCGAAAACCGAATTTTTAATTTGGTTCAGTTCGGTTTTAACAAGTTCGGTTCGGTTATATGTTCGGTTCGATTTTCGATTTATTCGGTTTATTACCCGACCCAAGAACACCCCTAGTGATTACACACATGCATCAACTTCAGATTTTATACCATAGTCCAAGTGATAAAAGTTGAAAGCACTATTTAGATTGGTGAGAATTGATCAGAAACTCATCTACTTGATTGGTACACTCAACTGTGTGCACTATATAATTGTATATTATTTACAGTCATGGGCGGAGACAAGGACGGGTCACAAGGGTCACGTGCCCCTTAGCAAAAAAAAAATTGTAGTGCAAATTTTCTAAAATATCTGGATTTTTTTGTAGTTTGCCCTCCCTAAGAATCAATTTGTAGTGTAGTTTCAAAAAATTATTAAAATGTGACCATTCGAGCAAAATTGGCCCCTGTTTACAGTGTGCTTTATATGCTTGTACGGTGAGCATCCTAATCAAAATAAAAAGTGTGCAAATCACCTCCCTAAACTAGTATAGCCACAAATTAAACGAATACTTGGAAACGGGTATAATAAACATCTAGGTAAAATTCAATTCGGCAGACACTTGTCAAAAACTAAAATATTATAGATTTATTGCTCGTTTGGTTTATAGATGAGTTTAGGATTAATATTTGAATTTAAATTTAGTGTAAGTTTTAAATTAAACGATGAAGAAAAAAAATACAATAACGTAATATATTATTTATTTTTTAAATGTATATAATCTATAGATTTAAACTAATACTATTGTAAAAACAAACAAAAAAAATTATGAGTGGAAGAGATTAAAGAATGGTCCACTAAAAGGAAAGGATTTGATAAAAGTAGTCCCGGTACGTTGGATTTGTAGATGGCTCATATTGGGTGCTTATTCCTATTTTTGAGGCCCACCTAGCCATACCAAACAACAAATTTTGGGCATCAACCCTAAATTCAAAGACTGTCCCTTAAACCAAACGGGCACTAAGTTAAGTAAATTCACTACTTTTGTAGTTTTCAAAAAGAAAAAAACTGAAACCAGTTTTTTTTTAATGGCAGAAACCATTAATCTTTTCATTTATGCATAGAACTATTAACACTTTTGTTTTTGTCAAAAACAAAAAAGCAAGGCATTAATGCTTTCATGTTTAAATGTCAGTGATACTTAGAAGTTGTTGATGTTTGATACCTTTGTTGTTCTATCGAGTATCGATAAACTTATGTGCAAACCGATTTCTAAAAAATGTCATTAAAAAAATAACGTTATATAAATTTAAAGAGAATAAAAATTAGCTAACAATCATATGATTAATACATTACCTACTGTTGTTGATAAAATTGAAAGGATGCAATCAAGTGCCATTGGAGTATTGGACTATTAAATGCCATTGAGGGAGTATTAACACGTTTCTTCAATTATTCAAGTAAAAGTGCAAACTTTTTTTTCTTTTTTTTTTCTTTTTTTTTTAAATATAAAACAAAACTAGCAAGGAGCTAGAAAATATTACAATGGTTTTTTAAGCCAGTCAGGTCAATTTAAACATTTAGAACCTATACAATTTAACCAAGTAAAAGAACAAAGACGAATACTGTCAAACAAATCACATTTCCTCATGCATTGAGCGTTAAATGTGACGGAGTTCCTATACTTCCAAAGCGTCCACCAAACTGTAGCAGCGATCACTTGTAACCGAGACTTCCCATCACTTGATAAATGGAGATTATCAAACCAAGACTTCCAACTTGAATGAGAATACATAACAGGAATAGCCATGTCGCACCAAATACGAACCAAGCGCCATATATGTAATGCAACATCACACGTATAGAATATGTGATCATTCGATTCCATACCATTAGAACATACCGGACATGAAATAGATTGGATTTCCAGCCCTTGTCTTGAAAGATTTAACCGATGCGGAAGTCTATCCAAATTAAGGCGCCATAAGAAAATATTCACTTTCTTAGGCACGATCTTGCACCACATGGTTGAAATATCCAAAGTTGGTAAGATTGCATCATCAATTTGGTGTCTTGTAGCCGCTACTGTAAATGCTCCATCATGACCAATTCCCCAACGAACCTCGTCTTGGCCCTCAAAATGTGTCACCTGATGCAACTCAGCTTGTATAGATTCCCACAAGGCGTTAATGCGACTAGAAACTATAGGTCTCTTCTAGTGCATTTGCCACTCCCTATTGATAAAGCGTCTTTGATAAAACAAGAAGGTTGTACATCTAGGCGATATAATCGATTATACCGCTGCGCTAGAGGGCCATCACCAATCCATGTATCAGTCCAAAATCTCACTTTTGTGCCACAACCAACTTTATATTTCAATGTATCTTTTGGAACAATGCCACAGTCATGCAAATGGTTTATGGAACCAATGATATTTCTCCAAATGCCTTTTGCTGTACTCAGAATATGATCAAAACCAACATCCTCTCCATATATAGCTTTGATCACATGAACCCATAAGTGATTCGGGTTAGAATGGAATCTCCACCTCCACTTTTGAAGAAGCACTTGATTAAACGCCTTCAAACTTCCAATACCTAGCCCACCTTTCTCTCTAGACGCCAATATATTTTCCCATTTGATCCAAATTATCTTTTTCGAGTCTTTCTTTAAACCCCAAAAGAAGTTAGAACGTAATCGTTCAAGTGTAGAGAGGATAGATCCGGGGTTTTAAAAATCGACATGTAATAGATGCAAACACTCCTTAACACCACTTTTACTAAAGTCGATCTTCCACCAATGGAGAGTACATTTGACTTCCATTTGGATAACCGCTTGTCAAATTTTTCAAGCATACCTTGCCAACAATTAAGTCTATTCATATTAACGCCAATAGGAAGGCCCAAGTAAGAAAATGGCATAGTACACGCAGAACAACCAGTATCCCGAGCCATTTGTTCTATGTCATCGGGAGAGACACCGATTCCATAAACATTAGATTTATGAACATTAATACGAAGACCCGATGCCAAAAAGAACACATGAAATAGACGTAATATGTTATCCATATCTCCATGATTCCAATCTGTAACCATCACTACATCATCAGCATAGAAGAAATGAGAAAGACGAATACCTGGCATGCCAACCGTAACACCTTTGATGAGATTTTCTTGGCAAGCGTCTTTAATGGCAATGTGAAGTCCCTCCATGATAAGAATGAATAAAAACGGTGACAATGGGTCCCCTTGACGAAGGCCTCTTTTGATAGAAAACTCCGAAGTAGGACTCCCGTACACAATAATGGAAGTACGAGCAGATTGTAAGCATGTTTGGATCCACTTTCGCCATTTTTCTCCGAAACCAAACTGATTCAAAACATAATCCAAATACGTCCAATTAACCGAATCGTATGCCTTCTCGAAGTCAGCTTTAAAAATCATCATCTTCTTTTTTCAAAATTTATACCAATCTATAATCTCGCTTAACATCAACGAGCTGTCAAGAATTTGTAGATTATGGATTATCGCTGCCAATCGATTTGCTAGTATTTTGGTAATGACTTTATATTGCAAACCAATTAGGGATATGGGGCGAAAATCTTTAATGAAAGTGGGATTAGTTACCTTAGGAAGTAATGTGATAAAAGCTGAGTTAGTTCCAGGAGGCATTCGAAAGGAAGTGAAGAAATCCGAGACAAACAATTCCATGTATTGCTTGAAAATCTCCCAATATCGTTTTAGAAACTGAAACGAGAAACCATCCGGACCAGGAGCTTTGTCGCTACCACAATCCCACACTGCCTTCTTTATTTCGTCACTCGACACCGGTCTCTCCAAGTAAAAGTGCAAACTATCAAGAAAAATGCCTAATTTTATTTCAATAGCTTTTGCATGTTAAATTCAGTAAAAGCAAACATGGTTTCTAAGATAACTCACACTTTAGTAACGATATAATCAAAGAAAATGAAAGGTTTTATCTAACTTTTGGTTATCATTATCGTAATCATCCATTGCTTCAACACTAAACGAATGGAAGGATGAATAATTTTTAGGTTACAAATTACTAAATGCAATTACTTGAAGAAAATGAAATGGTTATAGTTCTCACTGAAGAGAGGCGGATCTAAAGTCTGAATCTATTGTTTGTTTTTGTAATGGCAGAAGTGAGAGAAAGATGAGAAGTAGAGGTTGGGTCCTGTGAAGAAGAAAAAAGATGTTGTGTTTGTCTTAAATATTGAAGTAGAAAGAAGTGCTATCATTACTTATGTTTGCAAAAAAAACATACTACCTCATTCCAGTTTCTTCTTCCCACCGAAGAGAACAATAGCAAAAAGTGCTTTTTAAGGAAAAAAAAACAAACACAGCCAAGTTAGTATAAGTTAGTTTCTTAATACATATAACTCTTGTGAGATCTCTATAAATACGGAGAGACCAAGAGACGTATGCTTGTCTTTTACTCCTTGTAAACCCGATCTCATAAGTAGAAATTGCTCCTTCCGTTCTTTGCTTTCATTAGTTGAATTAACAATAAATGAACTTAAACAAACTCTATGTTGTGTTGTTATTATCGTTTTTGTGTTTGTGTTTAGATCTTTCAGTACGGATTTATTAGGGGTGGCAATCGAGTCATATTCGTGTAGACCTATTCGGGTTCGCGAGTTGGTGGGTTAGTATAACCTCTACCCAAACACAACCCATTCATTAATTATGTCAAGAAACTCAACCCTAACTCAGAACTGCATAACACGCGTGACCCGTGTTGGGTGTACAAACCCAATCCCACATCGTTATAACTATAATCTCAATGTTAACATATAAGCTTGGTGGGCTACTCCTTCTATCACCAATTGGTTTTAGAATGGAATCTCAGTTGGGCTTATATGTTGGACTTGGTGAGATGCTGGGCCGTAGGAATCTCTACAATTGGTATCAGAGCCTGGTTCGAGAAGAACGAATCACACAACGTGGATAGAGCTAAAACAAGATAAACAAGTGAACCGGGTTTGGTTCGTTGGTTACTGCGCAATCGTGGGAGAATTGGCGCTGCAGGTTCGTTAACCGTTGGATTTCTACGAAATTCGAACCGTAGGTTGAAGACACATAGATCTAGGATCTCACCGGAGGGATCTTGCATCGGAACTTCCAGGAAAGAGATATAGGTTGTAGAATTTTCTGGTTTGGTTGTTGTGTTCTTTGTCGTTTTCGGTTATTGTTTGGCTATAGTTGTGTAGATTACACGGTTCAAGGTTTCTAGGTTTTCGAGTCAAGATTACTTGGGCAATAAGGTTCTTGAAGTTGTCTTGCAAGGAGGTGGATCGAATCTCCTAGGGTTATAGGAAATCGTTTTCTTTTGTCACAAGGTTCTTGAAGTTTCGGTTTTGAGCTTCAAAGGTGACAAGGTTTTGCAAGAAGTTTCAATTTCAAGTTTTCAATTTCTTTGAGTTCAAGTCTTGGTGGTTCTTGGAAGACAAGTAAGGTTTAAATTTGTCTTGGGATTCAAGAAAATTGATTACTTTGAGTACAAGGTATATCAAGGTTGTAGACTTGAGGTGGAAAGATCGAAGCTTTAAGGTTTTTCTAAAGGTTAGTAGATCAAATTATTACAAGAAAGCGGGTTTAGCACACGGCTTGCGAGACTTGTTGGTAAAGTTGGTTAAAAGGCAACTTAACAAGGTTTGTAGCAAGGTTAAAGAAGAATGGCTAGTATGAATACTAGGTTAAACATCGAAAAGTTCGATGGGAATATTGTACAAAAACATGGAGGTTCAAAACAAGTTGGGTTCAAGCAACTTGGTCTTGGTGTTAAAACAAGGGTCCATGGAGTACATGTTCAAAAGCGTGTTTGGTTTGAGCTCAGGAAAATCGTGAAGCTGAGGTACAGGAGAGTAACGATCATGCTGTAGTGGCTTAAAGAAAGTTGGAGGTTAAACAACTTGAAGGAAAGACAAACACGGACTGCTTGGAAAATGAGCAGGAAAAGAAACACCTTGGTGCAAAGATCGGGGCAGACATTATGAAAACCGGAGTACCTAGTCAAGAAGGTGCAGAGGGTAATGTTGCTGAAAGGTATAGAGGTGACAGTAATATGGATGCTTTTGGAGTTGCTGGAGTAATAAATTAACTTTCAGGGATGCAGTTGCTTGTGAGGTAATTTCCAAGAGGATGGCTGTAACGAAAGAAGATATGGATACTCGGTCTTGTATGTGTATGCTCAGCAACAGTGTAACACCACCAATTTTTAAAATATTTGCAGCAGAATAAAGATTGGGTGTTACTTCACAGCTCATAGTTTTTCAGTAGAAAATGATTTTCTAAAACATTTATCATTCGAATTTTTTTATAAATATCAGAGTTTTAAAAATAAGGTCCCAGTGGTTTTAAAATTTGTTAAATAGGTTTTCGAATGATAATAAAAATTTTATAGCCTTTGTGAAAATTACGTGCTCTTCCGTCCCATCCTTGCTCGTTATAGACCTAAGATAAACATGCTAAAAGTCAACAAAAGTTGAGTGATATTCATAGGTTTAAGTTTAAAAGTTGAACACAAGTTATAAGTGATAATTGCACCGTCATACAATTATAAGTTAAAAATAGTTGTTATTGCATTAAGCTCATGACACTCAGCCGATTAACAGATCTCATCACGAATGATGGATTATGGTAACAGGGGCCCTCGGGATAGGTCCTTGCCAGTAACCTATTAGATTTCAAATAAAGTGCGTTCGGTTGTTTTCTCAACGCCCAAACGGGGATTGTCAATCCCTAATAGATCTATCCACAATTATTTACGTTCACCTCTCTGGGTGACTAAGGCTCATGATATGAGAGGCTTTTGGCAAAAAGGTACTTAAGCAATAACGAGATCAGGTAAAGCATACCAAGAAAATACTTGTGTTCAGTTTGTAAAAACTAGCATGTATCCCCCTCGCAGGGTTTATAAAACATCTAAACAAGTAAAGGCGAGGCTATGAACTCACCTTAGTGGTTTAGTGAATAAAAATATCGATACTTAGTTTGCAATAATGGGAACGGCTCCACACACGACCTAGTATATATGGCAAGTTTTAGTGTTTGGTAGTCCTAATGTTTTAATCGCGAGTAGTTTTTGAATACGTGATTTGTTTATTTAACGTTAGTAAAACTTTTGGTTTTTATAGTATATTGTTCGTTTAGTTTAGTTATATATAAAAATATAACGTAAGGTTTAATAATAATAATAACGATAGTTTGAAATAAAACGTAACGTTTAATAATAATAATAATAATAATAATAATAATAATAATAATAATAATAATAATAATAATAATAATAATAATAGTTTGAAAATAAACGTAACGTTTAATAATAATAATAGTTTGAAAATAAACGTAACGTTTAATAATTATAATAGTAATAGTTTGAAAATAAACGTAACGTTTAATAATAATAATAGTAATAATAATAGTTTGAAAATAAACGTAACGTTTAATAATAATAATAATAGTTTAAAAATAAACGTAACGTCGCTACGTGAATTTGTAAAAATGGAAAGTAAAAATAAAAATACTAAATTTATATATATGGCCCTTGTATTTTCTAAAAATTTACACTTTTTACCCAAACGGTGTTAGCGTTACGCCGTTAGTCCAAAATTAAATATATTTACATTTTACGTCCAAGACTTTATATTTCTTACACCTTTCACCCTAGAGTTTATGAAAATCAGTTTTCACCCTTTGATTTACGAAACGACATTTTATACCGAAACTTTGAAAAGTTGACACTTTTAACCCGATTTTGGTAAAATTTGCAAATCTAGTCCAAAATTCACAATTTTCAAAACTTAATGTTTTCATCTCTTAATTAGTTTCAAAACAGCTTATTGAGCTTATTCTACCAGCTTATTAGTTTGAAAAGTTAATTTGATAGCTTATGGGCTTTTAACGAAATGTAAGGCCCGTTAGCATTTTTAGATCCAATGGGCCTACGGGAGTTTTGGGCTAAGGTTAGGAGTATAAAAACGTTGCCAATCAGCTTATTGTAACAGCTTATACGATCAACTTATTTTGAAATGATTGGGCCTTAAGGCCCAGTCGATACTAAAAATTTTCCAAAACTAGTTTCCAAGTCGATTGCTTGGTGACTTTTATAGGTTCAAAACGCGATTTTTATTATAAAGTTTTTATACGAAAATGATTGTTTGTCATGAGGACAATTAGTTTATGAAATAAAATGGCATGCTTGTTAAGTAAAATTTAAAGATGTACGTGCGTTTTGGGCTAGCATGGGACGAGTTTTTATAAAACAAAGACTTAGAAAATTTTAATAGTTTTCGATACTTGTTTTTATACGTTAGAAATGTATTCTAAAATAGGTTGTACGTAGCTTTTTAGTTTCAAAACTCTACATAGTTTATTTGTTAAGGTGTGAAATATATAGACGAACGTAAAATATATATATGTTGTATATTTAGTTTTTGAATAATGAGGTGCATTTGTGTGTGTCGCGTATAAAAATAATGCAAATGAAAGTTTTATATAAATATTGAAAAGAGTTTGTTAGTAACTTACGACACCAAAATGGTGGGTAAAACAAGACGTAGAGTCGAGAAGTGAGTGAGATGAGTACGTAGTGTGTATGTGTGCTCGACCAAGGTTCACAAACAACAATTTGCTTCTCCTAAACCCACACGAATTCCTTGAATTTCTACCCAATGCTTCGACCCAAGACTAGACTAAGACTTAGAAGATTTTTGGTGAGTTTTTGGTTTGCATGGAAAATAGAAAACGAGAGTATGCATGCATGGGATTTATATATGGTACTTGGTGTATTCTAGTATCTAAAATTTATTGTGATGGGATTGTTGCTTGTTTCTAAAAGTCCTAAGGTGTAAGAGTTACTCAATGTTTTTGGTTTCTTGTGGTCGACATCCTCAAACTTCAAAGGAAAACGTGGGTATTGATCTTTTACAAACGAAATGGTACTTGTGATATATATTATAAAAGGTCATGGTACTTTCCCTAGTGAATAAAATATGGAAATGTGTGTGCTTGATTTAAGGTAGTACTAGTTTGGTTTGAATCATGTATGTCGACTACAATTTATTTTGTGAACCGATTAGTAAATCGGTTGGAACTTGTGGGATTTTGATAACTTGGAAATATTTAGACCTTAGTTTGTGTTTAGAAGGAGTTTAGGATGTTTTAGAAACAATCGTGGGTTAAAATGGTTAAGTTTTGGATTAGGTGAAATGTTATGAAATCGTTTTTGGGACATGAGCTTTGCCTAGTAAAAACGTATCTAGATTCAATGTGAGAAACTAAAAGTCGGCACTCTAATTGTTGGCTAGGGGAGGATCGATATTGTACAAAAATATGTGTGAGTCGTGTGTAAGAGTTGGGAGTACGAGACGCGTTTCTAGCTTGTCTAGTCGAATGGTTTCGAAAACAAAATAAGGTAAATGGGCTAAATTGGTTTTGGGCCGTGAATAGTAGCAGGCCGAATAAGATTTTGGGCTTGGAAACTTAATTAAGGGTCCGGTTAGGTGTAAGTTAGGATTAGTAAAAATTAAATTTGTGATTAGTGAAAGTTTAGTTAATATTTAGTGAAATGTTTACGTGAGTCCGAGAGTGAATAGTGTTTTGTGAATAGTGTATCGTGAATAGTAAAACTTTTGAAAACATCTCGATATCACTAACCGACTCCAAAAACGATGAATAGTGAAATGATGAATAGTGTTTGGTGAATAGTAACCGATGAATAGTAAATTTGAAAAATGTCCGGAAAATGCAGGTTTGTAACGAATAAAAGAAAATTTTAATATTCTCGCGATTTTAGACTATAGTGGTACATGTGTGAGCATCGTTCCAAGCAAAAAGAATCATGAATATCGTAGTGATTTTTAAGTAACATAGCATATTTGATAAAAATAAAATAAAAAAAAATTGTTATTGGTAAAAACGTTATAAATTTACGTAATGATATATTAGTCCTTGATTTACTTTTACTATTTATAGGGAAATTTACGGGAGTTTACAAACAGTTTCAGACGAAGTAGTGACGACAGCTTCATATATTACTGGAATTACGCACCAGGTTTGTTCATATATCTATTCCTCTATATAGATTATATGGAGTTTACTTGTGAAAGCAAGGCTGAGATCTGGGTTATCAAGGGTTTGCTGGATGAAGCAAAGGAAATTATACTTGGTATGAAGATCTTTAGGACTCAGAGTGGTAATACTCTGAGGGTGTCACGATTCAGGTTTTCCAACGGGATGTCGGTTCAGATATTGTTGGGGGGACACTCTACACTGTCGTTAGAGGATTGTCTGTCAGGGAATCGTGATGAAGAAAAGAAGAGTAAGGGGTCATGTATATATGCAGTTGGAAGTCATAAGTATCAAGTTGTCTGCATGAGACCTGACATAGCATCTACTGATGTGGGAATGTTGGATAGGTTTGATTGTGGATTACAGATGGACGTACATGATTTTGTGGATTATGACTACATCATGGGTAGATCAATCACAATGTACGGGTTTATGATACAGTAATGTGCGGTAAGCTGGGAAGCTATGTTGTGGCACATGATGACTTTGTTAACAACTAAAGCGGAGTATATGACACTTACTGGAGAATTGAAGGAGGATACATGGCTAAAGGGATTCTCTATAGAGTTAGGACTTGAGCTAAGGTTAGTAGCGGGTATTGCTACTGATGCCTTGACGAAGGCGATCCCCGATCCGAGGTTCCAGCACTGGTTGAAGCTACTGCGTATCGGATAAGGCTAAGTATTACCACTAAGGTGGAAATTGTTAGAATATTAGTGTGTAATAGTTAGGATATAAGTTTAGGGGGTTAGTTGTAGTTTAGCTCAAACTTAAGGAGGTTAGTCATGTATTAGGAAAATTCCTAGCCTCCTCAATTGTAGATTCCTTGTTCAACAAGGATTAGGTTTCTCCCCCTCATTCTCTATAAATAGGTATGAGGGGGTGATGTTTTATTTGTACCTTCTTTTCTTGCTCACGTTTAATAAACGTTTGAGTGTAAAATATCTCGTGTGTGTTGGTGCCACTCGGCATTAAGGGATCATAACCCTTTGCCGAGGTCTTGTTGGAGTAGTTCTTGATTCGTGGTTCCACTCTAGAAACCGGTTTGTTAGATTTCTTCCAACAATTGGTATTAGAGCCAGGTTGGACCCAGTGATGATGTGGATGGTGTTTCCTCGATTAGACCCCGGTTCGACGGTATTAGTGGATCCCGGTAAACTTTGTACCGAAAGGAAGCCGGTAAAAGGCGGTGTGTTCCGATGGTAAAGGTCGGCGGTATGAAAAAGCTGGGATCGTGGCTATAGTCGAAGATGAGGCCCATGGTGGTTTGGGTTTGAGGGGAGGATTGTTGGGTGTACAAACCCAATCCCACATCGTTATAACTATAATCTCAATGTTAACATATAAGCTTGGTGGGCTACTCCTTCTATCACCAATTGGTTTTAGAATGGAATCTCAGTTGGGCTTATATGTTGGCCTTGGTGAGATGCTGGGCCGTAGGAATCTCTACAACCCGTTTAACATGTTTAAGTAAATAGGTCAAGAAGTGAATAAGGTTAATGGTTTGTTGATTTAACTAGTTTAAATGCAAAAATGATATAAGAATCTAAACTATAATAAAAATAACATACAAATAGTTATACGACAATTTCAATAATATTTGAGTTATAAGCGTCAATTTGAATGATATATGAGTTATAATCGTAATTTACTCATATTAAGTACATGACAAAATACAATTAATCCATATCCAACAATAAAACCAAGTTATGTATTTTATTTTTAGAAGCTTATATACTTAAACGAGTTTATGTGTTGACCTGTTTAATACTTACTCAACCCAAACACGACCCGTTTATTAAACGGGTTAAACGGGTTGACCTGTTTTTGACCTAAACCTGTTTATCCTTAACCCAAACTTGTTTAACTGTGTGCCGGGTTCGTGTCATTTATCATGTCGTGTCGAAAATTACCGCCCCTAGAATTTATGTATGCAACATCTCTACCGTTAGACCAACAGTATCTAATAGTCTAATGTCGGGGTGTTCACGGTTCGGTTAATTAACCGAATAAACCGAAAACCGAACCGAACCGAACCGAAATAAAACCGAACCGAACATATAACCGAACTGAACTTGTTAAAACCGAACCGAACCGAATTAAAAATTCGGTTTTCGGTTTGGATATGGGTTTAGCTATCTGAACCGAAAACCGAATTTATATAAATATATATATTTTTTATATATTTATATTATTTTAAATATAAAAAATATCCATTAAAATTTTATACTAATATAAAAAAATATTTTTTTATGCTTTGAAATATTTTTTTCCCAAAAATATATATAATTAAATTCAAAAAAAAATATAAATAGTGTAATTTAAATAAAAAGTTCGGTTTTCGGTTTTGACCCATAACCGAACCGAACTTCGGTTCGGTTCTCGGTTCGGTTCGGTTATAGATATTTTCGGTTCGGTTCGGTTTTCGGTTATGACCCAAAAAAATTTTTTAACCGAACAACCCGAACCGAATAAACCGATAACCGAACCGATGAACACCCCTAGTCTAATGTTAGTTTTGAAAAACACGAATCTGTACCTCACTAATCAGCCCACTACAGCAGGCCCACAAGGGATGGCCCAATACCAATCAGCCAATAGGCCCTTAACCGCCCCTTATGGAGAGGCTAGGGGTGTTATTCGGTTTGGTTATTTCGGTTAAAAGTTTTTTTTAGGGTCAAACCGTGAACCAAACCAAACCAAATTCAAATTTGGTTTTCGGTTCAGTTCGGTTGAATACTAGTTCGGTTTGGTTCGATTCGGTTCGATTCGGTTTTCGGTTTAATTCGAATTACACACTTTATTTTAAAAAAAGAAAGGAAAATATACAAATATATTTAGCCAAAAAAACTATTTCAAACATAAAAATTATTTTTTAATATTAGAATAAAATTTTATTGTTATTTATATATGAATCTTTTTATATATAATATTTTATTGATCTTTTTATACATATAAATATATAAAAAATATATACATGTTTATATGAATTCGGTTTTCGGTTCGATTTTCGGTTCAGTTTTGGCAAACTCGGTTTGGTACGGTTATTAATCAGTTCGGTTATTTTTGATTCAGTTCGGTTTATTCGGATTTTTCGGTTTTTCTGCTCGCCCCACATTACCAAATATATATTCATCGAAATGAAGTGAAAGCGTACAATGCACCAAATGGGAACAGTGACTGCACTTTCCCTATCAGTGAAACGCTATCTGTAAAATGATATGTAAAGATCGCATACCATACTTGTAAAGAACAAAATTGTACTTATAAGAGGTTCACAGCAACAGCATTGCTATCTATACAATTGGGATATTATGAAATCGATATATTTCGCTAAAATATCTATGCCTCTATAAACTCTTTTGCTTATACTAATAAAGCTTAAGTTCTATGGTTGTGGATATGGTACCACCCCTTAGCAATAATCATAGGGACTTTGTCCAAAAAATAGTCCCTAAATGACCACTTATCGGCTCAGTAATGAGTCAAGAGGGTTTTCAAGAAATACTTGATATAGGCTGGAACTATCTGCATTGCATCAAGGATTGAACATATTTGAGCCACCCATGCTAATGGCTGTCAGTATCGAGAAACTTGTTATCACAGCAAGCCAGAATAACGCTGATCCTGCGATTTAATATATAGGTTGGTCAATGCTAATGCTAACACATGTTAACAAATCGTCGCCTATAGAAAAAGCATGTGACATTAAAACATTATACGTGAAGTGAGGTCAATACCTCCAGAATCATTGTCAGGATCCAAAAGATTGGTTGTTTGACCAGATGATGTAGTTGTCGACTTCATATCCGTTGCGTTATAAGATGCTTCGGAAGCCACTATTCCTTGAAATTCTTCACTGACAATAAATGCTGCCAAAACATCCATAAACGTTTCTTTATCTGACACAGGTGAAGTAGGCTCGTATGTAGTGCCAGCTGGTCCTAGTTCTGAAAACTCATCATCTGATGCATCAATATCAACCTCAATCTTTTCATCCTCTTCATCTTCAACATACGCTTTATATGTGAGTCGAAGAAGTATCTCTCCGGCACTTCCTTTGTTCAATAATCCCCAACCTCCTTGTAGGGTCACAACCCTATCTGTTGGCACCGTATCTTTTAAAGATCGTAGGTCGACCTGAAATTTGAAAACTGTAAGGATCTTGAACAGTATTTGGTAGAAAAAACATATAATATTTTTTTCAAAGGTTTACCTCTCCTGCACCAACAGTCAAATGTATAAACCCAAGAGAATCCTTCACTTGTATTGACAATTTCTGTTTCCGTGGGTTTGTAACTAGCAAACTGAAATCCTGCCATTAAGTTAAGAAAAATATAAATCAGTAATGAACTTTAATTGCCATTTAAAAAAAGTAATGAACTTTAATTGCCGTTTAAAGAAAGTAATGAACTTTAATTGCCATAAGGTAGGCAGAGTACCATTATGGACTAAATCTCACCTGATTCCATATTGGCTGGCCAGGAGGGCCGATGACAGTTGTTTGACTGTTCTTTTTACTACGTACGACTTGATCTTCTAGTCTTAATTCAACATATGGATCTGTTTTTCCTGAACAATGAAATATGGTAAATTAATCATCATAAAACATGATGCACGATTTTGTTCTAACAAATTACTCAAAATGCATATATAAGAGCATCTTCAATGTATACACTAAAACCTCAAAATGGTATAAACATTAGCGTAAATCATCTCCAACCAAGACACCCAAAACGGTGCAACTTTCTAGAGAGCATTACACCAAATTTAGTTACAAAAAAATAATCGCTTTCCCTTTAACCCTTGGGCATGGGTGTGACCGTCTACATCATACCTCCCCCATACTCTGCTCCGGCGGGATTGGGTATGATGTCGTTGTTGATATAAGAAATATTCTTTTAACATAAAGAGTGGAATGAGATATTCTAAAAATATATTACTAAAACAATCTCGCTAGATCTAGCATGAGTACAGTGTTCAATATGTCTAATTTTTGCACAATCTAAATAGTTGTAGAAGTAGAACAAAGTTATTAGGTTCTAAGTTGATAGATAAGTTAATTTAATGGAGCATAATAATGTGGAAAACATAAACAGCCTAGTGCAAAAAAATTGGTGTAGTATTTGGTACATAATACATACACAATTGAAATTAACTTGGTCTACACCAAAATGGTGTCAACGCGTAATAGATGCACCAAGATGGTGCATCCACATGAGATGCTCTAAAGAGACAAGGAAGCATTAACGGTTCTAGATATATATACTAGTAAATACAAAATTCTCCTAATACTCACCATAAAAGATGTAAGACAGCTTCCGAGCATCAACAAGAGTGACTGAAAGTTCGCCAGCAAAATCCTTGTTTCCTTCTTGCATTTCCCCCGACTTGAAATCATTTGGTAGTGGACCAACCGCTTTCCCCTTTTGGAAGTCTAAGACAATCTTCTTAGGACGCACAAATAATCGAGGCAAATCCTCAGTCAAAAGCTTTCTCAAGAACCTGAAAGCCCAACCAAAATTAAGTCGAATCGAGACTATAATAGAATAAATTCATGATATTAACCGATGATTGTATGAAGAAACACTTACATCGAGAGTACAGGGATGGCTGGTAAGACATCAATACATGCAAGAAAGAAGAAAATAATGAGCATATGACATTTACGATTATAAATGTAACAAAATGATGATGATAATCAAGATTAAAGAAAAGGCATACCCATTAAATTGAACAGCCGAAATGGAGACAACTCAAACTTTATTTTAGGAAGTGAGACAAAAGCCCATGAAACACCTCCCACCCAAGGAGCAGCTGGAATCAACCGTAGTTTAACCCATAGCTCTCCATCAATATCAAAATCACGAACACCAACTGGCACCTTAATTGGAATAATCCCGAATTTTAGTGTCAGCATGAGAAGCATTCGAGCGCCACCGGTGTAACGGAGACCTATTTGGTACCTTTAACAAGTAATATAACAAACAACTTAAGACAAAGGATAAATTTTTGAAACTTATAGTTTAGCTTATGAGACTTGTGACGAGACTCACTGTAAATCATTGGGGCTGCGTGAGGTTTTTCTTTCGACATTTCTAACAACAAAAGGCTCATCCCCAAGAGAAAATTGCTTGATTTCAACTCGTTCAACATAATCAGGTTTCTTCAAATCATCAATAACAGGTTGAAGCAAACCAATAACCCAATTCTCGAGCCCACCTCTATAAACCTTCCATAGCTTTCCCAACACCATATTCACCCATTCAACCGACTCTTTCCTCTGTAAATCCTTCTCAAGAAACAATGAAAAGCTCGTAGGAACTTGTGGCCATATTCCTAATTTCTCTACATCGTCGTTGTTATTTTTCTTTCTTGACGTCCAAAGCTTATCAAATACAACCCCAATAAAGAAAAATAACACAAACATTCCACCAATGTTCCGATTAATCGGAGGCAAAGGAATTGGATGTATCACCCCAAGGTGAGTTCTAAGTTTACCAACAATGGGGTCATCATTAAATCCACTAAAATCATTTGAATTTGTATAACCTATTTCAACAGCATCCTGAGTGTTAGCATCACTAACTTCATCTATTTCATTTGAAGCTCGACTTTTGGTTACGTTTTGCAACCCCTTGTTCACGGATTTCGCAACCTCTAAGCTCAAACTTTGGCTCCTACCATCAATAGGCGCAACACAACCCGAAATCACACCCCTTTTCCTTCTTCTAGACACTTTTTTACTACTACTACTACCAAAAGAGTTAACTCTTTTCCCTGTAATAGTACTAAACTGGATTGTATTCTGACACGGGCAAATGGACAAAGATTGGGGGATCATTTTAACCAAATTTGGAACTTAACAAACGCGCAAAATCAAATAGGGCAAACCAATTTCTGAACCCTAGATAAGAGCAACAATTTCTTAAACCTATCAAATCTTAAGAATTTGATATGGGTATTGGATAAAGTTAACAAAAACATAACCCTTTTTGGGTAAATAATCCAAAAACTGAGAACAAACTTTATAATGTTTGGAGCAAAAAAAAAAATGGATCAAGATTCAGGATTTTAATATGGGTATTGCAAAAAGATTAACAAAACACAATCTTTTTAATGTTGGTATTGCAAAAAGATGAAGAAAACGTAACCTGGATAATGATTAAGGAACAGAGTTGCAAGTTTGATGGGATTAATAAATAAATAGCCGATAAAGTTGGAAAAAGATGTTAGTTATAAGGAAGGTCGGTCCACTAGCGGATACAAATACAATAATAAGTTGAAATATATAGGAAAAAAGAATGATGAGGAAATAAGGAGAATAGGAGATGGTGCATAAGATTCACGTGGGAGGAACCGACGCGTGTTGTTTGACCCGATGATACTTTTTGGTGAATATTCCGGCTACTTTTTGTAGTCTTGTTGAATTTGCTAGCGGCGACTAGTTGACTTTTTTTTTTTTTTTTTTTTTTTTTTCTCATTTTTTTTTCCTAAAACCAAAAGTCCAAAATGCATCCATTTTTTTAAAGTGATTGATTGTATAAGTGTATTTAAAAAAAAAAATTAACTATCTCACAACAATTACATTACAAATCTGTTTCACATGTTTTAAACAAGACTTAAACCTGCAATCATTTAGTTAAAGACTCATGAAACACAAGCGTGGCAAAGATATGGGTTACGTAATGCACAAGGCTGAGTTGATGTATGAGGATCAGGCACATGACCAAACCAATGTGCAACACATTTTGCCACGTGTCTTACTAGCGAAATAAGTTGTAGTGTAAGTTTTTTAAAATATTTGACTATTTTTGTAATGTGTCTTTTTAAAAAACCGATTTGTAGTGTAATTTTTAAAATTATCAAAGTTTGCCTCAAAATTATAACTTTTGGTTTCGCCCCTGATTTTATACGACTTATACCCATATGGTGAATCATGGTATTGCAAATCATAATGAAAATAAACATTTGTTTAACAGATAATATGATGTAACACAAATTTGAAAAAAAAAAAAAAAAAAAAAAAAAAAAAAAAAAAAAAAATTGAGATGTCCCTGAATTTCATTATCTCTTATTACCATGAAACACTATAAATGAAATTTACTAGGTCTATAGGTTATTAGGGGGTGGCAACCTTGCGGCGAATTCACATCGGCAAGCCTTGCCGAGCGGCAAGCTCGGCTGCCGGTCTCACGGCAAGCCCCGATCGGCACCTCCAGCGGTAGTTTTCACCGAATCGGTGTGAAGGAAATCAAGGAAAATTTAAACGTTGGCCATTAATTCTTCATCTCTCTTATTCCCATTTTTACTAACCTATTCCCATTTGCTCACAAACACCTCGTATATACACCAAAGATCTCAGATTTGCTGGTTACAATAGAAAAACAAAAACAAAAACAAGAAGGAACAACATAATGAACCTACCTGAGACCCTTTTTGGAAAGGATCTTGAAGTCAAAACCATGTGTTCTTCATGGGTTCATGCTTCGGTTGTGTTTGGAATGATGATGATGATGTGAAAATGTGATTGATCGGTTTTGTTTAATGATGATGAGATAAGATTTCCGTGTGATTGAAGAGTGAAATGGAGATAGTGGCTTAATATGAAAATGATATCTAATCTATTTTTACCAAATGGGAATAGGTTAGTAAAAATGGATCTGCAGTTGCAATTTTATTAATTGTTTATTTTTTTTTATTAAATTATTTAATTAAATAAAATTTAATGTTTGAGTATACCAAGATTGTCACTAAAAATTCAAGTTAAGGCATGATTAGGCATAAATTGTGTTGGCATAATATTATTTATGGTTTTTACAAAATCTTGAGACAACTTGAGGCAAGGTTGTCACCCTCTTACATAGTAAATAAGAGGCCAAAATCCATTTAAATGTATATCAAAGGTGACAAAAAGTCAAAAAGACTGTGTCATGATCAAATTTTAAGAAAATAAATTTCAAATAAGGTTGATTTGTACCTTTGATAATGATAGATGTAAGTTCAATATCTAAGTTAAATTCATAGATAAAGACAAAACTTGGTATAAATAGTTAAAAATATCGAAAAGGACAAGGACGAGGGGCAAAGCTTTAAGGACGGTGCTACGGCGGTCACTCTCAAAAATGGGATGGACATGATTTAGCAGCGTGAGTTATTATTTTTCAAAAAAAAAAAAAAAAAAAAAAAAACACTCAACTTATTACACCTTAGAGTGTCACTTTTCCCAAAGGCCCGGCACCAAACAACATTGAGAATTTGAGATGTTTTGAGATTAAAACCATTACCTGTTTCTTTCAAAGTTCTCTTTTTTACTAAGAGAACAAGGTGTAAACAACAAGCTCTATCTTTTTATTCGGGTTTCACGTGTGTCACATCACCCAACATCTCTTCACAACAAACCCCTTCTTCATTAAACAACAAACCTCAACTTATTCATTAAGGCCCCACATCTTACACTTTTATTTTTTTATTCATTTCATTAAGTTAATTAAATTCATTCCACAATTACTTAAAAATAACACAACATACTAATTTTATTTCATTAAATCAAAAAGTTACAATACGAAGAAAATATATATATATATATATATATATATATATATATATATATATATATATATATATATATATATATATATATATATATATATATATATAGTGCGGATCACGTGCGGATGTTTTGTTTTAGTGCGGACGTGCGGATAGATCTAGGTCGTCCAATCCAGATCTGATATTGACTTTTTGTAAAAAAGTCAAGATCTACGCAACTATCACAGTACCAAATCACCATTCAAACGATTTTTTTAATTTTTTTCCTTTTGAGCGATCCTTAATATTGTTATCTTCTTTCATTTTTTTTATTTTTTCATATTTTTCTGAGAACTTTTTGTTTTTTTGATTATGAGTGCTACCGTGATATTAACCATATTATGAGTTCTACCGTGATATTAACAATATTATGAGCCGTGATATTAAAAACCCATGATAGCTACGGTGATATTGTAAAACCAACGTGATATTAAATTTTTTTACATGTAAAAATGAACCGTGATATTAGTGAAAAGCTTAATATAATTGTTTTTTTTTTATTACGATATTAAAAAAACTTACGGTGATATTAAAAAAACTGAAAAAGAATGTATGAATATTAGAGTGATATTAAGAAAGCATGATAGTTACGGAGATATTAACAATTTTTATTAAGAAAAAGTTTTTATGATATTAAAAAAGTTATTGTGATATTAAAATTTTTATTAAAAAAAAAGTTTCAGAATCTGATTTTGACTTTTTTACAAAAGTCAAGATCTGATCTTGACATCTGATCTTGACTTTGTCAAGATCAGATCTTGACTTTTGTAAAAAAGTCAAAATCATACGCTAATATCACAATACATTTAACGATGAAAACGATTTTTTTAAAAAAAATTTTTTCAGCGATTCTTAATTATTTGTTGTCCTCTTTATTTTTTTAATTTTTTCAGATTTTTTTGAATTTTTTTCAGAAAAAAAGCTAATACGATAGTAACGTTTTTGAAAAAAGACGGGATATTTACGATATTGCCACCGCGTTTTTTTATCAGAATCTGAGATGGACGGATGATCGTGTGGTCCACATTCATCCGTACCATCCGCACTAAAAAGGAAAAATACACCCGATCCCTTCCCTATATATATATATATATATATATATATATATATATATATATATATATATATATATATATATATATGATACCAGGAAGAAGAAAAAAAAAATGCATACAATACGGAAAAAAATACGATACGAAAAGAAAAAAAAACGCATACAATACGAAAAAAAAAAAAAAAAAAAAAAAAACATACGATACTAATATGAAAATTAAACATTTTATGCGTCATCTTCGCGGTCGAGACTTTGGTATTTCTGAGTTATTCTTGCTTGTCTCTTGCGAATTATTTCGGCTCTAGTAACCGCGTTTGGATCGAGCATTAGCATCTACATATCCTGCCACTCAAACGCCGCAGCTTCTTTCTCGAACGCCTTTTCCTCCCTCTTCCTCGCGGTCGAGACTTTGGTATTTCGAAGTTATTCTTGCTTGTCTCTTGCGAATTATTTCGGCTCTAATCGGGTCAGTAACCGCGTTTGGATCGAGCATTAGCATCTGCATATCCTGCCACTCCAACGCCGCATCTTCTTTCTCGAACGCCTTTTCCTCCCTCTTCCTCCGCGCCTCGTAACAAGCCGTTTGAGCGTCTTTTGCTTGCGTATACTTTTCGGATAATTGTCCCGAAAAAGTACTCGTTTGGCTCCCACCGGAGCTCGCCGCACTCGACGTTTCCGTCGACTTTTGTTTCTTTCCGGCTCGTTTGTTTTTTCTTTCGGGACGAGGTCGTTTGTCTGGACCGAATATATCCTCAAGACATGTAATGTCTAGAGGTTCTTCAGCATCCCATTGCGGGTAGCGTTTCAGGATCTCCCAAACGTGAACCAAAGTGAAACCCCTCTGTCCAAAGCGTTCTGCGAAGCTCGTTTTGGCATTCTTGATATGATCATGCTCATTTTCACCATTGCGACGCTCTAAATGTCTATAAATAGCGTGGAATTTTTGGCAGTCGCCATTGAGCCTCGACCATTTACCGGATAGCATGTTTTTGGTTCGAGGGTCTTCAGTAGTCCGCTCGTTGAAAATTGCATGAATTTCGTTCCAAAAGAAGTCATTCTCTTTGTCATTTCCCATCTCTTGGTCTTGGGAAATTTCTATCCACGCTTCCGCAAGAATCTTTTCTTCTTCTTTGGACCACAAATTTCGAGCACGCGTATGACCAGCTTCTTCCAAGTCATCGTCATCGTCCGCGTCCAAATTTACGACGCTTTTTCCTCTTTGGGCTTTGGTTTTTTTCCTCTACCTTTGGCCGGTGATCGTGCCTTAGGTACTACTATAAACGTTTGTTGAGATGGTTGTGATGGAGGAAAAGTGGGTGGTTGATTCGGGTTATAAAATTGTGGTGACGGATTGAATTGTTGTTGATTTGCGAATTCTTGTTGAAACGCATATTGTTGGTTACGGTAAATTTCATTCGGATTGAATGGTTGCGAACCGTATGGCGGTGAAGGGTTTGGACTTTGAGACGAGGGAGTAGAAGAGTTTGAGGCTCCCCCGTATTGATATTGGTTTGACGTTAGGAGGTTCGTGAAATAGCCCCCTTCGTTCGGGTTTTGAGACATTTTTGTTTTAATTTGGAGAAGAGGTATAGAAATTTTTAGTTTAGTTTGTTGAAATGTAGTGAAGAGAAGTGAAAATGGGTTTAGTATTTATAGATTTTATGTAAAAGAGTGAAGGGAGAAAAAAAAACAAAAAAACAAACAAACACAACCATTTGTAATTTCTGCAAACCTAAACGGTCATATATCCGTTTATATTTTTGCTAATCCAACGTCCTAATAAACTTTTTGTCAGAAACCTTGCTCGCCGTGGCCACGAACAAAACCCCAATGAAGAGGAACGGCGAGGCACCCATGGTGTAGCAGCGAGCTTCGGCTCGCCGTTGGGCATTCCACGTCGGACGGCGAGCTTCAACGGGGAGGCTGCACCGGCTGCTCTAACTTCACAAAGACATTTGTACTAAAGGATAGGCATTCGAAGGCTGGCCACAAAGTTGCCGTCGATGGGACTTCCACTAGAGAATCTAAGCCCCGCCGATTGGGGTTGGAAACAAGTCAAGCTTTTATCAAGCAACTCGAGCTTGAACTTGACTCGATCGAGTTGAGGTTTTATCGAGCTCAAGCCCGAGCGCAATAAACTTGCTCGAAACACATAACAAGCCGGGCTCGAGCTTTCAATAGCTCGAGTTCAAGCTTTTTTCGAGCTTTCATGTACATGAATATTTTTATTATGCATATTTATATAAACAACATAAATGCTAATATGAATATTGGTATAATAATTAAATATTTATTGTAGAGGGACTTTTTAAACCCTAATGCTCCAATCTTTTGTATAAGTTCTTTGTTTTCCGGTTCATCGCGTATTTTCTTGACTTTATTGATGAGATGGCTATCAATACAATATTTATGTATAAATTCGAGCTTTTCTAGCCGAGTTCGAGTCTTATTCGAAAATTACTCGAGTCGAGCTCACGCTTGAATGATTAAAGCTCGTCGAGCTATCGAGCCGAGCTCAAGCCTACCTTGTGATTTTCAAGCTGAGCTCAACCCCTGTCAAGCTTGAGCTCGGCTTGGCTTGATTACATCCCTGCCGCGGTTAAACATAAAATTGGAAGTTAAATGCGAGTTTAGTATACCAAACTCTTTAATTTTTTATTCCCAAGAAATCTAAATAAAAATGTGGATTTTGCTAATGGCCGCCTTAAAGCTGAGGTTAAGATGAATTTTTTTATTACAATTTAATGTAAGAAATGAAATCATCCAATCAGAATCAAATAATTAAATGTTTGTTCTGCATCCAGATTTTTAGGGATTGTATCCATGTTTTTCTTAGGGATTGTATCTCCGATCATGATGATTTATAAATGACTTTGTAATAAAACTAATCCTCTTAACGACAATCCTAAAGGCTGTCATTAGCAAAACCCAAAAAATATATACAAAAAGTTGTGCTTCGCTATGACAGGCCATACTTCTGCGGGAGATACAAAATGCTGGAAAAATATCTAAGATAAGGTGGTTACAAAATGTGGGAATCCAAAAAACAGTATCCATTGTTATAATACTTGATATAGTACGAAGGAGGTGAAACACATAGGTGTTTGCAGGATTGTGATTCCTTTTTCATTAGTGACCACAAGACAAAAGAATTAATGCAAACACCAAGATTTCGTTAGTGGTCGAGCAACCTGCTTGTGTGAAGTCTTCATACACGTTGTGTGTTATCTGTTATGATACTAACTATTCATGGGGCTCATTCTGTTACTTAGCTGATGACGGGCCTGAGAGATTACTGAAATTAAAGGAATAGCTTACAACAAATACTGATACCAATAGTAACACGTAATTGTAACAGCACGAGGCTGGTAAAATTAATTAATTGTATAAATTGTCAAGTTATCCCTGAGTGTGTAATAACTGAAGAAACATTCGGCCTGTAACGAAAACACAAGATGAAGGTTGACTTTTGAAGTCAAACAGGAGTTAATATGTATTCATTTACAAACAATAGACTTATGAGGTCAAATAAGTCAAGTCTAGTATATAATGCATATAACCCTCATATTGCAGTTACAGTAAAATGTATGTCCTCGATTTACATCCACAATTCACCTCTGAATAAATATATATAAAATTATTAATAAGCTAATCAAATACCCTGAGAACATTACAGTAGATCCAATTTCAAAACTTGGATATGGAATATGGAATATGGAATATGGAAACTGGGCATAAAAGCTCAAAAGCCAGCCACAAAGAACCTCCAAAACAAAGTATTCGCAAAAAGAACATTTACAGCAAAAGCACAAGTGGAGGATCAACATGATAAAACGGCATTTCTTTATAGAAGCAACAAGTTCCTTAACATCTTGAACCAGAGCTTCATAATCACAACCAACCTTCCATCAAACTCTCGACCATCTCAGAAACTCATCATTCAAGAACATGAGTCTGGTTTTCTGGAGTGCAGCTACACACTGCAAGTAGAAAACATATTGGACCTAAAAAGTCAAAAGGGAAATTTTAAGTTGATGAAATCATAAAGTCCTTCTAACGAACTAGAAACATTTAGTAAGAGCAGTTCAAGAATTGATTGTGGGGTTGATCTATCAAGAGTAAGACAGCAAATGCCATACGATGATAAGCAAATTTTATCAGAGCATTAATATTAATAAAATTAACTACTTTGACTTTGAAATCAGGATAACCAACACTTCAGATCAGATGTTCGGGTGTGAGTACTTTTTTGGGTAAAGAGGGTGTGAGTACTTTTGGACTTCCCTAGTCTAAACAAAGGATCATATGGTTGCTAATCAGAAACCAGAACCTGAGGACCAATTCACCAAGATCAGAAAACAAAAAGAGCCTAAAGATCAACCCCAAACTGTTCCTAGGAGCCTAATGCTAACTACCAAGGTCTATTTGTGGCTTTAAGCCAAAACAGAACCGAACCTAAGAGTCTAAGACTCACCCCTAAAAATGGGACCCTAGTTATTTACGTCACATATATGATAGATCAATGTCGCTTTTCTATGTATTGGTAAAAAGTGATTTGTTTAGCTACTTACAACGTCCCATTATCCACTATTAGAAGAAGCGCGAACAAAACTAGCTTCCAGAATGAAGCTTATGCTCAAAGCTCCTTTTCCTAGTACTGTATCTATTACAGCGGAAAAGTACATATAGATGCTAGATTGTTATTCATTTTTTATAAGATTCACTTTAGTCAAACATGATGCTTAAAAAATGTATCACTCTAAGCAGTTAAACCAATTACTGTATACTTTTTTTTTTTTTTTTTTGAAAGGCTAAGAAGATATATATTAACACAAGCTCCCGGGGGAGCCAAAGAGGATACAAGAAAAGGGAACCACAAAGAAAGCTACAAACAAAATAATGTAATATTAAACATGATGCTTAAGAAAAGGGAACCAATTACTGTATACTAAAAGCTACAAACAAAATAATGTAATATTGCAAATCCACGAATGAAATACCAGGGTCGAACATTAGTGGTGAGTGTAGCTCTCTTCGCTTTAGTTATGGCTAAAACCTCACCCAGAACAAGTAGGAAGCTTCACGTTCTGAGAAACCATTTGTGATCGGTTTAAAGGCGCATCGGATTTTCAGTATTCGGATCTAAGCAAATTGGTCTTTTTATTCTGGTTTTTAATTAACTACCAAATGATCAATTGGTTACACTAGGGTTGTCCAAAAATCTCTGTACAGTCGCATGCGATCTGAAAATCAGCTATGCTATTATTCAGAATTTAACATATCAAACTTTTGATTTGTTTGAGAGATATAGAAAAGGGAAAACACAAGGCGATTATTTAGACAAAAGTCAGAAAGGAGGGGAGAGGGGGAGAACAGATAATCTAAACCGGCCAAATAGACATTTGTGATTTAATAAGCTCTAAAGGAAAAAAGGCAAGCATACCCACAATTTCATAGAGCCTGAATAGGCCCACATGCAACTATCTTTATGCGTGTTCTAAAAACATGTTAACCAGCAGTTAGTCATTAGGTGATGAAACTTGGTGCTAATTTGCTAAACACCTCCAAAAATTAAGTGATAATCCATGCACTTGTTCTTGGTAATCAAGGGAGCTTGTTTGGAACTTATAATCATGCAACAAACTTAGGAACTTAAAATAAGAAGACGTATAGAAGTGGTATTTACCTTTCAATAGTTACTTTCCTAGTAAATATTTGGTTACATTCTCACAATCCCAACGCTATCCAAGCAATAACATTTCATGTCGATTGCCCTTTTCCTCTGCAAAATTTCATTTAACTAATATGAGAAAAACATGTACTAAGAAATATCAAAACTATTTCTATGAGAAATCAGGCATACCATGATTGTGCATAAACGCTCACAAACAAGGTGAACCAACCTCCAGTAATCATAGGTGCTTCGTGACAAATAAAACGGCACGAAGTTTCATAAAGCAGGTATACTTATTGCCATAACTTCTAACTTCTTGTGTTAAGGCCTGAACTGCATCTTCTTGGCTTTCACAGTTGTTAAAGCTAACATTGTCCGCTCATTGGGCTGTATACCCTTCGATATCATCTCATCGACAAGTGTTTCAGCCTTATTCATATACCCATGAGAACAATAGCCACATACAAGAGCAGTGTATGTCACTGTATTCGGTTGAAGACCTTTATCTATCATTTCATCAAATAAACAAACAGCCTCCCGTAAATTATCTGATTTGCAATGCCTATCAATCATAACCGTATAGCAAACAACATCAGGACTTAAACCAATTTCTTCAATTTCACTAGAAATTTTTGACAAATCATCACTTCTACGACTTCCATTAAGCAAAACCGTATATGTAATAATGTCAGGTTTTATACCCCTATTTCGCATATCATTAAAAAGATAATAAGCTTCCTTTAGACAATTAACCCTACAATAACTGTTTAACATCATTGTGTAGGTTACAGCATCTGGTATCAATCCTTTTTTAATCATTCTATCAAAAACCCATCTCGCCATCCTCATATCTTCAAGACGGGAATACATAGATATGATTTCACTATACAATATGTTACAAGAGCTGTTTTCTGATGATTCGAGTGCTTGAAATAGTGTGAGAGCTTTTTCGGTTTCACCTTCTGCACAAAGACATCTTAGAAGTTTCAAACAAGAACCCCTTTTCACAACAAGCTCGTGTTGACTAAGCCAAAGTTTATAAGCTTTTGAAGCATTGTTAGCTTCACAATACCCATTCACCATTGCAGCATAAAGATCCAAGCTTTTATATTCAAAAGTACTGAAAAACAGTTCGGCTTCTTTTACTTTTCCGCCTTTACATAATCCCTCAATAACCAGACTATGTGTAACACTCGTGGGTTCTAAACCATGAGCTTGCATATCATCTAAGATACCAATTGTCTCATCAAAAAGACCGCTTTTTGAAAAACCGCTGACAAGCACATCAAAAGTGATTACATCGGGTTCTAACCCATTTTCTTTCATTTCCTCAAAAATATTAAACGCACTCCAAGGTTCTCCTAAAAGACAATACCCGTTGATTAAAGTGGTATAATGCATAACATCTGGTTCCATTTTCCTACTTTTCATCTCTCGTAACAGCGCCATAGCCTCGTTTATTTTCCCTAATTTACACAAAGCGTCAATCGCAATATTAAAAGACACTTCATCAAGAAAAACCCCAGATTCCATAAAATCCATAAACCGGTATGCAGCTTCAGCCAACATACCTAAATGACACAAACATTGCATGATTGCGCTGACAATCACACAATCGGTTTTTATACCCATTGAAATCATTTCATCATGAAGTGCTAACGCTTTGATAATATCCCTTCTTTTACAATACCCTTGAATCAATGCACAATAACAAACTGCATCAGGGACAATATCAGCATTCTTCATATCAATCAAAACACTTTCCGCTTCTTGCAACTTCAACTCCTTAACAAAACGCCTAATAATAGAACTATAAGCATAAAGATTAACTTCCACATTTGACTCACGCAAACTCTGTACTAACTTCAAACCAGACTCAACTCTACCATTTGAACAAAGCCCGTCAATATAAGTACCAAATGTAAACTCATTAGGCTCCACTCCAACCTCCTTCATTTCCTTAAAAACACCCTCCGCTTCATCCAAACAACCTTTCCTACAAAACCCTTTAACCAAAATCCCGTAAGTATACACATCCGGAACCAACCCTTTCCTCTTCAACGGCTTATAAACCGACTCAACCATATCAAACTTCCCCCACATAATCAACTGATTCATCAAATAATTACACGTACGCGTACTCAACACAACCCCACCTCTCCTAACCTTAAACAACACATCCACCGCCTCCTCAAACCTTCCTAAACTCGCGTAAACCTTAACCAACACATCCACACCCTTAACCAAATTCCCTGAACCCTCTGAAACCTTAATTTCCTCTAACAAAACCTCGACTAAATCTTCAACACTAAATTTAAAAAAGCTCCCATCTTTATCATTTACAACATCAAGAAACACATAATACAACTTAATATCCATACCCCATTTACACAACAACCTAACAACTGCCATATAAGTTACAACATCATGTTTGAAGGTGCAATCTTTTAAATGGGTCATATAAGATAAAGCTAAATTGGGTTTTTTAGCTAACTTATGTAAGGTTTCAATGACTGTAAATTTGTTGGGTTGGTTAACAGGACTAATGGTCAAAAGGGTACTATTATTTTCATCTGATGATGTATCTGAGTATGTTGTTAAGTGTGCAAGTGATGAGATGTGTTTGAATGTGTTGGTTAAGTTGTGGGTGGTTGTTAGATAACGGTATGGAGTTAGTTTGGTTAGTGGGGACCACATAGGGGTTTAAGGTTTAGGGTTTAGGAGGATCATGAAGTGCGGCTGTGGTGATTGAATGGTGGTTGGTAGCCGGAGAAAGGGGGGACTGCGGTTTCACCAAACCTATAAATTTATGTTGTAAATTGATAACCATTTCTTATTTTGTCATTTCGCATGTTCCCACATCGCTCCTCTCTTCGTGTCATTTGCCAAGTGACTATATTTCAACTTTTTGTTTTTTTATTATTTTCTTTTTAATTGGGTTTTGTTGTTTAGTTTATGTTTTGGCTAGGGTGAATCTGAAATGGCTAGAGTTATTAGTAAAAGGGTATTTTGATGTGTGAATGCGAAATGTGAAAGTTAAGGTGTCGGTGAGGTAGGCCTGGGCGAAATGCTGACATGGACCGGCATTACACGGTTATAATACCACCTTTCCGACGTTGGACCCGGCGTTATAACTCAAGTTACTACACAAACGCTAGTTGAAATGAAAAAAAAAACTATTTGAACGGTTATAGTCAAACGTTTATAATTTTTACTTTTAGGGCAAATGGCACTGTAATATATCATACTTGATATTTGCACTTTATATGTATCCAACAAAAAAATTTGCGTCTATGTACTTTAAAGTCTCTTTTTTAACATTTTTCTTGTGCTCATGAAATTTGGTGATGTTTTTATCCTTTAGGTTGAATTACCATGGTCCCTGGATTGGTAAATATTGCATCAACTGTCCCAGAAATTTTAAAGTTCTACTAATCATCCTTATTTTTGCAAAAAATAACACTTATATTCTTTTTTATAACCTGCCGTCTATTTTATCGCCCATTAGATAGGTTTTTTACGTTTTCGTCCGTTTTTCTTACGTTTTTGTCTGTTTTTATACGTTTTCACCAAATTTTTATGCGTTTTCATTCGTTTGTCTTACGTTTTCATATGTTTTTATCCGCTTTTATCCGTTTCTATACGTTTTCGTCCATTTTCATCTATTTTTACACTTTTGTCCGTTTTTTATAACACATTCAAACGTAAGAAAACCGCATAAAAATGGGTGAAAACGTACAAAACGGACGAAAATGTATAAAACGGACAAAAATATATAAAACGGATGAAAACGTATAAAATGGACGAAAACGTATAAAAACTGATGAAACGGACGGAAATGTAAAAAACAATCAAAAAAAATATAAAAACGTATCAAACATGCGATAAAATAGACGGCAATTTATAAAAAGGACTATAATTGTTATTTTTTACAAAAATAAATACGATTAATGGAACTTTAAAATTTTGGAACGATTGATGCAATATTTGTCAATCCATGGACCATTCATGTAATTCAGCCTACAAGGTAAAAATGTCACCAAAATTTCATGAGTACACAAAAAATGTTAAAAAGGAAACTTTAAGGCACATAGATGCAGTTTTTATTGTTGGATACTGATAAGGAAATATTTGTTACACTTTTAGGGAGTCATTTAAGCCCTAAATCGTGTTTTTATGATCAAATACTACCTCAAATCATTACTTTTGTCATTTTAGGTACTTTGGACGAGAATTCTAAAAAATGGTGCTTTTTGGATGTTTTTGGAGTCAAAAGTGAAGAAAACGACAAAGTCAAGAAACCATGCTGGAAATAGTACCTGACGGCGTTAGGAGTCACTAAGTGACGCCGTCAGATGATGAATCAAAAAGAGGATGATCATTTACACTTGACACGCCAGAACGGAATTTGGAGATTAACACGTGACGGCATCACGTTATACCAAGAGTAGGTTGTCACGTATGTTCACAAAGAGAGACGGAATGAAGATTGTATCAAGTGACGACATCAAGGAAGGTTTATTGCGCGTCACGAAACCCTAATGACGGCGCCTTGACGGCGTCAGGATCTAAAACCTGACGCCGTCACCCCTGTAAATCTATATAATTATATATAGTTTTGGATTTTTCATTCATTAGGTGTGTAACTTTTGGGAGAAAAAACCCGATACAAAATTTACTGTAACTTTAGGGTTTCCAAGCCCTTTTTTCCTTCATGGTCAATTGAAGATAAGTTCTCTTTTTAATCATTCAATATGTCTATGTGTTATTTGATTGATTATTTATCTTGTCTTTCTTTTAACATGTTAGCTTAATCCTCTTTGTGTTTACTTAGATCTAATGAAACCTAGTTGTTGGTTTGTTATTAGTTGATTTGGTTGATTGATTTTTGCGTTAGGCTTAAGAAAACTGGCCATACTCTTACATGGTAATAGGCTTGAACGTCTTAAGAAACATAATCAGATGTGTACTATGATGTTATTGGTTGTATTTAATGCATAAGTAACTGTTTACGAGCCCTGGATAGGAAGAGATAGAAGCTTATAGATTGGGGAAGGACGTACACAGCCCCATGACCGGTATTAAGGAATACAACCCTTCATCCAAACAACTAAAACAAATCAATTAATCAGTAAAAGATAACTAGGGAGTAGTGAAATCTAAGTAAATACAGTTTTTCCCATTATAAGAAGTTCACCAAATTAATTTTCTTGTTATTTTTATTTTATTTTGCATTTGTACTAATTTTGGGTTAGTTGATTAGCAACTAATTCTGTCCACTCTTCCAAAAACCAAGATTTTTACTTGCTTGCATAAAAATACAAAAATACAAAAAGAATCATCCATCACCCCTAGACCTAGTTTAAGTAGTTTTTAATCCTAACGACACTATTCCCCTAGAGAATGATCAATCCTCCTGTACTTGTCACTCACTATACTACAATGGTCAGGTACATTACCTGGTGGGAATTGCAAGCTTCTCAATATCCCTTGAGAAGTAAAACCTTTTGCAAGGTTGCAAAATCACGCATCAGATACATATAAAAGATATAAATGGCAAGTATGATATATTACGGTGTCATTTGGCCTTAATTTTTTTTTCAAATACCCACCTATATATATTATACCACTATCTAACCATTTTTTACACAAATAATTCAAACCCTCTCTACAAAAAAAATAAAAATAAAAAATAAAAAATTGTTGTTTCACAATGGATCCGAATCAAAGTGACGAAGAATGAAACAACTGGTCTGACGTCGATGACGAAACCGACGTTTACTTTATGATGGTCGCGTACGAGTATCACCAAATGTTACAACTAGAAGAAGCTCGACCTCGATTGACCCGTAACCTTATCTACTGTGAATGTGAGGTTGCCGAACTACGTTTGATGGCCGACTATTTTAATGAAAGTTGTAAGTATCCGTTACCCCATTTTCGAAGAAGATATCGTATAAGCCGGAAACTATTTCAATAAATAGTCGAAGGTATTCAATCTTATACTGCCAATCCTCTTCCAAATCATTTTAATTTCTTTAGTATCGCACCTGATTGTACGAGTCGAATGAGTATGAGTGTTATTATTAAATGCACATCCGCCAAACGCCAAATGGCATATGGCACCTCACCCGATTCATTTGATGAATGTTTGCAAATGGGTGAGTATACCACATGTGATTGCCTAGATAATTTTAATAAGTGCGTTATTGATTTGTTCATGTCAGAGTTTTTAAGAAACCAAACTATAACAACATTAAAAATCTTTATGCAAGACATGAGCATTTTCATGGTTTACCGGGAATGATTGGTAGCATTGATTGTATGCATTGGGAATGGAGAAATTATCCGATGGGATGGCAGGGGCAAGATTGTAAAAATCGGTCGGCAGTACCGTGGCGGTCGACCCCCTTCAAGCGCCTTATCGGTCTTGGCGCCGATATATCGTTTTCTCGATGGGTAGTATAAATTATAAATGAATTTATTTAAAAATAAATAAATAAATATTAGTAATACCCTAACAAATTAAGTCAATAACCACAAAAAACTAAAAAGTTAACATTTATTTGATATAAATTATGCATAATTTACATTTTTTATTACATTTATTTGTCTTTCTATTATTTTTAGTTATACACTTATTTATATGTTACAAAAATTTACATTATGTGTAATTTTGAGTAAGTTTTAATGAAAGCTCACAAAGTTATTTGTTGGGCCAATTGTGTAAGCTATGTATTGAGCTCAAAAAACCATTTAAAAACCATATAACTTATAAGGTTAGGTAGAAAATTTTGTAAGACAAAAGGAAACACTGTTGACCAAATAAATAAATAAATAACAAATATTTAAGATACAAGAGGCGTCAAGCAAAAGAAGTTAAAGACGTCAAACAACATATGATGACCAGCCCTTAGGGAGAAATTGTTAGGATCATATTATTATTAAGTGTCGGCCATTACTCATTGTTATAGGTCGTTATTTAGAATGGTTTATAATTGTTTGTTTTAGTTTGTCGTCCCATGTAGTAAGCTAATGGGTCGTGCTTATAGTATTAGGGCAACACCCAATGAACATGTAAAGACTATAAATACCTCATCCCTTGATGGAAGAAGGTGTTGGTTCTATTGTTAACAAAGTTTTCTTGTTTCATATTACATAGTTCCTTCCATCTCTCTCTCTATAAATTTCTCTTACTAGAAATAAGCTTGTGTATGTCAAACATGGTGACCTAACATGTATGAACTTGTGAAGTTTGTGTGTGAAGCCTTCTATTTATAAAGAGGAAAGTATGGTTTAGAGACAAACCATTAAGGGATGATCAATGGTTGTGGGGAGGCCACGCGTTGATAAGCTGATGAGCAGACAAGGAGGACAGATGGTCTCTCCTCATTTGTCGTGTGTTCCCGTTGTCCTGTGTCAAATTGTATATCTTAACCGTTAGTGACAGTTGAGGAGCAGTAGTCCTATGCGTTCATCATAACATAATGAGTTCCGTAAGGCCAAGTGTCGTATAAGATTCTAGTCGAGCTGCTAGCAAGTGTTTATTGATGAGTTTTGGTAATAGGCTTGATTCGTGCATATATTTAATGAGCTTGGGTCACTAATATTTATACACTATCAGTAATTACTAAAATAAAATATACACTAATGGCACATTTTGGATGTTACAATAATAAAATAAAGAGTAAAATGCAAAAATCATCCCTGTGGTTTGTGTAATTTTGCAAGAATCATTCCTATTTCAAACGTTCAGCATTAAACATCCCCAAGTCCACAAACGTTCAACAATAATCATCCCTGAGGGCTAACGAAGTTACTTTTGCCCGTTATCTCCCCCACGTGCAAAAACACGTGAGGGTATTGATTCGCCTCAAACGGTCAGATAATTATTGATCAGCCACTTGTGAATGGCCAACTGTAATAGTCAAACAGCCGAGGCAAATGCTTCCATGAAATACAGTGTTTTCCCGGGTCGTAATGTGTAACACCCCCAAAAGTCGTTAATAACAGCGGAAGACTTAACATGTCAGCGGTAGACTTTCGGGGTATTACTTCAAGGATCTTTGTCACAATCATAGTAAACAACACAAAGTGAAGTATTAAAGTTTAATTTATTTCAAAATACCAAATATCTGAGATACAAGACATTATTAAGTTAAGAACGTGTTTTATTCTGAAGGAAAATAAGTAGTTTATTATGGTTCTTGTCATGCTTTTGCCCACTCCGTGCCATCCAGATCCGTCTTGTTTAGTTACCTGAGATAAACATGCTAAAGTCAACATAAAGTTGAGTGATATTCATAGGTTTGAGTTTAAGAGTTTGAATCACAAGTTAAGAGTGTATTGTAATCACATACAATCAATATGTTAAAAAAAATCAATGCTCCTGTTATTGCCTTAAGCTCATGATACTCAACGATTAACAGCCAATCATAAGTATGTATTATGATGGTAAGTAATAGGCCCCCAAAGATAGGTATTTGTCAATAACCTATTTATAAGAACAATAAAGTGCGCCTGGTGTTTTCTCCAACAACCAAACGAGGATTGTCAATCACTAATAGTACTATCCACAATTATTTACGTTCACCCTTCAGGTGATTAAGGTTCATGATCGAGGGACTTCTGACAATAGTAACTTAAGCAAATAACATTGGCCTGACGGTATTTCAATACCCGGTATAAAAGACTTGTGATCGAGTTTTAAGCATGTATCTCCCCACGGGAAAATAGTTAAAGAGTGGGCTATGAAATCACCTTAGTAGTACAGTGGTATTGTAGTCTCAACGAAGTAAGGAAACGGCTTCACACAACACAACCTAAAAGATAATGCAAGTTTCAGTTGATAGTCTAAATCTGATTTTATCGCGATTACTTGTTATTTAGTTACGAATAAATCTCGTGTTTGTTTAAGTGCCTAAAGTTTAAAAACAACGTTATATATAATTATATCTCGTAAGTAAAATTATCGATGATTGATATAAAGTTAGTTTTTATAACGGAAATAAACGTATCGTTTTACAAGAAATAAATAACGTATTGTTATATCGTTCAAATTTTATTATCGTTATATAAGTTTTATTCGTATTATATATATATATATATATATATATATATATATATATATATATATATATATATATATATATATATATATATATATATATATAATAAGTTACGTTTTATTATTTATCGTTTTAATATATAATCAAATATATATAATAAATATAGAATTTTATCAAAAGTAAATATTTCACTTCGATCCTTAATGTTTTATCAATCTTACACTTTTTACCCTTAACGGAAAATATTTACGCCGTTAGTCCAAAAGTTATATATATTTACATTTTTAGTCCAAATATCAAATCTATACATTTATTATCCTTAAGTTTTAATATTTACAGTTTATACCCCTTAGAAAACAGTTTTTATATTTTTCACTAAAGTTTACCGATTTGGCAATTTTAGTCCTTATCGCTCGTATTTTTGCAAAAATGGTCCCAACTTTACCAAATTCAAAACTTAACAATTTTATTATTTCATTAAGCTCAAAACATTTTGAAAAGCTTATTTTCTTAAAAAGCTCTTATTTCACTTAAATGGGCTTAACGTGACAATATCAAGGCTCGTTAAAGTTTCGTGATTCAATGGGCTTACGAACGGTTTGGGCCTGACCTTGGACTCATTTTAGGATACCAAAAACACTGGAGTTGGGCTCCCAGGCCCAGTATATCACATAAGCTTAGTGGGCTTTACATAAGCCCACGTTGGCTTATAAAAGTTTTGTAAAACTTGGTTTTTGTCGAGACAAAAGGGGTCGAGCAAAGTAGTTAAACGAAATAGTTAGATCGAATGAAAAGTGTTTCCCAATTGTTGGTCATGTCAAAAATGAGGTCGAGCAATAAAACATATAGGTTATGTGTCGAATTTGAATTTAACGAGACCAAAGTGTTTGTGAAAACTCACTTATCAAAACTGTTTTCAAGACTTAGAAATATTCTAAGTCTTTTCCATTTATACGAAAGGGTCAAGTGACATATAGACGTGTGATTTTCTTTATGTAAATGTTGTTATTATGATCGAAACTTGTTACATCTTGTTAGACAACATGTCAAACGTTATATAGGTTGAATAATATTCATGTGTTAAGTTTTGTATTAACGAAATAATGAATCAAAGTGAACGTGAGAAATCAATAATAAAATGTAACAAAGTTCTCCGTGTCTCACCTCACCACTTGGGGTGGAGTTCTCGTACGTATGGTTCGAAATGGGTATGTGGGATCAAGGTACTATGGTTCACTCCTAGCAAGGTTCACAACGAGCAAACTTGGTTCCTCCTTGGATCACTTGTGCACCTCGTACTTGTTTTCTACTCCTTGTCCCGATCTTGGCTTGCAACCTCCACGTAAATGTATGTTGGTACGTTTTTGAGTGTGTGTGTTTGTTTAGCTTGCATGGGATTGTTTATATAGGAGATTTAGGGTGGTGAGGATAAGTACAAGAGTCACAAGACTCATGCGTTGGCTAGTATACACGATGGCACCAATTTCTTCACCAATCGAGACTTAGCAATAATAGGAAATGTTGCATGCAATCTCTGTTCACTATCTGACATTCTACTGTGCATTTGAGTTGGTCTAGAAGTCATTGGGCAAATGTGGTGGCGTCTAGGAATATTTGCACACGTTTTGAGTTATCTTGTGATATGGTTTTTGCGTTTTACTTTGGTCCTTTCTAGGGTAGTAAACGAGTGTGAGGAAGTGTAAGTTTTATCGTTCGTGATTATTAGGCACTAGGTGAATTGAGATGAGCAAAAATATATAAGTGTTGTGTATAGAAATCGTATGAAAATAGGGTACGTTTGGTTGTGTATCGCGACAGAAACAAAACAAGAAAAAAAAAATATAAAGGGTGCGTTTGGGCTTTGAGCCCTTTGGGCTTGCGTTTTTGTCTGGCCCAGCAGAAAAGAAAACAATATATATAAAAAGGGTCCGTTTGGTTTGTTAGTTGGGTTAAGTGGCCCAATGATCAACGGGGCCCACCTGGTGTGTTTTGTGAGTCGGGTTACGATCAAATAATATTAATGAGTGATCTCGGGAATTTTCGTAGGCTCCGGGAATATATAAATATCGTACTTTAATTATACGAAACGTATATTATATAAAAATATAAATATTTTTAATATATATATATATTCGCGATAATTTAGACTATCTAGGTTTGTGTGCAAGCAATGTTTCTAAGCAAAAGATAATTCAAAGTTTTACCGTTGTGATTTATATATCAAGTCTAATAAAAAAAATTATACGTAAAAGTGGGTATTTAAATAACGTAATAACTTGTAAGTATTTACTAACCGTTGGGAAAATTACGAGAGGCTACAGTACATACATCTTACAGTGAATTTCGTCCCGGAATTCGAGTTTAGGAGGGTTGCCAAGGGTGTCTAAGAGAAGAGGTGTGGGTATTTGGTGCGAAACTGGTCCTCGCATTCCCAAGTATACTCTGGTCCTCGTTTAGAGTTCCAACGAACTTTTATGATAGGGATACGGTTTTGTTTCAGTTGTTTGACTTCTCTATCCATGATTTCTACTGGTTCCTCGGTAAAAACGAGTTTGTCATCAAGTTGTAATTCTTTCAATGGAATGACCAAAGATTCATCGGATAAACACTTCTTGAGATTTGACACATGAAAAGTGTTGTGAATTCGGCTAAGTTCCTCAGGTAGTTCAAGTTTATATGCCATGGATCCAATTCTTTCTAGGATTTTGAATGGACCGATGTATCTCGGGTTTAACTTTCCCCTCTTTCCGAATCGTATCATTCCTTTCCATGGTGATACTTTTAACATCACTTTATCTCCAATCTGAAAATCCATGGGTTTTCTTTTCAGGTCGGCGTAACTTTTCTGTCGGTCTCTAGCGGTTTGTAAACGTTGTTTGATTTTGATGATTTTCTCGGTTGTCTCATGAACTAGATCCGGTCCTGTGAGTTGTATTTCTCCAACTTCTGCCCAGCAAACGGGTGATCTACACTTTCTACCGTAAAGTGCTTCGAATGGTGCTGCCTTGATACTGGTATGATAACTGTTGTTGTATGAGAATTCTGCCAACGGTAAGTGTTTGTCCCAACCTTTTCCGAAGTCTATAACACAAGCGCGTAGCATATCTTCTAAGGTTTGTATTGTTCTCTCACTTTGACCATCGGTTTGTGGGTGATAGGCTGTACTCATATCCAGCTTTGTTCCTAAAGCTTTTTGTAATGATTTCCAAAAATGAGACGTGAAACGACTGTCACGATCTGATATAATAGAAATTGGCACTCCATGTCGTGACACAATTTCTTTCAGATATATCTGAGCAAGTGTGTTCATTTCATCAGTTTCTTTGATTGGTAGGAAATGAGCTGACTTGGTGAGACGATCAACGATAACCCATATCGTATCGTAGCCAGTAGAGGTCTTGGGAAGTTTGGTGATGAAGTCCATTGTAATACGTTCCCATTTCCACATGGGGAGTTCAGGTTGGGTGAGTAATCCGGAGGGTTTCTGGTATTCTGCTTTTACTCTTGAACATGTTAGACATTTACTGACGTACTCAGCGATGTCGGCTTTCATATTCGGCCACCAATATAGTTTCTTAAGATCCTGGTACATCTTGTCGGAACCTGGGTGAATGGAGTATTTTGATTTGTGAGACTCATGCATGATAAGGTCACGAATACCTCCGAAGAGAGGAATCCAGCTTCTTTCCTTGAAACAAAGCATTCCATCTGATCTTTTCACAAATCCGTTTTCGTTTTCTGGCATACCAAAAATCTTTTCAATTGGTCGATTTTCTTTCTTGAGAGCTTTGCTCTGGGCGATAATGATTTGTGTTGGGAGGGGTGAACAAATAGTCATGCCTAACGATCTAACCCTGAGAGGTTTTAGTCTTTCTTTCCGGCTTAATGCATCTGCCACTACATTAGCCTTTCCTGGGTGATACCGGATTTCACAATCGTAATCGCTAAGTAGTTCTAACCATCGGCGTTGTCTCATGTTTAACTCCTTTTGATCTAGGATGTGTTGAAGACTTTTGTGATCTGTAAACACGGTACACTTGGTGCCGTATAGGTAGTGTCTCCACAACTTAAGAGCGAATACTATTGCTCCTAGTTCTAGATCATGGGTTGTGTAATTTTCCTCATGTTTCTTCAGTTGACGTGAGGCATAAGCTATTACCTTATCTCGTTGTATCAAAACTGCACCTAAACCATGGTACGAAGCGTCACAATATAGCACGAAATCTTTGCTTCCTTCTGGCAATGCTAGTATTGGAGCTTCACAAAGCTTTTGTTTTAATAGTTGGAAGGCTGATTCTGCTTCTTGTCCCCAGACGTACTTCTGTGGGAGTTGTAGGTGATGACCATTCTTTAACTGCCTCTATTTTTGCAGGATCCACGTGTATTCCTTGACTATTGATTACGTGTCCCAAAAATTGCACCGTGGGAATCCAAAAGTCGCATTTTGAGAATTTTGCGTACAACTTTTCCTTCCTAAGTAACTCTAGGATTGTTCTCAAATGATTGGCATGCTCCTCTTTGTTACGAGAGTAGATCAGAATGTCGTCAATGAATACTATCACGAATTTGTCCAAATATGGCTTGCATACTCGGTTCATTAGGTCCATAAACACAGCGGGTGCGTTCGTTAGACCAAATGGCATTACCTGAAATTCATAGTGTCCATAACGGGTTCTGAAGGCTGTCTTGGGAATATCTTCTTCCCGAACTCTCAATTGATGGTATCCTGACCTTAGATCAATCTTTGAGTATACACTCGATCCTTGTAATTGATCAAACAAATCATCTATTCTAGGTAAAGGATATCGGTTCTTTATAGTGAGTTTGTTTAACTCTCGGTAATCTATGCACATTCGGAATGATCCGTCTTTCTTTTTAACAAATAGAACTGGGGCTCCCCAAGGTGATGAACTTGGTCTAATGAAACCTTTATCGGATAATTCCTTTAGTTGTTCCGATAGTTCCTCCATTTCGGAAGGTGCCAACCTGTAAGGTGCTTTTGCTACTGGTGCCGCTCCAGGCACTAGTTCAATTTGGAACTCTACTTGACGAGTCGGTGGAAGACCGGGTAGATCTTCAGGAAATACTTCGGGGAATTCCTTAACGATAGGTACATCTTTAAGTTGTTTCTTGGTTAACTTACTTTCCGTTACCTGAACCATGAATACATGACATCCTTCGTTCATGTATTTTATCATTCTGAGGCATGAGATGATTCCGTATCGGTTTTTATTCTTGTCGCCATGGATAACGAGGGTTTCATTCTTAAAAGGAATGTGTATGGCTTTCTCGTCACAATGAATCTTAGCATGATGTTTGGATAACCAATCCATTCCGATGATAGCATCAAAACTACCGAGTTGGACAGGCATCAGGTCAATAGGAAAAGATTCTCCTACGAGGGTTAAGGTACAATTTCTTAAAACAGAGTTGGTGCTAATTAAGTTCCCATTGGCCATTTCTATCTCGTATGTGGTGTTTAGCTTAGAAGGGTTAGAGTTAATGAAAGGGGCAAACGTATCTGACACGAAGCTCTTATCTGCTCCAGAATCAAATAATACTCTAGTATTATGATGATTTAATAAGAATGTACCCGTGACAACGTCGGGGTGTTGTGGTTCATTTTCATTTCCCATCACGTATGCTCTTGCTCGTGCAGTGTTCTGACCATTTCCTTTTGGACAGTGGTTCTTGAAGTGTCCGGTTTCTCCGCATGAGTAACATGTTGGTGCTATTGGTTGTAGGTTGCTGCCGGTGGCAGGGGTCCTACAATCTTTTGTGGCATGACCTATCCTTTGGCATTTATGGCATTTTACTGTACAAGCACCATTGTGATGGAGCTTGCATCGGTTGCACTGTGGCTTAATACCTTGGTATCCATTACCATTGGTTGCCGTAAATACCTTAGGAGGTTCTTGTCGTTGGTTCTGTTGTTGGCGATGTGGGTTCTTGTTCTGGTGTTGTTGTTGGTTGATCCTGTTGTAGTTGTTGTTGTTGTTGTGGTGATGGTTGTTGTTGCGATGGCCGTTGTGGTAGTGATTGTGGTTTTGGTGGTGGGTGGTTCTCCTGTCATCGAGCTTTCTTTTGAGTTCGTTGCACTTGATTTCGCGGTCTAGGAGTTTTTGTGCTAACTCCATTGCGACTTCTAGTGATGGTGGGTTGGATGCTGTGACGTTTCCTTCAATATTCCGTGGAAGACCTTCAATATACTTCTCCAGAGTTTTCTCTAAATCTGGTACGATAGAAGGACATAATGCCATCAGCTCGTGGAATCTCCTGTTGTAAGCCCTAAGATCGATTCCTTTGACTGCAAGGACATGGAATTCGTCTTCCAGTTTTCTTATTTCGGATCGAGGACAGTACTTCTTTAGGATCTTGGCTTTGAATTCCGTCCAGGAGAGTCGGTATGCTGCTTTTGTACCTAAAGTTTGAGTTGTAGCGGTCCACCATGACAAAGCGTCATCCATTAAGGTTCCTGTGGCGAATGTGACGCTGTTGTTTTCTGAGCATCCACTCCTTTGGAATACCGTTTCGCATCTCTCGAACCAATGGGCGAGTTTAGTTATCCCTTCAGTACCCATGAAGTAAGTCGGCTGACAAGCCATAAAATCTTTATAGGTACATTGGCGAGGTGCAGGAGCAACATTTCTTGCCGGTTGTGCGTTAGCATTTGCTTGTTCGGCTAAGGCTGCATTGATTCCATTGGTGATTGCTTGTTGGATTTCTTCCGGGGTCATGGTTGCTGCTGAGGTAGTGGTCGTGGTTCTCTTAGGTGCCATATTCCTTAAAAATGAGAATATATTTTCAGAATTTTCATAATAACCATCTTGTGTTAGACTATTTAGTAACATCAATAGGTTCAAAGTTATAATAGTGTCACATATATCACGATGCAATATACGATATCATAACACTTATGAAAATAAAGCAAACATAACATCATTGATTAGATTGTCGTTTTGAGTTTACATCACTTATTTATTCTTGTTGACATATCTCTAGGACATTCAAATACAAGTTATTACTGTGATGTGGGTGAGGCTACGTCGACAATCTATGGCATTCTAGGGTTTTCCTTGGTTATCATCAAGACGACGTTCTAGTTCCTGAATTTTGGCGGCCATGGTTTCTATGATTTGGTCTCGGTCTCTCTCCCTAGCTTGTGTTTCTTGTTGTGCACGTCGCAGAGACATGACTTGGGCTCTTGTGGTGTCGAGGGCTTGATCGATGTCACACATGATGTCCTTGTTTATGGTGTTAGCAGAGCAAAGTAATCCGATGAATTCCATAGCTTCACCGAACTGGGTACTTAGTTGTTCAATCATGGTTCTCATCTCTAGGTGTCCCATCACAAGTTGTTCTATCTCAGCTGACATAACTTCTATCAGTTCATTAGGGATGTTGTTTACCAAGGTGGCTATGGCGTCTAACCTGTCTTCATGTCTTACTAACCTAGCTGCCAAGAGTGGTATGGTATGGTGAATGGGTTCTCCAGTGACTGGAAGGATCTTAGATGCAGCAAATGATGATCTTTCACCAAGTTCTCTGTTGGTGGGTGTACCTTCTTGAGATCTCCAATACTTAAGGATTGGTAGTAGAAATGACCATTTGCGAGCATTGACCCGCTTACGAGCCTTATGGTTGGTTCTTGCATAATAGTAAGGATCTGAGGAGGTAGGACGAATCTGGTAATTCCTTGGTTGATAAGTCAGAGGAGCACTGGAAGTTTTCACAGGTGGTGGACTGTTGATTGTCACTGGTACAGTAGTAGTCTGCTGATAAAATATACTAGGTAGTATCACTGGTTCTGCAGTTGGAGCAATTTCCTTTTTCAATTTAGTATCATTCCAGATGTCTTTTTCTTCAGCATATGAAAGAGCTTTTCCAGCTGTGGCTGGTTCATAAGGCTGGAATGGAGAAGTTTGCTTACTGCGTCTGATTGGACCAGATGATGCTTGAGGTGAAGTAGAGGATTGCTGACTTTCCTTATTCTTGTTTGTTGTAGGTGACACAGTCATTGGAGCAAGAGTTGGTACAATAGGTGTAGAGCTCTCAGTTTCCGAATCCGATAACAAAACAATGAAGTTGGGTTTGGAAGACATGGTACTGTAATAATCCCGATTAGTAAACATAGTTATTAGCATAATCATAACATGTAAGCATATCTCAAGTTATATAAGTAAGAAATAATGAGAAGTAATTTTTCTACCAGATGTTGGAATGTAGGCACGGAGGGCATGAAGTGGTATTTTGTAAAAATGGTCCAGTTAAAGTGTAGTTATAGTCCAATGTTTAAAAACATCTGGTTCTTTATAACCGTGGCTCTGAATACCAATCTGTAACACCCCCAAAAGTCGTTAATAACAGCGGAAGACTTAACATGTCAGTGGTAGACTTTCGGGGTATTACTTCAAGGATCTTTGTCACAATCATAGTAAACAACACAAAGTGAAGTATTAAAGTTTAATTTATTTCAAAATACCAAATATCTGAGATACAAGACATTATTAAGTTAAGAACGTGTTTTATTCTGAAGGAAAATAAGTAGTTTATTATGGTTCTTGTCATGCTTTTGCCCACTCCGTGCCATCCAGATCCGTCTTGTTTAGTTACCTGAGATAAACATGCTAAAGTCAACATAAAGTTGAGTGATATTCATAGGTTTGAGTTTAAGAGTTTGAATCACAAGTTAAGAGTGTATTGTAATCACATACAATCAATATGTTAAAAAAAATCAATGCTCCTGTTATTGCCTTAAGCTCATGATACTCAACGATTAACAGCCAATCATAAGTATGTATTATGATGGTAAGTAATAGGCCCCCAAAGATAGGTATTTGTCAATAACCTATTTATAAGAACAATAAAGTGCGCCTGGTGTTTTCTCCAACAACCAAACGAGGATTGTCAATCACTAATAGTACTATCCACAATTATTTACGTTCACCCTTCAGGTGATTAAGGTTCATGATCGAGGGACTTCTGACAATAGTAACTTAAGCAAATAACATTGGCCTGACGGTATTTCAATACCCGGTATAAAAGACTTGTGATCGAGTTTTAAGCATGTATCTCCCCACGGGAAAATAGTTAAAGAGTGGGCTATGAAATCACCTTAGTAGTACAGTGGTATTGTAGTCTCAACGAAGTAAGGAAACGGCTTCACACAACACAACCTAAAAGATAATGCAAGTTTCAGTTGATAGTCTAAATCTGGTTTTATCGCGATTACTTGTTATTTAGTTACGAATAAATCTCGTGTTTGTTTAAGTGTCTAAAGTTTAAAAACAACGTTATATATAATTATATCTCGTAAGTAAAATTATCGATGATTGATATAAAGTTAGTTTTTATAACGGAAATAAACGTATCGTTTTACAAGAAATAAATAACGTATTGTTATATCGTTCAAATTTTATTATCGTTATATAAGTTTTATTCGTATATATATATATATATATATATATATATATATATATATATATATATATATAATAAGTTACGTTTTATTATTTATCGTTTTAATATATAATCAAATATATATAATAAATATAGAATTTTATCAAAAGTAAATATTTCACTTCGATCCTTAATGTTTTATCAATCTTACACTTTTTACCCTTAACGGAAAATATTTACGCCGTTAGTCCAAAAGTTATATATATTTACATTTTTAGTCCAAATATCAAATCTATACATTTATTATCCTTAAGTTTTAATATTTACAGTTTATACCCCTTAGAAAACAGTTTTTATATTTTTCACTAAAGTTTACCGATTTGGCAATTTTAGTCCATATCGCTCGTATTTTTGCAAAAATGGTCCCAACTTTACCAAATTCAAAACTTAACAATTTTATTATTTCATTAAGCTCAAAACATTTTGAAAAGCTTATTTTCGCAGCTTATTTTCTTAAAAAGCTCTTATTTCACTTAAATGGGCTTAACGTGACAATATCAAGGCCCGTTAAGGTTTCGTGATTCAATGGGCTTACGAACGGTTTGGGCCTGACCTTGGACTCATTTTAGGATACCAAAAACACTGGAGTTGGGCTCCCAGGCCCAGTATATCACATAAGCTTAGTGGGCTTTACATAAGCCCACGTTGGCTTATAAAAGTTTTGTAAAACTTGGTTTTTGTCGAGACAAAAGGGGTCGAGCAAAGTAGTTAAACGAACTAGTTAGGTCGAATGAAAAGTGTTTCCCAATTGTTGGTCATGTCAAAAATGAGGTCGAGCAATAAAACATATAGGTTATGTGTCGAATTTGAATTTAACGAGACCAAAGTGTTTGTGAAAACTCACTTATCAAAACTGTTTTCAAGACTTAGAAATATTCTAAGTCTTTTCCATTTATACGAAAGGGTCAAGTGACATATAGACGTGTGATTTTCTTTATGTAAATGTTGTTATTATGATCGAAACTTGTTACATCTTGTTAGACAACATGTCAAACGTTATATAGGTTGAATAATATTCATGTGTTAAGTTTTGTATTAACGAAATAATGAATCAAAGTGAACGTGAGAAATCAATAATAAAATGTAACAAAGTTCTCCGTGTCTCACCTCACCACTTGGGGTGGAGTTCTCGTACGTATGGTTCAAAATGGGTACGTGGGATCAAGGTACTATGGTTCACTCCTAGCAAGGTTCACAACGAGCAAACTTGGTTCCTCCTTGGATCACTTGTGCACCTCGTACTTGTTTTCTACTCCTTGTCCCGATCTTGGCTTGCAACCTCCACGTAAATGTATGTTGGTACGTTTTTGAGTGTGTGTGTTTGTTTAGCTTGCATGGGATTGTTTATATAGGAGATTTAGGGTGGTGAGGATAAGTACAAGAGTCACAAGACTCATGCGTTGGCTAGTATACACGATGGCACCAATTTCTTCACCAATCGAGACTTAGCAATAATAGGAAATGTTGCATGCAATCTCTGTTCACTATCTGACATTCTACTGTGCATTTGAGTTGGTCTAGAAGTCATTGGGCAAATGTGGTGGCGTCTAGGAATATTTGCACACGTTTTGAGTTATCTTGTGATATGGTTTTTGCGTTTTACTTTGGTCCTTTCTAGGGTAGTAAACGAGTGTGAGGAAGTGTAAGTTTTATCGTTCGTGATTATTAGGCACTAGGTGAATTGAGATGAGCAAAAATATATAAGTGTTGTGTATAGAAATCGTATGAAAATAGGGTACGTTTGGTTGTGTATCGCGACAGAAACAAAACAAGAAAAAAAAAATATAAAGGGTGCGTTTGGGCTTTGAGCCCTTTGGGCTTGCGTTTTTGTCTGGCCCAGCAGAAAAGAAAACAATATATATAAAAAGGGTCCGTTTGGTTTGTTAGTTGGGTTAAGTGGCCCAATGATCAACGGGGCCCACCTGGTGTGTTTTGTGAGTCGGGTTACGATCAAATAATATTAATGAGTGATCTCGGGAATTTTCGTAGGCTCCGGGAATATATAAATATCGTACTTTAATTATACGAAACGTATATTATATAAAAATATAAATATTTTTAATATATATATATTCGCGATAATTTAGACTATCTAGGTTTGTGTGCAAGCAATGTTTCTAAGCAAAAGATAATTCAAAGTTTTACCGTTGTGATTTATATATCAAGTCTAATAAAAAAAAATTTATACGTAAAAGTGGGTATTTAAATAACGTAATAACTTGTAAGTATTTACTAACCGTTGGGAAAATTACGAGAGGCTACAGTACATACATCTTACAGTGAATTCCGTCCCGGAATTCGAGTTTAGGAGGGTTGCCAAGGGTGTCTAAGAGAAGAGGTGTGGGTATTTGGTGCGAAACTGGTCCTCGCGTTCCCAAGTATACTCTGGTCCTCGTTTAGAGTTCCAACGAACTTTTATGATAGGGATACGGTTTTGTTTCAGTTGTTTGACTTCTCTATCCATGATTTCTACTGGTTCCTCGGTAAAAACGAGTTTGTCATCAAGTTGTAATTCTTTCAATGGAATGACCAAAGATTCATCGGATAAACACTTCTTGAGATTTGACACATGAAAAGTGTTGTGAATTCGGCTAAGTTCCTCAGGTAGTTCAAGTTTATATGCCATGGATCCAATTCTTTCTAGGATTTTGAATGGACCGATGTATCTCGGGTTTAACTTTCCCCTCTTTCCGAATCGTATCATTCCTTTCCATGGTGATACTTTTAACATCACTTTTGTTGACTGAGATGGAAAATAAGCTCACAAGAGCTTATGTGGGACCCACCTTGGTATATTCTGGTCCTAATAAGTTAGTTGGACTTGTCAAAACTTAATTTGGGTAAATAAGCTCTGTAGATAAGCTGATAAGCCAAATAAGCTATTCCAAAACTTGATTTTAACACAGAAATGGGGACAAGGTTTATGGGTATTTCTAGGTGGGGTCCACAGTGATTCAAGTCAAACAAGAGGTCAATCTAGAGAGTCTGGTAGGAAGGGGGTTGAGGGAACTTAACTAGAGGGTGTGGGACCCACTGAGGTGGTCACAAAACACCACCAAAGTGGTGGTGTTGGCCTGAGCTGCTGGTGCAGGGGAAGAAGTCTTCCCTGCAAGCAAGTTTGAGGTTGTGTGGGGCCCAGTACAAAATTGCTAAAAATATAACAATTGTGGGAAATCAAAACTGAGCTGGTAGAGTATGATCACAACAAATTTCAAGTCTTAGTACCAAATCCTAAATTCTAAACAAATCTTTAAAGTTTTGTAAAAATCTGAGAAGTGTAATTTGACTTTTTAAGAAACTTGAACTAGTTTGACTTATATGAGATTCTAAGCTATCTAACTTACTGATTAAGTTATAATAAGCTACTTTAAGACTAGAATAAGCTATATGAGTCACTTATGAGCTGTTGTGATTAATTTTAAGACCTAAATCCCTCACAGTTGACTGTGAGGGTAATTATTCTATGATTTTGACTTTTGAATGTTTGAGCCTAAGATTTTATGAACTAAATGACTGTAACAAACCTAAGTGGACATGTTTCAACTAACTGCATCAACTAAAACAAGCCAAGGCTCATTGAATAAGCTTAAGCCAAACACTCCCTTATGAAACTGAAATTATAATTTTCAAAACAAATGCATGTTCTAAACCATGAGACCGAATCTTAAGAACTTATAATGATATTATAAGATGACTGAATCACAGAAACATCAATATTAACCACAATTACCTACGAATTACCATTAAGCTACCTTGGCAGTTAAAAGAGAAAAATTGAGCCTAATGAAATCTAGTGAACAAGCATACAATCTAACACCATAAAATCATTACAATACTTTAAATAAACACTGAGGAATGCAGATAAGCATTAACTAGTTAGCTACAGTAACTATGCAAGAAAAAATGGAATTGCTTACAATTATTGATCAAGGCAGAAACAAAGAGAACCAAGGACCAAATCAATCCCTATGGCTTGTCACTACACCAATGGAACCATTTCCATCCAATCTAACACCCTGCTTCAGCCTCTTCTTCTTCTTCCCACTATTTTTGAATTTTTCTAGATTTTCTTAATTATTTTTGGTATTTTCTATTTTATGGTTAAACAGATAATTAAGGTGTTCTAAAACTTGTATGAGCTTTGTCAGAGCTTTTTAAAGCTTATGAACTTACTTAACTACAACTAACAACAACAGTTGAGATTTTGATATTTTTGATCAAACTTGAAAATGCATAAAGTGAGATATTAAACTGGAACTTGAAATTGACTTGAATTAAAGATTCAAACACACAAGATTAACTGATACAAGCTTAATTTAATTGAAATTACAACTTTAAAATAAAATTATACTACCTACGACTAAATTAAACTAAGTCTACACTAATACTCTGGTTCTTCTGCTTCCTTTCCATTTTGTAGCCATTTTCTGAGCTTGTGGGACCCTCAGAGACATATCCCACCAATTTAGAACCATTGATCTAGTCTAACTCATCTCCACCGTTTAAAATGTTTCTTGGCGCCAAAGGGTCAAAGGGGCACTGTAGATTACGTGTAGCGGGTTTTAAGGGTTTAAATGGGTTTGGAGGGTTGTGGTGAGGTGGTGGGATAGTGGGTGAGAGGTGGCAGGCCAGGTGTAGGGTGGTATTGGTTGCAGAGGTGGTGTGTGGTGGTTTTGGTTTTGGGAGGGAAAAGGGGTACGGGGTGGTTTTGGTGGTCAAACGGGTCAACGACCCCATTTTATTATTAAAAGTGGACTGGGCTTATTAAACTTGGGCTTGGCAGAATAAAAAGGAAGTGGGCTAGTTTTTGGTGTTGGGTTTGGTTTATAAAAATAATAAGGTCCGTTTGGTTTTATTGAAATTACAAGGACCAATTTTGTAATTTAGGTAAAGTTGAGGGGCTGTTTGTGGCATTTTTCCAATTTTATCACAAGGACCAAACTTGCCAATATTGAATAACACACGGGTATTTTTGATAAATTACATTTTTTAATTACCCGGGGACTATTTTTGCCAAAACTGAAACTCCAGGGACTTAACATGTAATTTCTCCAAACTTTTAATCCAGGGACTAATAGTGAAAATTATGAATTCCCTAGGACCCTTAATGATAATTTTCCCATTTTGAACACCCAGGGACTAAAACTGTCAAGTTTGAAACTTTGAGGGACCTGTTTTGCCAAACTGTGAAATTTCAGGGACCAATCATGTAAATTCACCAAACTTAACACCAAGGACCATTCCTGCAAAAGATTATTAGTATAAGGACCAAAATTGCTTTTCTCAAAGTTTTTACATCCCAAGGACCATTTCTGTCAATTTGCAAAGTACAGGGACTAAACTTGTAATTTTATGAAACTTTGCACCAAAGGACTAAATATGTAACTTTATGATTAAAAAGGACCTTTGATGATTTTTTCAAGTTTTTAGAATAACCAGGGACTAGTTTTGACAATTTATGAAACTTGAGGGACTGAAACTGCCAATTATGCAAACTTTGTACGTTTTTCATCTGTTTTTGCATATTTTGTATTTGAAACATACAAAACACACTTCTAAGATATTTTAAGTATTATGATGCATATTTGAGTGTTTTTGGATGTTTTGGCAGTTCAGATTGGTATAAAATGATGAGTATTTAGACACTCATCAATCCCCCACACTAAACTATTGCTAGTCCCTAGCAATCTATTGAGAAAAACTTAATGGATTTGAAAAACTCTTTACCAAAAGCCATCACTTCTGGAGTAGCCAGGTGTAAAAACTGTGGCACACCTGATAACCGTGTGATTTTGAGCAAATCACCAGTTGTCAACGGATTTGATTAGTCTTTACAAAAAGCCGTTTGCTTCTGGACTAGCCAACTCTTGATGGAATAGTCAACATCTTGGTGAGCTGATTACCAATTATGGATTTTCCACAGCCTTTACCACAAGCCATAATCTTGCGGGCTAGCCAACTCATTAGCTTTTGAGGATAATGGGGAGTTGAGGAACCATACAATTTTTGGCAAATTGCAAGCCATAAACGGGTTTGAGTTATCTTTACCAAGAACCGTTTGCTCCTGGATTAGCCAATCCTGTTGTGGGTTAGACATGGAGGATTGATACCATTTATTGCGTTCTAAGTGAGAAAAAATTTTAAAATTTTGGCTAAAATGGGGGTTCTTGATGGAACATGTGTTTAAATTCGTTAGAATAACGAATCTCCCCCCACACTTAGAACTGAATATTGTCCTCAATATTCAAAGTACCGGGTGTTAAACCGAACTTAGAACGTAAGAAGAAAAATATTCCTTAGCCTTTATTTAAGATGTATATACATACAATTATTTTTTTTAGATAAAACTTCTTAAATAGAAGCTATCACTATATGTACATTTTTTTTTTAAATATATATATATATACAACATGTGGGGTATCTCCCCCACACTAGGGTGAAACATGGGTAAAAACCTATGTACATGTTACTATTTTTGATTACCGAGTCGCTAACTTGACTCGACCCCGAATTTATTTGTCCATGGGGAAGCAAGTGGAAGAGACAATCTTATCGGACTTTCATTCAAAATATTTGGATAAACATTTGAAGCACGTGAAAGTTCCACACCGATGAGATATACAGAGAGACCCTATCTCATAATTTATAAATGAGAATGCCGGGGTCAAAGATAATGTCCTCACTCCCGAAAGAGTGAAGAACAGGAGAAGCCACGGGATATATGAAGAAAAGAAAGAAAGTCATGATGAAAATCATAACTAACTCCTCATCTTCAATAGGAGAATTCATTGTTTCATGAATCTCCTCATTTAAGCTCAGTTGATCAGGACATATTATGGGTATGTCTAGATCAAAATAGAAGTTATCATACTCCGGTAGAGATATGATATGAGTGAGTTCACAGGAGAACTCCTCAAAGGTGAATGATTCGTATTCGGGATTGATTTGAGTGAGTTCATTGGGGAACTCCTCAATAGTAAATGATTCATAAACGGAAAGAGAATTATAAGAATGAGAAGTGGTGATACCACTTATCTTCTCTCCCGAAAGATCAAAATGGAACGTTTGCAATTCAGGAATAGAATCATTGATCAAAATCTCACTATCCTTGACGGGGATAGGAGATGAAATAGGCTCTTCATTAAAAGCCTCGATTCTAGAAATGAGAAGATTAGCATTTAATAATGTAAGACGAAGAGATTCGTCTTGGTGTATTTCTTCCTCATTCTCTTCTTCTGAGTTGACAAGCTCAGAAGGTAATTCCCCCACATAACTTATGTCTCCACAAGATAAAGAATAGTTCTCATCAGAATCAGAGAACATCTATATATGATCATTTGGAAAGACAAGAGGGGGAGGTATATCACACACATGATCAAGAATTCCCTGTGACTCACTTGGGATTGGGACAAGGTTCTCAACACTAGACTTTATGAATTCGTCCGATTCCTTTGCAGGAACAGTGTCAAGATGCTCGTCCCCCATGTTCAGAGAGTGAGTGGGAACCTCGGGTGTGATAATATCATACTCAGGGAGATGAGAAGGACTAGCAGTAATGGAGTCTACAAGTTCCATTATTTCTACTGCTGGTGATTCAGTTATATTCTTTTCTCCCTGTATATGCATGGAAGGAGTCTCAAATGAAGAACATGATGAATCTTTTTGAATGATAACAATGTTGTCATCATCATCACTGTCATCATCGTACTCACAAAAAGCAGCATAGTGAATATTGGCACGTATTTTGGCTACTCTTTGCTCAGCAATTAAATCTTCCATGCTTTTCCCAGAATCTCGTTCTTCAGCAAGTAATTCTGCGATAGATTTATCACGAGAATATGGAATGAGTGGAAATTGTGGAGGTGTGGATGTGTCAAAACCGGAAGGTTGACATTGATCATCATTATGAGGACCCCCACAATATACACAAGAAGAACTTGGATCATGGCGAAGCAACATATTAGCTAACTCCTCCTTAAAATCTTTGAGTTTCTCACGAACCTCTATATAAGGGTCTTGCTGGATATGAGGAGTTGCTTGGTTCATTTGGTACTGTGGAGGTGGGTCTTGAAACGAATAGTCGTAATTGTTACAAGGAAATGAATTCCTTGTTTGACAATCAGAGCTAAAATGTGGACCTCCACAGTACGCACAACAGTAAAACTGTTGAGTCTGGCTTGGTGTATTTTGATACAAAGCATCATTGATATTTGGATAATATGATTCTTGCTCGTATGAATGTGATGGGTAGTTTAAAAAATTTGAGGAGTTGTTGAATGAGTTTTGATTAGGATCATAAGCAAATGAATTACTCGATCCACAAAACAAACAACTCCCGTTTTGAATATCATTACCACATTGTTCACATGTACACCAACGACATGGAAAACCGAAAAGCGGCTCACCACAACCGTCACAAGGAACAAAATCTGGAGGTGGGACAAGTGGTGTGCTCTGAGAGCTAGCAATTTCCACCACTTCCGTTATGGTCTCGGGTTTTTGTTTTTGATAATTGTGAAGGTTGGGTAAATCGTTCTTTTCAGTCACTACCCTAAGCTCTGTACGTTTGCTTGACAAACTTTTAACCGTAAACCGTGAAAGATCAGGATTGATTCTTGAAGGTTTAGGAGCATTTGTGAGCTCAGGTTTTTGGACAACCGTGGTTTGGACGTATTTAACACCTCCATCGTCAGAGGAAAGTACAAGGTCCTTTGTCACCTTGGTTTCATGATCTCTTTCCCTCACCGGAGAGGGAATAGGAATCGAAGGTCCATCATAATCAACATAACATCTCGACATTTTTGACAAGGCCATAAGTTTTTCATCTTCGCTTTTACAGGCCCTTTGTTTAAAGAAATCGTCATCGAGAGATGCCATTAGAATTAATTATGGGACAAGTGGAAGAAAGTAGAATCAAAGGGTTTTGGGGATGAGAAATGAAGAATCAAATAGGTAGGGGTGTAAAGGTGAATATTTTTGTGTTTTGTTTTATAAAAATTTAGATAAAAGATGGTAAATATACAATGGATGTATATCCAGATTTACTAATACGCAAAATCGTTTAAAATATGCGCACAACCTCCCCGGCAGCGGCGCCAAATTTTGATTCGCCTCAAACGGTCAGATAATTATTGATCAGCCACTTGTGAATGGCCAACTGTAATAGTCAAACAGCCGAGGCAAATGCTTCTGTGAAATACAGTGTTTTCCCGGGTCGTAATGTCCCAACGAGGTTGTGATGGTATTAAAAACGAATCTGTGATTAGTGAATGTGAACAGGAAAGGTATAAAAGTGTGTGTGTGTGTGATTTAAACTAGGGTTTTATAAAATAAAATGACTTAATTAAACTATATTAATGATTACGTAAAACCTAGATATCTAAAACGTTTAAAACGTACACCAAATTAAAATCAGACGCGATTGCGTACTGAGAAAAAGGTGAGTTTTAAGAAAAATAAACTACAGGGGTTAAAAATGAAAATTCTATAAACTTAAACTTAAAATAAAATTAAATTGAAAAGAAAACTATATTTTTGATTATTTTATTATTTATTATTAATTATTTAATTAAAAACTTATTTAACTATTTATTTAAAACTAATTTAAATTAAACTAAAAATTATAAACACTACAAATTAAACTAAAAACTTATAAAAATATTTTATAAAACTTAAAATGAACTTGAAGAAAGTATAAAAAATAAAAATAAATCTTTTTGTCTTTTTATGAATTTTTTATTAATTAAAAACTATTTATATTATTTATACTAATTAAATTATTTTAAATTACAAATAATACTAAATCAACTTAGAAAATTATGAAAAAATTTATAAATCTAATTAACCATCACAGGAATCCTAAAAAATTATAAAAACTTTATTTTATATATTTATAAACTAGTTTACTAATTATTATTCTATTTATTATTTAATTATTATTTAAACTATTTAATTTATAAAAACTATTAAATGAACAGTATAAATCACAAGAAAATTTCTAAAATTATCTTATGACTTATAGAAGCTAGGAAAAATATAAAATATAGGTGTTACTATATAAAAACTAATTATGCTATTTATAACTTATTTATTGATTAATTACTAATAAAACTATTTTTAATTCTAATTAATACTAAAAGACAAAATTAAAATCTGAGAAAATTATTATAATTACTTTAACCTAAAATGAAATTAATAAAAATATAAAAACACAACTTACTTAACAAAAATGTAAAAATGGAAATTAAAATTAAATTAAATTAAATAGAAACTATCACTTATTTTTATGTTGATTTTTTTGGATTTTTATTTTATAAAACTATATTATATATAAAAATAAGCAACTTTTGTAAAAACAACTAATTTCTAGCTTATTAATAAGCACTGTGGAAGCTTATTGCTTCCACAGTTGACTTTTGTTGACTGAGATGGAAAATAAGCTCACAAGAGCTTATGTGGGACCCACCTTGGTATATTCTGGTCCTAATAAGTTAGTTGGACTTGTCAAAACTTAATTTGGGCAAATAAGCTCTGTAGATAAGCTGATAAGCCAAATAAGCTATTCCAAAACTTGATTTTAACACAGAAATGGGGACAAGGTTTATGGGTATTTCTAGGTGGGGTCCACAGTGATTCAAGTCAAACAAGAGGTCAATCTAGAGAGTCTGGTAGGAAGGGGGTTGAGGGAACTTAACTAGAGGGTGTGGGACCCACTGAGGTGGTCACAAAACACCACCAAAGTGGTGGTGTTGGCCTGAGCTGCTGGTGCAGGGGAAGAAGTCTTCCCTGCAAGCAAGTTTGAGGTTGTGTGGGGCCCAGTACAAAATTGCTAAAAATATAACAATTGTGGGAAATCAAAACTGAGCTGGTAGAGTATGATCACAACAAATTTCAAGTCTTAGTACCAAATCCTAAATTCTAAACAAATCTTTAAAGTTTTGTAAAAATCTGAGAAGTGTAATTTGACTTTTTAAGAAACTTGAACTAGTTTAACTTATATGAGATTCTAAGCTATCTAACTTACTGATTAAGTTATAATAAGCTACTTTAAGACTAGAATAAGCTATATGAGTCACTTATGAGCTGTTGTGATTAATTTTAAGACCTAAATCCCTCACAGTTGACTGTGAGGGTAATTATTCTATGATTTTGACTTTTGAATGTTTGAGCCTAAGATTTTATGAACTAAATGACTGTAACAAACCTAAGTGGACATGTTTCAACTAACTGCATCAACTAAAACAAGCCAAGGCTCATTGAATAAGCTTAAGCCAAACACTCCCTTATGAAACTGAAATTATAATTTTCAAAACAAATGCATGTTCTAAACCATGAGACCGAATCTTAAGAACTTATAATGATATTATAAGATGACTGAATCACAGAAACATCAATATTAACCACAATTACCTATGAATTACCATTAAGCTACCTTGGCAGTTAAAAGAGAAAAATTGAGCCTAATGAAATCTAGTGAACAAGCATACAATCTAACACCATAAAATCATTACAATACTTTAAATAAACACTGAGGAATGCAGATAAGCATTAACTAGTTAGCTACAGTAACTATGCAAGAAAAAATGGAATTGCTTACAATTATTGATCAAGGCAGAAACAAAGAGAACCAAGGACCAAATCAATCCCTATGGCTTGTCACTACACCAATGGAACCATTTCCATCCAATCTAACACCCTGCTTCAGCCTCTTCTTCTTCTTCCCACTATTTTTGAATTTTTCTAGATTTTCTTAATTATTTTTGGTATTTTCTATTTTATGGTTAAACAGATAATTAAGGTGTTCTAAAACTTGTATGAGCTTTGTCAGAGCTTTTTAAAGCTTATGAACTTACTTAACTACAACTAACAACAACAGTTGAGATTTTGATATTTTTGATCAAACTTGAAAATGCATAAAGTGAGATATTAAACTGGAACTTGAAATTGACTTGAATTAAAGATTCAAACACACAAGATTAACTGATACAAGCTTAATTTAATTGAAATTACAACTTTAAAATAAAATTATACTACCTACGACTAAATTAAACTAAGTCTACACTAATACTCTGGTTCTTCTGCTTCCTTTCCATTTTGTAGCCATTTTCTGAGCTTGTGGGACCCTCAGAGACATATCCCACCAATTTAGAACCATTGATCTAGTCTAACTCATCTCCACCGTTTAAAATGTTTCTTGGCGCCAAAGGGTCAAAGGGGCACTGTAGATTACGTGTAGCGGGTTTTAAGGGTTTAAATGGGTTTGGAGGGTTGTGGTGAGGTGGTGGGATAGTGGGTGAGAGGTGGCAGGCCAGGTGTAGGGTGGTATTGGTTGCAGAGGTGGTGTGTGGTGGTTTTGGTTTTGGGAGGGAAAAGGGGTACGGGGTGGTTTTGGTGGTCAAACGGGTCAACGACCCCATTTTATTATTAAAAGTGGACTGGGCTTATTAAACTTGGGCTTGGCAGAATAAAAAGGAAGTGGGCTAGTTTTTGGTGTTGGGTTTGGTTTATAAAAATAATAAGGTCCGTTTGGTTTTATTGAAATTACAAGGACCAATTTTGTAATTTAGGTAAAGTTGAGGGGCTGTTTGTGGCATTTTTCCAATTTTATCACAAGGACCAAACTTGCCAATATTGAATAACACACGGGTATTTTTGATAAATTACATTTTTTAATTACCCGGGGACTATTTTTGCCAAAACTGAAACTCCAGGGACTTAACATGTAATTTCTCCAAACTTTTAATCCAGGGACTAACAGTGAAAATTATGAATTCCCTAGGACCCTTAATGATAATTTTCCCATTTTGAACACCCAGGGACTAAAACTGTCAAGTTTGAAACTTTGAGGGACCTGTTTTGCCAAACTGTGAAATTTCAGGGACCAATCATGTAAATTCACCAAACTTAACACCAAGGACCATTCCTGCAAAAGATTATTAGTATAAGGACCCAAATTGCTTTTCTCAAAGTTTTTACATCCCAAGGACCATTTCTGTCAATTTGCAAAGTACAGGGACTAAACTTGTAATTTTATGAAACTTTGCACCAAAGGACTAAATATGTAACTTTATGATTAAAAAGGACCTTTGATGACTTTTTCAAGTTTTTAGAATAACCAGGGACTAGTTTTGACAATTTATGAAACTTGAGGGACTGAAACTGCCAATTATGCAAACTTTGTACGTTTTTCATCTGTTTTTGCATATTTTGTATTTGAAACATATAAAACACACTTCTAAGATATTTCAAGTATTATGATGCATATTTGAGTGTTTTTGGATGTTTTGGCAGTTCAGATTGGTATAAAATGATGAGTATTTAGACACTCATCAGGTATTTTTGTCAATTAGTAGCAGGGATGATTTTTGCAACATGTTTTTTACACCCTTTTCCCGCCCATTTCTCCACCTACATAATCCCTCTTAAACGCACACACTTTTCCCCAAACCTGCTTCTCCCCTTAAACCCTAATTAATTGAAACCCTAATTCTTTCTAATCCTAGTTATGAATAACCCAAAACTTTGTCATCGCTGTGGGGCACCAACAACAGTTACCACATCATGGGCACCAATTAATCCATGGTGACGTTTCTTTATATGCCCTAAATGTGCCTTTGATGATTGGTTGGATCCTCCAATGTGTCGAAGATCTGTGGCTATCATACCTGGGTTATTGAGGAGGATCAACAATCCTAAAGAAACATCTAGGTTGAATGCCCGTCAAGCTAGAAGGATGATGATTTTATTGTGTTTAAGTTGGGTTTTTCTTTTTTTTTTTTTTTTTTTTTGTATGTTGTCATTATGGGTTGACTAATATTGGTCATGAATGAAAAAATCAGCTAGTTTCATGTGTCTATGTAGGTTGTAATGCCATGATTGGAAAAGTCAATTGGTTGACTAATTTTGGTAATGTTTTGTTAACTGGGTTAAAAAAGTCCCAATCATGGTTGTAATGTTATCTTATGAATGAAAAAGTTAGTTATGCATATGTATTGTTCTATGTATCTTTTGTCATGAAATTGATGCAAAGTGGTCAAAATACCATTAGATCATGCCTGTAAATAATAAGAGTGAACCAGAGTGAACCATAAACTACAAAATTGAACCAAAGTGAACCATAAACTATACATCATGCTTGCAAATACAAAATACCCATACTGCAATTACCAAATAATAAGTTCATTACAAGATTGCTTGACAGTAACAAAATATCCACTTAAAGTAGCAATAGTTGCCATTACTGAGTTGCAACCTAGTACAAAATAAACACAAGTTTTTGCAAATACCAAATACCACAAGTTTTTTTGCAAATAAAAAGTGTTCAAAATAACCACTTCAAACTAATCATAGTTGCAATTCTTGAGTTGTTAAGGGACCATTAGTTTCTTCCCTTTGTCCTTTGTTGTTGATGCAGTTGTTTTTGTTCTCTTTGCCCCTCCACTTGCAGTACCTTGTCCTCCTATTGTTCTCTTTGCCCCTGCACTTGGTGAAGCTAGTGGTCTTCCTGTACAAGTCCTTTTATTATGTCCAGTCTGCTTACACTTGCAACAGGTAACAGTCTTTCCTTTTCTAGACAGTTTGGAACCATCCACCATACTTTTGCTTGACAGTTCATTAGCTGATTTTTTCCTTGCTTTGGGTGGCCTCCCAATCTGTGGGTGGTGCTTTGATGGAGTGATAATGTTTGGTGATGGACGTTTTCTCCATAATTTTGGCCCAATGACAGGATTTATTTTGTAGCTGTAAACCTTTTGCCAAGTGACCAGCCAATAAGCATGATGCACCCGGCTTTCAGGTGTCCCAACTTCCATGTTATTTGCAGCCATCTCCCATATAGTTGCTAAGGCATGCTTGCAAAAGCATCCTTATAAGTTCCCACTTTCTGCAACTACAAGTCCTCTCTTGCACATCAACAACAACTTGATCATCCCATAGTCCCTTAACACCATACTTGTGTCCACCATTCCATGTTACCTTCAAATTTGATTGACATAATAAACCCCTTTAACACAATATTCATTGATAAAACAAGTAATAAAGAAAATAAGAAAATAAGAAAATACTTTACCCTGTATGTTTTGGCTTTAATTTCTATTTTCTTGAACAAAGCAGTTGCAGCTGGTGTAAGAGGTCCATTGGATTTCTGAATAACTTTTTGGACATTAACAATTCTTTTCATTAAGTACTCCATTACAAACTCCAAGCATGTGATAATTGGCACATCCCTTCCATTTAACAGTTATCTGTTAAATACTTCACACATATTGTTAAGCAATACATCACAGTGAGACCTGCCTGCAAAATTTAGAAAAGACATAGAATATTAATTAAACACATTATGTTATCTAAACAGGACTACCCTATGTTAGTAAAGCTTACTACTAAAATGAGATCTTGACCAGTGTTTTGGTGGGATCTTTTTCAAGTATTCATAAGCCTTATCATTCACCTTCTTAAGTTCATTCATGGCTTTATCAAAATATGGGACAGTGCTAGCAGTTGCAGCCCTCCACAAAAGGTCCTTAAACAATTTACCCCTCCATTGCAATTTCATATTTTCATGTATACGCTTTAAGCAGAACCTATGTTCTACACAAGGGAATAGCTTTGCAATGGCAGGTATGATACCCTATGTGTATAATAGTTAAAAGAAGAAATAGGTATACAAAAATAAGTGTATTTACAATTGCAAAGAAGAAACAAGAAGGTTATAACAATACCTTTTGTCTATCACTCATAAAGGTGAAATTGGAGTTCTTGCCCAAATCCAGATCATCTCCTAAGGATGCAAGAAACCATGTCCATGAACTTTTTGTTTCAGCCTCAACCAATGCATAAGCAAATGGATATGTGCCATGATTTGGATCTACACAAACAGTAGTTAGTAACTGACCAGGGTAAGGCCCTTTCATAAAACAGCCATCAAGTCCTAATAAGTCTTTTAATCCAGCTTTAAACCGTTGCTTAAGAGCTCATATGCAGACATAAATCCTTTTAAATTGCCTTTCTAATGAAGCTGGATCAGTACACCTTTCAACTTTAATTTTGATTGTGGTGTCAGGGTTTGCACTTTGTAACTCTAAAGCATAATCTCTTAAACGTGCGTATTGCTCTCTGTAATCTCCTTTTACCTTCAAGCTTGCTTTTTCCTTTGCCCTATAGATCTTGTGTTCAGAAACAACCAAATTATACTTTTTTTGCAGTTGATCTTTAAGAGATATGATTGGAACTTCAGGATTAGTAACAAGTGTTTCTTCAATTTCTTTTGAGAGAAAGGTATTAGTAAGCATATTTACTTTCCTGTTTTGAAGACAGTTGTGTACATCTTCAAAGGTTTTTACTGTCCATGTTTCATCTTCACTGTTTTTGGATTTGGATATGTGACAGGCCCATGGAAAAGTTATTTCTTCATATTCATATGCCCCTTTCTTCCCACCTACTTTTATTACTTGTCCAAAAACCTTATTAACAACACTTGCATTTTTTTCCTTTACCCATTTATCCCCAATATTCTTCAACTTGATTAGACTTGACACATTTGGCCCTTTAACAGTTGCCAGCAATGTTGCAAAAATTGTGAATCGGTCCTGAGGCGGTCGAGGGCCGAGTTGCATTTTTTAGCCGATTAATCGGCCCAAAACCTTGTAATCGCCGATTAATCGGCCGACTTCCTTGTAAATGTCTCCAAGTTCCAGGGCCTTGTAGCTTGGAATCGGCGATTACAAGGCCTTGTAGGCCGTTTTTTGTAACATTGACAGTTGGGCTAGAAACATTTGGCCCTTTAGCAGTTAGATAAGTGAACACTAGTGTTTTACCTCTACACACAACCCTTATTCTATACTTGTCATTTTTCCATATATATAGTTGTCTTCTAGTGGCCACAGACAATGCATACACTGATTCTTTAATGGTTTTTTTTTATCACCAAACTCTTTTCCAATAAAAATGGGGTAGATGAAGTGGTATCAACACTTTTATTCTTTTCATGCTCTCTCCTAAGTTTTTTCAATGCTTTATTTCTTTTTCCCTCCTTTTTTGAATCACTGTTACTTTCAAAATCATCTAGATTCATTTGAACTGCAAAATCCTGCTCACCTTCTTTGTCAGAAACATTTTGAGTATCACAACCAATCCATTTAACCCCTTTGTCAGTGTTTTCATGAAATTCCTTCTTATCAACTTCAATTTCATTCATCAAGTGATCCTTATCAACATAGTCATTGTCTTCCTCTTCACTGTCCTCTTCATTACTGTCACTAGTTTCCTCTTGTCTATCACTATTTCCATCATGGTCACTATCACCATCTTGGTCACTGTCTCCATTATGGTTACTATCACCATCATGGTCACTATCGCAGTATCACTTACTGATATACTAGGGGGTTCACCAAAAAAGGATCAAAATCATCATTCAATGCCTCTTGGATACCCTGACCAACATCAATCCTCTGCACAATATCACTACCCTGCCCAGTAACATCTCCCTTACCTAGTTACTCCCTTCTCCAATAGGCCACTCAATTGCTAATGTATTCCTTTTTCTGGTCTCTTTCTTATTAACAATCTTAGGGTTCACTTCATCTGAGAGTTGCTCTATCATTACCTTTTGGGGTGACTTTAAGTAAGTTTCAACACATGTAAACCCATGTTCAACATAAACCTCAAATCTTTTACACTTACCTATATATTTTGTCATGGCCAAAACATCTAAATCACTTCCTAATGCTTGTAAACCATAATCTAAATTATTGTTTGGTATTTTGAAATGATAATACATGATATCTTTCCTATCATAACCTAACTGAACAATCATTTCATTAAATTCAATAATTGAAAACAAATCACCATCTACCATATCAAAGTAGTTGAAACTACCTGACTTGTATTTTCTATTCGGTGGGTCAGTGAAATATCCACCATGGTAAATCTTGATTGAGAACATGTTTGGATCTTTAATTGTAAAAAAACAAAACACAAATCAAATATAGGGTTAGACCATAACATTATACACAAAAAACACAACACAAAATTGGGAATTGGGTTATAACTTACTATACGCCTGTTCTTCATCAATTTCTTGTTTTTCCGTACGCATATGCCACTTAGAAACCACCATTGTTAATGTATCTTAACGATTATAGTTTTACTTAAGGATTGTGCGTTTGTTTTAGGGTTTATGTTTGATTTGCGGTCATTTTGAGAATACAAAGAGTTGGTGAAGTGGTTTTTTGGTTTTTATCCAAATAAAAGAAAAAAAGGGGGAAATAAATCAAGAAGGACAAAAATACCCTCACGTGTTATTGCACGTTGGGGAGATAATGGGGAAAAGTAACTTCGTTAGCCCTCATGGATGATTATTGCTGAACGTTTGTGGACTTGGAGATGTTTAATGTTGAACGTTTGAGATAGGGATGATTTTTTCAAAATTACACAAACCACAGGGCTGATTTTTGCAGTTTACTCTAAAATAAATTTAATATGTTTATAGTTAAAATTAACTTTTTAAATTTGCATATAATAATGTAACATATTAATTCTTCATAATCTTACAACTAAGGCTCTAAACGAACTCGAATGAGCACGAACGGAGCCTTGTTCGTGATCATTCGTTTAACTTTAACTGGAAGATAAACGGACATAAACCCTTAAATGGACGAATTTTCTTGTTCATGTTCATTTATTAAGAAAATGAATTCTTCATGTTCGTCCATTGAGACACTAACAAACGCTAAACGAACATAAACGATTGAACAAAAATGAATATAGACAAACAAACATAAACTTTATAAATTTATGCACAATATATTGTTTTATAAGTGTTGTTTTGTTTATACAAACAAATTTTAAAATTATATAATTAAAAGTTAAATACAATAACATAAATAAATAAATGAGCATAAATGAACGCATAATCTGACGTTCACGAACATAAATGAACGAACGTGACTTTTGTTTTTACTTTTTTCATTTAACTAAACGAACGTAAAATATTGTTCATGTTCGTTCATTTAATAAATAAACGAACATAAATGAACTTTTTACTGAACGATTTATAAAATGTTTTACAACCCTACTTACAACACAAATATAGAATTTCTAAATATTATACTCCTCCGTCCAAAAATACAAGTCCAATTTGACTTTTTAAATCGAATATTGACCTTAAATATTTTTGTTTATATTATATAACACTTTATAAAAATTATATCAAATGAAAATATATTTAAAATACAATCTATTTATATATATTGCATCAAATATTATATAATATAAACAAAAAATATTTAAGGTAAAAGTTCGATTTAAATTTTGAGACAGAAGGATCAGAAAACAGTTAAAACAAGGGCAAATGACACAAAAAGGTACCAAACTTAGGGTCCATTTTCAATCAAGGTACTCTTCTTTTTTTCTTGCATAAAAAGGTACCCAAGAAATTTTTTTGACGGATTTGGGTTTTTTACTAACATTCGTTAACTCACTTCGTTAGTAAATTACATGTTTGGTCCTCGAGTTTGTATACACATTTCATGCACCATCCACCACCACCACCAACCACCGCCACCATCACCAACTGCCACCACCACCACCGTCGCCACTAGTAACTTTTTCCTATTACGGGTAGTTGGTAGAGATACGGTTACAATAAAATATACAAAAATAAACAGAATTAACAAAAGCAACAATAAGTAATAGAGTTTATTTTTCTTTTCTATTGTCTAATAGACTAGCACTCATGATAGATAGAGTTGAAATGTGATCAAACGAGTTGGATGTACCCGCCGCAATGCGGCGGGGGTAACGACTTTTTTTTTAACACGGTGTTCATTTTATTTATGAACATGTAAACTTACAGAATGTATATTAGTTAATCTATGACATTGTAAGAATTATCGCAGTTTCGTTTTGTTTTTTTTTTTTTTTTTTTTTTTTTTTTTTTTTTCATTTTTTATAGTTCTATACTTTTGTATCCATTCTCTAGAATAGCAACGGTAAAGTCCAGTTTCATTCTTTTACATTACCAATATTTTTGTCTATGATCATCAGTTGTGGATTGCTTGGTCCCAACCTACACATATGGATCCCAAAGTTATAGGCAGCCTAATAAGCAAAAGGCTTGTATGCCTCAGTAACAATATTATGAAGCTATATTTGTAGTTGTCGTACGACGTCTTTTTTGAAATGAATATTGTGTCGGGCTCTAGTGTGTTGCAGCGAAGCTAATTTTGACCGTTTTTTGCCAGCATTTTTTTTATTCAAGAAATTGGTACACATCTGTATAGATATTTCGCAAATAAAGTGTTTACTTTTTAAAGTTATTTGACATACTAAGGGTGCATTATAAAAGTTATTTTATTTTATATATATCAAACTTCACATTTTTTTATATAATCGTGCGTATGTCAAAAGTATATCAATATTGGGCTCGTTTTGTTCGTTATCGAAAGATCCTTCTATCGGAATTTTTTTTATTAATGAAATCGGGAAATATCTATTAGATATTCGATAAATAAAGTTTGTTATATAAAAAAGTTGTAAATAATTAAAAGTCTAGGATAATTTTGGCAAGTTACTACATATTTGTGGGTCAATTTTGTAAATTCTTTTCTTTTTTATTAGTTTTATAATCATTGGACCCATGCGAATATAATATGATTTTGGATGCGTTTGGAAATAATATTATTTTACATGCCTCGGATTATGTGCCACCGAGAAATGTTATATATAGTTAATTGACAACTGTGCTGCAACAGTTAGTTGCTCAATGGAAGTGGGAAATAACTTTTTGAAAAAAAAGACATTTCTCTGCAAAACATACTATTATTATATTCCTTGGAAACAATAGAAAGTTGTAGCTTAATTTACTAGACTAATAAAACTGAACCTGACATTACCTTGAGAAGGTCTGACGGTCGAAAGTATAGGTGTACATTCGAACCGGTTAACCGAACCGCGACCGCTAGCGAACCGAAAAACCAAACCGCTCAAACCCGGTTTTGACCCAAACCGGTCTGGTTTTTCCCCAAACCGCCGGTTTAGAACCGGTTAGGGATTTTAGAAAAAAAAAGGGGATAGAGAAACCGGTTTGGGTTAACCGGTTAGGAACCGGTTTATGTGTAGGGGCCGGATTTTTTTGGAATTTTTGAAATTTGAATTCAAACCTGACATCTTTTAATCTGAAACAATAGTAAGTAGTAACGTGGGAGGGACATGCTTTTACTTTATTAGTCCTAAAATTACCATTTTACCATTTTTATTTAGTATAAATTGATGTATTGTTTATTAGTTTTCATCACATTCATAAAGCAAAAAACACTCTCAAAATTACTAATGGATAGTTCAACTTCAAACACCACCACCCACACCACCGCTGCTGGTTCATCAAATGTACCAACGGTTGTCGAAATTTTACCATGTAATCGTGTCAACGATCCTTGGGATCACTTCAACTACGTCCTAATGTCGGACGGCAAGAAAAAGGCTCAATGTAAGCATTGCTTTAGTATAATGTCGGCGGGTTCCAACTCGACGTTGAGGGCTCATATCAACCAGAAGTATTGCAAGGCACTAAAAAATACTCTGGAAGCGGGTCAATCTTCTATGGCTCGTGACGGGAGTATTTTTGCATACGATCATGAAGCAGTCCGTCAAGCATTTGCCGGTTTGGTGATCAAAAGAGGTTTGCCGTTCAACCATTGGGACGACGAGGATACGACGGAGGTGATGCAGACTCATGTCCAACCAATGTACACTCATGTAAGCCGTATGACTCTAAAACGTGATGCAATGAGCATGTGGAAAGCGGCCAAACAAGAATTAATTTTTTTTTTTCAAAATTTAGATACTCGTGTTAGCATGACAACGGATGTTTAGTCCGCTTCTCATGGTTCGCCATATTCATACCTTTGTGTTACCGCACATTGGGTTGAACCCGAAAGTTGGCTAATCATGAAGCGGGTCATATCATTTGAAGAGTTTCCGGTTCCTCACACGGGTGTTGCGTTATTCAAAATGTTGAGAAAAGTTTTTACTAAATATCATTTGCAACAAAAAATCTTTTTAATTACGTTGGATAATGCTAGTAACAACACCAATTCAATGAGTAGATTGAAAATGGAATTTGAGCCACCTTTGAATGGCGATTTTTATCATTCTCGATGTGTTGCACACATCATAAACTTGGTTGTGCAAGCGGGATTAAACCATCCCGTAATGCATCAACTGAAAGATTGTTTTAAACAAATGTTGCATGAAAATTTCAAAAAGGGCTCTAAAAGATTTAATGCTTATGTTAGGATGTGTTCGAAGGCGAAAAAACATTGGTTGTCACCCAATTTAGATTGTGATACAAGGTGGAATTCCACTTATATCATGTTCTTAAGTGCTATAAGACAAAAGGTGACTTTACAATATTTTCATGACCAATTGTCACAAAAGGGTTATGTTGTTCCATTTAATGTCGAACATTGGGATACTATTGAAAGATTAACCCGATTACTCGAAGTTTTTTACAACGCCACAAAAAAATTATCGGGAGTTTATTATCCAACATCCCATTTGGTACTCGAGCAACTTTACTACATGTGTTCAAGTTTGTCATCATTTGATTAAGTGGTGGTGTATTTTCAAACATGGTTATACCAATGAAAGAAAAGCTCATTAAGTATTTTGAATCTTTGCCACCGGTAATTACTTGTGCGGCCGCATTAAATCCATGTTATAATTTATGCGGGGTAGAGTTACTTATTGAATCGATTTCAAATGATTTGGGGTTAACCGCGGATAAAGTGAACTTTGTTGAAGATGCACAAAATGAGTTTAACAATTCTTTTAAAAGTTTGTGGAATTATTATTTTGAAAAATATGGGAACCCGGCTCCTTCTATGGATGATGGGTCTTCATCATCGAGGTCGTCGCATAGAGGGAATCCGATTCAAGGCTTGTTACAAAAGTTTAGAGAAAATCCCAACAAACGGGTAAGGAGTGATCGTCTCCAAAACAATGAATATACAAGGTATACCGGAACCGATTTTATCTCATGTATTCCGGCTGAGCAACAAGTGGACTTTGATGTTTTGGCGTTTTGGAAATCAAAGGAAACAATGTTTCCCGTTCTATCCAAAATGGCTCGGGATCTTTTTAGTATACAAGCTACTTCGGTAGCTTCTGAATCCGCTTTTTCAACAAGTGGAAGGGTGCTCTCAAACAGAAGAACAAAGCTCACACCGGCTTCTTTGGAAATGTGTATGTGTTTGAAAGATCATTTGGACGCAATCAAGCAAAGACAACACAAAACAAGTCTTGAAGACCCCTTAGAAATGGAAGGAGGGGTCTACGAGGTAGAGGTGCAAGAGGGTACCTGCGAGTTGCTTTCTGATGAAGAAATAAGAGAAGATGAAGCTGCTGCCGAGGCTAGGAGGGCCGTCGATTCCGAATCCGAGGAAGAGATTTACGAGTAGCTTTTCCTTTATTATGTTTATGTATTATGTGTGTTTCATTTCCATGTGTGGTGTATTTTCTTTCATTGTATTTCCTTTCAGTATTAGGTGTGTAAGGGTGTTGTATTTCGATGTATCACGTTCTAAGTTTATGTATTATTTGTGATGTATTCCCGTTCGAATTATTAAATAAAAGTGTTTGTGAAATATATGTGATTTTTTTTATGTATTAAATAGAAGTTACTTTGTGTAAATGACGTAAAACGGACAAAATAATAATAATAATAATAATAATAATAATAATAATAATAATAATAATAATAATAATAATAATAATAAAGGTTAACCGGTATAAAACCGGTCCAAAAAATTCAAATTTTGCTAGGCGGGAAAAAAAAATATATAGAGGTTAACCGGTTTCAAACCGGTTCAAACCGGTCAAACCGCCCATTCAAAAAGTTTCGAAAAGGTTGTGCTAATAATTTTTTGCATTGATTGCTTCTGAATATGTCAGTTTCAAAAAGGTTGTGCTAATAAGTTTCAAAAAGGTTGTGCTAATAAGTTTCAAAAAGGTTGTATGATTGCATGTCCTAATATACTATAAATAACTATGTTGTGTAAATTTGTAAATTTGCAAACCGAAAGTAAATCACAAATGGCAAATCAAGAACAGGAGCCAATTGAACCAATTGCACCGCCATCACCACCGGTGATTGTTGAGATTTTACAATGGAACCGTAATGATCCAACTATTACGAATAACTTGAACTACGTCCGAATGTCGGATGGCACGAGAAAGGCTCAATGTAAGCATTGCTCTTTTTTAATGAATCCCGTTTCCAAATGTGCATTAAGGGCTCATTTGTTCAAGTATTGCTCAGCACGAGAAAGGCTCAATGTTTGATCTTGTATTTTCTTTAAGTGTATTTTCGTTGTATTAAATAAAAGTTGAATTTTATTCAGTTTACTTTGTAATTTCCACCTAAACTAAAATAACTAACATAAGTCATAACATTTAAAACACGAATCACATTAAACGTTAAAGTTAAAACACGGATTACATTAAACGTTAAAGTTAAAACATGAAATACAAAGTACGATTAATAGAAACTACGATACGGTAATTAAAATAAAACTACGAATTAATAAAATGAATCATCGGAGACCTAGCCATCCTCCTCACTCGAAGAAGACTCTGATGGCTGATGGCCTAACCCCAAGGCCCATCGGTGTGGTGCTTCTCTGTTTAACCGCTCCCTACGAGCATTTTCCCGAGCCGTACGAGCAGCTGCCTCACGTTCTTCAGCTTCTATAGCCTCTCTCATGACTTGCATATCTTGCTTAAAGAGTTCTTCATCAGTCAACGCTCGTTGTTCCACCGGTGGATTGTTTACCGGTTCATTCTCAACTAGAGTGTTTTGTTGTTCATTTTCATTTTCTGCAGGTGGTGGAGTGTTCACAATCACCGCCGGTTCGTTTGGAGGACTTGGGAATTGTTGTGAGAAATCTTTGTGAGGACTTGGGAATTGTTGCGAGAAATCTTTGCGAGACATCGAATTTTGAATGTTGAGAAGTGAGAACTGATAATTATGTGAATGGGACAATGGGTAGTAAATATGCTAGTATTTATAGGCCCAAAAACGAAAAAAAAAATACAAATACAAACCGGTCCAAACCGGTTAACCGCGACCAAACCGCATATAACCGAAACCAAACCGGTTCGGATAGGTTTGGGTTTTTTCCTCTCGAGGTCGGTTTGGAACCGAACCGGTTAACCGCCCCGACTGGTTCTTGGCCGCGTTGACTCAAACCGGTCACACAAACCGGTCCGGGTAAAACCGAACCGGTTAACCGAAATGTGCATCTATAGTCGAAAGCCTCCAATCCACAAAAAGGCGTTCAGTTGATGTTTTCCAGACGCCTAATATGAGATAGCAGACATCAGTCTTCGCTGCATTCTCTTTGATTGTGAAGAAACTGGCATAGTGGTTAAAGGTGTAAGTAACAAGATTACTAAGATCATCCTCAGACATAGAAGACTTCAATGTCGTCTTCAAAGCATTTGTTTTTTGATTTTGTCCTTCGACCCATCGTTCATACTCTATCTTGAATGCAACAATTCCTGCAGGTGTTACTAGTGTATGCCTTTATTTAGCAAGAACTTGCTAGAAGACGTGTAATGTAAGCACTACATAAAGTTAATTCATAAAATGAAGGTAAAGGAAGCATTTGTGTTGAACTAAGAAAAAACAGAACCTCACCATAGCCATCCCATCCCCTATGTGCACCATCTTCACTTGCGCCATTTAATTGTAAAACTTGATGAAGAATTCTAAATGAAATCCATTGTTAATGGTGAAAGACATTATAACTTTACTTTTGAACGGTACCCTCATTTCTAAGAATCTTGTTCACTAACATTCCATCAAACACATTACACACATCATTTTCACAATTACCAATTCTACCACTCTTTCCTCTGTTTTTTCCACTAAATGTAAAGTGTGTTGTGTGTACTGTATAAATCAATAACACCCACATGATCATTGGTCTGTATATGTTAAACGAGTGATGTGAGTTGGGATTTTGTCTAACAATATTATTTTCATTTTATTCCTTTCCTTTTTGTGCTTGGTGGCAGTGGTGGTAGTTGCTATTGGTGGTGGTGGAGATGGGTGGTGGGGAAGGGTGGTGTTTGTGGCGTCAGTGGTGGTGGTGGTGGCAGTTGGTGATAGTGGCGGTGGTTGGTTGGTGGTGGTGGTGGTGGTGGTGGATGGTGCATGAAATGTGTATACAAACTCGAGGACCAAAAATGTAATTTACTAACGAAGTGAGTTAACGAATGTTAGTAAAAAACCCAAATCCGCCAAAAAAATTTGTTGGGTACCTTTTTATGCAAGAAAAAAATAAGAGTACCTTGATTGAAAATGGACCCTGAGTTTGGTACCTTTTTGTGCCATTTGCCCTTAAAACAATATTCGCCAAAAACCATTAAAAAAAACAAAAAATAAAAAAATCGTGTAGTATTATTAGTAATTTAATACTCCCTCCGTCCCAAATTATAAGTCCATTTTTCTACTTTTAATTGTCCCAAAATACTTGTCCATTTCCAATTTCAACCAATCAAAACACATGTTAGTGGAGAGAGAAGATATTTGATTGGTGAATAAAATAGTTAGTGGAGATTTCTTAAACTTTGTGCAAAATAAAAGTGGACTTATAATTTGGGACAGAGGGAGTAGTTAAACTTTGTTACCCCAAACGAACACATCTAGGGTTCTTCAACATCTCAAAACCCTTCTTCACCATCATCTTCAACCTCACACCATCACCAAGAAAAATGTCACTCTCATCCCACATTTCGAGACTCAAAAAACTCACCAACCCCATAATAACCCATACCCATTCCCAAATCCGTACAATCACCCTATCCAAACCCAAACCCAAACCCTCATTTCGAGAACTCAAAAACCGTCTCAAATCCGAACAAGACCCAGTAAAGCTCGCATCTTTATTCGAATCATCACTCTCTATCCCCACTTTCAGACGATACAGACCCTTATTCACATTATCTGTTCAGAAGTTAACTGATTCCAAAAGGTTTGACTTGATTGACCGCATTTTAACCAAAACTGTTATGGAATCTAAGGACCCTTTATTGGGATTTGAAGGAATGTGGGTCAGGATTGCTATGTTGTATTCTCAAGCTGGTATGGTTGATAATGCACTTAAGGTGTTTGATGAAATGCTTGAACGAAAACCATGGGATTTCGGGGAGAAATCGCTTTGTGGCCTTCTTTCGGTTTTGGTCCATAATGGGATTTTTGGTGAGAGGTTGGATAAGGTGTTTGAGGAGTATGTGAAGAAGACGGGTGTGAAACCGGGTGTCAAGGCGTATAATTTGTTGGTGAAAGGGTATATGAAAGGGGGGAGGTTGGCTGATGCGGAGGAGTTGGTTAGGAAGATTGAGAGTGGTGAGCTTGCAGTGAAGCCGGATATTGGTTCGTATAATGATTTGTTGGTGGAGTATTTTAGTAGTGGGAAGAAGAGTGAGTTTGATGCGTTGCTGAAACGGATTGATGAGATGAGGATAAAGGGTGATCGGACTAGTTATAAGTATAGGATTTTGAGGCATTGTGAGAAAAAGGAATATGTTGTGGCTAGGGATATGTTGCATGATATGTTTTATTTGAGAAGTGTGAAGCCTGATCCGTCTAGCTATCATGCTGTTATTTTCGGGTTCTGTAAGGTTGGTGATTTGGTAAATGCACAAGACGTTCTTAAACAAATGGTGGATAATGGTTTTGAAAAGTTGGCGTGTTTTGGTTATTATACGATATATAAACATATGGTTGAGGTGGGTCAATTTGATGGTGCATTGAGATTATGCAAAGATATTATACGGATGAAGTGGGTTCCTCCGTTTGAAGCCACAAAGCTTCTTGTCAGTGGATTGGTGAAAAATTCTAAGTCGGATGCAGCTAGAGAAGTGGTTGAAAGTTTCAAGAAGCGGCTCCGGGGGCCTGCTATAGAATCATGGGAAAAGATTGAAGCTACTCTTCCTATATAACTGAACTTGATAGTTTTCAGGTAATAGAAAACAGATTTCATAATGTATGATTGAAAGCAAAAGGTATGCTGAAGACTTGTTTAGTTTTTACTTGTTAAATGCAATGTTTCATACTGGTTATAGTCTGATTCTATAGTCAGTTCTTTTATGCCTTTTCCAATCAATTTTGGCTCTGCTTATATGAGCATTATCATAGATTGTAACTTTGTCTGTTAGGGTGACAATGTTAAGTTTTAGTTTGCCATTGCAGGAGCCTGTAATCATAAGCTTTGAGTTCAAGCGTTATAAAGCAAAAATATTGTAAGAAGCTTTGGCAGTGCTTCTGAACTAATAAGTTAACTAGATCAAATGTGGTGCGATATTACCGAACTATACGCGTCAGTTTACTTTGATTATAAATTGTTAATTCTTATGATTTGTTGGCTTTTGTTTTGACCAATTTGGTATCTTTATATTGGTAATTAATCATTGCTTTGATAGTTTGATTAATTTACATTGTTCTATTGCTAATGTAGTTACCATGTCAACTTCGCACTATTAGGTCTCTTCTCATTTTGTTGTTGTAAGTTACACACATGCTCAGTCTGCTGTCATGACGGATTAACTCTAAATATATACTTATAGTGTTTAAAGAAATGGTAATGTCTAAATGGGGATATAAGGTTCAACAATATTTGATGTCTTCCTCCTTAAGAGCTCTAGGTTATTGCATCAAGATGCACTAAAGGTGGTGGAGTTAATTTAGATATAGCATGTCTAGAATTTGCATAAGTGATTGTTCTCATGTAAGCTTGTTGGTGTGTGGGCTAGGGATGCCGGAAAAAAGATCCTGTTTAGGTAGTTTTAAACAAAATCACATATTTGTATTTAGATCTTAATAAAACAATTTTAATCCTTTTCAATTTCATCATAAATATCATGGACAGTTACTTCATAAAATGAGCCTTTAACTAGTACATATTTGTACTCTTGAAATGTAAAGGTCATTCTATCCATGTTAGATTTGTAATCAACTCCACAGGGATAACTAATAGGAATATGTCGGTGATTATAGTGTATGGTTCATTAATTCAGTGGGGAGAGCCAAGAGGGATGAGAGGGATGGATTGCTGAAAATGAGTTTGTTGATCTTCACATAGTCATCATTTCTAATACTATAAAAAATGCTAATAGCAGTATGCTTATTGAGAGTCTCTGCTGTGCTAATTGGCATGGATAATTCTGAGGGCTACTCTGTCTGCTAATATCTGATAGTTTATGCTGCTGCTTGTCCATGTCTTAAATTTGGCATCATCTGCATCCTAATTCTAGTTACTGACTTGTGTGTTTGGCGCTATCCCCGCTTCCTGTATTTAGTTATGTAGTGTGTTTTGTGACTCCTGAGTCATGACTGGTATAGTAGCAGAGCTTAGTATTATTTTAAATTCTTTGGAGATTGTGCAACTGTTTATGGTTTATAATGAGGTTACGGTTGTTAATTTATTGCTATTTGATGTCAAAATTAGGCATCAGTGGTTATAGCAAACCTATTTGCTACTTCTAGTAGCAACAATCGCCTCCGGTTGATCTCTATCTATGCAGAATCCATGATCACAATTTTCATATTCAACCATGACATGATTTTGGTGGTGTACAATTGTGAACCGCAACCTTTTACTCATTGTCACCCATTGCTAGCTAACACCTTTGTGTAAAGGCCCCATTTCACATTGACGATCAAACTCTAGAGTCTGGTTAACATACATGATCTCTTATAAGTCGATAACTCGTAGGGTTTAAAAGTAAAATATATGTATTGAACTTCCTATCAAGTTATGTATCAAATTCATTAGGGTTAATTTCAAATATAGGTAACGAACTTTCAAAAATTTCCAATGTTAGGTAACGAACTTTCTAAAATACTATGTTAGATAATCAAACTTATTGCATTTGTTCAATGTTAGGCTATATGACCGTTTTGGGTGTCATGTCAGCTTGTTGGGCCCACTTGTGTCCAGTTATAAGGGTTAATTACTTAAATGGGTATTTTGGTCTTTTCAAATGTCTCTCTTTTAACCGGCCACCACCACCACCACTCCGGCCACCACCACCACCACATTTCCGGCCACCACCATCACCCATGTATAAATTGAAGAATCAAATTCTCTTCAATCAAGTCAATTCCCGTTTCGCTAATTCAGAAGATTATTGAATCCCTTTCTTCAAGCTTATTGTCGAGAGCAGCAGTGACATTCTAGCTGCTGCTGTTAAAAAGTTACCATCTGGTAAGGATGATTCAAACTTGATTTACTCATTCTACTCCGTACATGAAACCAAGAAGAAGAGTGGAGGTTGGATATACCAAGGCTCAAAAGAAAAAAGTTTAGGCTTTGGGTATAATATTGTTGGACAGATGAAAATTTCAAGCTCATACCATGCTGAGTTTAGTGGTCCCGAGAAAGACCTTTATGTGGATATGCCGTGCAGGCAGATCAGAAAACAGTTGATTGCACGCTGGATGGGGAGCTGGCTGCTATAATTGTCAAGAATCCAAGTGACAAAACTTGTGGTGATATAGGGAGCTCGATAAGCACAGTTGTTATTCTCCCCGAGGGCGTTCATAGCTGGCCAAACAGTGTACTACCTTCTCCAATTATTAACAGATTGAGATCTGGTGGAGAATGCGATTGTGGAGGCTGGGACATCGGTTGCCAGTTTCTAGTTCTTGGTCATCAAGATGAAAATGTCAAGACTTCAAGTCCATCTATGCTTTGTGCTACATCAGATCGTCTTGACCTTTGTTACCAGGTATTTGCAGCTTTTCTTTTTCAGGATCATTCCCACTGAAAGTTATCTTTGGCTGCTATTATTAGTACATCCAGTCCACAGACACTAAACTTACAATATATGTATTTTAACTCTTGTGTTTTAGCTACATACGAATATTATATATTGAAATCATTTCATAATATCTTAAAGTGCTTAATCGAAGTGCTTCAGTTGCAACTAATCCTAACTCCCAAATTTGAGACAAACCTTTTTATCTGTTACCATTAGACACAAAGTTAATACGCTTGTACTAGAACTTTCGAGAAATAGATGATACTGATGGTTAATATTTAAAGAACTGGTGGAGGGTGATGATGGTAGATGAAAAGAAAAAGAAGAGAGTTGATGGGTAGGTGGTGATTTGAAATGTTAATGGAAGAAAGAAAGATAAAAAGTAGATAGTGGGTAACTATTTTAGGTTTATATAATGACAAAAAAAGAAGTCGTACAATGGTAACCGCTGGTTAAAAGTTGCAAAAATAGCTCATATAGCCTAACATTGAATAAATGCAATAAGTTTGATTATCTAACATAGCATTTTAGAAAGTTATTTACCTAACATTGAAATTTTTTGAAAATTCGTTACCTATATGTGAAATTAACCCAATTCATTACTTTGATCTTACAAATGACACAAGACAACAGTTTTCCCATTTAACAATTAACTAATGCTTTAATTTTGTTTTGTAAATAGTAATTTTGGTTGCTGGTAATATGATTAACTTAAACAATGTTACTTGCTATTTTTAGTACTGAACTATTGTTTTAAGCATTTTTAAATCTTAAGATGAACAGTACACGGTATCGGGCATTATAAGGTTGGCTGGTGCCATATAACACTGTTCTATAACGTGAGTCAACACAAGAGATGGCGCCATACGGCCTCGCGTTGTACCCACCAGCCAAGTTATACGGTTTTTTATGGGTCTTGTGTTTGTTTTGTATTATGTTTGCATTAATTTTTGTGTTCGTTTCTGTGTTTGCGTTTTTGTACATGAATAAAATCTCGGGTGTTTTTATTTCTTTCTTTTTTTCTTCCAGCAGGTTTGGTGCCAATCAAATGTAGAAGAAAATGGTTTTTTAAACTTTTTCATTTTATACCTTGTTATGCATGTTTACATTGTTAGTCCCTTTGATTGTTTTCTTACACCATTAGTCCATGTTATGTTTACACAGTTAGTCCCTATTATGTTCGCAATGTTAGTCCCTAAGTTATTTTCTTATATTCTTTTCGATGTATCGTTATTTCTAATGCACTGTTATTTTTAATTTAATGAAATTTGTTTTTTTATTTAAATAAATGAAAAAAAGTTTAAAAACTGTGGGATCCAGGGATGTCTTAGAGATAGTTTTTTGGTTCAGTTATAAGTTCTGGGTTATAGGAGAAAAGTATTGATGTTGCAACATTTTTTGCTATAACGCGAGCCCTATGGTTCACGGGCACCTTGTGCTCTTAGGACGGAAGAAAAATATCATACTATATTATAAAGCATGAAGGCCTACTATTAATATAATACAATTATAAAGCATGAAGGCCTACTATTATAAAGCATGAAAGCCTACTATTAATAAAATACTTAAAATTAAGCCTTACAACTTCTAAAGCTATAAGTACAACAATAAATGCTACTTATAGAAATTTTCCTCATATTTAATTCTAACATACAATTAATACTAACATTAAATACAATAAATAAATCATTATGTACATTAAATACAAGTAATTAACTTGTCAATAAATACAATTAATACACTTATTAAAACACCCCTTACATAAGAAATACAAATTATCAAGTATATTGTACAACCAACTTAAATACAATTCCAGCATTAAATGTCACTAATACAAATAATAAAGCATATTATACAAATATTCAAGCCCGAACGGGCAATGGGCCAAATGGGCTCGAGCCCGAACGGGCACGGGTCAAACGGGCTAAAGCCCGAACGGACATGAGCTAAACGAAATTTTTGATATCCATAAATTTATTGTCAAAAAGAACATAATAAACTAAAATATGTTCACATATTGTACAAACCAAGCAAACTACTAAACAAAAATAATAAATAAAATAATACAAACTAAACAAAATTTCATCAAACTTTTGCAATAAAAAACTAATCAGCAAAGCTATTGATAAAAAATGTACAAACAAAATAAATTATTAGCCGAAAAAAATAAATTACAGGGTGCTCGCAGCTGCATCGCGCGGTGACCCTGCTAGTTTTTAAATAAAAGGGAAGTGATTTGCACGCTTTTTATCTTGATTTGAACACTCAAATGTATAAGTAGATGGAACACATTGTATAATCATGTAATAAATGGAAGGGCAAATGACAATAAAATGCATCGAACTTGACACTTTATGTGATTGTGTGTAGCCAACTATTTTTTTTCTTATTGTGTGTACTGAACTTTTAAATTTCGATCATTGCATGTATTTTGTGACTATTCTGCCATGTAAAATTATCATTTTACCCTTCAAATTTTGAAAAAATTAAGAGTAAAATGGTCACAAAATGCACGCAATGATCGAAATTTGAAACTTAAGTACATACAATAAGAAAAAAAATAGTTGACTACACACAATCATAAAAAATGTCAAGTTTGATGCATTTTTTTTCATTTGCCCTAAATAAAATATAGTGTTCCAATCAAATACTTGTGTTTGCAAATTCAATTTCCTAAATAAAATGTGTATGAAAAGAAAAAACTGATTTATAATGATTTCTTTTGTAGATGAACAGAACGTCATAAAAAAGGAGAATGAAGGCAGCGTGAAGCATCATGTTTGACATTGACCCATCAACAAAACTGAAAAAGAGAATAACGTATCGAATCCAACAAACGATACGGACCGTATACAAGTTGTTAGTACAACAAAAATATCTATGTGCATGACATATTTGATTGATTATCGTGACACACAATTACTTTTTCAAGTAATGCTTGTAATCATTTGGGTTTTATTAGCATCCAAAAGATTGCTACACCATCAAAGCACATGATATATCAACAAGTATTTCCATACTACTTTCGGTTATCAACGCATCAACACAATATATTTTAGTAGCTGTAAAGTTGTTATGAAGATTTTAGAGAAAATTCTTTAAATACCCCAAAAGTACACATGTGTGTACCTTATATACCCCAAAATTTAACTTCCCCAAATACCCTAAGAGCGACTCTCTCACAAGAAAACTTGAGCAACCCTCCCAGAATTTTGACAAGTGTCAATTTGGTTGTCCCCACGTTGTACTTGCAAAGTACAACTAACCCCACTAATTTATTGGGCAACTGGGACCTACTTTCTTCGGCGACTTAAATTTTTTGTCTTATAGTTAAAAAGTAGTATTTTTATATTATTTAATAGTATACATTTCTTGAGTAACTGGGTCCCACTCTTCTATATTCTTGAGCGACTAGATCTCACATTTTTTATATTAGTGTAAATTACATGTATAACCTCACACTTTATTTTGTACTTATAGCTTTAAACCTTGTACATTATTGTACCCACTCCAACCACCACTTACTCCGGCCACCACCACCACCCATATATTCTGGCTACACCAATTTATTCCGGCCAACTTTTTTTTTAAAGAAAGACATTTATTGTATCTAACATCTCAGTGAGTAAACATTTATTGCATCCCTTTAATGTTCAATTTTTTGTTGTTCTAACTAGCATATGTTTCTTTTTGTTTTCTTTCATTACTCAAAAGCAATTTAAACATCAACGAAAGCAAGTTACAACAAAAGTAAATGAACCCAAAGTTTCTTTTCACAAAAATCTAAGTCATTACAACACCACTATGATCATATACCTTGTTTTACAAACAAATCAAAACAAAGAGCACATCCAACTAGATACCAAATGCAACCGTGTAATACGTAAATACATTATTGAAAATATAAAGTAAGTTTGTGATTTCACCAAAAACTCTTTTACTTTCTTAGTCTTTATTTGAAACTGAGTTACTCACACCGGGTCACGGGTCACGCACGAGCGTGACTTGGTGTACCTTACCTTTTCTTCTCGATCTACAAGATGGAGGTGATTAGGAGTGGTGGTGATGGTGATTTATCGCGCGTGGTGAACAAGAGGCAGCGGTGGGGCTTTGTTGTGGCGCGTGTGATGGTGATATGTGATGAGGAGATCTCAGCAACGGGGAGGTGATGGTGATGGTGTCGGATATGTTGGGTCGAGCAACGAGCTGGTGAGGGTGATGGTTTATGGTAATTTGACTTTTGGTCAGATTGGTTCACTTTCTGGTATCACTGCTAAGTTTTTGTTTTTGTGGTTTCGGGTAAAAAATATATTGGTGGTTATGGTGTCGATCTGCTGGTGGTAGTGGTGACGGCGGTGGAAGGTGGTGATTGTGTGGTGAAAGGAGGAAGGGGAAGGTGGTGAAAGAGATGAAGGTGTGAATGTGTGGTGAGAGATAAAGATAAGGTTTTATATAAATAAGAGGGGGTATTTTGGTATTTTCGCTTTATATAAATAATGAGGTAACTAGTACTATGCAAGTACATAGTGGGGACATCAAAAGTGACACGTGTCACAATTCTGTAAGAGTTGCTTAAAAATTATTGGGAGAGAGTCGCCTATGGGGTATTTAAGGAAAGTAAAAAATTTTGAGGTATACAGGATGAGCACATGTGTACTCTTGGGGGAATTAAAGAATTTTCTCAAGATTTTATTGGGCTTAAAAAGAAGACGCCTTTTTTATTATGTGCTCTCATCAGTCATCACCCAAGCCACAACGGTCAAATGATTGCTTTTCAGTTAAATAATCGATTAAAGTAGTATTAGTTGTTCTATAAACTCTAGTAGTTTCTTATGCTAGCTCTATGTCCAAGAGATGAAACGTGAACCAAGATACTCTCGCCGCAATTTGACGTAATTGGATGTAATTGTAATTTGATTATATTACGTAGGCTGTGTTTCGCAGAATAGATGGAATTGTAATTCGAATTACATTACATAGGCTGTTTGGTTTGCGTTGTAATTGTAATTCAGCCATTACACTTACATCACAGGAGAGAATTCAGATTACATAAGATGTTTGATGGAAAGTTTTGAATTACGTTGTAATTCAGAATTATTATTATTATTATTATTATTATTATTATTATTATTTTTACTAATAATAATTTCATTTGAAAACATGGAAATTAAATGAAATTGGAGGGGAGTCTAGACACAATCTGAGCTCCCACTCCTTTTTGAATACAGAAACTAACTCGTTGAAAAATAAAAGCACCACTCTTAACATTATTAGAGTGGCTGCTGGCAATAGTCTTGACACGCGAAAGTGTATTCAAAGCATCCATATCGAGTTCCCCAAACGTAGAAAAGGCGAAAGGGACGAACTTGTATCCATTGTCTTCACACTTGGACGCATATTTCTTCCTTTTCTTTTCCACAACATTATTCAAAGCAACCCCAGGGGCCCATGACGTCGCCCCAGTCCCAGCAAACGGAGAGACCCCAGTCACATCCAGACATGCGTCCTTACCTTGGAACCAGTTGAATAATAGCACATCTGCAGGACGTAATTCTCTCCCTTCCTCTGACAGAAATCCCAATGGAGCCTCTTTACGCACCATAATCCCGGCTCTGGAACATATATCAACAAGGATATCACGTACCAGATTATGCCTGAACTTAACCCCCACTTCACTAGATCAGTGGACCGCGTGATCCCCCCATTGGTCCATGCGGTGTACATTGCAACTCGGGCATAGGCTGCCTTCAGAGAACATAGGAACCGCGAGACTGTAGCATAACACAGACCGAAATTAGCGAGGGATAGAATACATCAATTACAATTCCAACACATTACAATTACAACACATTGTAAAATATAATAATAATAATAATAATAATAATAATAATAATAATAATAATAATAAATATTTAATATAAATATTAAAATAATAATATTTATAAAATAATGATATTTATTATATTTATATAATAATTATAATAATATTTATTATTATTATTATTATTATTATTATTATTATGTTAATAATAATAATAATAATAATAATATTATTATTATTATTATTATTATTATTATTATTATTATTATTATTTATTGTTAATATTTATTATTATTATTATTATTATTTAATTATTTATTATTATTATTATTATTAAGTTTTTATTTTTTTGGAATTACAATTACGTTGAGATCCAACAAAACAAAGTGACAGAATACATCAATTACAATTTCAACACATTACAATTACAACACATTTCAACTCTTTGAATTACAATTTATTCAAATTACAATTCTTTTGACAGATTATAATTCCTTTCAAAATATACTGTGAACCAAACACACCCTTAACATTGTGTGAATCAATTACTTGAGTATCATTTCTTGTACGTCATAATATTGTGGGAAATTAAAGTATTTTAAATAGCATTGATGGAATAAGTTGATATCAGATTGTTTTCGTTTTTGTAAGTTTATAATCGTAAGATCGAATCGAGATCCTAAAATCTTATCATAATGTCATTTTCTTAATAGACGTTATAAAATTATGCAAATCTACATACTATTATATTATTATATATCATATATCATGAAAATATATGTCAAAGTTATGATTATGAAGTATTCAGTACAATTAGCTTCTTGTTTTTTATATTCTACAAAACTTAATAAATAAAATTGTAGTTTTTTAGCTTGTGGTTCGAGAAAAGTAAGATTGGATCGACCGAGATCTTAAGATCATATGATTAAGATCGAGATCCTATTAAGATCCTATCTACTAAAGATCCTACGTAGGATCGGGATCAGTTTTGCTTTGTAGTATTGTAAAATCATATAATGCTAAGATTATGATCGGGATCTTAACAAAATGATTGATATATTCTCATTTGTAAAGTCACACATTTGGATCGACTAACCACATACTCTATGTATTCGATCCTTCAACTTTCAAAGATGGTCATCATTTCATAATCGATATTGCATTTTGGTCATATTCTTTAGAGTAAATTGCATAAATCGTCCCTGAACTTTGACCAAATTGCATGTTTCGTCTAAATCATTACGAAAGTGCAGTAATCGTGTCTGTAGAAAACATTTGACCAAATTTCCGTCCCTAATTTGGACGAAAATTGCATGTTTCGTCTCAATCAAGGACGAAAATTTACTCAAAGGTTTCCCACATGGATGATTTTTGCACTTTCAAAATGGTTGTGGCTAAACATGCAATTTGGCCAAAGTTCAAGGACGATTTATGCAATTAGCTATATTCTTTATTAATTTTTGGTCAAACTTAATCCGCCCTCGCTCTTCGACTTGTTTTATCAGTTGAATTACGATATTGTCTCAATCATGGATTGCTTTCCTTCAACATCACTGAAAATAATGAACAATAATTATAGCATTAAGTCGAGTATCAACAATTCAACATCACTGAAAATAATACTAACGTAAACATACATTTCTTAGACAGACAATAACAATAATTATAACATTAACAAGTATACCTTTTTATTGATCATTTGCTTACATTTTCTAGACAGGACAATAACAATAATTATACCATTAACAAGTATACCTTTTTATTGATCATTTGGTTGGTTATTTGGAAAGCAAGTCTTTTATTTAAATATACGCAACTTAACTATAGTATCCTATGTGACTGTTTTTGAACTTTTTTTCCTAACCACCCGAGAAGGTTTATCAAGATACCTTAGAGCACTAACATATATGATGACAACTAAAAATTGGTGTCATCCGATCCATATATGCATGACACTAATAATAACATTTAACCACATTAAAGCCGCATTCATAATAAAAATCGGCACACTAAAACACCACAATCACACATATCCATACCCAAACGCAGACTAAAAAAACAATAATATCTAACTGACATGTGTAAGTGGTACTAATCAAACAATCTAAATATATTATATTTATCATGTAAAGATCACTTTTAAATTGAAGTATTTTGACCATATATGCCTCAGTTATCATGAAATTCTCAATTGAATAATTTAGAGAATAACACTTTGTTTCTAAGGTACAAGAGAACAAAGTAATACACAAAAAGTTGTTGTGTCAGTTATTTTTGAAATAGATCAAATATGTTCCATTAACACAACCGAAAGCAAGTTATATGCCGTTGGCAGGAATAATTACAACTATTGTGAAAGTTGTGTCTTTTGGTGGGAAAACCCTTACTCTTGAACAAGGGGCAAATCAGGGATTCCACTAGCTCCTCCCACCACTTTCCGTATCACCCCTCAAAACCACATATATTTATTCCCTCACACGTCTTTTATACTTTAAATTCAAACCATCTACTCATAATCAACCCGAAATATCCGCTTCAATCAACAATTAGTTAAATAAATAAATAAAATAATCCGGCCTATCTATATTTTCCGGCCATGTTTCTCGTCGAAAAAACCAAAAATAACCATCACTTCAAATCCCTAACCAACCCCCCCCCCCCCCCAAATCTTCCCCCCCCCCCCCCCTAATAAATTACTAGCTCAATCCTTCGATGACGTCATCATCTCCCATCTCAAAACCCTAACTCTATCATCCAATTCAATTACCTTATCATGGATGTCGAGAGCCGTTACGTTCCTCACAACCATACACACAGCAGCCTATAACCAGATAGTACATAGTTTCAGATCTGATAAGTTTTTTGAATCAGATTTGATGACGTCATACATGGATTATAGTTTGAAGGTGCTTGAGCTTTGTAACTTGATGACGTCATCCGTCAAGGAGATGACTGAGAGGAAGATGCTGATGAAGCTAGCTTTACGGTTGGCGAAGTCCGGTGACGTGGCACCGAAGAAGATGAAGAAAGCAAAGGAGGTTTTGAGTAGGTGCGTGGAGTGCACGCGCGCGCGTGGTGACCATGAGAAGTCTTCACGCGCCAAGGTTTTGATCGGAGAGTTGATTTTTCTTACAATTTTTCTTAAAAGCAATAGTATATTGATCGACTTATGTAACACCCCCAATTCATGGATGCAGCGGAATTCAAACTGGGTGTTACTCGACGGCACAATAATAGAAAACGAACTCCAATTGAGTCGTTTTAAGAGATTTATCATTCAAATTGTATAAATATCAGAGGTTACAAAATGAGGTCCCAAATGGTTCCATGTTTACAAATCACATTAAATGAGTTTTGAATGATAATAAAATTTATAGCCCTCTTGAGTATCCGTGCCCTTCCGTGCCATCCTTGATCGTCATGAACCTGAAATACATGCTTGAGAGGTCAACACAAAGGTTGAGTGATATTCATAGAGTTTGTTTAATGTTTGAACACAATATGTTGGTAGTGTGAGTTATAGGCTCACACCAATGTTTGGAAAGCAAAATAGGTAGGCTATGTTGTTATACGCCCATAAAATGTATTATACACTAAGCTTATGACACCAAAACGTTAACGTGTACCAATATCGATCGGCGGTTTTATCCCGGTAGGTATGTTGCTGGCATACCCAGGTCTCAAATATTAATGCATTTGTATGAATGTATTCACTACAAAAGGGATTCGTCAATCCCAATAGGCCTATTCACAATATTTGCGCTCACTATTGCTAGTGATTAAATGGTTCATAATAAGGGATCTCGGTTTAGCAAGGTTGGTACTTAGTGATAATAAAACAATCAGGCAAGCATACAATTTAAAAACATTGTGCTCGGTTAAAAATAGCATGTATTCCCCCCAAGGGTTTGTAAAACAATTAAGTAATGGAAAGTGGGGCTATGAACTCACCTTGAGTTGGATGATGTATAATGAGAATGATGGATATGCCGTAAGAACTTCTACGAGCAACCTAGAATAATTGTTGCAACTTAGGTTTGGAATAATGTCTAAGGAAACATAAACATGCCAATATATGTATGTCTTGCACTTAGTCCATGATGTGGTATGATGTATAATGTAAGTCGTTGAAAGAAAAGATTCATGAAACATGTATGTTTTGTATATCGTTTACTACCGTTCGGGCCGACATAATTCAGAAGTCATGTTAGTAAGCGTTCGAGGAGCCAGGACACTTTAACTCGTAAATCCACAACTTAACTCGACGGCTTACATAATGAACTCCTCACATGAGGCTCCCTACTATTGTAGTAGTTGATAAAATATATAGATATAAGTTTTGATCCGAATGGTTACATGTCCGATATTTGAATAAACTTAGGAAAGTTTATTTGTACATGAAGATTGTTATTAGGGGTAGTTTCATAAGTCTTGCATGACCATTTCCTCTTTGTAATATCTCATGGTTCCCTTTTAAGTGAAGTAGATCCAAATTGCTTGTTCAAGTTCTCGTCAACTCTTTGTTTCATGTTTACGCCTATGAAAGTTGGTATGGTCATTTCGTCATAGCCTAGCCATGACCTTTGGTCCTTGTTTCAAGGTCATGACACAACCTTGGCTCTAGCCATGGTTGTGGTCTTGATTATAGGTCATAAGACCTCTTGTTCCTTTCAAAGTATAACCATAATCTTGTGACTTTCGCCTAAAAATGGGCTGTTTAGAATTTGAAGAATTTTATCACTTGGAAAGTGTTTTTAGGTCTCGAGCTTCTTTATTCCTGAACGAAAACGGCGTTCCGGACAACTTTCGTGTTTTAACTTTTTGATGAATCGGACCAGAAGTGGGACTTTCAAAACCCAAATTTGATCAGAATGGTATTTGGCAGTTTGCCGCAAAGTTTTGGTAACTTCAAATGGGCGTAACTTTTGACTCGTATACTCGTTTTAGGTGGTTCAAATTGCTATGGTTTCCTTGTTAAGTCCTCTACTGTAATATGTAATGATACAACATCATATTTTTACCATTTTGATCAGGTCTTACCAAGAAAGTCACTAGTTTACTTGTTTTAGTAACTTATCTTGTCAATCAATAACAATAACTTGTTTTGCTCACTTTTATACATCATGGACATAACTACAAGACATAATATAGCAAGAATAACATGTAAATAACATGAACATGATTATTTAACAAGAATCAAGTTAGGGTTTGGCTCACAACTTTTGGCTTTCAAAGATGAAAGGAAGTTAACATGTAAGGATAGGACTTTGATAGACTTGCTTCAACCCACTTCACTTCATGCAATCTTTCTACTCTTGTAATCTTGAAAGAGAGATGATGAAAATTGTGGTGACTTGAGTGGATTCAAACTCAAAAGAAATCACCAAAGTTTCTAAGGATTTGAAGTAGTTTTGATGAATCAAAACTAAACTAGGGTTTATGTATGGATATTGCACTTGATTTCTTGGATGGAACTTGAAGTAAATGAGCTAAGGATGAGATGATGGTGTGTTTTTATGTGTGTGGGTCGTTGGAATGGCCAAGGAGGGGAAGGAGAGGCATTTATATGCAAATGAGGAGGTTACATTGTTGACTAGTCAACACTTGGAGGCCAAGTTGAACACATGTTCACATCTTAAGGCTCCTAGCATGATATTAAGACACACAAGGCTGAATTCCCCCCCCCCTAGGTCGGTTCCTAAACTTGGGGGACAAGGTGTGGACTTTGCTTGGTATTATCCTAAGTATTAGGAAGAGTTTTGACTCCGGGAAATGACAACCGTAAATGATTAGGCCTCAAAACGTAAAACCGGGTGTCGTAAAATTATGGAACTTTAAAGTATTGTTAGACATGTCCATATGTCCCATAATAAAATATAAAATAAGTGGTAGGTTCCATTTGGGTGGTAAAACCCTGCTAAAAACTGGAAACACAGGTCTAAAACGCGTAATACGTAAAACGTACGAATATTGCGTAAAAATTGAGAAAAGTAAAATGTTACTTTTCTAATGTGATAAAAATGATTTAAAATGACTTATAATGTCTAGACTGGGCTCAGTCTAGTGTCGGTTGGTATTAAATGTCTTTTAGACATCAAACCGTAAGCCTAAAAATTAAGGAATGACTTATAACATCAAGGGATGATTTTTGGTCAATGGAGGAGGGAAAAATATGTTGACTTTTTCTAATAAGTTGAAAACTCAAATCGTCTTAGAAAAACGTTTTGTGGTCTAACGGTTAATCGCCCATACGGTTAAGCGTGCTTATGCGAGAGTAGTACAGGCTTGGGTGACCTGCCGGGAAGTCTTTGGTCATATTTTTCTCAGTCACGATTAATTCTCAAATAAATCATGAGTGTGTCAAACATTTTTCTGATGCGGGGTCACTTAACGCGGTCGAGTTTCGTTGTACGTAGAATTTCTGAATGACGTTTTACCCTAAAACGTGTAATTCCGTGTAATTCCTTAATAACTTTCACGAAAATGATCTGACGAATGTCAAACATTTAATTTGCCATGGAAATGATTTATCACTTGAGAATATCAAATAAAAATCAACTTTCGGGAAAATTTTCGGGAAAAATGAATAGTAAAAGTGAATAGTGAAATTTTCCGGGAATAGTAATTATCCTGAAAATACGAATTGTTACAACTTAATACAAACAAACACAAAATCCCTAAAATCTTTTACTAAAAACCAAAGCACAAAACAATCATTAACACCAGTTTAACCTTTTAATTCACACAGACATTTTCACAAACACTTGGTACGCATAAACTAAAACAACAAAATCACAATATGGTGTCTATCTTCAAAAAAGCCTAGAAGGTAAATCATACAAAGTTAAAACGAAAACAAAATGTAATTCATGAACGTGATTTCCAATTCTTTTCTATGGACCTGGTAAAACACATTTAAATTTGAACACAACCAATGAAAAATATCGTATAGTTTAATCGAAAACAAATAATTGCAATATGTAAACCAAAATAAATAACACCAGAAAGTTTAATTTCACAAATCAAAAGCACCAAAATGGACCAACTTGAAACACAAATACAAACATTGAAATGAAAATGAAAAAAACAAACCTGTAATTGAGCAGTAGATCCAGCCGCTTGGAATAGAGTTTCATCGATGACATTTTTACCTTTTTAGAGATTAGGGATGAAAGAAAATGGAGCAAATTTTGATATAAAGAATATTGTGATGAGTATCAAAGAATTTTTGTGTATAACTTTTTTGAATCGGTGATATTATGCTAGGTATTTTTGGAATATTATTCGAATTGATACTATCATTTACTGGGTTTATGTTTGAATCGGTGATTAAGGGAGCGTGTAGAGGAAGATTGAAACCGATTATTTGAATGAAATATTGAATGACTTTGTGTAGGCTTTGAATGATAAGAGTTGAAAAGGCAATTGCATTACCAACTTGTACGCATTAAACATTGGACCAATCACAGCTAAGACACATCAGCGCATTTATTAATTTTTGTGCTTAAAGGGCTTGTAAAATATTCTGGTTTATTAGTATAGATAGATACGTAACTTAACTAGAGTATCCTATGTGACTGTTTTTAACCTTTTTTCCTAACCACCCGAGAAGGTTTATCAAGATACCTTAGAGCACTAGCATATATGATGACAACTAAAAATTGGTGTCATCCGCTCCATATAAGCATGACCCTGATAATAACATTTAACCACATTAAAGCCGCATTCATAATAAAAATCGGCACACTAAAACACCACAATCACACATATCCATACTCAAACGCAGACTAAAAAAACAATAATATCTAACTGACATGTGTAAGTGGTACTAATCAAACAATCTAACGGGGTGTTTGATTTTGACGTAATTGAATTAATATGAAAAAAACTGAATTAATTAAGTCATATAAAAACTGTTTGTTTGTGATTTAATAGAGAAAGATGACTTAAAATATTAAGTAATAAAACTGAAGTTGTCTACATTAAGTCATCTGTTAATTAACACGACTTAATGAAAAAATTAAACAAGCCCTAAATATATTATATTTATCGTGTAAAGATCACTTTTAAATTGAATTATTTTAACCATATATGCCTTAGTTATCATGAAATTCTCAATTGAATAATTTAGAGAATAACACTTTGTTTCTAAGGTGCAAGAGAACAAAGTAATACACAAAAAGTTGTTGTGTCAGTTATTTTTGAAAGAGATCAAATATGTTCTATTAACACAACCGAAAGCTAGTTATATGCGGTTGGCAGGAATAATTACAACTATTGTGAAAGTTGTGTCTTTTGATGGAAAAACCCTTACTCTTGACCCTGCAAAGGAGAGCGACCTTTTGACTCTGTGCACTTAGTTGTGGCGGTATCAAGCTGATAAAACGAGTGTATATTTCGTATTTCATAACCTTGGCTAAACTCAACTAAGACCTTGATCTTAGATAAATAATAATTACACAAAATGTGACGACTAATATGAGTATAATCACGAACTTGGTTGTGGTATTTTATTCTTTGATTATGTATGTAAAGAGCAAAGCAAATACAAAACTTCCAAAACAGTGAACAAGGGGCAAATCAGGGATTCCACTAGCTCCTCCCCACCATTTTCCGTATCACCCCTCAAAACCACATATATTTATTCCCTCACACGTCTTTTATACTTTAAATTCAAACCATCTACTCATAATCAACCCAAAATATCCGCTTCAATTCAACAATTAGTTAAATAAACAAAATAATCCGGCCTATCTATATCTTTTCCGGCCATGTTTCTCGTCGAAAAAACCAAAACTAAACATCACTTCAAATCCCTCACCAAAACACCCCCCCAAATCATCCCCCCTAATAAACTAGCTCAATCCTTCGATGACGTCATCATCTCTCATCTCAAAACCCTAACTTTACCCAACACATCACAGGTCACCTTATCGTGGATGTCAAAAGCCGTTACGTTCCTGACAACCATACACACAGCAGCCTATAACCAGATACATAGTTTCAGATCTGAAAAGTTTTTTGAATCTGATTTGATGACGTCATACATGGATTACAGCTTGAAGGTGCTTGAGCTTTGTAACTTGATGACGTCATCCTTGAAGGAGATGACTGAGAGGAAGATGTTGTTGAAGCTAGCTTTACGCTTGGTCAAGTCCGATGACAGCTCGTCGGAGAAGATTAAGAAAGCTAAGGAGGTTTTGAGAAGGTGCGTGGAGTGCACGCGCGCGCGTGGTGACCATGAGAAGTCTTCACGCGCCAAGGTTTTGATCGGAGAGTTGATTTCCGGCGCGTGTAAGTTACCGGTAGGCGAGGTGAGTAACGAAGCAGGTGTGGTTAGACGCACGTTACACGCACTCGGCGCGTTGACTGTTGTGATAAGTAACGTTTTAGTTTCCGCACTGTACGGTCAATCGGAAATGAAAGAACACCGAGTTACGAACGAGTTCAGCTGGGGTAACTCAGTCAACTCGGTCCAGAAACAAATAGTTGACCAGGTTAACGCAAAATGTTTGTTAACAGATATTGAAGATACGAATAGATTAGCAGTTAGCGTGTGTGACGTCGTCGATGACGTCATCAGCAACGGTAATGAAGAGCAGCGCGTGAGGTTAGAGAAGGTGGTGAAAGAATATGAAGAAACGGTAGTTAGGTATTGTGAGGGAGTAGATGAGTTGACTAACGGAGTTAACGGTCTGTTTAACGGAGTGATGAAAACGCGTAACGGAGTATTAGACGGCGTTAGAAAGGGTAGTTCGTGGTAGGTGTGTGTTGTGTTAGTGTGACGTGTGGGGTTTGGTTTGGTTTGGTTTATATATTGTTTTTAACGTCTTGGTGTAACGAAAGGCGTAGAGAAAGTATTACTAATTAATTAATAAATATATTATACGTAAAGAAATTGTGTTTTTAGTCTAAAGTGTTGTTCATTCTTCTGTTTTTAAGGCAATTATTGATTACTTATAACTTTATAAGTATACAACAACAAGAAATCCCAACCTGGATGAAGAAGGTAAAATGTTATCCTGGATAGAACTCTATAACACTTGCTCCTCCGGAAATTAATCCAATTTTTAATTTTTTTTTTAGTAATTTTTTAAGACCTCAAATAAAACTAAGATAGAATACACCACATATACCTCCATTAAATAAGAGTAGACTAGTTGGATACCCGCGCACAGCTGCAGCGATCAATATAGTTATATTATAAAAACGTAAATGAATTGCTAGCCCAATTTTTCTTCAAAATTCTCTACCCGTTTAGTGAATTTGTTTCATAATACTCCGAATGTATATGTATTAGTTGTATGTGTTTGTTTGATTTCATGTAGCATTCCTGTGACATCATTATTCCCGCATATATAAAGACCCTCACAATCTCTTACCCGTTAAACACTCCCCCCAAAAGTATATGATTTTGACGAATCAAGATTGTGTTAATTGAAATAAAAGTTAAAGTTGTAAAAATTTAAATCAAAATAAAATAAACACAAAAAAAAATCAAAAAACTAAAATAAACATCAAAATACATCAAATTTGATGTTTAATTAAAAAAACACAAAATTTTATAAAACATGGTGAAATTAGATCATAAAAATAAATAAATAAATAAAAAGATATTTCAATTTGAAAATAAAGGTGAATTTTAAGTTGGGAAGTGACACATGTCACTTCATGACTTGAGCTCATTATCTTAATTTTGGTTAAGAGTTAGGCTTGTAATTAGTTGAGAAGTGACACATGTCACCTTATGATTAGAGCTAATTATCTTAATTTTTGGTTAGGGGTTAGGCTTGGAGTTAGGATTGGTTATCCATGCATTATATAGTAGTATAGATATAGATATAGATACCTCCATTAAATAAGACTAGAACGGTACCCGCGCAATGCGGCGGCGGGTACATGTGAATATATTTTGCGTTATTCGGTTATTCAATTACACATTTAGTTGTTTTTATGCTTTATAAGTAGAAAAACTTCCTAACTAATTTGATTCATAACCAATTAATTTTGAAAAAACTTTCCATAATAAGCAAGTAAAAATCTGAATTTTAAGCCTTTCTAATTATAGAATTGTCTCAAATGCATTATATAGTAGTATAGACTATAGATAATTAAAGGAAGATGAGACCTGAAAAACATCGTAAAAACTAACCCACTAAACCCTAAGTAATACTTATAAATATTATCCGAAGAAATAAATGATTTGTTTTGGTTCCTTCTATAAATGTTGCCTAAAATATATATATATATATATATATATATATATATATATATATATATATATATATATATATATATATATATATATATGAGCGATGATTCGATATAAGCAGCACTAAAGTGTTGATCCTTATTGCATATGGAACGTTTGGTAAAGCATAAGAATCGACTGTTTTGTATCAAAACGGGTCTTTAGCATAACAATATGCAATATCTACATATTATTAAGGGTAAACTGCAAATTTAGTCCTTGAGCTATCGCGAAAGTGCAAAAAAACCACCGAAACATAAAGGCGTGCAAAAAAGCCACCCACGTTACAGATAAGTGCAAAACGGCCACCGAGAGCTAACTCTCATTAGTTTCCTTGTTAAGTGTCACATCACTGAGGGTATTATAGTCATTTTGTTGCTAATGTCCAGGTGTCATAGCACTATTGCTTTAGGAACTAAATTTGCAAAGAAATTTTTGTCATTTCGTTGCTAACGAGGAAACTAACGATAGTTAGCTCTCGGTGACCGTTTTGCACTTATCCGTAACGTGGGTGGCTTTTTTGCACGCCTTTATGTCTCGATGGTTTTTTTGCACTTTCGCCATAGTTCAGGGACTAAATTTGCAGTTTACCCTTTTTTTTTAATGAGAGCAAGGGTTACAATTACAAATAACCAACTTCTTCTTAGTGTCCCTAATTACATATTTATATGAGCCCAGAAACATGAGTCCCTTATTATGTCCAACAAAGGTTGCCTCAAATGATGGTCATTTAAGTATCCATGTTCCAGATAGCAAATACTGGAAGACAAGTTGTCAGGGTGGTGTCATGTAACTAGAAAGTCTATGAAACAACCTAAAGATATCCTAATACACATAATAAGATTGGACATATAACATAATTAGACATATAAGTTCAAAAGAACCATAAACTCCACTGTGTTGGGTTCCTAATTAGTCTAATAGACTATTAAGACAATATGGCCAAATACTAACAAACCCAAAAGATAAGAGTTAAAGATGTCTCCAAATCATCCTACTTACTCGGGCAATAGAAGCTAACACTATTTACAGGGCTTTGCACTTGATCTAAACAAAAATGCCCAATGCCGACACCTAAGAAATATAATTATTAACTCCTCCCCATGAACAAATATCTGAGATCTTCTGCATTTAGATGAATGGCTGCAGTTCCTTTTCCATCTTCACCAAAAGCTGAAGCAACCATTTTCCTCTTTTCTTCCTGTATTCACCAAAATTTATCAATACAAGGGGAAAGGTATCAACTTTTAAAGGCAATTTCAATAAGAGATATCTTACAATTATTTTAACATGTCAGAGAATGAAATTTATTTATACCACAATAGCCATCGTTCTACAAGATATTTATTGGAACTACTCTTTTTTTACGGAACTCATTCCCCTCCGCAGTCCACAATAACAAAAAAATAGAATTCAGAAAAATTATTCCATAGAGAAAGGCAACTCTGCGTAAGTTTCGAACTTCACAAAAACAAGTTCCTAAAAAGCTTACAACACACACACACAAATCATCGGTACTTCTATTTATTTGCGATATTTGTGGCTATTTTGGTTAAAAAACAATATACGCTTTCATGTCTATATGCTTTTATGCTTTTGTATTGTCAAGTCCATATACCCTTTAACCCCATAAACACTATAAACCCTATATGTCTGTATGCTCGTATGCTTCTATGTGTATGTTTTGTACATGCTTTTATATGTTTAGCCTCATATGCCTTCACCACTATTTTTTCTATCATAATTTGTATGCTCGTAGACTCGTGATCTTTATATGTTTGTATGCTCATATGTTACATGTTTCTGTGTTTGCAAGACCATATTATTGCCCGGAGGTCTTTCTGGAAGCAGTCCCTTTACCCTTGGGTAGGGGTGAGACTATCTACATCATACCTCCCCCATACCCCGCTCCGGCGGATTGGGTATTGTTGTTGTTGGTTAAAAAACACAAAAGTTTATGACCTTTTTGATTGGGGGGGGGGGGGGGGGGGGGACGCACACACACACAAGTTAAAATATGGCTATTTCGACAAATTTCCCAAGCTTTAAGCTGTTGACGTGGCAAAATACCAAAATTACAGTTTAACCCGTGAAGAGGACATAAAAGTGAAACCTGGAGAGCAAGAATTCTGTCCTCAACTGTGTCCTTAATAGTGAGTCGCGACACTGTAACAGGACGAGTCTGCCCTATTCGATGGGCTCGGTCAATAGCTTGATCTTCAGTAGCTGGATTCCACCAAAGATCTAAAAGAATAACGTGAGACGCTGCAACCATGTTCAGACCAAGATTGCCAGCTTTCAGCGACATTAGCATAACAATCACCTGCAACATATATTATTACTTGATCAAAATAAGAAACACTTAGTTTTGTCTTTTAATGACTTTGCAAATCAACTACTAAGCTTGTAAGAGAACTGTTGCCTAATAGATCATTTAAAAACAATAGCTTGTAAGAGAACTGTTCAAATGAGTAGATAGTTGCCCAACTGCATCTTTCGTGCATAATAAACATTTTATTTAACATATTTAACACAATAGATTCTAGGTAGAATCGGCCGACTTCATTCAACCCATTCAAGAAAATAAGTACCATTTTTACCTGTTACCAACCACCATTTGAATGGGTCAAGTCGTGATATGTTTTATCTCTAATTGGTCAGATCTAATATAACAGATAAAACTTGAAAGGAGACTGCTCAGATGGGTCGAAATTTTCTTAAGTGTATTTTTGATACATAAAACCTCCAAAATCAGTTTATTCAGAACAAAACCTTCAAAAATGGACGAAAAGAGTTTTAGCCTCGACCTGAGCCGACCCAGTCATATTTTGGCCCATGCCAAAAAAGTACCATCTATTTATTTCGCCAAAAACGAAAAAATTTGATGTACTCTAGCATCAAGATAACTACTTTTAGATTCGAAAAAATTAACATAGAGAGTCAACCTCAGGATCATTGTTAAATTCTTTGACAGCTCGATCCCTAGAAGCCAGAGACATCGAACCATCAAGCCTTCTATATTCTAAACAATACTGATTGAGTGACATTTCAACAAGGTCCAACATTCTTGTCCACTGAGAGAATACAATTGCTTTTATTGGTCCTTCAGCATGACCAGAACTAGAAGAAGCATTTTCTGAACCACCATTGCATCTATAATCTGCATATGAACTTCCTGGTCTGCAATGTTCCCGAATAATCTCAATGACAGCTTTGATTTTAGCAGAACTATAATCTTGCCGAAGAACTATTGATTTCTCGTCAATTCTGGATGAGCTAGAGCTACCATCATCAGATAGAGAACTTTGTAAGGTGGCTTTGTTAAATATAACATCAGGACCAATTAGGCTTTTGCATTCTAGTTTTGGACATTGACTGTCATCCCCAGTTAAGTATTCAGATACACACTGATAGCAGAATACATGTCCACAAAGTGTCACAACTGCATCTTCTGGGGGATCCTGTAAAGGCATCCACATATCAATTTTAAACCTCACAGTCTATAAGAAACATGGAGGTGTTTGGATGTGTGATACACGACTGATTGAATACTTATTGCGACTTGGTGATTCTGATTATTTTTAGTGTTTTTATAGTCAGAGCTTCATAGCAACAACAACAAATAACAGAGATGAATTAAGGAAAAACTAGGATTACTTGGTGCTTTTTTTTTAACATTCTTTTAACTACTTTACTTATCAAAAATGCTATAACTAAAAAGATACTATTTGATTTATGTATGAAAAGTATTAATAAAAATGTATAGATATACTGTAATAGTAGAGAAAAATTAATTAAAAAAAAAAAAAAAAAAAATCTGATATACTTTTGAGTACATCCATTAACAGTAGGTAAACATGCCAGCTTTAGTCATTATATCACTAGTAAAACAAAATTTATTTAACAAACACTTGAACAAAAGCTTATCTGATTATCACAAGTGTAAACTATATAAGCAGATCCAAACAATATTTTTTGCAGCAAGTTTATACAGCTGCTTATCTGATTTTGATTATTCATGACCACATAATCAGTTTCAAGACACACAACCAAACACCCCTATAACACCATTAAGAAAATGTTCTCACTTATAAGAAAAATGATAACGTTGGAGACTAAGGAAACTCACGTTACACATGCAACATATGTTGAAACTTTCCAAAAGATCCAACAAATTTTCTTGCATATCTTTTGGAAGATTCTTTGCCATTCGTGTAGAAACTCTATTGACAGATTCTGAGCTAAATCCCTTAACAAGCAACGGGTGGTCGCAAGCTTGGCGAAGACGCAAAAGCATCAAAAGGATATTTGCGTAATTTTGACTTACAGTACCTGCAGCTGCATATGCCTTAAAAGAGAATTTACGATTCAGTATACTTTAAATTAATCAAATTTCAGGAGGACCTTCATATAATTAAAATGTCATATAATTGCATCTAATGCCTTGTTAATTAAGCATTGATTAAATATGTATTTTTAAAATTTTGTTATTAGCACTTGTATTAAGTTAGTTTGATTACAGTTTTTTTGGGTAAAGGGTTACCCCAGTAAAGTATATTAGTCACAGAAAAAAGTTAGTTTGAGATACAAAGTGGGACTTTATTACCTTGAACCGTGAACGTGATTCAGCTTCAAGCTTGACATAGAAAGCTCGTTCTTCAGTTGAAAAGTCAACTGATGTCAAGTTTATTGTTTTTGGAGGTAAGATAATAATAGGTTTGCCATCAATGAGGGTGCCTGTCCAGAAAAACAAAAGCTGATATTTAATGAGGTTAAATGATACAGATGTTAAGTTGTTGCCTACATGCACGATATGACGTAGCATGAGAGACACTTATAGAAACATCTACTTATACCTAATAAACTACTTTCAGTTATTGAATACCCCATTTAATCATTGAAGAGTTGTGTGCTTTAAGCATTTTACTTGTTTACACATCCAATTAATAACTTAAGGAAGACAGAGGAACAAATTTAACTTTAAGTTTATTTTATGTTATGCAGTTTTAAAGAAACTTTCTTAACTAACGAATAGTCCCCTGAACCCCTTCATCTTGATTGGTGGAACTATAAAAGATTAAAGTAACTTACTTACCATAAAAGATACAACAAAACTACTTTTGTAAATGTTTAATTAAGTCGTGTGAATATAAAAATGCATAAGGCACAACTTACCCCTTTTAGTATAAGCAAAATAGATTAACATAGAAATTTTATTATAGGAATTATGATCATTGCTCCCTTAAGACACTAAAAGTACACAATTAATTACAAAGAACCTTTATATGTTTCAGTTCAACTAAAGGCTAGTTAAACAAAAACAAAAATAATAAAAAATTATAAAAGGCTAAACAAACATGTGCCTATGTTTGATACAAATGTGTCTCTTTGTATATGTGTATGTAAATAAACATGTGTACACTATTCGAACCTTTATATGTGTATATGTGTAAGCACATGTATTGTGTGTGTACATGTAAAAACATAAATGATGAACTGTATCAGAATCTATTTGTACCTTTTGTTCGACGAAGCATTATTGCCTTGAGCACAACTTGAAGTTTCCTGTAACCCTCTTCCGAGTTTCTTGAAATGGGGAACTTTATTTGATTGCAAAAAGATTTATAATTGGCGTACGGATCACATTTCAAAAATCGAAAATAGCTATACAGTTCATCAATCGAGTTCTGTATAGGCGTCCCAGATAAACACCATCTTTTTTTCGCTCTAAGACCACAACATGATTTGGACACCTGTGTTCTGCTATTTTTTATCGTTTGAGCTTCATCTAATATCACCCTCGACCAACTCACCTTTGCAAGAGTACCACTATAATCAATGGTACCATCAATACCTCTTTTACCCTTCTTTTTCTTTCCACCCTTCTTTTTCTTATTAGCAAATGCCGAACTCAACCCATATCTGTCACCATTTCTTGGATCGCCTTCATCTTCCTCATCAAAAACTTTCGTTGGGACTTCTTTTCCCACAATGGAATATGTTGTAAGAACGACATCATAACATGCCAGCTCAGCAGGATCTTTGGTCCTATTTCCACCGTGATAGACTAGAACATCAAGCTTAGCATCTTCGGAAACTTTCTCATCAAGCTCGCGGTCCCATTGTCTTAATACACTTGCGGGGCACACAACCAGGGATCCTGCTGCAGGTTTACGGTTACTAAACTGTTTCGATGAGCTACTGGCCTTAGTGACTAACTTCACGTCATCATCTTCTCCATCCTCTTTGTCTTCATCTACATTTATTGTGGCTTTGCCAACATTATCATCATCATCATCATCATCATCATCATCTAAATTCAAAGCTTCAGCTTTTGAATTTTGTGGATCATCTGAATTTGGTTTTGAAAAATGTTTCTGATGCATAATCAGTGCAAGTGTTGAAATGGTCTTACCGAGACCCTGTTGAAGAAAATACAGCAATAATTAAAATTTTAATAGAGATACATATATATGTGGGCATGTGGCAACCTCTAACCAGTTTACTTTTGAATGGGTTAATCCTGGTAATGTTTTATCTATAGTGGGTAAAATGGGTAAAACAAAAAGGGCTTATAAGAAAATAAGTCAAACGGGTCAAGCCATCTGCACAAACATATTTTTAATCCATAAGACCTCCAAAATCATTTGATGTAGAAAATTAGACTATTATTGACATATCATATTTTTTGTAAAATTATATTTGACACACTGGTGTTTGATAAATAAGCATAGAATTTGAAGAAAAAAAACTGTTTTAGGCCAACCCAAGCCAATAGGAACAGTTTCAAACTCGAACATTATATAACCCTTTTTGGAGCATTAACCAACCCAGCCATCTTGCCACTAGCGATATAAATTTAATATTGTAAATCGATGACACTAATGTATATGTTGCCCACTCATAAAGTTCACAAGCTAGTAAACCTGGTCATCCGCTAAAATTCCGCCAGAACAAGCCACACTACTCTTTTCCTTGTTAACCATCCACGCCAACGCAATTTTCTGACACAAAACCAAACAGCATGGAACCTTGAATAAACACACCCTAAAAAGACAAAGAGAAAAACTTTGTAATTAAAAGCATTTAGAAACCTGGTGCCTTAGTAGAGAGACCGTTAAAAGACCTTCAGGTAAATCTAATTCAGCTGTATGTTTTTGACTAAGATCCTGAAATAGAACAGACATACTTTTTTAATGTTGACCATATGTCAAAAGATAATGAGCAAAAATTCACAATTAATACCTGTATTGCTGTTTGAAGAATAAGCCTCTCATCACCAATAGATTGGTTATCAACAACTGGCCCAGGGCGGTAAATATCAGACGGACCACCATATGGTGTAGGTGGAACCGACATAGGAGGCCTCAATGATGAAGGTAACATCCTACTTGCATGGCTTTTTTCCTTCGTTAAATCAATACTGACCTTTTTGTAAGTATTTTCTAAATCAGCCTTTAAATTAGTTTGCCATGCATGTGCCTTAGGCTCTTTACGAATTTTAGAAGTATCCTCCAATTTGGCCTTTAAATTATTTTGCCATTCAAGTGTGTCAGGCTTTTCACGAATTTGAATGCCTCCTGTACCTCTTCCAGGAACACTTGGCCTAGAACTAGACGAAGATGGTTGCAATGATGACGGAAGCATTCTTTTGGAATCTATTCACAATAACTTATCATCAAAATTTGTACCAAAAATAACCGTCATTCTAAAAAGGTTTGTTTCATGTACTTACTGTTTGAACTTCCAAAATTGTTACTAGAACTGGAAATAATCTGAAGCTGGTCATCAAAGTCATGATCATAACGTGACGAGTGTCCATTTACAGGAGCTTTTCTTTTAGGCGGATTAACCCGTTGACTTGATCCATTAAAACCTATAATTAAAACAACAACGGGCAACTTGAACAACACGAGAAACGGTTTGCTAAGAGGATGTTTAGGATTGCGTACTGACTATTGTGTTAGCAAAACAGAGATATAAAAAAACTGTGTTTGGCAAAAGAGTGATTGTCTCTGTTTTCTTAGATACAAAACAGAGTTTTTAAAAAAGTAGGCCTGCTTTTTAACATGCCATTTTTTTTGGTAACCATGGTTTCCAACTTTTTGAAACACATAAATCAGTTTTACAATCCCAGACCACCCCCTAAAACGAAAAATCTCCCAACTAAACATTTCTTTACCTGCATTACTTGTCGTCCCGGATGAAGATGCAAATGTACCAGACGAAGACGCAAATGAAGAAGGAAGCACCCTTGTACTAGGCTGGGCAGAAGTAGCAGAATCCTCTACAACTGAATCATTTATCGCTTTAATTAAATCCAAATCCCAATCACTATCATCACTATCCGACGAAGTAAGATTAATCGTATCCATCAAAAAGACGCTCCAAACTCCAAATAACTAATTCTCCTCGATCTCAACACTTCCAAGCCCCCCAAATTAACCAACCTAAATTCACAAAACAAACCCTAAATCAACACTTGTCACATAAAATCAATCTACAGTCACAATTAATAGGGTGTTTGTTTGGGCTTATATTGGTTTTGGGATTATGTTTCATAAGCTCACTTTTTGTGGCTTATTTTGAAACTATTCGGCTTATATAAGCTTATTATGACATATTAAACTTATGATTTAAGCAAAAATATCATAAACGTAACAGGTTTAACAAACTTTAACCGTTAATTAGTAGTAAAAAGGGTTAAATTTGAAAATTTTAACATGATCAAACACAAAAACAAGCAAATGTGACTGATTTAACCGTTAATTTATGCTAAAAACGGCTAATTGATAGAAAATTGTAACCATGCATACATACATTTAACAGTTGAGTTAACGAATTTGAAGTTTTCTACCTTGATATTGATGATTACATGAAGAATTGATGAAATTAGGGTTTAGTTTGAGCCCTAATTTAAGTTTTGGTGGTTACAGTTTGAATGTGTGTGAGAGATGGTTTTTGGGGGTTTTGGAGAAAGTGCTTTCTTCCACCGTTATTTTCTCATTATTTTTGTTTTGTAAACGCTACTACCAAAGGCTTCTTTCACATTTTGATTTAGAGCGTTTGGAAAAAATAGAGGAAACTGCAAAATACATCTATGTGGTTTATACATTTTGACATCTTACATTACTGTCAGAAACTTTTGGCAATATACATCTCTCGTTAGGCAAACGTTCGCCACAATACATCCCTCGTTAACAATAAGGACTAACGGTGCAAATTTTTTTCCGTTATCTCTTAACGAGACTGAAAATATTACACCGTTAGCCTTCGTTAGCCAAACATTTGCACCGTTAGTCCTCTTTTTGATTTTTTCCCCTTTTTTGTACGTTTTATCCGTTTTTTGTCAGTTTTTTCCCGTTTTTTGTACGTTTTATTAGGTTTTTAACGTTTTTGTACGTTTTATCCATTTTTTGTCAGTTTTTTTTCCCCTTTTTTGTACATTTTATTAGTTTTTTAACGTTTTAATCCGTTTTTTTTGTACGTTTTATCCATTTTTTGTCAGTTGTTTTTCGTTTTTTGTACATTTAATCCATTTTTTGTCAGTTTTATCTCATTTTTTGTACGTTTTATCCGTTTTTAACGTTTTAATCCGTTGTTTGTATGTTTTATCCATTTTTTGTCAGTTTTATTTACATTTTGTCCGTTTTTTGTACGTTTTTATCTATTTTTTGTACGTTTTATCCAATTTTTTGTCAGTTTTCCTCTTTTTTGTACGTTTTATCGGGTTTTTACGTTTAATTCATTTTTTGTAGGTTTTATCAATTTTTTATCAGTTTTTTCCATTTTTTTACCTGTTATCAGTTTTTTACGTTTTTTTGTACGTTTACGTTTAATTCATTTTTTGTACGTTTTATCAATTTTTTATCAGTTTTTTTTTCCATTTTTGAACGTTTTATCAGTTTTTATTTGTTTTTTGTACGTATAAAACGTTAAAAAAACTGACAAAAAAAGGATAAAACGTACAAAAACCGGATAAAACTGATAAAACATACAAGAAACGGAAAAAAATGACAAAAAACGGATAAAAACGTAAAAAAACTGATAAAATGCGGATGAAACGTACAAAAAATGGATAAAAACGTAAAAAAACTGATAAAACGTACAAAAAACGGAAAACAACTGACAAAAAATGGATAAAACGTACAAAAATCGGATTAAAACGTTAAAAAACTGATAAAACGTACAAAAAACAGAAAAAAAAACTGACAAAAAACGGATAAAACGTAAAAAACGGGAAAAAAAACTAAAAAAGATGACTAACGGTGCAAATGTTTGGCTAACGAAGGCTAACGGTATAATAATTTCAGTCTCGTTAAGAGATAACGGAGAAAAAATTTGCACCGTTAGTCTTCATTGTTAACAAGGGATGTATTGTGGCAAACGTTTGCCTAACGGGGGATGTATATTGCCAAAAGTTTCTGACAAGGATGTAAGATGCAAAAATGTGTAAACCACAGGGATGTATTTTGCAGTTTCCTCGAAAAAATAAAAATGTTATTTGTTTGTTGCCAAACAAGTATTGCGTACAAAATGGTAAACACTAATTGCTTCAAAACACTCCTGCCAAACGTACCCGAATATTACTACTAATAAATTTGTTTTTGAATTGTGTTTTTTATTTTCAAATGTTTGTATGGGTATATTTCTCAAGTAGCGGTTAACGTTTAACATTTAGCATCTAAAATTGAAAACGCTTCTGGCAATGAATGTTTTGTGCGTTTTGCTTTTATGAAAACACTACGTGGAAAAGCATTAATTTTTATGTATCATTTTACATTTTAAAATTATTTATATAACATCCCAACACTAACAAACAGCAGCTTCTAACAACTACTTATAACTATTAGTGATACTTTTAGTGTCACGTGTAAGCAAATAAATCTTCGTTTATTCCATTTAAAAGTAATCCAGATAAAATGGGTAACACTATTTATGTTAGAATTAAAAGGGTCTAAGGCGTACAATGACCACGTATTTTTCAAATGTCCCGTTATAGTACATGTACTGAAAACAATTTCTCATCTCATGCGTGAACTTTCAGTTTTAATCTAAGACGACCGTTTTTCACCCGCTACCGGTTAAACTGTCAAAAAAAACATTTTTGTGTTTTTTGAGCTCCAAATCACTCAAAATTAAATCTAAACACCATGTTTTAGTCGTATGCACCGTTTCAGACGCCGCTTCTTCAACCTTTATCACCACCACCAACCCACCCCTATCACCCTCACACCCTCGCCACAACCCTGAAAGTTGAGAAGTTTTTTTAGTACATGTATCAGAATATGACATTTAGAGAAAGTTGAGAAATATGTGTTGTGTGCCTTAAACTCAAATTAAAAAGAGTGAAAATTAAGATTATATATACCAAAAGAAAAATAGAGAAATTAGTGTATTTTAACTAGTAAAGATTGATGCTTGGATTTTATTGAGTTGATATGACTAAAAAGGAAATTTATAAATGGCAAGTGTTTATAAAAGATGATACACATTTACGACTAGAAACCAACTCCAGTTCTCCTTGTTCTCCATATTTACGACTGCCCATGCTACATGAAATATGTGATTGTTTCCGTCGCGACCAATGGCAGTCAAGATTTCACCTACACTTGGCTTCTTAAGAAAACAACCATCTAAAGCTATAACCTTTCTACATCCCAATTTCCATCCATCTTTCAAACCTTTTTAACATATGTAGAACCTATCAAAATAAGTTTTATCATCTGGATTTATAGTTACACCCACCTTTACAGTAGAACCTGGATTTGACTCTAAAATAGCCTTCCCATATGACCTAAGATAAGCATAATGGTCCTCATTAGCTGTTTCCCCTTCATTCAAAGCCCACCATTTTGCATTCCTACAAACAGTTGGGCTAACAATGCACTTGTATTTCTTCATGACTAACTCAGCTATTTCATGCAACTTAATTTCGGGATTTTGCCTAATCTTACTACCAAAATGCTTACCCACCCATTTGTAGTTAACTAATGATCCATACTTAAAATGCCTAACACAAGTATGTTCATCAACCATAGATACTACCTGGAAAGATTTCTCAGCGGTCATCTCCTTACCGTAACACCTCCATGGACAGTTTGAACTAGGAACCTCTTCAGTACTTGGGTATCTTTTCCACCTGCTTTGTTTCCCTTTCTCAGGCTCCTTAATCCTTTCTGGTCTTGAACCACATTTTGAAATGAGTTGTGTCTTTGAACTTCTGTAGAACCATAGAGAGAAACCGTTGGCAAGACCATAGTAAGTAAGGCACTCTTTAAGTTGGTTAACATCGACAAACTTCTCACCAACCTACAAAATAACATAAACAAATATTAATAAGTATGGACATGGGTTCAACTTGAGTTAAGTATGACTAAATCATCTCATTGCAAGTAAACATAATGCAAGTAAAAATACCAACCCTATATACCCTCTTTTGCCTCATCCCACTAGAACTACCTTCCTTTTCAGCATGTCTTTGTTTCTTTGTAGACTTGGGTCCCTTTTTTAATTCAGTTCTTCGCTTCCTAAGTTCTCGCAACTCATCTTCACCCTCTGATAAGTAGTTAACAGACTTATCTGAGTACCCGCTCTCACTATCACTATACAAACTAAAGTAATGCCTAGTGATGCATCACTTTCACTATTTGTATCGCTTTGCATAACGAGTGGGTTATCATTTTCTTGAATAACTATCCCCTTATTCCTACGAGCAGGTAATTTAGGAGGACGATCTTGTTCTACCATCTTACCTTTACCCTTATCTACGGCTTTCTTGATAGGATCTGTTAACACACTCCTTGTGTTGGTGATACTTTGAGTATATGCTAACTAGCACACGGAATTTACTAGCTAACACTTAGAAGATTTATTTGAATGTGATTGAATGTAACAGTGAATAATGAACAAGAACAATAGTATGAATAAACTGCTTAAATATTATTAATAATACGAGTGATCCAGAATATCACTAGGGTTTACAACCTTGAAGCTAACACAATGATACGTATAAAAGAGATATATCAAAACCCTAATCTAGGACCTCCTTTTATAGACATAAGGAGTCATTTACAAGTAATGAATAATCTAAACATATAAGATATACACAAGATCTTTTCTATACTTATCTCATTACACATTATCCTATTATGCCAAAAACATAAGCAGTACCAACTATAATGTACTAGCAGTACTAACTAACTTTGTACTGTTAGTGTATTCTCCAGCAGTTGAAACTTTGTTTTAAATCTTGTTTGTAATGATAAGGATAACTCCCAACAATCCTCCCCTAAACTTATGATTCCTCTTCAAATTACTAAGTTTGTTGAATTATCTTATGACCTATGATGATGGGGGGATTCTTCCAAACACTTATCTTCTGCTTAACTCTTTAGTAGCTCTTACACATTGATCATGTATCCTCTGCAACAGATCTTCAACCTTCTCTGTTCTATCTTGACATCTTAACCTTGAGGATAGCATCATTTCAAGAGTTCCAGCTCTCAAAGGATATTCCTTTTCTGCCAACATAAAAACATCAACTCCAGCTTTTGTTAAAACATGATGAACTTCACATGAATCATAATATTTCCATATAGTGCTGAGGTCATGAGCTTCAAATCTCCAGTATCTGTCACTTGAATCTGGTTCATATAACCTTCTGAGGTGAACCCAAAACTCCTTGGCTTTCACATAGTTAGTTCATTAGATTTGAACTTTTCTTGAACCATCATCCAGAGTGTATAAAGATCTTCTATGTCACATGCTATAACAAGATCTTCAAAATCCCTATAGACTCCTATTCTGCCACCAACTCTAGTAATCTTCCAAGCCGCCTGAAACTCATCAATGTGGATTCCCAATCAATTATTGGATGTCTGACTTGTAGTGGTTCCACATCTAGAATCTCTGGATCAAGATCAATCATCTCTTCAAATTGTTCTTCACTTAACTTTTTACCTTCCTTTCTTCTTTGTGCTTGAGATGACTCTTTATCAACTTTTTGCTTCTTAACAGCTTCTGATCCAAGAGTGGTACCTAATCTTTTAAATCTTTTGGATTCTTCTTCAGAACCTATAGGAATGAAGTCAGTATTTTTCCTGAAAGCTCTGTAATACAATCTCTCTATTTCTTCAAGAGATTTACCTTTGAACTGATACATCTTCCAGCTATCTTGATTACATAGATACTTCTTCATACCAACAAGAACTTGAGCTTTTGAAGGCTTCATGGCTCTCTTTTGGACTTTCTTAATTGAACTGATCATCTCATCAAGAGCTTGATCATTCTCCATGGAGATGAAGTCAGCTACTTGGGCTGATCTTTGTTCAACTATGAGAGTTCTATCTGCCATAAGTTCTATAGCTTTAGCTTTTACTTCTGGATGAGTATTTATCATATACTCAATCTCTTCTTCACTTGGTTGATAAACCAAGGTAGGATTAGAAACCATCTGCACATTTTAAAGTCTTTGTGCCTCTATGAAGCTTGAAACATCATCTTCTGCTATTTTTCTTGCAATTTCATCTTCTTGAGTTTTCCTTGCTACTTCTTCATCATGAGCAATTTGAGCAGCAACCCTAGCTTTCACCTTCCTTTGTTGTTTTGTTTCTTCTTCTTCTGTTGCTTAAACTTTTCCTTTAGCTCTTCTCTTCCTTTCATACTCTTCATCAGCAGTTTCTTCTTGAACTCTACTAGCAGTACCTTCTAGAGTTTGTACTGGTTGGCTTACAGTTGTGTCTTGAGTATCTTTAAGTGCTTCCATATTAATGATTTCAGTATCCTGATCTTGTGAAACCACCTTTTTAACTTCTTGTTTAAGCTCTTCAGTTTGTTGTTGATCTTCATCCATGTCTATATCAACATTTCCTTCTTCATTAAAATCCAATCTCCTCCCCTCAGTTTGTGAGTCAGTTTTCCTCCCCTGTTTGGGAGAATCACCAACATCATCATCATCTGAGTCTTTATCTTCTGAAGTTGATGAAGATTCCACAATCTTTGTCTTTCTCTTGGCCTTAAGTAGCTTCACTTCTTCTTTAAGTTTCTTAACTTTGACAACCAGAGCAGTTAGAACTTTGTTGTGCTGCTTCCTTGTTTTTGCCAAATCAGCTTCTAATGTAGCCACCTGTTTTGTTAACTTCGTACAAATATCCATCAATTCCATATAGGTAGTACTGCCCTCAGCACTTCCGACTGTGTTACCTGTTGGGAGAGGTGCTTCATTGAGCAAAGGCTCAGATTCTTCCCTAGTTGGACTAGAGAGTACTCCACCACTTGTCCCTAAACCATGAGGTTCAAGCACAATGAATGTTTCCATAGAAGGAGTTGCATTTCTGTTTTTCCTTATATAAATTTGAGTAACTGTGGGGATGTGTGTTGTTGATGGAACAACAATGGGTGTGTCTTGAGGATCAGTTGGGCTTACTGACCCAGCACCCTGTACCTGTGCTAGAAAATCAAGCATATCATTTGATAAAGGTTTTTCTTCCTCTGTCCACCCTTTTGTTTTCATTGTCATGTTTTGAAAAACTTTTTGTTGCAAACAAGGAGTGGGTAAAGTCCTTCTGTGGGGAAGTAAAAGACTTTGTTTTGCTTTTAAAATCAGTTGTACAAACCTTGGGTACATTAAAATTTTTGTTGGAGAGTCTGCATTCTTCACCATATTGTCAAAAATCATTTTTGAAAAGTTATATTTTTGATGTTGATAAGGAGAAATTTGTTACGCTTTTAGGGGGTCATTTCAAGGATCATGAAACAAGTTTTTTTGGGGAATGATGTGGGTAGAGTTGAAGTACCTAAGTGCATGTCATGGTTAAGCACTACCATAATACAAGATGAACACATAGGTGGTCTTGATAAGATGGAGGACAGAGTAGAAAATCTAAGCCCACCAAGTACCCCACAAGTCCTACCATCGTTTGAGGCATACACACTGCCCGTGACTTACCCCGAAGAAGTAGAAGAGACTTTAGGAATCCTGATGGAGGTAGAACCTTTAAACCAAACACAACTAGAGGATATAGGTTTGAATACTTGTAGCCACGACCTTACTCTTTGTTCTAGGGAATTTCCTAGTGTTGATGAACCGGAACCTCAATCTTTACACAATTTTTCATCCTTAGATATACATCTAGGAGACAAAAGAGGAACCGACCCACCCATCAACCCATATTATCCGGGTAGTTTTAGGATGAAGGAAGCCATTCACACACCCCCTTCACCTCACGTGGCATATGTCCACCCTAAGGGTGTGTATCGCTACTTCCATCCGCACTTAATCCTATGTGTAGGGAAAACCTCCCTTATTTCCATTAAATAAGGGTAGAGTCAGTCTCGTGACTCGAACAAAAACAATCGCTTCTTGGGAGACAACCCAAAATTTTAATTGTTTGTTTGTGTGTTTATTTAATTTTATTTGCTTTCGTATATATGTTTTATTTATATTGTTTATGGTTCATGTTTCAAATTAAATTGTGAAAATGCTTTATTTTGTTTTTAACTTCGTCTTAACTACATATAAAGGTATTTTGCAAAAGATAAGTGTAAGGGAAATCCAAATTTGTTTTTAAGAACAAGTTGAACATGAATGATAACAATGCTAAATTAACATGCATATTAGTATTTGTTTGAGTCAAATGTTTGTATCGAGTCATAATTAATATTTTGCAGGAATTCCAGGAATTAAGGCATAGGTTTTTCTGGAAATTTTCCGGAAACAAAATATAAAATTTCTGTCAGATCAATCTGACGGCGTCAAGTATTCCAACCTGACGACGTCAGGTGTAAATTTTCTGAAAATTTTGCAAGTTTTGTTTTTCTGCCGGAATTGTAAAGTTTCGTAAAATCTTTAACTTTTAAACTCCAGGAATCTGCAAATATTCATTCCACAAGCATTATATCTTTACTTGCTTTCTAGGATTTAATTTTATATAGAATTTACCGCCGATTTTACGCGAGGTTTTACGTGTTTGTTTTCTCAGATTTAACAGGTTATATTGGACAAGAAGATGATTTACATTTCTGAAGAGAAGCTTTTCTATGTTCATTTTCTTGGAGGAGGATCTAACCATGTTACCACATTATCCACACCGAACGAATCAGGGGAGTAATTGTTTCGTTCTTTCATTTTCATTACTTTTACATCTTTTAATTGAACATTGGGGACAATGTTCGGCTTAAATGTAAGGGGTTAAATGAAGATACCTTAGAGACTACAATTGCGCTTGATTTTTGTTTGTTTAATAGTATATGTGTAATAAAACTGAAAGAAATATTTGTTAGGGTAATTTTATCACCAAATTTAAATTTTTTTGCAACATATAGGAGTGAAACTTTAGTCTTAACAAGCGTCTCATGGATAGGAGTTATATGACTGGTGGGTATTTATTTACTCACCTTTTATTAGCCAAATTAAGAATTAATAATACAAAAACTAACCCAAAATGGCAAAGAAAATGTGTTTTTGTGATTGTGAATGTGCAGGTACGGATATTTCACAAAAAGACGAAAAACAAACGAAAACCTGCAAAAACGAGCACGAGAGTGGAATGAGTGCAAAAAGTCAAAGATAGTCAAAGCTGAGCTTACATTATTCAAAGAAGACCTCAGAGATTTGAGAAATGTCAAAATTGATACTTGGTTTAAGTTTCAAGAGATTGTCACTTTTAGTCCTCCAAATTTTAGATAATTCTTTTCTGACATTTTAGATTTTTCAAAGTTAATTTTGTATTTTTCCCATTTATATTTACATTTCTCTTATTTTTAATTACTTTTTATATTCCAAAAATAGAAATAAATTCATAAAAAATATATAAAAAGTCAAAAAAATAATTTTCTTTTTCTCAAAATTATTTTAAGTAGTTTAAGATTTTTAGAAATTTATTTCACATTTTTAGGATCAATTTTCAATAAAAGTTACGTTTTAATTCGTTCGTTACATTTTAAGAATCGCGTTTGAATTTCCGTTTTTAGTTCTAAATCATTTGTGCATACATAGCTTGTACCTTCTGCATAATTTGTGAATTCTTCATAGTTTGAATTTCATAATCACAATTTTCACTTTTCCACTTTTCATGACACGATTTCACGAATCGAATTTCAACGATTCCATTCACTCCTTCACGGGATACGACTCGGGTAATCCGTATTTCTTGCGGATTTCCTTGGATTTACAGATGTATTATATATAATTGATATTCACACAATCAATTTTTGGCGCCGCTGCCGGGGAAAGTTTGAAGTGAGTTTTGAATTTCGTTTTTAAAAATCGTGTTTTGAAAAACTTTCCTCTTATTTTGTGAATATTTTCTAAAAAAATATAAAAAGTAAAAAATCAAAAACACTTTTCCTAAAGTGTTTTAAAAAATACAAAAATAAAATAACATCCTCACTATTGCGGGAGTGTTGTAAACCATTCCGAAAAAACAACAAAATAAACCGAGAAATTATACGTTATCGGACTACTCTTTTACTACAACCAACTTAACGGAGAATACAGAGGTCTTGACATTAAATTGCAAACCGAAGAGAGAAACACTCTTCTCTCCCGCTCCGTTGCGAGTAGTAATTGAGGAAACGGTTACGAATAACATACCGGTTGAAAAACGAGAATAAAAATTTTTGTGATTTGTTTTTCAATAAATTTATAAAAGCCAAAAATAATTCCCAATCAAAAATACAAAAAAAAAACTTCTTTTTCTTTTTCTATTTAATTTTATTTTTGGTGTATGAACACCCGATCAACTTCTGAAAATCTTACTTCTCCATTCTCGAATCCCGAAAGGGTATTACGACATAACCATCGGGTTCATTTCCCCACCGACGAGGAAATGAACCAGAACGAATAAAACATGGGACCTTCGCCGATGGGTGGTCCTCAACACAATGGGATCCCTCCGATGGGACCCCAACAGGCTTTTGATCCACGTCCGATGGAGGAACAACTCCAATCACCATTCAATGGTGTGAGGAGAGCCATCGTGATTCCCGATATCACTGCAAATCAATTTGAGATTAATCACGGGTTACTCAACATCATCACGAGTATCTCCTTTCACGGGTTTGAACACGAAGACCCATATGTTCACATAAGAAATTTCACCGACATTGCTGAGACTATTAAGATCAATCAAGTCCCTTACGATGTGGTGAAATTGAAATTGTTTCCTTTCTCCCTTAAAGGGGCAGCCCGGACTTGGCTGGAAAAGGAACCACCGAATTCGATTCACACTTGGAACGATCTAGCTTCCAAGTTCGTGAATTATTTCTATCCTCCTTCTAAAACTTCTAATCTTCGATCCCAAATCTTTCGATTCTAACAAGCTTTCGATGAGTCGTTCAGCGAAGCTTGGGATCGATATAAGGATTTGTTGGAAAAATGTCCGAATCACGGGTTTACATCCTTACAGCAGATTGATAGTTTTTACAATGGGTTGTGTCATGCTGATCAAGACTCACTCAATTCTGCTGCGGGTGGGAACTTGTTGACTCGAAACATTCAAGAAGCCTTTACGATTATTGAAAACAAGGCTCGTGTGAGGATGGCTAGAAGCAAAACTCAAGCTTCGAATGCTAGTAGAAAAGCTAATGATGAGATCATGAGTATGCTAGCCGCCCTCAACAAGAAAGTTGATGCTATTTCTATTGCAAAACCTAATCATCAAGTGAATGTAGTAAATCAGAGTTGTGAAACTTGTGGTGGTCCACATCCGTATTACGAGTGTCCGACAACCAGTGTCTATGCTCAAGAGAATGTGTATGCTGCAAACATGGGTGGTAACGGTTACCCACTTCAAGGAGATCAAAATCTTCTTAGCTACTGTTCGAACAATTATCTTGGACCACCCAGTTTCCAAAATCAGAGTCATAATAACAATGTGCAAAACCGTACTCATCAAGTTAATCAAAATCAAAATCGAACAAATCAAGGTTTTCAAAATCAAAACCAAGGGGTTAATCACAATCGGAATTTTCAAGGGAATCAAAATCAAGTCCCGAATCAAGGGAATTTTCAGGGAAATTTTCAAAATGCTAATCATGGGAATTTTAATCATGGAAATCAGAATCATGGAAATTTTCAAAACCGTGGGCAAAATTTCAATAATCAAAATCAAGGTGTTATTCCAAATCAAACACCCACGGATGATTTGATTAAGCAATTGCTTCAAAACCAACAAGCTTTTATGGCAAAACAAGAAGAAACAACAAGGTTATTTGCTACTCAAATCAATGATATTAACAAGCGTTTAAATGATCGACCCTCAGGCTCGGGAACTCTTCCAGGCAACACGATCGCTAACCCGAGGGGCGATGTAAAAGTGATCACGACTAGGAGTGGTGTTTCATATGATGGACCAACAGCTCCGACTACCTCTTCTTCTCTTCCTCCTAAGATAGTCGCCTGTGAAACCGAGGTGACAACGGATACGAAAATTTCTATTGATAATGGAAGGACCGAAAGCATCCAACCTCCGGTGGTCCAAACATCAAAAGGAAAAGAAAAAGTCGTTTACGAAGCTGAGAAAGCAATTCCAGATGGAAAAGTTTTATCAGATCTTTCAAGAATTGCATTTTGATATAAGTCTCGCGGATGCTATACTTTTGATGCCAAAATTTGCTTCAATGTTAAAAGGTATTTTGAATAACAAAGAAAAATTGTTTGAAATGTCAAAAACCCAGATGAATGAGAATTGCTCAGCGGTTCTTCTTAAAAAGTTGACCGAAAAGCTTGAAGACCCTGGCAAGTTTCTTATTCCATGCAATTTTTCCGGGTATGGTTCAATGTTTTGCTTTGGCCGATCTAGGTGCTAGCATTAACCTCATGCCAATGTCGATTTGGAAAAAGTTGTCTCTTCCCAACGTAACAACGACTCTTATGACTCTCGAGCTTGCTGACCGATCTACGTCCCGACCAATTGGGATAGCCGAGGATATTTTTGTCAATGTTGAGAAATTCAATTTCCCTGCCCGTTTTGTGGTTGTTGATTTTGATGCTGATCCACGGGTTCCTCTCATTCTCGGGAGAGGATTCCTACGGACTGGCCGTGCCTTAATTGATGTCTACGATGAGGAGATTACCTTACGTGTTGGAAATGAAGCTGTTACATTCAATCTTGATCAAACCGCGAGATACTCCTCCAATTATAATCATGTCTCCGTCAACCGAGTCGATGTTATCGATGAAGTTATGGAGGAGTATTCTCAAGAGCTTCTTGGTTTCACAAATAATGCTTCGAGTGGCAATCCCACTCCTTCTTCTGAACCAATCATCTCTGATTCTTCCCCTTCCTTTACTCCGTTTGAGGGAAGTGATTTCGCTTGGGAAGAAATCAAAGCTTGTCTTTCAAATAATTCGATTTCACCGGGAATTGATAATTCTGATTTTGATCCAGAGGGGGACATTTTATTACTTGAAAAACTTTTAAATGAAGACCCGATTCCTTCTTCCCCTCCGATAGACCTAAAAATGGCAGAAGTAAAAGAAGTACAGCCGTCTATTGAGAATCCTTCGGAGCTCGAGCTCAAGGATTTACCTCCTTATCTCGAATACGCATACTTAGAAACTAATAATAAATTGCCCGTTATCATTTCGAAAGACCTTAAAGATGAGGAGAAGACCCGTCTCTTAGATGTGCTTAAGAAACATAAAAGTGCTATTGCCTGGCAAATCTTCGACATTAAGGGAATTGACCCTCGATTCTGCACACATAAGATTCTGCTTGAAGATAATCACAAAGCTTCCGTCCAACAACAACGACGGGTTAATCCACAAATCCATGACGTGATCAAAAAGGAAGTTATAAAACTCCTTGACACTGGAATGATTTATCCAATCTCAGATAGCTCATGGGTTAGCCCGGTTCATTGTGTTCCCAAAAAGGGCGGAATTACTGTTGTGAAAAATGAAGATAATGAGCTTATACCGATGATGAGTGCTCAAACACTCATCATTTTTGGTCTAATCTGAACTGCAAAACATACAAAAACACTCAGTAATGCATCAAAATACTAAAAATATTTCAAAATCGTGTTTTATATGTTTCAGATGCAAAATGAGCAAAAACAAATGAAAAACGTACAAAGTTTGTAAAATTGGCAGTTTCAGTCCCCCAACTTTCATAAATGACAAAACTAGTCCCTGGATATTCAAAATATGGAAAATTATCACCAAAGGTCCTTTTACAATCATAAGTTGTCATATTTAGTCCTTTGGTGAAAAATTATAAAAGTTTTGGAAAATTACAATTTAGTCCCTGGAGTTACAGATTTTGGCAGATTCAGTCCCTGGTGGGATATTTTTGAAAGAAAAATCATTTTGGGTCCTTGGGAAGTTACAAAAATCACATTTTGATCCTTGAAAGAAAAGTTTGTGGAATTTACATGTTTGGTCCCTGGACTTTTGAAAATTGACACATTTGGTCCCCGGGAATTTTAAAATTGGAAAATATCATTTATGGTTTTTTGAATTGTGGAACATGGTATATTTCACCCTTTTGAGTAACTTTGTGAAAATAACATTTTCAGCCTCCAAGCTTCATTAATTACAAAAATGGTCCATGTGGTGTTTTGCAAAATTAACCAAACGGACCCTTGTTTATTATATCTACCCAAAACCAATTCCAACTCCAATCCACAGCCCACATCCACACTCACAGCCCATCCTACCCAAGCCCACCCCCGGTTAAAGCCGGTCAAACCCCAAAACCTTTAAACCCGTTTTATTATAAACTCAGTCAAACCAAGGTTTGACCCTTCCCTAACCTCCCAACACACCCCCACTTCCCTGGTTTTCTGTTTCATGTTCCCCCCCTCCTCCAAAGTCCTCACCAACCTCACCAAACCCAATTAATACCTTCACCAAAACCCTCCCCTTCATTAAATGTTACCCCTGTTTCACCAAACCCACTCAACTGTCAATACCACTTTTCCCGCCAAAAGGACTTTAAACGGCCGAGATCACATGGAGCCAATCCAATGGCTAAGTACAAGTGGGAAAGATTCAGGGACCCTCCAGGAACTATAAAAGAAAAGAAAAGAAGGAAGATGGAGGAGTAGTTAGGTTTTATTTTTCCTTAGTGTAGTTTTTAGGTCAATCTTATGTAATGTAAGTTTTTAATTGTTGAAATTAGTTTAAAAGGTTTGTAATCAGTTTAATTCATGTAATTCCAACTTAGTTTAATATCAATCTCAGTTTATTTTAGCAATTTCAGTTTTCACCATTTTTATTTGAAATTTCAAATTAATGTTAAGTTGATTAAAAGCTGTCTCAATCTGCTTATATAAGCTTACTTTAGTGAGTGTTAAGCTTCTAAAAGTTTACTAAGCACTGAATCATCTTCAAATAAAGTTTATTCAAAATTCCAAAATTAAAAGAAAATAGAAAAGTTCAAGGAAGAAGCAGAATGAACAGTGGAGCAGGGTCTATTATGGATTGCAAAGGTTGTAGTGCTCATTGGTGAGCTTTAGGTGTGTTTTGGATATATGGTTACATGATCTCAGTCCTAAACCCATTGTGAGTCACAAATTCTAATTTTGCAAAGTCTTGTTTTTATTGTTGTTTATAGTAAGTTGGATATCATTTGGCTTCTAATCATTGTACTAAAATTGTTTAATGTTTTAAATTAGTAGTGGTAGCTTGATAACTGCATGTTGTAGTGTATTGATAGTGTTAAGGGTGTGTTTGGATCTGCCTATCTAGCTGAGTTCTAGTTGTTATTTTGATGTTGCTTTAGTTTAGACATACCACACTAGGTGTAGTGAGACTTAGTAAACCTTAAAATCCAAGCCTTATGTGACCAAAGTCAAAATTCGACCTTCACCCCCATCATCAGTTAACTGTCAAGACTTGGGGTGTAAAACCCCACCATTTCAATACATAAGTAGGTCTTTCAACATAATCTAGTTTACCTATAACTTAACACATCATATTCAGTCAGTGGATTGAGATCAAACTTCAAAAAAGTCAAGGTTCCTAGTTTTTGCAAAAAGTCAATTTGCATGCATTTTAGATTTTTACCAAACTTCAAAGATTTTTAGTGAATTTTGTGTTTGGATTGGAGATGTGAGATTTGTTCCTAGTTGTAGTATCCCAGCTCAAATTCATGGTTCCATTGTCCTTTTATTTTTGAGATTTTTGTACAGGGCCCCACTTTGCCCCAACCCAGCTGCAGGGCTGCAATCTGCTTTGTCTCAGTAGATCAGTGTCCACCACCACCACTTGGTGGTGGTTTTCCAGCCAACCCAGTGGGCCCCAGGCCATCAATCTTGTTCCTCCCAACCCCCCTCCTACCAGGTTTCACATTTTGACCACTAGTTTGACCTTGAACCCATTGGGACCCACCTGACTCAACCCATCTTATCTGTCCCAATTTTCAGTTTCGAAACAAGTTTCCAAGAGCTTATTTTGTGCTTATAGCTTATTCAGTGGTCACCCTTAGCTTTTTCTTGCTTAAACAAGTTAACTTAACTTATTTGGACAAGACTTACCCTTTGTGGGTCCCACTGTAGCCCAATTCAGCTCATTTTACCAATTGGTCAACAAAAGTCAACTGTTGGCTTTTTGCTTTCCATTTGTGCTTATTTTTAAGTTACAAAAAGTTTGTTTTCAAAAAAGTCTTTCATTTTTAGTTATAAAATAGGTTGGTAAAAGAAAAATCAAGAAAAATCATAAGTGATAGTTTCTATTTAATGTAATTTAATTTTAATTTTCATTTTTAAATTTTTATTAAGCACTTAGCTATTTTATATTTTTCTTAATTTCCTTTCATATTAAAGTATTTATAATAATTTTCTCAGATTTTTATTTTATCATTTAGTATTAATTAGAATTAATCTTTGTTTTATTAATTATAAATTAATAATTAATTTAAAATAGCATAATTAGTTTTTATTAAGTAAAACCTAGTTTTTATATTTTTCCTAGCTTTTATATAATGTAAAATAATTTTAGAAATTTTCTTGTAATTTTTACTGTTCATTTTCTATTTTTCTTAATTTAAAATAGTTTAATTAGGTAATTAATAATTAATTAGTAATTAATTAATAGAAAATCCACAAAAAGACAAAAACACTTATTTTTAATTTCAAAATTTATTTTTATTTATTTTATAATTTTAGAAATTTTATTTTCATTTTTCTAGTGTTTAAATAATATTGTATTATATTTAAGTTGTTTAAATATTAATAATTAGTAATAAATAGTATTTAATTAATATTAAATAATTAATTAGTGTTAAAATTTATTTTCTTTTTCTAAAAATTTTCTTTTATCTTATAGTTAGTAAAAAAGTCATTTTCACCCCCTGGAGGTTTTCAGATTTCCGTTTTTACGTTTTATTTCGTACGTTTACGTTTTATTTAAACGTAACGTACGCGTTTTTAGGTTTAAATCGTTTCTGGTTTTTCCTACTTTCCTGTCTTATTCTTATAGCTTGTTTAAGCTATTCTCTTGTAGATTCCTTAGTTAGACCAATCTCAAACCCTCTTTTCATCTAAATTCACCCGATCGCGAAACCGTTTTGATTACAATCCACACCTCGTCGGGACATAACGACCCGGGGAAACACTATATTACCCGGAGCATTGATCTAGGCTATTTGACTTTGTTGACCATTCCTTGGTCAATATAAGTTGGTGGTTTAACATCAATCAACCGACGAGACTTGTGACCGGATGGAGAGTTTGCATTGACTACCACAAGTTGAATGACGCGACTCATAAAGACCATTTCCCGCTCCCTTTTATGAACCAAATGCTCGAACGATTAGCGGGAAATGAGTTTTATTGTTTTCTCGATGGCTTTTCTGGGTATTTTCAAATTCCCATTGATCCCCAGGATTAAGAAAAGACCACTTTTACTTTCCCTTATGGAACGTTTGCCTATCGTCGAATGCCCTTTGGCTTATGTAATGCTCCGGGCACGTTCCAAAGGTGCATGATGGCCATTTTCTCCGACATGATTGAAAAAACCATGGAAGTATTCATGGACGACTTCTCTGTCTATGGAAATTCTTTTGATTCTTGTCTCTCCCATTTAGAAAATATGCTGAAACGGTTTGAAAACACCAACTTGGTTTTAAATTGGGAGAAGTGCCACTTCATAGTTAAAGAGGGCATTGTCCTCGGCCATAAAATCTCCAAATTTGGGATCGAGGTAGATCGTGCCAAAGTTGATGTAATTGCTAAACTACCTCATCCTACCACCGTTAAAGGAATCTGAAGTTTCCTTGGTCATGCTGGCTTTTGCCGACGTTTTATAAAAATTTTTCTAAAATAGCTCGGCCTCTGACCCACCTTTTAGAGAAAGATGCTCCGTTTAACTTCACAAATGAATGCATTGATGCATTTAATTTCTTAAAGAAGAAGTTAACGGAGGCACCGATCTTAGTTGCCCCCGATTGGAGCTTACCATTTGAGCTAATGTGCGATGCGAGTGATTATGCTATTGGTGCAGTTCTGGGGCAATGAAAGACAAAATACTTTCAGCCAATACACTATGCAAGTAAGACAATGAATGACGCTCAATCTCATTATACGGCCACTGAAAAAGGGATGTTAGCCATTGTCTATGCTTTTGAAAAATTTCGACCTCAAAACTGCGGGTGATCACCGGAAAGTTCAATTAAATGAATTAGTTGAGCTTCGTGATCAAGCCTATGAGAATTCTTTGATCTATAAAGAGAAAACTAAAAGACTTCATGATGCCAAGATTAAAGACCGCGTTTTCAACGTTGGTGATCAAGTGCTTCTTTTTAATTCTCGATTGAAGATTTTCTCTGGTAAACTTAAAACCCGTTGGTCTGGACCATTTACCATAACCCAAGTATTCCCTTATGGCACCATTGAGTTAGCTCAACCCGATGGTCCCAACTTTAAGGTGAATGGTCACCGTTTGAAACATTACTTCGGAGGGGACGTACCAACCATGGTAGTCCCAGATCTCCAAACTTTCCCCAAGGATGAATGAATTCGGGGATCGAGTCAAACTACGTGACTCGGTAATAAAAAACAAAGCGCTTCGTGGGAGGCAACCCATGCTTATCCAATTCATCTTCTTATATTTCTTATTTCTAACAAATAACGTGAGGAGGGGGTGCCTCTTCCATTATCGTGTTTCGTGGTTGTTTGTGAATGATTGTCTAGGATTTTCCCCGATTTATGATGACTCTCGTGCTCGTCGTGATGTTCTTTCTCCACTCGAGTCTCATTCATCGATGCTTTTGGAAATCCTTTATCCTAAAATCTTATCGACTAACGTTTTCTTTGGCATAATTAATAAACGGCCTTAGAATTTTGTTAGGATTGCCTTTACCCGTAAAACATTGAGGACAATGTTCAATTCTAGTCCGGGGGAAGGGTGAATCTTCGATTCGATTTGACCTTGCATTTTTCACCATGTCGTGTACTCTCGCAACCTCGTTTTTCCTCAAAAATTGAAAAATTGAAAAAATTTGAAAATTTTTAAAGAAAAATGAATGAAAAAGCACAAAAAAATGAGAAAAAGTGAAAAAGTTGTGCAAAAATATAATAAGTTTGAATAAGTGTTTTGACATCTTGTTGACTTTCCAGCTGGCGAGAGTAGGAATAAATATTTTGACTTGACCGGGCGTGTTGAGCCCTAGCTTGTTCCCTTAACCAATGATAATCATATAAGCTTGTGCTAGTCTTGTACACCAGGAGCTATAAAATGCGAATTCTTTCTTAAGAATCTGCAAGTTCCCGTACTTGACTTTATACATGTGCAGCTTAAAAGCTTTCGCTAGTCTTTTACATAAGGAGCTAGAAAACACGAATTCTTCTTCTAGAATTTGCAAGTTTCCGTATCTGACTTTATATATGCGTGGTTGATTATCGGCTAAGTATTCGCTGGTTTCATCACTTGGAATCTTAAATTGCGAAGACGAGAAATGATAGAGTTTATTTATAAGTTAGATGCTAAACGTGGAGTAGATGGTTCTCTTTAGAGCTCATGAAATGTACTTGTGGCTTTTTGCTCCCGAAAAATTATATCACCGATATATAATAGATGTTCTAGGTTAATTAGTGGTATTTAGGTTTGGGCAATATTTAGTTTCTTATTTTCTTAAAAGAATCTTTGCTTTAGAAGTTGGGTACATATCAAGGAACATCAAAAATAAAAGCAAAAATGAAAAAATCAAAAGTCAAAAGTTGATTATGTATGTGGTTTTGGAGCTACCCGATAAGCTTCCATTGATGATGAAAAAAGTAAAGAAAGAAAAGTGAAAAAAAAAAAAATGAAAAAAATGATGAAAGTGAAAAGTGAGAGTTTGTATGAATAAGAGCTTAAGTGTATAAAAGTTGTTGGCACCTGAGGTGCATGTGGATGATTCTGAATTGGACACATGAGGTGCACGTGTAGTACTCCACAACTTATATATGAGATTGTATGTACCCAATTCCTTGATGAGGACCGAATTTCTATTGCAGTGGTTCTTGAGAGAAAATGAAAAACTACTTAGTGTTTAAACTTTATATCTCTATCGGACTTAAAAGTATTGAAACGAGAAAATATGAAGAAATTTATTTCTCAACAAAAATAAAATTTTGAGATACAAAACTTAGGACATGGGAGTAAGAGGTTTTCACAAGTAACTTTTATGAGTAGTGTTAGTATCTAACTTGTAGATAAGCTGTGATCTCGTTTGTACCCTTAGTTTGGGGGCTTGTGAAAAATCAAGGATGACGATTTTTATCCGTATGGTCATTTTTCCATGAAAAGTGTTTCTACTCTTTGACCCTACAAATTATTGCAAAATAATGAAAGTTCAACAAACCGTCACAAGAATAAAGTGAGAAAAGTCCAAAAATAATAGTGATAAGTAAAATAAAGGAATAAATTTTGGAAAACGGGGCGTTTACGGAAATAAATGATTTTGTAACTTCTTTTGAACCTCCTTGCTACTTTACAACGTTAGTAGGAAGAGTTATAAAATTATTTATTCCAAAAGCGTGAATTGATCACATTGCGTGAGGGCACGACAATACCTTAGTCCGGGGGATTTTGGTGAGTATTTATTTACTCAACTTTTATTAGCCAAATTAAGACTAAATAATTCAAAAACTAACCCAAAATGCCAAAGAAAATATGTTTTTGTGATTGTGAATGTGCAGGTACGGATATTTCACAAAAAGATGAAAAACAAATGAAAACCGGCAAAAACGAGCACGAGAGTGGAATGAGTGTAGAAAGTCAAAGATAGTCAAAGCTGAGCTTACATTATTCAAAGAAGACCTCAGAGATTTGAGAAATGTCAAAATTGATCCTTGGTTTAAGTTTCAAGAGATTGTCACTTTTAGTCCTCCAAGTTTCAGAAGTTGTCAGATATGGTCCTTTGAAGAATATTTCTGAAGAATTACAAGTTCAGTCCTCCATAAATCACCCACAATAAAGGTCCTTGGATCACATATTTGGAAATTTGGCAGATTCAGTCCTTATAGTTTCATCATATCCTTATTTGGTCCTTGTATATTTGATATTCCAAAGGCTGAAATTATTAAGTGCAATATCTAAAGCCTGGTCCAAATAAAGCCTAGTTGCAATTTAAAAGCTCAAATCCAATCATCCAATACCAAAAGCCCATTACTCGAGCCCAAATCTCGGTCAATACTTACCTACAGGTTAAACAAGGTAATAAATAATTACCTTATACCATTCCTGCCCCCCCAAATACTCTCAACCCATAAATCCCCACTCCCACATAAACCCTAGTTCCATAAACCATCCAGTTAACCCAAGATTGGTCAGAATAACCATTATTCCCTCATGATTGAAGCTTCCAGAAGCACTTCCTACATGTGTGGAGTGTGAATTAAGCATTGTCATCATCAAGGGACATGTGGCAGCCTACCATTGGACAAGCCACCTCATGCTAGCCTTGGAATCTCTATCTAGAAGTTTCTGACACCCTGCTGACAAGACAGAGAATGTGCACATCAGAGGATCGCCAACATGTCATTTTGAGAGCCTCTGATTGGCTGTGCCACCTCACACCATCTGATCCTATGGCTAATAATGATTGAAGAAAGCACAAATTGATCTAAGGGACGTTATTCAAGCTTCCAGAGACTTCTGACAAACTCACCCCCTCTCACTCATTTATCTATAAATAGAGCTAGTTTTCTCTCATTTTGTAAGTAGATTTTAGGTACTGTTATGCTGTAGGATTGATGTTAGAATAGTTATAGCTTTAAAGTTACTTGTATTTTCATCTTAAAAATTTTATTTCCAGCTTTAATCAATATAAATTTTAGTTAATTTTCTTTTAATTCTGCTTTATTCATTTGCTTACAGTCTTATTTAGCTTTTCAATAATCTCTTAAGCTTTTCTGTTTGTTCATTTAGCTTATCTCAAAAATTAATTTCAGACTTTATTAATTCAAAGTTTGCTTCAGTTTAATTTTCTCTTCATAAAAACCTAAAAAATCAGAAAAATAACAAAATTATAAAAATATTTTAGAAAACTTTTTATCAGCTTGCATACAAGCTTATTGATAGTTTAGAATCATTCATATTAGCTCTGTAGCTTTAGTGAATGATTGTATTGATTCATATCAGTTCTGAGTTCAATTAGCAAAAGCAATCAAAGTTTGGTGAAATTTAGAATCCAGTGGTGAATTTGATAGATAAAAGGGAGAAATGGAAGCCTTTTGCCTATCTAGAGATAGGCAAGCAAGCTAAGTGAATCCCCTCTGTTCAAGCTGGGGGGAATTGATTCTGTAAGTTTGATTCTTAATTCCAAGTTTCTGATTGCAAATTATAAGTATCTGTTTGGATCTGTATTGATAGTAGTTTACTGTTCCATCACTTTTAATTGTTTATATTAAAGGAATATTTGATATAATTGAGTTTGAGAGTTTCATCTACTTTGTTTGAATCAAATTGTATCTGTCTAATGCTGTATCAGTTTAGTCAAGTATGTGAATCTAAGTGCTTGCTGAAATTGGTTGTTGAATTCTGTTAATCTGTGCTCTATTATAGTTTTGTGAATTGGATTGATCATAGTTGAAGAGTATAGAGCTTGAATCAGTAAGTTGAAAGGTAATGTGATAGTCTAAGGAGTGTTTGGTATTACTGATTATGTGCTGTTCTTATTGTCATACTGTTGAGTTTACTGCATAACTAGTTCTCATTAGGATAGTTTAGATTAGTAGCAGCAATAAATTGGTAGTAACTTTGATAGAAAGTCAAAATTCATTTTTTTTAGAATCATATTAGTTCACTGTTTGAAATATTAAGTCACATTAGGCCATTTTTAGTTGCATAAGTTTGAATTTAGCATAATCCATTTCCAAATTAGGTTAATACTGCATTTATAATTAGATTTGATGATTTGAATTTCATAAAAGTCAAAATCTCATAGAAATCATAAAAGTCAAAAATACAAAAACATTTTAAATCCATTTTGGTTTGTATTTTTCATTTCCTTATTTCTTTATCAAATCAGTTGATTCTTGTTGTTTTTTTTAAAGCTTTTCAGTAGGTTTTCTTAAAGGTAATTTTAGTCCAATTTTTAGATTTTTCTAATAAGCTATACATAAGCTATTAAGTTGACTGATTTGAAGATTCACTCCCCTGCATCAGATTTGGGTGCTTAACTAGGATCTTAACCATACTTCAAATAGGATAGTAATTGGTTGTATTTCATAGAGCTTTTCAGGTTTAAATAATCTCTATAGTAAAGTTCAGCTTTTGCCCCACTTAGTTTGTACTTTAGAGCTTATTGGAACTGCTTATTGTAGTCTGCAAAGTAAGAGCATAAATTAGATTGATGGTGTTAAGTATAGGACTGCATAGTGCTTATTGGATGTAACATGAGTTTGATTGTGTTATTTTAATCCATTAGAGATTATTAAAGTACATTTAATTGCTTCTACAACTTTGGCTTGTCCTGATTTGAATCTGCTTATCACTTAGTTTTTTTGTGAATTGCTTATTGTTTCAAAATAGCATTATGTGGTTGTAATTGGTTTGATTCTTGTTTCATTGAGCATATTTGAGTAAATTACACTTGTGGTTTGAGATTC